>VDFB02271358.1:17538748-17836033 GCA_007258455.2 Sequoia sempervirens | reverse complement strand
TGAAAATGGAGATCTCAGAAACCCAGCTAGTATCAGGTTCCCCTCAAAACAAGCTATCCAACAAGTATAATTTTAATATGTTTTGATTATATTATCTATTTGTTTTTAAAGTTTTATTAAATATAGGTTTTTCACTGAAAACAAAACTCTCTGTTTTGCACAAGTGGAAAAATAGAAGATTATCAAAAAAAAAATTTAAAAATATGAGTGAACCAGATATTGGAGTCCTTGATCCAACAAAAAAAAAGATAAATAATTTCAATACATACAGTAAAAGTTATGCGTTATACGGTTGTGTTATGTCTAAATTGTAATTGATTTGAGTTTGAAACTTGATTAAAGAAAAAATATTCAATAAAAAACTATCTAACCAAGTGGAAGCACTAGATATCAGAGTTACAAATCTAAATTTGAAAGAATTGGAATTTTATCTTTCAAGGAAAAAAAGTTGTGTTATACGATGTGCGTCACTTTTTAAAAATGTTGTTTTTTGAAAAAAACCAATTTTCATGGGAGATGGAAAAAGAAGTGCAATCTAATTCCAAAAATTTTGAAAAAAATATTTTTAGAATCTACAGACAAAACGTGACAAGACTCTAGTTTGCATCATCTTCAAATTCCTCACGGTTTAACCGCTATAGGTGCCCGAAAGTCAAGATTTAGTTAAAATAAGAAAATCAGTGTCCAGTTTGGCCAAAAATTGTAAAACACTATTGTGGGATCACCCTATTAAGTTATATGCAATATTCAAGATTAGGACCCAAAAATTAGGTGAGACACATATGCCCAAGGTGGCATATGAGTCCCAGATCATTAAATCTAGAACACACAACCCAAAATCATGAATTTTGATTGGTCATTAGATAAGTGTCGGGGTTATCCTCAGAAAGATGCATTAAATAAGGCTTGTGGATGAAAAATAGGACCAAATAAGGCTTAAAGAAGCCCAAATTTTAGTAGGGAGGGCCCAAACAAGTGTGAAAATGTAAAGGGGTTCATTTTTCTATGCTACAATTTCAACATATCCAAGTTATTTATAGTAGGAAACATGAGAAATATAGCTACATCATGAGAAATAAATGGTATTTTGAATAATTTCAAATCTATCCTAGAACACTTCATATACATATCTATATGTTGTAGCATATAAAACATACATATGTAAACCAACATGGATCAATTAATATGGTAGGGATTGCACTAAGGATGTGATGATTTTAAAAGATGTTCATAAACTAATGGATCTAGTGAGGCAAAGGATCTAGGATGAATTTGATTTCAGAATTCTTTTCCCATCTCATTTTATTGAAGAGGTAAAATTTCTATCTGATCCATTGGTGAACTTGGAGACATTTATTTAGATTATTGTGGCTCAAGTGTAGGAAGCTTCCAATGAATCAACTTTCCAAATAGTGATCCAATTTAGGATCCTTTAAAATAAAAGTATACCCTTCGATGAGGTGTGTGAGAAGTAATTGTTTTGTCTATAGATTTTTTGAGTGTAAATAAATTCATCAACATTTATATTTTTGGAATTTTAAATTTATTATTGTAAAAAATGCATATAATTTTTTATGTTCAATAGTACTTCAAGGTGAAGAAACCTTTGGAACCCATTATAAATAAAATAAGTAACTCCACTTGATACATCATGGTGTTCTCATATTCAATACAGATTATTTAAATTTTATTTTGGGTGGTTTATAGCCTCAACATATAATGATATCCTTTATCTTTGTAGTTTTATAGTGTAGAAAATCCTATTAAGTGTTGAAGTTTCAATGGATTTACATCACATGTCATGGCATGTTAGCCTCATCCACCACTTGATAGGTTCTTTGTGTACATTATTCTAGGATTATTCTGTTGTGAACTATTATCAGTCCACATGTTATATTAGGAATATTTCCCTTTGTGATAAGTATCTTTTATTGTTTGAAAGGATCATCTTTGGTCTAATTATTTGGTGTCACCACGTGCTATGCTCTTTAGATTTTATATAAAGAGATAAATAAATATTTACATGAGAGTAACAGGATGGAGTGTTTGGGCGAGACAAGAAGCGACTGAGGCATTTCCAAATCTACAGAGGTGGGAGAGGAGGACTCTGAATCAGATGACGATAATGGTCGGGGGAAACGGTTGGCTTGGGTCTTCATCATTGGTGGAAGGCCTTTGTAGGAGTCTTTTAGCGGCTTGGAGGAGGGTGAGGCAATTTGTAGCAGCATTGTTACCAAAATGGAGAGTGAAGTGTGTGTGGGTGGTGCTAGGGCATGTGCTTTGGCCTACATGGCGATTGGAATCATTGGTGAAGATGTAGTTGGAGGCATTGTTTCTCCCAATGGATGGTGGCCTATGCTTTTGCTTCCTTTCTAGCGGGAGGTCCTTCTTCCTCAGGAGTCAATGTGTCTGATGGGAGAATTCAATGGGGCTCCTTGTCCCCTTTTGGTTTGTGAAAGAGGCTTATTTGGGGCCCGGGTCCTACTTGGCTACATCTTGAAGACTTCAGACCCCATGAGGGTTTGTTATTTACCTTCTCTTTGGACCCTACTTTCTTCTGGCTTCATTCTTTTGATAAATGGTTTTCTATTTTCTATATTTCTAAGGGACTGTGTGGAAGTTGGCATTGCCCCGGCTAGGAGAGCTTCATGACTATTTATTTGAGGGCTTATGTGGTTTTCTCTTCTTCCGCTCTGTCCCTTTCATAGAAATATGGTGGTTTCCCTTTCTCTTTTTGGCCCCTACACTTTTTTGGCTTTAATCTTCCTGTTAGGGGGTCTTGTTGTTTGTCATTTTTCTCCAAGGATGTTTGGAAGTTGTTTCTGCCCTGACTAGGAGAGGTCATCATTTGTTTATTTGAGGGATTATGAAAATTTCTTAGCTTCTTCACTGTCCCCATTGAAGAAAAATGATGTTCTAACTATTTCTCTTCTGTCCTTGTACCCAGAAGTGTTTTTTAATTTTCAGGGAGAGGTTTTTTTTCTTTGGATTCCTTTGGAATCTCTTTGGCTAGTTATCTTCCTTATGTTGGGGTTTGATTTCCTTTGTTTACTTTTTATGACCTTTGGGTTTCGTTGTGGTGAGGGTTTTGTTATCCTCTGCCTACTTGGCTCCATGGCTTTTTTCTTTATGCTTAGATTTTAGTGCATATATGGGTTACTCTGGTCTTTGTTATGGAGGTGGTCATATCTTCTATTGAGGGGGAGATGAATGTGGCTAGATGTGACCTTTCTCCTATAGAGGTGGAGCGGGATGCTACTGGTTATGCCTGGAAGTGTTGTTGGGGGGCTAATGAAACCTTGTTTTGTGGTTGCAAGGGAGTTTTTGATGGCCTTCATGTTGTCTTATTTTCTTTATCTTCTATAGAGGTGAAGATCTTGAAAAGCAAGCTAATCTCTAAGGTTTTCACTCTCAAGGTTAATGGATGTTGTAGCCACGTTGATATGGAGGAACTTGGGCTTCTCTCCTATAGAGATGGAGAGAACATATGGTTCCTCAAGAACTTTGTTGGAGCTTTGTGCATTTGTGGTGACCTTTCCTATAGAGGTGGAAAGGATGTTTTGCTAGGCTCTGATACTTCTACTGCTGGAGATTTTTTCTTGATCTATGTTTTGAAAGTAATATTCTCAGGTTCAAGGTCCTTGCCAAAACTTGGATGTACAGGGTTGTGGATCCCTTCAAAATCTAAAGGTTTCAGTTTAAGGTCCCTACCAAAACCTTGCTTATTTGGGTTGTTGGTCCCATCAAAACCAATGGATTGTAGTGGATTGTTGGTCCCGTCAAAACCAATAAGTCCAAGATTCATGTAAAATCTTGGTTCTTTTATGGGTAGCCTGCTAGCTTTTGGTTGGCTACTAGCTTGTTGTTTCCCTATCTTTTTGGCAACTTGTTCATCTTAGTGTGGGTTTTAGGTCCCCTTAAAACCTGATGGTTTCGGGTCCATTCAAAACCTATTTTTTCCTCTTATCAAAAACATGAACCATGTCATAATCCATAGGACATGAAACTACTTCTTAGTGTTTCACAACTGTGATAACACATAATAGTTTAATTTTGGTGTTTGTGGGTTCTTCTCAATATTCCAATTTATTATAGGTGTATGATACACATAAGTTGTGAGGATTGGTTAATTTATTTTAAATTTTAGGCCTATAGATATCTTTATGCATTCATACCTAGCTAAATTATTCTACATTGTATTTAAATTGATATTTTAGACCTATACATATCTTGTTGCATTCATACCTAGTTGCATTATTCTACATTGTCTTTAAATTGATAATTCACCTAAATTAGGATGGCCTATACAATTCTAGGAGGGATAATTCATTGACTCAATTACTATTCACTAATCCCAAGGTGTTCAAGTTACTTGCAAGAGCATTTAAGATGGAAAAATCATAGAAGGATTACTCCTCCTACTGTTCTTATATTTTTAATTTCAGATATTTTGTAGGATGGAATATGTTTGTGGGTTGGTATTTTTGTATTTATAGTAGTCTACATGCCTAGTTTCAACTTAAAATGCATTTTATGTAAATGAGCTACTGATATTTGTATGTAAGAATTTTTCTCACTTATTTTGTAATTAAATAAGGGAACCTCTATGTGTATGTCTAAAGCTATTAATATTCCATTTTATGTTTCAATTCAATACTAATAACAAATTTAATTGAAGTCCCTATAAAACCCGTTTTTTCCTTTATAAAAAACAAATTTAATTGAAGTTATTTTCATTATTGATTGTGTTTATAATTTTTTTGTAATGCATGTGTATCCTAATGTTGTTATTTCTATTGACTACTACATTGTGAATTGCAAAGAAATATTTTTGTTATAAAGGAAAATCTATTTAGCACAAATCTTCACCTTTTATGTCATTCAATTCCTTACTTATCTCCTCCTTTTCCTCTAAACAATCAGGCTGGAGTAGAATAGGTAAAGATCCAAACTTGTAATACTAGATATTGCCTTATAGACTTGTCCCATATTCATGTAACCTTCCATGTTTAGTGATCATAAATGGCACATTTTTATAAACACACATTTATGTCATAAAAAATACCAATTCACAACAATTAATCATAAAAATATATACCAAGCTAGCTAATAATGTCTATTAGAATGGACATGAGTTAATTGATTTGAAATTTTAAAATTTATGCTCAATTTTACATGACACTAAATTTATTAGATTGCATTCCATGGACTGACTTGAGATATGCACGAGTGTATGTTGAGGTGATAATTGGATATATGGGAAATGGTTAAAGAAAAGACTGAGAGGAAAATGTTGTATTTGTATTTTATATTGAAATTGAATAGATGGCATAAGCATGAAGTTTGGATGTGTAAGATGACTATTTTTTTATATTGGTTAATGTTGCAGATGTGTCCAAATTATCTTTAAATTAAGTAAATGATTTTTCAGAGGTTAATTGATTATATAGATTTGAGAAGTTAAGGTTCCTTTAAAAAAATTTAAGTTGAAAAATAAGATACACATTCTTTTGAATATAATCTTGTTAGGTTATATGTGCCTATGCTTTTGTCAAAATAGAATATATTAAGAATTTTTTGGGAGGTTAATTGTGGGTATACTTTGGAAGCCAAGGTTCCTTTCAAAATAGTTTAAGGTGAAAAGATGATACAAATTCTTTCCAATATAATCTTGTTAGGTTAAATGTGCCAACTATGTGCCAACCATTTAGTCAAAAAGAACATATCAAGAACATAAAGTTGTATTTAAAGAAAATAATACAATATAATTTTTAATCAAATAAAGATGTAATTTAATATATATATATTTTAATCTTATTAAATAATGTACAAATATCAATCTTATCAATTAAGACTAATTAAATGAACTATAACGTTTTAGTAATATTTTACTTTTACATGTAAAGGTAGATATAAAATTGACAACTCATCTAGACAATTTTCGAATTGTTCAGAGCATTTCATACATATTCGAATTCAGTACATACTTACCCGTGAGAATTCAATATACAAACATCAATAGTCAATCATTCAATAAAAAGATTACACCTAAAAGGTCAACAATTTTCGTATCTTTATTTGTCAGATTTTGTATTGACTTTAAAACTCTCCAGTACCGTTCGCTTCGCTCGAAATTAGCTGAGGAAGTTTGAATGAATCTTCTAACCTAGATGAGTACATAAAAATATGCAGAGCAGAGTGTCTTGAGAGAGATTCTCGCTGAATAACAATGGCAGTAGATCTGAATACTCTTTTCTTTTCCAAGGTCTCTACTCCCAAACATGATCTGGATCTGGCCAGTGTGGTTCGGCATGACAACAATCCTCTCAACAGTCGTTCTGACCTCAATCTGAATGAGGAAAATACGCAACGGCTGACTCTACATCCGGAGGAAGCAATAAAAAGCAAAAGAAATGAGAGTATTGCGTTATCTGAGAAAATGAGGAGGCAAAAGATGAGGCATTTGTTATCTACTTTGCAGTCTCTGCTGCCTGTTTCCAGCTATCGAAAGGTAAGTTAATGACAACTTCCCAAGGAGATAATATTATTTTGTCTAAGATACTATTATTTTTACTTTTCATCCGTTTTATGAGCTTTTGGTATGTTTCAGTTAGCAGTAGACTGCATAATAGAAGAAACAGGTAGACATATCATGAATCTTCAAATCAAAGCCCAAGAGCTGCAAAAGAGGAAAGCCCAATTATTGGCAACAAGAAGGCCATTAGTGGATCATAATTCATCAGCCATTGACAAAGAGTCCATAACCCTGCATGCGGATATTGATGTCTATAGCAGTGAAACAGTCATAATAAGGACTACCGCGTCCAGGATGCCACGCTCTCTGTGCAAGATTTATGAAGAGATTGAAGCACAGGGTTTGGAAATAGAGCGAGCAGATGTTTACAGAGGGAACTCCATTGTCTTTCTCTATATCCACGCCAAAATAATTATGAGCACTGGTGGCCCTTACTCATTACAGAGCAGCCAAAGCAAACCTTGCCTGAAGGCGACTTTAGAAAATAGTTACTAGTCATATGTTGAATATAGATCTAGAGTAACCTGCCAAGACTGTTGTAATCGCCACATGTACATGCGTTGTGGAAAACCTGGGTTCCTATATAAGCAGCCCGCATGCATTGTCATAAAAAAGTAGTTTACAAAGGTTTCACAAGGTTTAAACAATTTTTTAAGTATGGAAGGATGTTGAGATAATTTATGCTTTTTGAACATTGCAATTATTTTAAAGGCTAATTAGATTTTCAATTTGTCAATATTTTTTTTTGTTATAATAATTATAATGTTTTTTTTTTTAAAAGTTATTTTTTTTACGGGTTAATCTCATAAAATCTATTTAATTTTTTTTTTAGATAAATAAATGTGAGTTCATTATATATATATATATATATATATATATATATATATATATATATATAATTTGATGATTTAAGATTGTACAAAGTATATCTAAATCTTGATATATCTTTAGACCAAAACTAAATAATATCAATGTATTGATCATCTAACAATCAAAATTTTCTATTAATTATATACAAGACATAACGAGAGCCATGAAATTTTATTACATTCATAAACATCACTTGCATAATTTGTAGACTTATTTTCTTCACTTCAATCAAAGTTGTAATGAATTTTTCTTTGTCCATTCATATGTATGAGGGCTAACAATAATGGCATAAAATACAAGGCATAAAGCTCTGATAAGGGGCAAGGGAGCATATGAAGTAAGGTAAGTGCTTAGTACAATGCTTTCAAATATTATAAAAAAGGATCAAAGGAGCACTATAATGTAAGGTGTAATTATTAAAGTTTGAATCAACAAAAATAGTATATATGGAAAATATGATGCAATAAGAGGAAATACAGTGTAAAAGGGGAAGGTCCATGCCCAATGCCAAATGATATGTTGGAAATAGCACATATTTAATAAAATTAGGATGCATGATTCTCCCCACATGTGAAGATAATACAATGATATTCAAAATGTAAAGGTGAAAACTTTGTGCTTGCAATGTGACTCTAATGATGTATGCATGTAAGTTCATGGGAAAAGTGTAATAATCAAACATGAATATTCTTGAATTAATTGATAGAATTATGTGATTATTGTGAAAGTGTAGATGTGAATAAGATTTTTATTAATGGACCATATCTGAAATAAAACTATTTGGAAAGAAATTATAATAGTTTGTGGATGATAAAAAAAAAAATGTGCATGCCACATGGAGTAAGTGATAAAAATTGATAAAAAATGATTATGTATAAGCTTAATATATCTTAATGTCTATGGATATGTTTCATAGATCAATGTATAATAATGTCCCCAAATAAGTAATGAATGTATAAATAAGTGATAAGTAAGGATGTCATAATAAAATTTTCATACACATAGATGGCTAAAATATTGCAATGAAGTTCATAGATCATGCAAGGAAGGAATGGTTTCCCCAATGTAAATGTTTTAAATTTAATCCAAAGATGTAAATGAGGTGAGAGTTAGATTCCCCCAAGTATAATAGAAATGTGGAGTACATATCAAAACTTCCCAAATTTAATTGTAATAAGAAAAGATAAGGTGTCGAGGAAATGCATTATTTCCCCTAAGTGCATCGATATAGTAATGAAACTAAAAATGTAATGGGGAATACATGATGGCACCCAATGTAAAGATATGACAATGTAATCTTAATGTGTCATGGGGGAAGTTATGATGATTCCCCATAGTAAGTGTTAATGTAAAGTGGAATATAACACAATGTTGGATCAATAGGTATGACTCTTAAATTATGATATAGTAAATTTTTTCTAGCAACTTTGAGGAGTAAGATGTACCAATATCTAGGTTGAATATAAAAAGGTCTATGAAGAAAGATGTATCAATGTAGGATTGAAGTGTAGTCTCTAAATAATACATATCAAGATGTATCAAAGGAGAAAAAATATGTAATCTATAGGAACCATAATGTAACAATGTAAAATTGATGAAGGGGACTCCGCTTACAAATCTGAAAAAATCATAACTCAACCCAAATTTACACAATATATGTAAGAAAGAAAACACTATATTTTACTACATAAAATATGAAATGGGATTACAATATTTAGAAGCTCACAAGCTTCTCTTTATAGCAAGGGCTTCCTGATTACATAAGTCAACAATATAGATTCACAATCTCCTCACATAAATCTACAAATTTGGATTGACAAATCCTTTGTCCAAGGGTAAGAGGAAGAAGATGAGTCCACGAACATGGAAGTTTTTGCCTTAGGCAAAAACACAAAATCGGCTTCCAAAAAATGGGATCCTGCTTTTTAATAAATGAGATCCCATTTAGGTTTAGGATCCTAAGCCTAAAATGAGAAAATAGGATCCGATTTAAAACAAGATCCCGTTTGGAAAACTTTCCAAAAAATGGAATGTTTCCATTTTTGGAAACTTTTCAAAACGCGATCCTGTTTTGAAAAGTTTCTATTTTTGGAAACTTTCCATTTTATGAAATTTTCAAAATGGGATCCTATTTTGAAATTTTCCAAAAATGGAAACTTTCTATTTTGGCAATTTTGAAAACAAGATCTTTTTGTAAAAGCATAAAAAAAAATTAATGAAATGGGATCATTTTTTTTTAAATATGAATGTTTTGGTTGGGTTTGTTTTTTTGTTTAGGAAAATGATTTGGGATCCAAACCTAGGCCCTAGACCTACTTTGACCTGCAAGTTGAAGGTCCTAGCAATGTCATAAGAAAATAGTGACTTTGGGCATACGTTGAAGATATTTTTGCAGAATTTTTTGACAAAATTAAAACCCATTATAGATGAGACAGTATAGATTCCAACTATGTAATTTTTTTAATAATTGGATTAATTTTTTTATTTTCATTTAATTTCTAATGAAATAGGTCCATAAACTTAAATTAACAGGGTTTTTTAGTATTTTAATAACTTTTTATTAACATAATTTTTTTACGAATGGATTGCATAAAAGTGTACTTTAGATAATTCTTTTCAATTTTAAAAAAAGTCAAAAAATGATAATTTTAGGTCATCTTATGCGTGATGTACATGGCGATTTTTCAAAACATCAAATATGGCCAATAAAAAATTAACAAAAAAAATTCAATAAAAAATTACAAAAAAATATGGAAAGTGTGCTTCAGTAAATTACAAATCTTTTCCCAAAAGGATTTAGAAAAATATGATTATTTAGGTCAAAATATGGATGATGTACGTGTGCATGGATGGTAAAAAAAATGACTTTTAAATAGTGGTTTTTAGAAACACCTGAAAATCAATTTTTATCATCTAGGTATTGAAATAAATTACATATTTTGAAACTAGACTCTAAGTACTAATTTTATGATTAGTGACTTTTTTCAACATTCGATTCTAAGTGCTTCAATTTTAAAGTCAAATTTGACAAAATCTAAAAATCTGGGAAAACACTTCCACTCAATGGCCAAAAAGTGGACTCAACTTTTTTCCAGCACCCTAAATTCAACAACATCTTGTTATTCTAAACTCCAACTCTCCAAAATCTAACTTCTCAAAATGAAAAGGGCCACAATATATAAAATTTTGTGAATGAGAAAACCACCTTGGTTTTCCAAAAACAACATGCAATTACCACCTTGGTAAAATCACCTCCCAATTTGTGGAAAAATACAAAATAATAAAATATTCTTAATGGTCACATAGCCTTCACATGGGCACCTAACCTTCAACCAATCAAATTTGGTAAAAAAGGATTTTTTCTTAATCTCTAATGGCTCTAATGACTTCATCCAAGAACTTGCACTAGCATGCAAGCTTGGTAACCCAACATTCAAGGACATGCAAATCATAAAAATCAACATGTAAGAACATTAAAGGTAAAGTGGTACCCACCTTGAAAATCATGCCTAATCTAGAATATTCCTCTGATATTCTTTTGTAACTCCTAGTAAAGTTGATTTTCCTCCAAAATTACAATTATAAATCATCTTAACCAGGTCCGTTGTTTATCAAAGAATGTTGTGACATTGATATAATTTCTATTGACTATAGTTTTTATATGTTGCATGTGCCAATGATTTAGCTAAAAAGGGAGTCTAGAAGGAACATAAATTGTGCTTTTAAGAAATGGGTAAAAGATATGCTATAATCTCAAATATATAAATTTTAATTAAATATACATATAACTATATATGTGAGGAAAAAAAATTTAAAAAATGAACATTAGGGAAAAGGTTCCAATTACTAATCACATTTCAATAACCATGGATTGAAAAAAGCTAATTAAAATCCCACTAAAAAAAAATCAAATGTACCAATAGTTTCCCACTTTATATCCAATAGTTACAAAAAAGGTACTTAGTTGTAGGAGTTGTGCAATATTATTGATACAAATAGTGCATGATTATTGGGACGTTTGTGAATATGTACTAGATGTCAACTTGAAATAACCACTTTTTTGATCTTTGTGTACATAATGAATCCTCCTATGTTCATCATAACTGCCCAAAAGTCGAAACAATAGCTATACACTCTTTAAGTTGCATACAAATAAATCCAAAAAATTATCAAAACTTGACATACCATTTAGGAATATGCTATTTTTAGCAAACTATGGACTCATGTTAGAATATGGGTGCTAGATTATAAACATGGCATTTGGATAATGAAATTTTTAGTGGTTTTAGATCATGATTTATTTATTACTATTTTCTTCTTTCATGTATTATATTTTTAATTTATTGGTTGTTGGAGATAGAGATTTTGATAGTGAGTTTAGATGTTATTATTTTTGATAAAAGGGTAAAACAGGTTTTATAGGGACCCAAAACCACAACGTTTACAATAAAAAGGAGAGGACACAAAAGTCCAACTGAAAAGATGTAGTTGCTTGAGAAAAGAGGGAAAGAATCAGCAGCAACCGCACGAAACAAACCAGAAAGGTCAAACCAAAAGGAACAACAAAGTAAACACAAAAACCCTAGCCATTAACTCAAAGTCTTGAGGACAGACTTCATATCCGCCTCCAAATTCTGCATATCATTGACTCCCTTTTTAAAAACTTGAATCATCTTCGAAGTAGGGGGGGCCTTACGCTTCAGATTGGCTTTGGTTCTTTTGGAAATGCCAGCATCTGTATCCTGGCTTTTGTACTCAGTTTCCTCCAGATCCACCACTAGAGACCCTTGTTGGGCTTTATCTAACTTTCCTGTCATCGCGTTAATGATAATGGCGTTGTGTCTTGCCATTTGGTTGTTTTGCTCTGTAACAGTTTTGATGGTGTTCCTTATATTCTCAACCTTGGAGTCTATATTTCTGTTACTGTGAACTTGAACCCCACTATCCACATCTTTCTTTTCAATCTCTACAATCTTAGTGCCCAGCTCTTCAATCTTGCTTTGAAGGGCCCAATTTTTTATTTTCAACTCATTAATTTTGATCAAAGTCCATTCCAAGAGTTTGAAATGGGACTTGGAATTGGTTTTGGCTAGGTTCAGAACATCCAAAGGGCTCCTTTCTAGTATTAAGACAAGTTTTCTCAGGGTTAGGAATAACATGGGAGTCATCTTTAGCATGTTTATCTAGCAGAGGTTTAGCACAAAACTCAGTTTTGTTGGCATCAGAATCCTCTGAATCAGAGGAATCTTCAGAGTAGGAAACAAGGCTTTTGGCTTGGGGTTTCTTATCAATAGAACTATTCTTAAGGGAGGGGATATCAGGCTCAAGCTCAGCACGAGCTTTATTGTTATGTTATAAGAATTATTCTAGATGTGTCATTAGTGATACTCTTGTAAACATTTCAAATCTATATGTGTATTATAACCTTTTATTATTGAATAATACTTTGAATTTCTTTGTAATGCAAGGTTTTTCTCTAAAAAAAATTTCTCCATATAAATTTTGTCTAATGATATATTTATTTTGTATTTATTTCCTTGTAATTATGTGACTAGTCTAATTTTTGTATATATCTCCTCTCCTAAATTAGTTTAAGAAGCATATTCCATACCTCTACTTCCTTTGATATATAACTTTAGAAAGTACCATTTAACACATGAACAAAAACTATTTAAACATTTTAAATTTATCAAAATAACTATTCTTAAATATTACCCAATTCAATTATTAAAAAACATAGCTAATAAAAATAAAATAACTATTTAACTTTTATGACAAGAATGAAACATAAAATCACTATTATAATAATAAAATCACTAATTTTTTTGAAAAGTTATTTTTTTATGGGTTAATGTAATAAAATCTACACATTTAACTATAAATTTTTTTAGATAAATAAATGTGAGTTAATTCAACTTGCATGTTTAGTTATCATTTAAAAATGTAAACAAAAATAAATATATTTAGTTTAATGATTTAAGATTGTACAAAGTATATTTAAATCTTAATATATGTTTAGGGAAAAAATATATAATATCAATCAATTGATTATCTAACAATCAAAATTTTCTATTAACTATATACAAGACATAACCAAAGTCATGAAATTTTATTACATTCATAAACATCACTTGCATAATGTGTAGACTATTTTTCTGCACTTCACTCAAAGTGCTATTGAATTTTTCTATGTTCATTCATGTTTATGAGGGCTAACAATAATAGAATAAAATACAAGGAATAAATCCATGATAAGGGGCAAGAGAACATATGAAGGATGGTAAGTGCTTAATACAATGCTTTCAAATATAATTGAAAAGGCTCAAAGGAGCACTATAATGTAAGAAATAATTATGAAAACTTTAATCAATAAAAATGGTATATATGAAAAATATGATGCAATAAGAGGAAATGGAGTGTAAAAGGGGAAGGTCAATACCCCAATTCCAAATGATATGTTGGAAATAGAACATATTTAATAAAATTAGGATCCATGGTTCTCTCCACATATTTTTGAGAAAGGAAAAAATGGGTTTTACAGGGACCCAAAACCACAAAGTTTACAACATAAAAAAGGAACGGACAAAAAAGTACAATGAATTAAATAGGTTGCAATAAAATAAAAATGAAGAAAAAATAGCAGCCAGCCAAAAAAACCAGGAAGGACAACCAAAGAGCTAGCTGAAACATAGACTAAAAAACCAAAAACAACTAATCTAGAGTCTTTAGAACAATCTCGGTCTTGGCCTCCAACATATCCTGGACACCCTTCTTGAAAGTTTGAATCATTTGTGGCATGGGGGGTGCCTTCCTTTTCAGATTAGCCCTGGTTCTCTTTGAAATCCCTATATCCCTATATCCATATATTCTCTCCACATGTTAAGATAAGACAATGATATTCAAAACATGAATGTGAAAAATTTGTGCACATAATGTAACTCTAAAGATATATGCACGTAAGTTCACAATCAAAATATAATAATTAAACATGAATATTCTTGAATTAATTGATAGAATTATGTGATAATTATGAAATTGTAGATATGAATAAGCTTTTTATTGATGAAGCATATGTTAAAAAAAAATGTTCGGAAAGAAATTATCATAGTTTGTGGATGATAAAGAAATAAATGTGCATTCAAAATAGTGGAAGTAATAAAATGATTAAAAATGAGCATGTATGATCTTAATATATTTTAATTTCAATAAATAAATTTCATGGATCAATGTATAATGGTTTCCCTAGATAAGTATAAATATATAAATAAGTGATAACTAAGGATGTGATCATTAAATTTGAATACACTTAATTAGAGAAATACTTGAAAATAACATATAAAATAAATAGTTTAAGTTATCAATGACATGAAAAAACACTATAATATGTCATACAAATCATGCAGAAAAATAATATGTATCTTCAAGAGTTAACTTGGAGATAAGGATTATAATTGCTTTTGATAAAGGAAAAAATGGGTTTACAACAAAGTTTACAACAAAAAATAGGAAAGGACAAAAAATAGGATTATAATTGTTTCTAATTACTAAAATCTTGTTATTAATGCAACACTTACTGTGAGGCTTGGAATATCACTCAAATTTAAGAAAGGTGATAATATTCATAATAATTTGTGTGGTTTAATAAAGGAAATAGAAGTAAATGTAATTTATTCCCTATATAAATCACCAATATATAGTGTGACATATTGTAATATTTACCCTTCTAACCAATCTATTGTTAAATCTCTACCATTTTCACAACCCAATTTGTGTACAATTACCCTTTTGAATGAAAAATATAAGTAAAATAAATGCCTTATAGAATTACCTCCTTTCTTCTAACAAGTACTTTAGTACAAAAATTTATTCTCCTTGACTTTATTTTAGAGATTATTTGAAGGTATTGAATGAATCCTTTGATTGCATTAAACCAATTCAAGAAAGGAAATATTTAGGTTGATGTAGTGCCCCTCCATTGTGGCCCTCCTAGACATTTGTGTAAGGTTGTTTTATGATCTTGGTATTTAGGTTGTTATTAGATTGTGTGGTGAATGTGAGATTTTAATGGCTTTGTTAATTGAATTAAAATCGAGCACCAATTAATTTATATAAGGGATTTAAACAATAGATCAATTTTGTGAAAAATAAGTAAATAGTTGATTAGTAAATAAATTAACTTGTTTTATTAGAAGTATTGTTTTAATGATAATTAATAACAATTAATATTTATTATGCGAGGATAATTATAGGGATATGATAAAGCAATGTGATCATGATCAAAACTTGAGGATAAGATTTCCAACTAAAGTAAAAACAAGCGAAATTAGAAAAAGATGGAGAAAATTTAATCCGTGCACTTGCACGACTTAAAACAAAAGACTTGCTATCCTTTTTAGATTTAATTCATTTTCTTTGTCTTGGAGATAAGATAATTTTTTTAATATAGTAATTTAAAATGGGAAAGAGTAGGACAATTTCGGCTTTTGGGGGGATATTGCTTTCGAATTGGATTGAATCTGGGGGTATTTAGGATTGAAAGGGGGACTAGTGAGGAGGAAGAAGAGGTCTTTTTAGTTCATCCTCTCTATTACCCATCTATTTATGCATCCAACGGATGGACAGTAAGGGGGAGTTTCGTTCAGCTCTGAGGAAAAAGAGAGACTTTCATAAAATGGGCAAGAAATTGGGACATGCTGTGAATTTTAGGGAGGTGGATTCCGCACTGGAAAGATTCATGGGAGCTGTACAAATACTGTGACAGAGGATGGATGGTGGGCAGGTGGTTAGAAAGGACTCCACGAGGAAAAGATTACAGGTATACCTTCGTCTACTGTAAGCGAGATTGAGAGAGAGACCCTCGTGCTGCCCAATATTGAGGTAAGTCCCTTGCCATGCTTCCAATCTAAATTGTGTAGTATCTAATGCGCTTTTGTTATGTAATCCCCTAATATTTCAATTTTGCGACTACCCCTGCTCGTGAAAGGCAATGATAAATGCAATAATGAATTACTATATAGATTTCCATGTTTTCTTCATTAGTTTCTGGTAACAGAAGTTCAATTATCTCTCTCTCACTGATATTAAAGCTCACTTTATACGTGAGTACTCCAAGAGTTTTAGGGGACAGATACAAATCTAGTTCATGCTCAACCTTCATTCATGCATCGACAACACTTCTCCCTTTCACAAATCATAAGGCATCTCGTGAATCAGTGTGAGCCCTTAAATTTGAGACTTCTTCATCCAGTGTAGCCCTCTGTCCCTTTTTAGACCGTTCATTATTGCAATTCAGTGGTGGGGGGATGATTGTAGTTACTAGGTTAGAGCGTCCCCAAGATAGCGAGCATGGGCATGAACCTCAACCATGCACACCAGGTGATCAACGATTTATGTAATGCAACTAAGGTTACTGATGTGTGATCTACGCACCCCTCAGCCGCTAAACCAGCATGACTGCATGCGCCCAGGACACTAGCAAAGCTTACAATGTTTGGATGTGTTCTAGAGCTCTTCATTAATTCAAATATTTTGAGAGTTTCCTTGCAAAATCCATTTTTGTGCAGATTACGGCACTCCAGGACGCCACTGTATTTGACGTTTTCTTTTTATTATCCCTGTGCCATGTCCGTCCTCCTAAACATATTTGCTTCTTCATAATCATAACAGTAAGACTTTTGTAGATATTTTTCCATTGATGGCGCTGCACGTCATCACTACATCTACAATTATGAAAATATATGTATTGCAACTCTCTTGTAATCAGATAACTATAGTGCGGGTAGCTTTTTAGGTTTGCGCAAACTTCATGATGTTAGGTCAAACTCTTTGGAACTTATATTGTGAAATGAACTCTCTGTCGATGTCAAGTTTGCTTTTAGAGTTTAGCACACTGGTTAGCATTTGAGTCTCCTCTTCTCTCCTTCATCTTCCTCTTCCTGGTGCACGCTCTCTTTAATTTGAATGACTATATCCTTATTCGTTGGACATTTTGTCTTCCTTGGCCCATTCATATATTCCTCCAAAAGTGATACGTTTTTTTTTCTCTTGGATTTTAAATTCTGTCCATTCATTTACCCTCTTCCCTATACTAATTACTTTTCTAATTCTCCATAAAATTTATGAATAATATTCATGAATAGATATGTAATATCCATAATATCATTCCTTTGGGAAAATATCATTATACAAATATAGTCCATATCACTTCAATAAAAGAATCTTAAGAATATAGTATTATATCAATCTTTATCCTGTGGAAATGTTTTCAATTACCACAAACATGCATATAAATATCTATAGATGCTTGCGCATATTGAGTATATTGAACTTAAATCATAGGAAAGGCTCTATTAGAAAGGTGAAGATTGGACATGTGGCCAAATATATTTATATATTATATAAATGTTATGGAGGTTGCTTGCTTAGGGATTACTATTTATAGCTCTTTAATTATTCTAGTAGTTTCTTATTGGGCGTGTAAATGAACCATTGAGGATAATTTAATTGTTAAGTCTCCTTTATACAATGTAAATATGCGATGCTTGTCCTCCGGTGTTGAGTTGTTTAATTGAAACATCAATCATATCCTATTTGTCAAGAGCATTCTTGAAACCTTTCCTCTTAGTTCGGGGCACTAGGAATAATCATTATATCCTCTTTACACTTCTATAATCATAGTAGAAAATAGTGAACCAAAATTGGGATGACATCCACCAGTGTGGTGTCTACTTCAAGCTCATTAATTATATTAAAAGATTTTATAATGATGTAAAATATAAATGAAAGGTTAGATTATGTTCCCTTTAAATATTTTATATAACTACATCGTGATTGCATAAATATAATGGAAACTAATTGTTTTGAGAGTACCTTGAAATGGATACTTGAATGGTAATTAAAGGTGAAATGGTTATGTATAAATATACATTTGGATAGCTTTAGGGTCTTTTCAATTAAATGAGTTTATTTTGGATAAGATAAATAGAATGTATTCTATGTTTCCTAATAGCTTGTACTTAGAAGCATCTATTGATGATTTAAATATCCTTCAAAGTTTATTGCTCTTGGACCTTAGTTAAACTTAAAAAAAGAAATTATGAGTTAAAATAATCATTGGAATATTTAGTAAATATGATTAGAAAACTTCTTTTGTCATTCTATGTTACTCGAATGTTTATCATTCTTTAAGGTATAAGTATTGAGTGTAGTCATCTATTTAAAGGTGGGTTTGATGTTTTCCTTTCGTTGTGCCCACTCTCTTGAGTTAATTGGTTTTGGAGGTGATATCTTTCATCAGTCTCATGATTGGAACAATGAATGATTTTGACTGTTCTATCTTGATGTGATTTCCTCTTAGTTGATTTGGTTTGAGGAGATTTTCTTTTATGTTGAAATTTTGTTGAAACCTTACTTTACTTTGACTTGCCCTCTTTTGCGGGCTTTTTGGGTAGCTGTTATTTTCTTAGACTTTTAGAGGCACGAGACAATTTTTAGATGATGCTTTTTTTTATTTGCTCTTATTGTGAAAAGACGTCTGGCATCATGGTTCTGGAAGGGATGTACCATGTAAATGAGAATTATGTATTATGATTTTGGCGAGATGGGTAATGTCTCGAATGTATTTCAGTTGAGATTGGTTATTATGTTTCTTTGTTGGTACAACCCTTGGATTTTGGTTTATGTTATGGGTCTCTAGGGAGAGTGGCTCTTTGTGGGGGCCGGCACCTCAAATAGGAGGAAGAGCACAGGATAGCCCATGTAAGAGTTACTATAACTAGTGAAAACCTAATAATAGTAACAAGATAATAATGGATGCCTTGTTCACCCATTAGGGCTTTCATAGACTAAGGGTGGGCTGAGAAGGCCATGGTTGGCAAGGTCGTTACCTCATCCTCATGAGAGATTAACGGCTCCGCATGAGTCAGCGTATGGGGCCGGTGCCTCAGGTAGGAGGAAGGGCCAGGATAACCATAGATGGGGGTCGGCACCTCAGGCAGTCTGGATTGAGCCGACGTCTAGAGGAAGGGCCAGGATAAACCATGTAGGACTATGCGATGACACTCTCCCCTAATACCCCTTATGACTTTTTTTCTTGGCTAGCCTCTGGAAGTGGTCTGTTGATTTTATGACTTGAGATTTATTATTGATGTTTTTTGTGACTTATTGTTGTCATATTTCGAAAGTGATTTATTGTTATGTTTCAAAAATGATTTATTGTTCTTATGGTTCAAAAGTGGTTTATCGTTGTTGTAGCGATTGATTGATGATATGACATATGATTTATTGTGGCTATGTTTTTGGAAGAGGTTTATCGTTGCTATGAAGTGATTTACTAATGTCATGTTTGGATGTCGTATTTTTGGTTGACGGTTATTGATGTTGTAGTTATCCTTGTGATTTTCATCACTCTTGTATGACGTTGAGTCTTGTTGTTCACTGTTGGGATGTCCCTCATCGAGGATTCTTTCTTGTCAGCTCCTTAGCATGGAGGGTGGGTCTTCGGACCCACGTGGTCAGGTAGAACATGCTAAGCACCCCATTGGGTCCCCATTCAAGGATCGAGAGGTGTGGATTGGTGTCATTGGCGGTGAATCCTAAGTTGTATCCGTCTTGGAGCCAGTTGTGATACTATGTACTTATCTCTTCAATTTGTGTCATTCTATCTTGTTGTATGGTTTTTGTTCATATTGGGGAACACCTTTGTATCATTGTAACTCTAGAACATTGTAATGTAATGAAAAGGATGTGATGTAATATTTTATCTTTGTTAAAATTTGTGTGTATGTGGATCCTTAGTAGTTGTTTATTAATGTGTTTTATTTGTAGAAACATGCTCCTTGAGTTCTTATGCGATAGTGTGTTGGCATTAATAGAATCTTGTTGATCTTTTATATGTTGTGATTACTTAAGTTGATGGTTGATTATTGATGATTTATTATGGATGCGTCATTATTGTAAATGGAAACCTTGTAATGATTTATATTTTGGCTTTCGTTCTTTGTCGATGTATGGTTTTCAGTTTCGTAATGATTCCTCGTGTACCCCAAAGGATGTAAGTGTTAGTTAATTTATTTAAATGAATTTCATGTCATAACTTAATGTGTATTTCATGTTGTTGTGTACACTTAAAAAAAAATGTACGATAATAGTTATTTTAGTTGTCCTTTGGGGTTCGTGTACCCCAAAGGATGTAAGTGTTAGTTAATTTATTTAAATGAATTTCATGTCATAACTTAATGTGTATTTCATGTTGTTGTGTACACTTAAAAAAAATGTACGATAATAGTTATTTTAGTTGTCCTTTGGGGTTCGCACAATGGGGCGTTACAACATGGTATCAGAGCACTGGGTTCATACACTAGGCACTATGTGTGCTCACTATGTAACCTTGCATTTAGTTCCTTGAGTCTTGAGTTTCACTTTTCTATTGTGTTTGTTGTGAACCTGAGGTTCTTCTATTAAGTGGTGTCAAGTCGATGGTGCAGGAAATTGATGGGAAAGGATAGGACCCTCGGTGTAGTGCGCAATGCACCGATATCGTTCCTATCGGGAATGCACTATGGACCTTGTGTTTATTGTGTAATGTGGTTTCCAGTGATGAGAGTCATGGGTGTGATTGTGTCTAGTGTGCATGGAATTTGCAATTTTGTGTTTTGGGAGTAATGAATTATGTTTTCTTGAATCTGTGATGGTGTAGAATTTTGATCTAATTGTTAAAATTGTTGTAAGATTTGGTGTTGAATGATGAAAGAAGTGGAGTACTGTGCGCAAAAATAATGAAATTTAATGAAAATGTGCATTCGTGTTGATGATTATGCTATGAGTTTATGAAAGTGTAGCATTTCAAGTAAAGAATTAGCTTGAATTCTTGATACTAATGTGTATGTTTTATGTTAGCTTGTGAATTTTCAGGTAGTTGGCCTTGGAAACCCAGTAATAAAGGTAAAAAAATTGGGATTTATAGAGAAAGATACTCATAATGACAAGTAGTAATCCATATTTGATATAGTATATGAATTAGATTTCTGGTTAGAATCCTTACGTGAATTTTTTTTTTCTAACTAATAAGTAGCAAGTTGTTTATGAATTATCAGAATTGTTTGGAATATTGTGTATGGTTTGGTGAGATGGACAATGTAGTATCACTCGCTCGTGAGTGCCCTACAACGTTGTGAATTCCTCTCACAACATTTTTGTGATATATATATATATTGTGCACAACATTTGTTTTATGTAGGATTGTAGGAACTAAGCCTCGATTCCACCTGCTTTGTCAGGACAGGGTGAGCATCAAAAACACCCAATGGGTTGATGTAGGGTAATTCCTTGTGTTTTAAAATAACACGCAAATTTCTTGTCCCTCGTAGGGTTTGATCCATGAAATGGAGTCACCACAACATGGAATTTTTAAGAATTATAGTTGTTGGAATAAGCTTTAAAAAACAATTATATTACTTAGAAGGCCTCAAAAAATAAGTTTTCTAAAAATCATAAAGGTATCTACTTGATGGACATAGAAAAAGAAAAAATTGTAGAAAAATTATAAAAAGTATTTATGCAATCCATATTAATGGCCTTGTTTCAATAAGAAATAATTTTATATTATAAAAAAGAAAATTATGCATTGAAATATGATATTTAGTGTGATCAATAATGACTAATATCAATATTTTTTTATTTTCTAATAGCCAAAAGTTTCTATTGAATATATAAGGACAAATCAACTATTATGGCCTTCTAAAGTGATGAGCTCTTCTTACACTTTAGGCTTAAGTTGTATAATTTTTAGAATATATTTCTCACTTAATTCAAATATTTTATGATTTTTTTTTGTCCATTCATTTCTATAAGGGGCAACAATAATAGAAAAATTAGAAGATATGAATTCATGATAATGGACAAGGGTCCATGAGCGGACATGAAGGTTTTTAACAAATAATCAACCAAAAGACCCCATATTGAAAATATGGTGCAATACAATGTAATAGAATACAAAACATGAAGGCTAGTACCCTCATGCTAAATCATATTTTGAAAATAAAACAAATGCATGAAAGTCATGCTGCATAATGTTCCCCATGTGTGAAGATAAAGTGATTATAATGAAAATGTAAAGAAGACACAATTGTAACCCTCATGTGACTCAAAAGTTGTTTGAGTGTGAACTCATCGTTAAAATATAGTAATCAAATAAGAATACCCATGAATAGATTGATAGAATTATCTAATAATCATACATTCTTATCAATACAATCTTATCAATTAAGAGAAATTAAATGAACTATAACGTTTTAGTAATGTTTGATTTTCACATGTAGACAATTTTCTATTTAATGTAAAGCATTTTATACATGTTCGAATTCAGTACATACTTACTACCAATGAGAATTCAATATGCAAACAACATTTAATTCAATAGTCAATCATTCAATAAAAAAATTACACCTAAAAGGTAAACAATTTTCGTATCTTTATTAGTCAAATTTCCTGTTGACTTTAAAACTCTTCAATACTGTTCCCTAGAAATTAACACAGGAAGTTTGCATGAAGCTTCTAACCCAGATGAGTATATAAATATATGCAGAGTAGAGCGTCTTTAGAGAGATTATCGCTGAATAACAATGGCAGTAAATCTGTATACTCTTTTCTTTTCCAGGGTCTCAACTCCCAAACATGATCTGGATCTGCCTAGTGCAGTTTGGCATGACAACGATCCTCTCAACAGTCATTCTGACCTCAATCTGGTTGAGGAAAATACACAACGGCTCATTCTACATCCAGAGGAAGCAATGAAAAGCAAAAGAAATGAAAGTATAGCGTTATCTGAGAAAATGAGGAGGCAAAAGATGAGGCATTTGTTATCTACTTTGCAGTCTCTGCTGCCTGTTTCCACCTCTCGAAAGGTATTTTAATGACAACTTCTCAAGGAGATAATTTTCGTTTGTCTAAGATACTATTATTTCTTCTTCTCAATCACATTCCACTGGTGTTAATTTTATGAGCTTTTGGTATATTTCAGTTAGCAAGACACTGCATAATAGAAGAAACAGGTAGACATATCAAGAATCTTCAAATCAAAGTCCAAGAGCTGCAAAAGAGGAAAGTCCAGTTATTGTCAACAAGAGGGCCATTAGTGGATCATAACTCATCACGGATTGACAGAGAGTCCATAACCCTACATGTGGATATTGATGTCTATAGCAGTGAAACAGTCATAATAAGAACTACCGCCTCCAGGATGCCACGCTCTCTGTGCAAGATTTACGAAGTGATTGAAGCACATGGTTTGGAAATAGAGAGAGCAGATGTTTACAGAGGGAACTCCATTGTCTTTCTCTATTTCCACGCCAAAATAATTATGAGCACTGATGGCCATTACTCATTACAGATCAGCCAAAGCAAACCTTGCCTGAAGGCGACTTTAGAAAATAATTACTAGTCATATGTAGACTAACCTGCCAAGACTATTGCAATTGCCACATGTACATGCGGTGTGGAAAACCTGGGTTCCTATATAAACAGCCTGAATGCATAGTGATAAAAAAAATAGTTTACAAAGGTTTCACAAGGTTTAAACAAATTTAAGTATGGAAGGATGTTGAGATAATTTATGCTTTTTCATATTTGCAATCATTTTAAAGGATACTACTTGTATTAACGATGTTAAAGATAATTTAGATTTTCAATTTGTCAATATTTTATTGTTATAATAATTATAATGTGTTTTTAGAAAAGTTATTATTTTTTGATGGGTTAATGCAATAAAATTTATGCATTTAATTATAAATTATTTAGATAAATAATTGTGAGTTGATTCAACTTCATGTTTAGTTAGCATTTAAAAATGTAAATAAAATTAAATATATTTAGCTTGCCGATTTAAGATTATAGACAACAGATATAAATCTTAATCTTTCTTTAGATCAAAAATAAATAATATGAATCTATTGATCATCTAACAATCAAATCTTTTTATTAACTATATAGAAGACATAACGAGAGTCATGAAATATTCTTACATTCATAAACATCACTTGTATAATTTGAAGACTATTTTTCTTCACTTCACTCTAATGTAAACTCCAAGATTTATCTTATAATTCTAATAGAACCCCTAACAATAATTGATATTTAATCCTAACCTTAAACCTAACCCTAACCCTAACCCTAATTGGATTCTAACCTTAAACCCTTATCCTAATTCTTGCCCTAACCCTAACTATTAATTATAATTCTAACTCTAACCATAATTGTAACTCAATTCATAATTTTAATTCTAGGACAAACTCTAATTGTAATGTCAACTCTAATTTTGACTATCTTATTAATTAAACCTTAACCTTTACCCTAATTAAAAAAAACATGATTTGAAGCCTTATTGTAACCTAACATTAACCCTAACCCTAACCTTAATTGTCCCTATTCCTAATAGAACCCTAACCCTGACCCTAGTTGAGTCCTATCCTAAACTCAACCCTAACCTTAAACTTTACCAAAAGCTTTATCCTTTAACCTTAACGTTCACCCTAACCCTAATTGAACCCTACCCTAACCCTTAACTTAATAAAGAACCCTAACTCTAATATAACCTCAATCCTTATTTAACTCTTATTAAACCCTTTTGAACCCTAGCCCTAATTGAACCCTGTCTTTAATCAATTAGGGTTAGATTAGGGTTAGGATTAAAGTTACAGTTTAAGATATATATACTAAGATTAATTAGTGTTAGGGTTACAATTAGTTTAGGGTTAAGATTATAATTGAACATGTATTATAGTTATTCTAACACTAACATTTTTTTTAACCCTAATCCTAACTCTATATTTATCCCTAACCTTAACCCTAACCATGACCCTAATTAAACCTTAAAACTAACCCTTAGCATGATTCCAAGATTTATCATAGAAACCTAACCCTAATTGACTTATAATTGAGAACTACCCCTAATTGAACCTTGACTTGACCTGGTGTATTACAAAACCCTCCAAAGCTTGCTTGCACCAAACCTCCAGAAGACACAATACTGCCTTCGCCAAGAACCTAGCAGTGATCTGAGCTCTGTATTTACTTGGTTCAACAATGGAACCTTGCTGCAACTCTATCCTAAGAGTTCCTACTTGTGCTTTCACTTCGGAAGGTTCAACACCTGTTGTAGCTTGAGTACTCTACCTTGGACTTAGAAGATTCTAAGTGCCCTATTCTCCAACTGACTAGAACCTCTTGCAGGGGAATTAAAGTTGTTGGCACTTTGCATTTCAGCTCCAAATAAGTACATTTTTCCTTAGGTTCAGTCTTCAAATCACCCGATTTGTTAATTTACCTTGGACAGTCCAAACACTCTTCTAGCCTTTACCAGTCGGTATTTGGCCTTTTCCTCTCCAGTTTTCCACATAACATATCAAACAAAGTTCATTTCCTGATACCCTTTTTCTAGCTTTAATTCTTGCAACAATTTTTAGTTCACCAAATACTCCGTACAACTGTCTCCTGAAACCTTCGAGAGGAGGGCTAATTGCCCTATTTCCTAGGGTTTTTCCTGTCTACTTGATGATTCCTCCCTCTAAGGAATTGTTCAATCCTCCACCACTCTATTTTCCTTGTGTTTGGACCTATTCTAACTGGAAATGTGCCTTGGCTGTATAGCTTGTACTTTCCCCTGCCCTAGTTCCCTTTTTTTTTTTAACCTAATTTCCTAGCCGGGTCCTAAGCTCGCCTAGGGTTTAGGTATATTCTCCTTGGCTCTCTGTCCCATGCTATCTACTGGAAAATACATACAAACCAATGACTCTTCTCCCATATCTCAATAGTCCCAGGAAGATCCCGCGGTCAGTGAGTATGGGGAGTCATTTTACAAAAACAAAAAAAAATTGTCCCAAAACTGCAACTATAATGCTTTCCAACCGATATTCTAAGGAGTCTAAACTACAATGCTATTCCAAAACACCTGTACACAGAAGAGTGGTGACACAAATCTACACTAGGGACTTCAAAGCAGGACTGAACAATATTTCAGATTCTATTATATTCCTGTCTCCAAAAGCACACGGGCAGTGACATATGTACAGTCTACAAGCATCCCTGTCAATTCAAATCTCCACCTACCATGCATGTGTCCAAGATCAACACACTGACTACGGGAAGAAAGATGTTAGATTATGCACAATAAACAGTATTCTAATACTAAACAGAGTATACATTCAACGTATCAACATTACCAGAAAACACACAGGGTTTTCTAAAAATACAGAAAATCTCCTAAATCTTAAACACTGCGCGCTATCAACATGCAAGGTGAGTATCATACATCAATAAAGTTGTTAACCCTGCCATTGAAATATAAAAAACGTGCTATGTTAGTATGAAAGGCTTAAATAAACCCTCCTGCGCATAACACACTGTGTTTTCCAGAAAACACAAAAAAAATGCATGAAAACCAGAAATCTCTTTTTTTTTCACACCAAAACTGTTTTTTACAATCTAACTTCTCTCTCCAACGAGGCACCCATACTTTGGACGCCTATTCCCACCATTTCAGGGCAGTGGCTCGGTGGTTTATCCTGATTACAAGGAATACCTACCCTGAGATTACATGCAACTCCTTAAATCTTGCCAAGCAGTTTTTAAACAACATTCCACAACCTCCAATATGCTACTTTCCCGAATTCTTGGACCTCTAACTCCTTGTTGGCGCATCAAATGCCTTCCAGGCTGTCCACTGGCATCTTTTAGCAACAAGGATAAGAATTTTACTGTTTTACTGCCCCATAGTGTAACATAGGTTGTTCAAAGCTTAGGAAAACCAAAAATTAACATCACCCCATATTGATAAACTAAGATAATTTAATCCTAATGACTAACTTACTCATACTACAAGAACTCTAGGATCCAAACAAACATAACATAATCCTGATTTGGCCAGAATCAGGTACAAGCCAAAATTGCACAAACTTGGTGGAGGTCAGCCTAGGTGCTCCTGCACCATCCTCCCCAAAACAGAACACTTCAAGCCATCCTTGGATTGAGTACATTGGGATCAACTCCCAGCTTCTTGAACTTTGCCTCCTTAATCCAGATTGCATCCACTTCAGTTTGTCCTGGTCTTTGGATCAGATGTTCCTTATATTCCTTTGTCCTGGTTTTCTTATAAACCCTAGTATCTAAGACTTTATCAACTTGCTTGACTACAGTGGAGGGCAGTTTGAGTTCTACAACATCTTGCCTGACTTCTTGGAAGGTCTGATCTTCATTTACTGGTGGTCCTCTATAAGGGACTAAGTCTGCAACATTAAAAATAGGGGACAGTCCACTGTCCTCTGGCAATTGCACTTTGACTGCATTATTTCCATACTTCTCCAAGATAGGACAGGGACCTATCCTTTTCATTTGCAGCTTATGAGGAACTCCCTTCTGCAACCTAGCCTTGTTCAAATGTACCATGACTAAGTCACCAACATTAAACTGAACCTCCCTCCTATGCTCATCCACTTTGGCTTTATGCTTCATGGTATTTTCTGCCAAGGTCTTTCTGACTGTTTCATGAATTTCCTGCATTGCACAAGCAAAATCATCTGCATAACCACTCCCTTTGACTCCATCCTTCAACTCTCTCAGTTCATAGACACCCCTGGGATGTAAACCATACACAATTTCAAAGGGGCTCTTCCCTGTAGATCTATTAACTGTGTCATTATATGCATACTCAGCCTGCCCAATAATCTGATCCCATTGTTGACCATACTCCTTGGTCAAGCATCTAAGAAGGTTTCCAAGTGTCCTATTCACAACTTCGGTCTGACCATCAGTTTGGGGATGGTATGCAGATCCAAAGGACAGATTGGTGCCCATTCTCTGCCAAAGTGTCTTCCAAAAGTGGCTCATAAATTTAGTATCCCTGTCTGATACAATGCTGATTGGCAAACCATGAATTCTGACTATTTCCTTGAAGAAAAGTGAAGCTATTTGACTGGCATCATTGGTTGTTTTGCAGGGTATAAAGTGAGCCATTTTGCTGAATCTATCAACCACAACATAAACATTGTCCATTCCTTGCCTTGTCTTGGGTAAACCAACTACAAAGTCCATGCTTAAGCATTCCCATGGCCTAGAAGGGATTGGCAATGGCTGGTATAAGCCTGCATTTGAAGAAGTGCCTTTTGCTTTTTGACACACTACACAACTCTCTACATATTTTCTCACATCTAGATTCATCTTAGGCCAAAAATAAAACCTTTGGACAAGCTCTTGAGTTTTGGTGATCCCAAAATGACCACTCAATGCACCATTATGTTTCTCTTGAATTAAATTCTCCCTAATAGACCCTCTAGGAACACAAAGATGATTCCCTTTGAACAATAAATCACTTTGCAAAGTGTATTCAGCATACTTGCTATGAAAATGGTTTTTAAACTCAAGGCATACCTTATAGATTTCTGCAAAGTCTTCATCATCTACATATAGATCCTTGAAATGATCTATTCCCATGCTCTTCAATTGGATTTCTTGGATGGTAAGAACTCTCCTGCTCAATGCATCAGCAACTTTGTTGAGAGCTCCCTTCTTGTGCTTAATGTTGAAGGTGTAGGCTTGCAAGTACTCCACCCATTTCATGTGCCTATGACTCAACTTCTCTTGTGAATTCAGAAAACTGAGTGCTTGATTGTCTGAGTACACAATGAACTCCTTGGGAAGCAAGTAGTGCCTCCACTTCCTTAGTGCTTGGACCAATGCATACATTTCAAGGTCATAAGAAGAGTACTTCTTCTTGGCTTCACTTAGCTTCTCAGAATGAAAAGCCACCGGTCTGCCCTCTTGGCTAAGAACAGCTCCAATTGCTACATTACTAGCATCACACTCAATTGTAAATAGTTTCTCAAAACTTGGCAACACCAAAACAGGTTGAGTAGCTACCTTTTCCTTCAGCAACTCAAAACTCTTGTTAGCTTGTTCATTCCACACAAACTTGGTTTTCATTCCTCCCTTAATTGTATCCAACATAGGAGCACAAATTGCACTAAATTGTTTGATGAATTTCCTATAGTACTGAGCAAGACCATGGAAGCTTCTTACCTCTGTTGCTGTCTTGGGAGTAGGCCAATTAAGAATGGCTTCTACCTTGCTGCTGTCCATCTTCAAATTGCCATGTGATAACACAAAACCAAGGTACACCAGCTCCGTTTTGATGAACTCACACTTTTCCAGGTTAATCTTCAGCTTCTCCTCCTGTAGCTTCTTGAAAATCAGCTCAACATGCTGGAGATGCTCTTCTCTAGTTCTGCTATAAATCAGTATATCATCAAGATACACTACCACAAACTTGCCAATGTAGTCCTGGAGAATTTCATTCATGAGTCTCATGAATGTGGAGGGGGCATTAGACAAACCAAATGGCATTACTAGCCACTCATAAAGACCCTCATTGGTTTTGAAGGTTGTTTTCCACTCATCACCCTCATGTATTCTAATTTGGTGGTAACCACTCTTTAAATATATCTTGGTATAGTACCTAGCTTCACCTAGACAAATCCATGAGATCTTCTATTCTAGGAATGGGAAACCTATACCTTATGGTTATCTTGTTGATTGCTCTGGAATCAGTACAAAGCCTCCATTCTCCTCCTTTCTTGGGTGCTAAGACGGTGGGTACTGCACAAGGACTAATACTTTTCCTAATGAGACCTTGATCAAGCAATTCTTGAATCTTCCTGGCTATCTCCTCATTCTGTTGAGGTGTCATCTTATAGGCTGCTTTGTTTGGAAGGGTGGCTCCTGGTATCAAGTCTATCCTATGACTTATAGCTCTTTTAGGAGGTAAGGTTGCTGGTTGACCACTATTTACTATGTTCTCATAGGTCTGCAACAAGTCTTGAATATCCCTTGGTAGTTCTTCCTTTTCAGCTGCCTTCTCTTTGCTTGCCTCTCTAGGCTTGATCATTATTGCATAGCCAACTCCTTCTCCTTCTTCCAAGGTCTTTAAGAACTCTTTTTCACCTGTTATCAACAACTTAGAACCTGCTGTCTGCACCTCATTATCTTCCAACAAAGATTGAATCTTGTATGTGACATTGTCCTTCTTGAAGGTGTATGAGTTCTTGGCTCCATCATGCACAGCTTGATGGTCAAATTGCCATGGCCTACCTAGGAGCAAGTGGCATGCATCCATAGGTAATACATCACACAATACCTTGTCTTTGTACTTTCCAATTGAAAACTCCACCCATGCTTGTTCATTCACCAAGACATGTTGACCCTTGTTGAGCCATGTAACCTTGTAAGGATTATTGTGAGATATCCTTGTCAATTTCAATTTGCTGACTGCCTCTTCTGACACAATATTGTCAGTTGAACCTGAGTCTATAATCACCTTGCACACTTTCCCCATCATCTTGCACTTTATCCTAAACAAAGATCTTCTTTGGCTTGGTTCCTCTTTGACCGGTTCCTTGATTAAGGTCCTTCTCATCATGAGATTCTCCCCTTCTTCTGAGTTCAAGGGTATTTCTGATTGCTTGTTTGCTGCAGCTGCTTCATCTTGAATTAGATGGGTTCTCTTATCTCCTCCATGAGATGTGCTTCCTTTCTCAGGGCATCTATATGCTAGGTGTCCCAATTGGTTGCAATGATAGCATTTCATGTTGGTGAAGTAACTACTCCTTCCTTGTCCACCACTTCTTCCCCTAGGGCTGAAACCTCTTCCTCTACCACCTCTACTAGAACTTCCTTCTTGCTGATCAGAAAATCTGACTTCTCCTTGAGCTCTTGATTCTGAGCCTCTTCCACTATAGCTCCCTCTTTGTCCTCTGCTGTCTTTGCCTTTACCTCTACCTTTAGGGTTCTGTTCTTGTTTCTTTTTTCCTTTCTCCTCTATCTTCAAGGCCATTTGGTAACATTGGCGTACTGATTTGAAGTTTACCAAGCTCATGTCTTCTTGAATAGACCATTTGAGTCCATTTAGGTACCTTGCTAACCTAATGCTTTCATCCTCAACCACTTTTGATCTAAGGCACAATTTCTCAAACTCCTCTGTATATGTTTGGACATCCATGTCCTTTTGCCTCAGATTATGTCTTCTCCTATGCAACTGGACTTCATAATCATCTGGAAGATAGGTCTGCCTTATCTTGGTCACCATTCCTTTCCATGAAACTATGGGACCTTTGCCTTCTTTCTCTCTTTCTGATTGTACAAACTTCCACCATGTGAGAGCTGCTCCTCTCAACCTTGACTTGGCCACCTTCACCTTTTGAGCCTCTGTTATGCCATCACACTCAAAGTGATTCTCAATACTCTCAATCCAATCTACTACTGAATCTGGATCCATTTGTCCACTGAAAAGTGGCACACCATCCAATGCTTTACCACTCAAGGCCTGCAATGCCTTCAAGAATGGTTCCTCTGCAAGAACAGGATCAGGCTTTGGAGCTTCCTCCTCCAATTCCACCTCTTTTTCCTTGGCTTCCTGCTCTTCCTTCTTCTTTATTTTGTCCTTCACAGTGTCTGTTGTTTCTTGGACTTCATCTAGGAGTTTCTCCATCTGAGATATCCTTTCTCTGAGCAACCGGTTATCTTCCTCTTGCTCTTCTACCTTCTTTGCTAGCTCTACATTTGTCACCATGGTTCCTTCCTCTGGTGTATTTTCTCCTACTGACTCAGTGGATTGGCTCATGAATCACAAGCCTAGAATCCAACTCTTGCTCTGATACCAATATGGTGTATTACAAAACCCTCCAAAGCTTGCTTGCACCAAACCTCCAGAAGACACAATACTGCCTTCGCCAAGAACCTAGCAGTGATCTGAGCTCTGTATTTACTTGGTTCAACAATGGAACCTTGCTGCAACTCTATCCTAAGAGTTCCTACTTGTGCTTTCACTTCGGAAGGTTCAACACCTGTTGTAGCTTGAGTACTCTACCTTGGACTTAGAAGATTCTAAGTGCCCTGTTCTCCAACTGACTAGAACCTCTTGCAGGGGAATTAAAGTTGTTGGCACTTTGCATTTCAGCTCCAAATAAGTACATTTTTCCTTAGGTTCAGTCTTCAAATCACCCGATTTGTTAATTTACCTTGGACAGTCCAAACACTCTTCTAGCCTTTACCAGTCGGTATTTGGCCTTTTCCTCTCCAATTTTCCACATAACATATCAAACAAAGTTCATTTCCTGATACCCTTTTTCTAGCTTTAATTCTTGCAACAATTTTCAGTTCACCAAATACTCTGTACAATTGTCTCCTGAAACCTTGGAGAGGAGGGCTAATTGCCCTATTTCCTAGGGTTTTTCCTGTCTACTTGATGATTCCTCCCTCTAAGGAATTGTTCAATCCTCCACCACTCTGTTTTCCTTGTGTTTGGACCTATTCTAACTGGAAATGTGCCTTGGCTGTACAGCTTGTACTTTCCCCTGCCCTAGTTCCCTTTTTTTTTTTAACCTAATTTCCTAGCCGGGTCCTAAGCTCGCCAAGGGTTTAGGTATATTCTCCTTGGCTCTTTGTCCCATGCTATCTACTGGAAAATACATACAAACCAATGACTCTTCTCCCATATCTCAACAGTCCCAGGAAGATCCCGCGGTCAGTGAGTATGGGGAGTCATTTTACAAAAACAAAAAAAACTGTCCCAAAACTGCAACTATAATGCTTTCCAACCGATATTCTAAGGAGTCTAAACTACAATGCTATTCCAAAACACCTGTACACAGAAGAGTGGTGACACAAATCTACACTAGGGACTTCAAAGCAGGACTGAACAATATTTCAGATTCTATTATATTCCTGTCTCCAAAAGCACACGGGCAGTGACATATGTACAGTCTACAAGCATCCCTGTCAATTCAAATCTCCACCTACCATGCATGTTTCCAAGATCAACACACTGACTACGGGAAGAAAGATGTTAGATTATGCACAATAAACAGTATTCTAATACTAAACAGAGTATACATTCAACGTATCAACATTACCAGAAAACACACGGGGTTTTCTAAAAATACAGAAAATCTCCTAAATCTTAAACACTGCGCGCTATCAACTTGCAAGGTTAGTATCATACATCAATAAAGTTGTTAACCCTGCCATTGAAATATAAAAAACGTGCTATGTTAGTATGAAAGGCTTAAATAAACCCTCCTGCGCATAACACACTGTGTTTTCTAGAAAACACAAAAAAAATGCATGAAAACCAGAAATCTCTTTTTTTTTCACACCAAAACTGTTTTTTACAATCTAACTTCTCTCTCCAACGAGGCACCCATACTTTGGACGCCTATTCCCACCATTTCAGGGTAGTGGCTCGGTGGTTTATCCTGATTACAAGGAATACCTACCCTGAGATTACATGCAACTCCTTAAATCTTGCCAAGCAGTTTTTAAACAACATTCCACAACCTTCAATATGCTACTTTCCTGAATTCTTGGACCTCTAACTCCTTGTTGGCGCATCAAATTCCTTCTAGGCTATCCACTGGCATCTTTTAGCAACAAGGATAAGAATTTTACTGTTTTACTGCCCCATAGTGTAACATAGGTTGTTCAAAGCTTAGGAAAACCAAAAATTAACAACATCACCCCATATTGATAAACTAAGATAATTTAATCCTAATGACTAACTTACTCATACTACAAGAACTCTAGGATCCAAACAAACATAACATAATCCTGATTTGGCTAGAATCAGGTACAAGCCAAAATTGCACAAACTTGGTGGAGGTCAGCCTAGGTGCTCCTGCACCATGACCTTAACCCTAATTATAATTGCCCCATAACCCCAACCCTATCCCTAGTTCTAACCCTAAACCTAAAATGAAGAAAAGGTGGTACATGTGTTATCATATGGCTTTAGGGCATAGAGTACACCCACTTTCCCAATTTCATTCAAGGATAACCCTAGAGATTTTAATGCAAAGGAGAAAGAGATCTTCCAATAGGGTTGTCCTAGGGCTGATTATAATCTAATAAAGGGGTTCATCACCAAGTTAGAACTTGGAAAGAAAAATGCAGTGCAAGTTATAATACAAGATGAAATTCAAAACCCTAATTCAATGCAAAGTAACACTAAATGACCTAAAAGTGCAAATGAAACAAAATAGAAAGCTACATAATAGAAGATATGCACTTGGAAATCTGGAGATGGATGGATGGAGGTTGGAAACACTAGAAAATATGATTTTAATGCTAGGTGAGATTCATCCGCCAAGCTAGATGAATCAATCCAGATTCTGGGTTTTTGTACGAGAATAGGAATCTGTGAAATGGGTATCCGAATCTACAAACATCTCAAAATTGACCTAAAGCGAGACTCATTCGCCAATCTAGGTGAATGATTCTAGTTAGGGTTTTCTATAATTTCAAACTCTAAATATGACCTTTAAGGCCTACTTTTTATGTTCCTCTTTGTTTTCAGATTTGAAACCTTGATTTCAAGGTTGTAGGTGACCTTTTAGTGAGTATTATGACCTTGCAAATGGGGAGACAACTCCAACAACTTTCTCCAAGATTTCAACCTAATCTTCAATAATCTTCAAGTCTTCAAAGCACCTAGATCTGCAATCACAAAAAGAGAGAAAAAATGTTGGTTGTCAGGGAATAGGGGTTTGCCTTGGTTAAACCCCTTGTAATTAATTAAACCAAATGATGAGAAAATGAAATGAAGGCATGAAACATGAAAAAAAGAACATGAATCATGGAAAATAATACCTTGAATGATTCCTTGTAAATGATGTCTTGTAAATCTTCAACTCAACATGAAATGGCCATGAAGGATTTAGATCTTGATCTTGAGATAAGTGTAGAACAATGCTTGATCTTGGATCTTCAATGCTACATCACAACACTAGCTCAATAACATGCTTCATACTTGATATGCTTGACATGATGATGGATCTTGAAATTTTGCAACAATTGATGAAGAATTATGTCCTTGAATTCCTTAAAAATGATTGTGAATGCTCTCTATATGATCTTGTGAAGTCTTGGAATGCTTAACTCTTGAATTTTTGACTTGATAACATGTAGAACTTATGAAATAATGGTTTGGAAGCTCATTTATATAGAAATCCATTTAAGATCCCATGTATTAGGTCCCAAAGGAAAACATACATGAAATTTGAACTTAAAACCCAAATTTTCCTACTCAAAACCTTAAAAATAGGCTAAATGGGACTCATTTGCCAAGCTAGGTGAATGGGTCCCACCTAAATGGGACTCATTTTCCCAAAGTGACAAATGGGTTCCATATGGCCTATATTGACTACTAAAGTGTCAAAGATTGTGTAAATTAAGTTTATATGTTGATATTGTTGCATTTTTTATTGAAATATGCCTTGGGATGCATAATATAGAGTCTTAGGGGCATATTAATGATGATATTAAGGTCACAAATGCAAGAGGGCCCAAAATTCAATGTAAAAGTATAAATAAATACCTTTTACAACATTAAGTTAAGGAAAAATTGGGTTTATTTAGCTTATAAGAGCCCTAAATCAAATGTGAATGTGTAGAACACATTACAACACTAGATTAGGTCCACTTTATTTACAAGCCTCCTAAATTTAATGTGAAAGTGTAAATAAATACACTTTACAACACTAAATTAAGGAACCTGGGTTAAGTATATTTATCTTTGAAAGGGCCAAAAACCTAATGTGGATGTACTAAACACATCACAACACTAGATAAAGGTGATATCAAGTCCATTTGATCATTAATTATTCCCTAATTAAGCAATGAAAAGGTGTACCATTTTTTCATCATTACATCTAGTTCCCACTTTAGTGAGAGGATGAACTTGCTTTAAACTCACACAAAATTAGACATTCAAGATGGTTCCAAGTGTACCGATGCGGATGGTTTAGGATAAAAAAGATCAAGGAGGTAGGTCAAGTCCCCTAGGATCCAAGATCCGAAGTCAAACTGACATAAGCACAAAGGGATGCACATAAGGTGTATAATGTGTAGCATCAAGATACATGATCATGCAATGTTAGAAAAAGAGAGAAAAACAAAAATAAGAACAAATAAAAAGGTGGATCAAGCTTCAATTATTTTTCTAACACAATGTGGATTAGATCTAAGCCATTTTTCAAAAAAAAATGTATACCCACTTTGAGGCAATGGAACTCTAGGCTGTCTGTTGGGTGAGTAATCCAAGAAGGTGAGACACATACGGCCGATATGTGCTCTCACACATAGACAAGTGGCTAAGGGAAATTCATTCCCTCGTTTAGCTTCCCATCCAACCATACCAAAGTTATACCTCCTGATATATTTGATAAGGTGCCATGTAAAAATGAAATTTGAGCTTCATTAGAAAAGAAAAACTTTGTATGCTTGGAACTCATGAAAAAAAAAGATGGCTCTACAGGCATGCAAAGTGTTATATGCAAGGTGGCCATATAACAATTATTATAAATGAAAAATAGTGTGAGGAATGTTCAAAGGGATTTTAGTGTAAATGTAGGTAGTGGAATGATCCATGGTTAAATTGTCTTGTTCATCAATGATGTTATTGTCTTGTTCCATAATTTTTTCACACATAATATTCTCATGAATTTCATCGATTGTGTTTTCTAACATCAAAGTATCCTTTTCACAACTAGGAAAGATGCTAGTAGAAGAACAAATGTTATTGTCATGATGTTCCATAGTTTCATTCCTTTGTCCCATAATATCTTACAAAATAGGATAGGTGAGGGAAGAAACATAAAGAGGGTTGTCATATAGATCTTAAAGGTTTTCTTATCTAATACCAACATATCTTCATCATTATCACAAGAGGAGAAGATATTGAGAGATAAATGTGGGTAGGTTTCAATGGTCTCTTTTTTTCTTATGTTATCATCATGATTACTTAACGCTATGTCTTATTTAGTAATTTCTTCCCAAATAGAAGAGGTAAGAGGAGAGAAATAACTCGGGTTCTCAAAACTCTCATTGATTATTTCTTTTAACACTAAAATATCTTCTTCACAAGTAGGACAGATATCAGGAGAAGAACTGCAATTGTTATGATTACCCAAGGTTTCTTTAACTAGACTAACCTCACTCATAGAAGGGATCTACTAGGAGAGGGATCAATGATGAACCAAAAAGGAGTGGAAAGGACCTCATATTCATATGCACTTAACAAAACATTCCTACAACACCCAATAAGATTTGAAAATAGAACATGAAGTATGATAACTATAGATTTTTGCAATGAAAACATGATGTAATAATTGTTCTACAAAATTGAAATGCAACAATGATAGAGAAAAAATGCAAAAGAGTAATGCAATTTTTTAGATTTTGAAGATGAAAATTGACTGATTATGTTATGTAACAATGTGAAAATGCAAATTTGAAATTAAACAATGCATGAAAAGGACCAAATTAAGCTAGATTTAATGAAATGGATGTAAAAAAAACTCATCCAATTGAAACAAATAGTTAATGACAACAAATAGAAGTGCAAAAGCAAGGTTTTTAATGTTGTAAAAGGTAGTTTCAAATGTGCACTGGGACTGATTCACCCAAGGTGGCGAATGAGTCCTAGTAGGGATTTTTTCAAAAAAATTAGAAATTTTCAATCGATTTTAATGCTTTTTATGTTGTATGATCTATAACCTAAGTGAAAATACAGTTTTCAAATGTTTTTCAATGATTTTAGATGCAAAAATGTAACCTATATGAACTTTCACTAATGCAAAATTTTAGAAACCCTAGATACCAATTAACTAATGCAAACCCTAATGAAAAGTCAATGCAAGCTAGATCTAGTATGATGATGAACTCCAAATCAGAAAATAAGGTATTCTAAATGTAGGTTCACCAAAACAAAATGAAGAAAAAATGATATGGGTGCTATCATATGGTTTTAGGACATAGAGCACACCCACTTTCCCAATTTCATTCAAGGATAACCCTAGAGATCTCAATGCAAAGGAGAAAGATATCTTGCAATAGGGTTGTCCTAGGGGATAATTGTAAGATAATAAAGGGGTTCACCACCAAGTTAGAACTTGGAAAGACAAATGCAATGCAAGTTATAATGCAAGATGAAATGCAAAACCCTAATTCAATGCAAAGTAACACTAAATGACCTAAATATGCAAATGAAACAAAACATAAAGCTACATAATAGAATATATGCACTTGGAAATCTAGAGATGGATGGATGCAGGCCTAAAAACCTGGAAAATATTATTTTAATGCTAAGTGGAACTCATTCACCAAGCTGGGAAAATCAATTCATATTCTGGGTTTCTATGTGAGAACAAGAATCTTCCAAATGAGTATCTGAATCTACAAAAATCTCAAAATTGACCTAAACTGGGACTCATTTGCCAATTTGGGTGAATAAGTCTAGTTAATATTTTGTATAATTTCAAAGTGAATCTAACCTTCAATGCCTTCTCTTTTTGTTCATCTTTGTTTCCGAATTTGAAACCCTAATTTGAGGGTTGTAAGTCACCTTTTAGTGAAGATTATGACCTTGTGAATGGGGAGACAACTACAACAACTTTCTCCAAGATTGTAACCTAATCTTAAATGATCTTCAAGTCTTTAAAACACCTAGATCTACAATCACACAAAGAGGGAGAGAGAAAAAGTGTTGGTTGTTAGGGAATAGGGGTTTGCCTTTGTCAAACCCCTTGTAGGTAATTAAACCAAATCACAAGACAATGAAATGAAGGCATGAAAGATGAAACAAATAAAATGAATCATGGACAATAATACCTAGAAAGATTCCTTGTAAATGATGTCTTCTAAACCTGCAACTCAACAAGAAATGGCCATGAAGGATGTAGATCTTGATCTTGAGATAAGTGTAGAACAATGCTTGATCTTCGATTTTCAATGCTACATCACAACACTAGCTCAATAATATGCTTGAAGCTTGATATGCTTTACATGATGATGGATCTTGAATTATTGAAACAATTGAGGAATAATTTTACCCTTGAATGCCTTAAAATGATCTTGAATACTCTATAGATGATCTTGTGAATTCTTCGAATGATTAACTCTTGAATTTTTCACTTGATAAAATGGATACCTTAATGGTTTGGAAGATCATTTATATAGGAATTCTATCTAAAATCTTGTGTATTAGGTCCCAAAGGCTGACATACATGAAATTTGAACTTAAAACCTATTTTTTCCTGCTTAAAACCTTGAAAATAGGCTAAATGGGACTCGTTTTCCAAGCTAGATGAATGGATCCCACTTGGATGGGACTCATTTGTACCCATAGTGGATAATGTGTCCCTCATGGCCTATTTTGATTGCTAAAGTGTCAATGAGTGTGTAAATTAGGTTTATATGTTGATATTGCAAAGTTTTTGATTGAAATATGCCTTGGGATGCATAATATAAGGTCTTAGGGGCTTATTAATGATGATATTAAGGTCATAAATACAAAAGGGTCAAAAATTCAATGTGAAAGTATAAATAAACACATTTTACAACATTAAATTAAGGAAAAATTTGGTCTATTTAGCTTAGAATGTACCTAAATCGAATGTGACTATCTAGAAGACATTACGAGACTAGATTAGGTTCCTTTTGTTTACAAGCCTCCTAAATTTAATGTGAAAGTGTAAATAAATATACTTTGTAACACTAAATAAGGAAGGGTTAAGTTTATTTAGCTTTAAAAGGGCCCAAAACCTAATGTGGATGTACAAAACACATCACAACAATAGATCAAGGAAATATCAAGTCCAATTGATCATTAATTATTCTCGAATTAAGCAAGGAAAAGGAATACCATTTTTTCTTAATGAAAAACCCTAACTCTAGTTGTAACCTTAACCCTATGATTTATCCTAGAAAACTAACCCTAATCGTAATTGAACCCTAACCCTCATTGAACCTAAACTCTAACCCTAATTAAACCATAATCTTCATTGAACCCTACCTTTAACCATTAGGGCTAAATTAGGGTTAGAATTAAAGTTTTGAGATATACGCTAAGTTCAATTAGTGTTAGGGTTACAATTGATTTAGGGTTAAAATTATAATTCAATATGTATTACTGTTATTCTAACAATAACATTGTTTTTGACCATAACCCTAACTCTATATCTATCTCTAATCTTAACTCTAACCATAACCCTAATTAAACCTTAACCCTAACCCTAAGCATGATTGCAAGCTTTATCATAGAATCCCAAACCTAACTGACTAATAATTAAGAACTAACCTTAATTGAACCTTGAACTGACCTTAACCCTAATTATAATTGAACCCTAACCGTAAACCCAACCCTAGTTCTTACTCTAACCCAAGACCTAATTGTAACCATAACCCCATGATTTATCCTTGAAAACTAACCCTAACCCCAATTGAACCTAATCCTAATTGAATCTAAACCCATAATTGAACCCTAACCCTCATTGAACCTAAAATCTAACACCAAGTTCTATCATAGATATTTAACCAAGTTAGTTAGACCCTAACCTAAAATGTAATACTAATTAAACCCTAATACTAACCTTTATTGAATTGTAATTGAACTTGAACCTTAACCCTCACCCTAACCTTAATTTTAATTCTAACACAAACCATAATTCTAATCCCATTTCCAATGACAACCTTAATTATACTATAAAATTAATTAAACCCTAAACCTAATTTTATGTTAGCCCTAACCTAACCTTAATCCGAAAGATAATTAAACTAACCCTAATCCTATTTGAACTCTATTTGTAATTTTACCCTAAATAAATAAATTGAATATTTTGATTTATAACCCTATTCCAACCCTAACATTAGCCCTAACCCTATCCCTTATTTGACCTTGATCCCAATTAAGTCATAATCATAACCCTAGAACCCTAAAATAATCATGTTCTAATCCTAATTGTAACTCTAACCATAACTAAACTCTAATCCTAACCCTAACTCTAATTAAAACCTGAACCTAATTAATGCCTAATCATAGTTGAACCCTAACCCCAACATAATTAAAACTTAATACTAAATTTAATTGAATCCTAACCTTGCCTAGATTATTATTAATTTGAGGTGGTAATGGTAGGATTGTATTAACTTTGCATATATGTATCAATTAATAATTCTATCAGATATAAACTCCGCTTAAATAAATTTGAATGTGTGGTTGACTCAATATCAAATAATTATATGTATCAACTAAAATAATTTTAATTTAATATTTTCGAAAAACTCTTTCTGATGTATATAGGTGGTGACGAATAACCAAACAAAAGAAAATGGAGTGCATGCACAACACATTTCAATGCTTCATGTTTACACATTTGAGAACAAAATTTAGCAAGGGAACTTTTTGAAAGTTTCCATTGGTCAAAATTTCTCTACTGATTCAAATATAGATTTGAAATAGAATTATAGCAACCATATTTGAGCACTCTAAAATCTCTTGAAGTTGTCATACAATTGTGGCAATCCGTTCTCATTTTATTTTGCTTTCTATCATGACAGAAATGATTGAAAATAAAACCTATCTCCAACATTTTGCAGCTTGGTGGTAGTGTATATTATGAGGCAGAGGAAAAATATGAAGCCCCAGTATGTGACTGCACAAAAAACAAACACATAGACATTAGCAACTTTGGAACCACTTCGTCCTAACTTCCCACACAAAAATTATTGCAATGCCAGTCTTTAAATTCTTCCAATCCTATTCTCATTTTAATTGGCATATCAACCATGTTTGATGTTATGGATGGAGACATCTCCCTCGCTTAAGTCCAATTCACCAAGTTTGAAAATCAGAGCATTATGTGCAGCAAGGGAAAAATGGGGGTTTTGAAGAGAGTGAAAAAATAAAGAGATCGATTTGTACTTATTCGACAGAATGAGAAAGAAAGAGGAGCTATTTCTAAAATGAATCAATGCGAAAAGAATGTTATGAAATTTAAAGTACCTTAGAACTTGAAATCATTATTTCTTTGTGCACAATAGTCCGTTCATATTGAAATCATGTTTTCACACGAAAATGAGGCAAGGCATGTGAATTGTTTCACCAGATGCCTCAAAAAAATATGGTATCATGGAATGCATTGGATAGTTGAGTTTCCTATGTTATTTACAGAGTTCAGTCTGTGTGAAATGAAACAAATAGTAGAGAATCAATATCAAGAAAGACACCTGCACTACCAGTAATCCAATCCACAATCCTACAAAACTAATATTGAGAAGAAACCCAACAGCAACAAAGGGCTAGCAATATATTTAAATGCAATCCATCTCCAAACATTAAAATCATTTCCACTACCAACCTTTAGCATACAAGAGTTGACGTCGGTCACATTCTCCACTTCCATTTTCACCACCAACAATGCTTTCACTTCTATCTTGACTACCAACAATGCCTGTCAAAATAAATGCAGTGATTTCAAATATACATAGACTCGTTGTTGTTACTGTAGGACGCCTCTTGGCGTAATAATGACATCAAATACAAGGAATAAATCCATGATAAGGGGAAAGGGAGCATATGAAGGAAGCTAAGTTCCTAGTACAATTCTTTCAAATATAATTGAAAACGCTCAAAGGAGCATTATAATGTAAGCTATAATTATGAAAACTTGAATCAACAAAAAATGGTATACATGGAGAGTATAATGCAATAAGAGGAAATAGAGTGTAAAAGGGGAAGGTGAATGCCCTAGTGCCAAATGATATGTTGACAATAGAACATATTTAATAAAATTAGGATGCATGATTCTCTCCACATGTGAAGATAAGACAATGATATTCAAAATGTAAAGGTGAAAAATTTGTGCCTGCAATGTGACTCTAAAGATGTATGCATGTAAGTTCATGGTTAAAGTATAATAATAAAAAACAAATATTCTTGAATTAATTGATAGAATTATGTGATAGTTATGAAAGTGTAGATGTGAAAAATATTTTTATTGATGAATAATATGCAAAATAAAATTGTATGAAAAGAGATTATCATATTTTTTGGATGATAAAGAAATAAATGTGCATGTCACATGGTGTAAGTGATAAAAATTGATAAAAAACGAACATGTATGATCTTTATATATCTTAATGTCTATGGATATGTATCATATATCAATGTATAATAATGTCCCTAGATAAGTATGGATGTATGGATAAGTGATATGTAAGGGTGTGATCATTAAAGTTTAATACACTTAGATGGGTAAAATATTGCAATGAATTTCATAGTTGATGGTAGGGATGGAATGATTCCCCCAATGTAAATATTTTAAATTTAATCTAAAGATGTAAATGAGGTGAGAGTTAAATTCCCCAAAGTATAACAGAAATATGGATTACATATCAAAATTCCCCAAATTTAATTACAATAGGAAAAGATAAGGTGTCAAGGAAATGCATTATACCCCTAAGTGCATTGATGTAGAAATGAATCTAAAAATATAAGGGGGAATAGATGATGGCCCCTAACATAAAGATATGACAATGTAACCTTAATGTGTCATGAGGAAAGTTATGATGATTCCCCAAAGTAAGTGTTACTCTAAAGTGGAATACAACACAATGTTGGATCTATAGGTATGGCTCTTAAAGTATGATATAATAAAGTTGTGTAGAAACTCTGAGGAGTAAGATGTACCAATATCTAGGTTGAATGTATAAATGTCTATGAAGAAAGATGTATCAATGTAAGATTGAAGTGTATTATCTAATTAGTACATATCAAGATGTATCAAAGGAGAAAAAATATGTAATCTCTAGGAAGTATAATGTATCAATGTAAAATTGATGAAGGGGACTCCCCTTACAAATCCAAAAAATCATAGCACAAATCAAATTTACACAACTTATGCAAGAAGGAAAAAACTATATTTTATTGCAGCAAATATGAAATGGGATTACAACATGCAGAAGCTCACAAGCTTCCATTTACAACATAGGCTTCCTGATTACATAAATTAGCAATATGAAGTCACAATCTTCTCACATAAATCTACAAATTTAGATTAAAACAACCCATGTCCAATATGATAGCATCCTATTGTGATAAACTCAAACTCTCCAAAAGTTGATTTCTCAAGTGAAAATAACCTCAATATATAAAAGTTTGTGAATGAGAAAACCACTTTGGTTTTCCAAAAACAACATGCAATTACCACCTTTTAAAAATCATAAAATAATTAAATATTCTTAATGCTCACATAGACTTCACATGGGCACCTAAACTTCAACCAATCAAATTTGGTCAAACTAATTTTTTCCTTAACCTTTGATGGATCTGATGAATCCATGCAAGAACATGCACCAACATGCAAGCTAGGGCAACCAACATGCAAGGGCAAGCAAATCATAAAAAATGAACATGCAAGAACATGCATGGTAATGTGGTCCCCACCTTCAAAAGGATGCCTAAGCTAGAATATTCCTTTGAGATGCTTTTGCATCTATTACTAATTCTGATTTGCCTCCAAAATTATAATTATAAATCATTTAACTAGGTTTGTTGTTTTTGATAGATGGGGAAAAAAGGTTTTGAATGGACCCGAAACCATATACAACAGGTTTTGAATGGACCCAAAACCATCAGGACTAGACCCACACCAAGACGAGCAAGCTACACAAAGGATAAACTAAAATACAACCAGCAGCAAACCAGGGACACAACAAGACAACAACCAGCCACAAGCCAGTAGGTTGCCAAGAAGAACATCAAGAAATCACTTGAATCTTGACTTCATTGGTTTTGATGGGCCCAACAACCCACTACACTCCATTGTTATAGACAAGACCATCAGCCCATAACACAAGGTTTTGATAGGGACCTTAAACCCAATACAACTTTTCACAATACAAATCATGATCAGAGCTCCACCAGTAGAAGTAGTAGATTCCAGAAAGGCACCCCTTCCTAAAATATAGGAAAGGTAAACACAAAATCATAAAGCTCCAACAGTATCCTTCAAAAGTCATTTATTCTTTCAACCTCTATAGAAAAGAAAACCCAGCTTCTCATAGTTGCAACTGTCAATGATCGTGGGGTTGAAAGTCTCAAAGATCTACTTCCAAATCAATATCTCCACCTCCATAGAAGATAAAGAAAACATCTTAGCAAGAAGGTTCCCATCAAAACCCAAACCACCATAAAACAGGGCTTCAATAGCCCCCAACAACTTTTCCAAGCACAAAAAGTTGCATCCCACTCCACCTCTATAGGAGAACAGTCACTTCTAGCCACATCCATCTCCCTCTCAATAGAAGATAGGACCACCTCCATAGGAAAGACCAGAATAACCCTAGGATGCACCGAAAGTGGCTTAAAAAGAAAAGCCATGGAACCAAGAAGGCAAGGGACAGATAAACCCCCATTGAAAAAAAAGCTAGGGGTCAGAAGAAATAAAAAAAGACACACAGACCCCATCCTAGAAAGGAAAGCATCCCAAAGAGGCCTTGAAGGACTCCATGGTAGAAGCACCTCTCCCAATAAAACAAACAGTGCTTCAAGGAACAAGGAGAGACAAGAAACAATAAAACTAGCATTTTCCTGCCAAAGGGACAGAGCTGAAGCTTAAGCAAACAAAGCAACCCTCAGATAAACTACAAAAGAGCTCTCCCAGTCAGGGTTGAAACAACCACCAGATATCCCAATAGAAAAAACACAAGCAATGAAACCCCCAATCAGTAAAAGGAAACCAGATGAGAACAGGGGCCAAGAGGGAGCAGAGAAACTACCAAAAATCTATGAAATGGACTGAGAACAAGCAGAGGCAATAGAAGCCCTAAAATACACAGTTATGAAGCTCATCCTATCAGGGCAATGCCATCTGCCACACAGTCCCACAGAAAAATAGGAAGCCTCCAAACAACCAAGCAAAAAAAGAAAAACAAAAGAAGGCAAGGGCCCGAGATAAGAGAAGAAGCTGACCCATCCTGAAATTTCCTTCACCAACAAAGGAGGAAGGTCCACCCACCAAAGGGGAGAAAGAGGCCACCCCTCGGAAGAAGGAACATGACCCTCCACAAGAATACTATTGCCAGGCACAAATCTTGCCTCAAATAAAGACCAAACCCCCCACGAATGCACAACCAGCCCCAGGAAGAAAGAAGGGCATCCGCAGACAGCCAAATCCTCCCGCCAAACACCAGCAAACCCAGATACTAGTCCACCACAAACAGGGCAGACCCCAAAATCATGAGTCCACCCGTCGCCATCATCTTCTTCATCCGAATCTTCATCTCCCACTTGCGCAGAATTTGAAGTGCCTCCCCCGCGTAATATCCCACCCGAGCACTCCATCTTTTGGTATTAAGATAGCTAGTTTTTATTGGCTTAGTGACAATCTTTTTAACTAGGTTTGTTGTTTATCTAAGACAATTGTAGCATTGATACAATTTATCTTGACTATAGTTTTTTATGTTGCACGTGTCAATGCTTCAACTAAAGAAGGTGTCTAGAAGGAGCATACGATTTTTCTTTAAGAAATGGGTAAAAGATAAGTTTTAATCACAAATAGATAAATTTTAATTAAACATACATATAACTTTAGATATGAGGATTTTTTTTTTTAAATGTTTGTACATTAGGGAAAAGGTTCCAATTACTAGTCATGTGTCAATAATCCTGGATTGATACATGCTAATTAAATTCCTACTAAAATTTTTCAAAAGTACCAATAGTTGCCAACTTTATATCCAATAGTTACAAAAAAAGGAACTTAATTGGAGGAGTTGTGCAACTTTATTGGTAGAAACAGTGCATGATTATTGGGGCATTTGTGAATATCTATTGGATGTCAAGTTGAAATGACCATATTTTGATGTTTGTGTGCACATGAATCCTCATGTGTTCGTCGTAACCACCCAAAAGCTGAAACATAGCTATAAGCTCTTAAGTTGTATACAAAGAAATCCAAAAAACTATTAAAATTTGACATACCATTTAGGAATAAGTTATTTTTAGCAAGCTATGGATTCATCTTAGATTTTGAGTGTTGGATTACTAACATGGCATTTGGATGTTGAACTTTTTAGTGGTTTTAGATCCTAATTTATTTATTACTATTTTCTTCTTTCATGTATTATATTTTTAATTGATTGGGTGTTTGAGATAGAGATTTTGATAGTGATTTTGGAAGTTATTGTTATATTACAAAAATTATTCTAGATGTGCCATTAATGATACTCTTGTAAATTTTTCAAATCTCTATGCATATTATAACCTTTTATTATTGAATAATGCATTGAATTTCTTTGTATTGCAAGGTTTTTCTCTCAAAAAGCTTTCTCCATATAAATTTTATGTAACAATATATTTATTTTGTATTTATTTTCTTGTACTTTTGTGACTAGTCTAATTTTTGTACATATCTCCTCTCCTAAATTAGTTTAAGAAGCATATTCCATACCTCTACTTCTTTTCATATATAAATTTAGAAAATCTTATTTAACACATGAACAAAACCCATTTAAACGTTTTAAATTTATAAAATAACTATTCTTAAATATTACCTAATTCAATGATTAAAAAAAATAGCTAATAAAATAGAATAACTATTTACCTTTTATGAGAAGAATAAAACATAAAATTACTATTATAAATTATCATCATCAAATAGTAAAACCCATAAAATTTTATTAATACATACCTACCATGAACACCTCAAATTAATACTTTATATGCTTGAATGTTCAATTTCTACCAAATTAGGAGATAATTTAGTGTTTGAAGCAATTAGAAAAAAGTTAAAGTTTGAATGGGAAAAATTATCTTTTAAGACTAATTACTATTATAAATTATTATCATCAAATCCTAAAACCCATTAAATCTTATTAATATACCACCTTAATTTAATACTTAATATACTTGAAAGTTCAATTTCTACCAAATTTGCAGATATTTTACTGTTTCGAGCAAAAAGAAAAGCGTTTGAATGTTGGAAATTACCTTTTAAGACAAATTATCAAACAAAAAGAGAGGACAATGTTGTATCTGTGCTGTTGTAGAAATGGAATAGAAGCCTTAAACATGCACTTTAGATGGGTAAATAAGTGATGAGGGCACAACCCAAGATACAAAAAATAACCCACAAACAAGAGAATAATTTTATTATTTAGAAAATGGAGCTTCTTACATGCAGAGGATCTCAAATCCCCAAGTTTTACAACACATGCAAGTTATAGAAAGCTACAGAATCACCCTATGCAATATGCGAGCTTGTCCCCCAAAAAAAGTTACCCAAAAATTAGAAACCCGCCCATAAATAGAGCTCCTCATTAATTTGGAGCCAAAACAACATTTAAATTTTAGTTTAGGCGATTTGGCACCGAAAATTTACAACATGAAGTTCAAATTTCAAAAGAACATTTGCAATTGTATCTTCTAAAAAGTGTGCCAACTTTCTAGGGCCATAACTTTTGATTCGGGGCTCGGATTCGTGAACCGTTTGAACCATTGGAAAGGTCTCGAAGTCAAGAACGCGCTCAAAATTGCTACATCAATTTCGGCAAGTTTTGGGGCCATTCCGGAAGCTCTAAGTGCCTCAAATCCAACTTGAAAGATTTTCAGGTGCAAATCTGGGAAACTAAAATTGCAATATCTTTCAACCCATGAATAGAAAATAAAAACCGTAAATTGGGAATTTCATTATGATGAAAAGGGTATCCAAAAATGTAAAAACATCTAAAAAAATGATAAACTTGAAATTTAACTATTTTTGGGTGATGCAAGATTGCCCTTACACCACTGGATGCTCTTGCATCAGACACCCAGGGTAATTTGAAAAGTGACCCTGTCACGTCTTAGATGGTGGAGGAAAACCCAAACAGTCAACCTCTACCTTAGGAAAATAGGATGAATCTTCAACAAGCCTTCCTTTCCATTTCACCAAATATTCTTCATACTGCTTATTCCTGGTACTCCTTCCCACACAACTATCTAGGATTTGTTCAATCTCCTCCTTTTCTGAAGTAGGTGCTGGAATCCCACACTGTTCCATCGTTGGTACTTCCTTTGTGCCACCTTCATGATACTCTGTCAAATCTGAAATGTTGAACACAGGGGAAATGTTGAATCCATCTGACAACTCTACCTCATATGCATTCCTTGAATCATGCCTCTTCAAAATTTTATAGGGACCAAACTTTTTCATCTTCAATTTGTTATATGTTCCCACTGGAAACCTTTCTTTCCTCAAGTGGACCATCACTTCATCACCAATCTGAAACTCCTTATACCTCCTCTTCTGATTTTCCTTAGCCTTATACTGCAGATTCATCTTGTTAATATGTTCTCTTACCTTCTCATGTATATCCTTGATGTGTTCTGCAAAATCTTTAGCTTCAACACTTATTTTTTTCTCTTGGTCCATCTTCCTCAATTCTGGAGCTGTTTTGGGGCTACCTCCATACACAATCTGGAATGGTGATCTACCAGTGCTTCTGTTGACATAATTTTTGTAAGAAAATTATGCCTGGGGTAAGATCAAATCCCATCCCTTCGGTTTATCTCCTACCAAACATCTCACTAGGTTACCCAGACTCCTGTTAACAACCTCTGTCTGCCCATCTGTGGATGGTGTGCAGAACTGAACTTCAACTCTGTCTTCAACTTCTTCCACAAGGTCCTCCAAAAGTACCCCACAAATTTGGTGTCACGATCTGAAACAATACTCTTTGGAAAACCATGTAGCCTCACCACCTCTTTGAAGAACAAGTCAGCAATGTGGACTGCATCATGGGTCTTCTGACATGGAATGAAATGTGTCATCTTCGAAAACCTATCAACCACCACAAAAACTAAATCATTCCCTCATTGTGTCCTTAGCAAACCAAGAACAAAGTCCATACTTATATCCTCCCACGGCCTCTCTGGTACAGGTAAGGGCTGATATAAGCCTATATTCTGACTCACTCCTTTAGGCATCTGACATACCCTATAGCTTTGTACAAACTTCTTCACATCCTGTGACAACTGAGGCCAATAATAATGTTCACTGATAATCGCGATGGTCTTATCCCGACCAAAATGTCCTGCCATTCCTCCACTATGCTTCTCCTTTATCAGGTTCTCCCTCATGGAACTCCTCAGAATACACAATTTACTTCCCTTAAATAACATGCCATCCTGGATTATGAAATCTAGCCACCTTGTCCTCTCCATTGTAACTGGTTCCTTGCAAGCTTTCCAAGCCTCTGCAAAATCAGGATCTTCTAAGTACAATGTCTTAAGTTCATTGAACCCAACCACTTCAATCTGCATCTTTGTCATCAATGTATGCCTCCTACTTAAGGCATCTGCAACCCTATTTGACTTCCCACTCCTATGTTTCAAGAAAAAGGTATAACTCTGCAAAAACTCTACCCATTTCATATGCCTCTGATTTAATTTTCCCTGACTATTTAGGTACTGCAAAGCCTGATGATCAGTATATAGAACAAATTCATTTGGCAACAAATAATGTCTCCATTTCTTTAATGCTTGAACTATTGCATAAAATTCCTGATCATATACAAAATACTTTCTCTTGGCATCATTTAACTTTTCACTGAAATAGGCAATGGGCTTACCTTCTTGGCTCAACACTGCTCCAATGGCACAACCACTGGCATCACAATCCACCTGAAACACCTTGTTGAAATTTGGGAGGGCTAGAACAGGTTGCTCTGTCACCTTCTGCTTCAACAGTTCAAAACTTTTGCCGCTCCAGTCTACTTGAATTCTTTTCTATCCCCTCTCATTGTTTCAGTCAGGTGTCCACAAATACTACTGAAGTTTCTAATGAACTTTCTATAAAAACTAGCCAAACCATGAAAAGATCTCACCTCAGTAGTAGTTCTTGGGGTAGGCCATTCTAGAATAGCCTTCACCTTCTCTGGGTCCATTTTGAGACCTTCTACTGAGACAACAAACCCCAAATACACTAACTCCCTCTTCACAAAACTACACTTCTTCAGATTAATCAACAATTTCTCTTCTCTTAACTTCTCAAAGGCTCTCCAAATATGCATCAGATGCTCTTCCAACATCTTACTGAAAATCAAAATATCATCTAAATACACAATAATAAAACTTCCCAGAAATTATGTTAGTACCTCGTTCATGAGTCACATGAATGTGCTCGGTGCATTGGTTAGCCCAAAAGGCATGACTAACCACTCGTACATGCCCTCTTTGGTCTTGAAGGTAGTCTTCCATTCATCTCCCTCTTGAATCTGGATTTGGTGATATCCGCTCTTCAGATCAATCTTTGTGAAGTACCGAGCTCCACTCAAACAGTCCATCAGGTCATCCATCCTTGGCAGAGGAAATCTATACTTGATTGTTATCTTGTTTATAGCTTGGGAATCTGTACACATCCTCCACTCCCCATTCTTCTTTGGTGCTAGTACTGTAGGTACCACATATGGACTCAAACTCTCCCTTATCAAACCCTTTCTCAACAACTCTTGAACTTGTTTGTTCAACTCCTCATTTTCTACTGGAGTCATTCTATGAGCTGCCTTATTTGGCAAACTGGCTCTAGGAATCAAGTCAATCTGATGACCGATCTTCCTTATTGGTGGTAAACCCTTAGGTACATTATCAAAAACAATATCGTAAAACTCATCCAACATCCCAGAAACTTCTTCTAGAACCTTCTCACTATCCTCCTCACCCACTCTAGGAATCAATGCATAACACACACGCTCATGCTTCATACCTTCTAAAAATTTTCTTCCATCTACATAACAAATTCTAGCGCTACTGCATACCTTTTCTTCAGTCTCCTTCAGAGGTTTCAACTTGTGACAAACCCCATCCTTTGTCAAGGAATAAGTGTTTGCATGGCCATCATGTATAGCTCGCCTATCAAACTGCCACGACCTCCCCAACAATATGTGACATGCATCCATGGGGATGATATCACAGAGTACCTCATCATGGTAGCTCCCGATCTTGAACTTTGTTAGGCACTGCTCATTGACCAAAACTTTATGGTCCTTTTGCAACTAGGCAATTCGATATGGATGCGGGTGCCTTTCCCTCTTCAGCTTCAACTTTGTGACCTTTTCTTCTAACACTGGATTATCGGTGCTCCCACCATCAATAATGACATCACAACATTTTCCTTCACACTTGCACCTTGTGCGAAACAAATTCTTCCTCTATTCTGGTTCCTTTTCCTTAGTCACCAGGGCTCTCCTAATCACTAGGGCTTCTCCCCTTTCAGCATCATCTGAATGTTCAGATTGGGCCTCCTCATCTGCATGCGCAACCCTTCCATGACCTTCTGCCCTTTTGTCTACCCTTCCTTGGTGTTGTGGACATTCATAGGCTCGATGCCCTTCTTCACCATATTGGAAACACATTCCTTTGAAACCACCTCTTCCAGATTATTGTCCATATCTCCCTCGTCCTCTACCTCTTTGATCACCACTATTTTGATCACGAGGGCGGTAGAAGTTGTCATTCCTTTGGCTTCAGCTGGTACCCACATCTTCACTTTTCTTTCCATTGTCATTTCGGCTTCCTGAAGGTCTTCCACTGCCCCTTCCACTTAGACCTCCTTGTCCTTTTTTCTTTCCATCAAGTCTTTTTTTTAGCTTCTCTTCCACCTTCAAAGCAAACTGATACACATCCTCAATGGTCGTCATTCTGACTAGGCTTAACTCCTCCTGAATGCTTGGTCATAACCCATTAAGATATCAGGCTACCTTCTCTTTATTGGCCTTTGTGTGACCCGTTCTGATGATTATCTTGTGAAAATATTTGGTATATTCTTTTACAGATCTACTTCCTTGCTTCAACCCTTGCAATTTCTTCAACAGATATAACTCGTTGTCCACTGGTATGAACTGCTTCTTTAGTTTCTCTATCATGTGATCCCATTTGGTGATATTTCCTTTTCCTCTTCAATTTCTTTCTAACTGGACCTCTTTCCACCAAATATTGGCATGGCCCTTCAGCTTCATTTTCACAAACTTAACCCGATCTGGGTCCTCTATTTCCTCATACTCAAAATATTCTTCTAGCTCATTGATCCAGTCGATCAACTCTTCCGGGTTCAGACTTCCGGAATAATTGAGGAATTTTTCTCTGGGTCTTTTTTCTATCTTTGAAATGGCCCTTATTAGCCGCATTTGGTCTTGATCAATTGATTCTTCTTCCTCTTCTTCATTTGAACCTTCTTCCTCTCCTTCATCCTCACTTTCCTCCCTTAGGTTGAACCCTCTTCTCAACTGCTCTTGTAATGCGTTAATCTGTCTCTGGAGGGCTGCCAGTGCATCTCTTCCACCAACATTTTTGCTACCTCGACCTACTCTGGCACCACCATGCCTACTAGGCATCACTCTTGGAGGCATCTTTCTTGACCTTGACCCACAACCAAGGTCCTAGTGCAAATTGCCTCATGATCGGCGATCTGTCCACATGCTCAAGAAAACCTCGCTCTAATACCACTTGATGAGGGCACAACCTGAGACACAAAAAATAACCCACAAACAAGAGAATAATTTTATTATCCAGAAAATAGAGCTTCTTACATGTAGAGGATCTCAAATCCCCAAGTTTTACAACACATGCAAGTTATAGAAAGCTACAGAATCACCCTTTCGCAATATGCAAGCTTGTCCCCAAAAAAAAGTTACCCAAAAATTAGAAACCCACCCATAAATAGAGCTCCTCATTAGTTTGGAGCCAAAACAACATTCAATTTGAGTTTAGGTGATTTGGCTGAAAATTTACAACATGAAGTTCAAATTTCAAAAGAACATTTGCAATTGTATCTTCTAGAAAGTGCGCCAAGTTCATGGGGCCATAACTTTTGATCTTGATTCGCGAACCGTTTGAACTGTTGGAAAGGTCTCGAAGTCAAGAATGCACTTAAAATTTGTTACGCCAATTTTGGAAAGTTTTGGGGCCATTCTGGAAGCTCTAAGTGCCTCAAATCCAACTCGGAAGATTTTCAGGTGCAAATCTGGGAAACTAAAACTGCAATATCTTTCAACCTAGGAATAGAAAATAAAAACTGTAGATTGGAAATTTTATTATGACGAAAAGGGTATCCAAAAATATAAAAACATCTAAAAATGATAAATTTGAAATTTAACTATTTTTGGGTGATGCAAGATTGCCCTTACACCACTGGATGCTCCTGCATCAATAAGCAACCATTATTTGATTGAGATTTTCTCTGTGTTTCAATTATGAGATAAGTAAGGAATCATTTTTGTGAGGTTAGTTGTGTTTATAGACTTGGAAGCCAAAGTCCCTTTCAAATGGCCTTCATTGGAAACAAGATACCTTTCAAACTTTTCCTTTTAACCAGGTTCGTTCTTTATCTAAGACAACTAAAGCATTGATACAATCTCGCTTGACTATAGTTTTGTTATGTTGCACGTGTCAATGCTTCAGCTAAATAGGGGGTCTAGAAGGAACATAAAATTGTGCTTTAAATAAAGGGTGAAAGATAAATTTTAATCTCAAAAAAATAAATTTTAACTAAATATGTTCACAAGTAATTTTATATATGAACAATTTGAATTTCAGTGAATTACAATCTTTTAGTAATATTTATTAATTTTATGAGTAAATAAGGCATGAAATTTTGACTAATTGTTTGATAATTAAATTATATTATGAGTTTGTGGTATGTTTCAGTTAGCAAGAAATAGATTATAGAAGAAACGGGTAAGTATACCCAGAATCTTCAAAAAAACCCCAGAGGCTGCAGAAGAAGAAGGCCCATTTATTGATAGCAAGAGGGTCACTAATGGATAATAATTCATCAACCATTAACAAAGAGTCCATGAGCCTTGATGTGGGTATAGAGGTTTATGGCAATGAAACAGTGATAATAAGAGTTGTTGCCTCAAGAATGCCTCTCTCTGCAAGATCTATGAAGAGGTTGAATCTCATGGTTTGGTAATCCAGAGAGCAGATGTTTATAGAGGGGACTCAATTGTCTTTCTGCAGTTCCATGCCAAAGTAACTTTAAGCACTGATGGCCATTACTTATTTTAAGAAAATGTATTAGTTATAAATATTGAGTTGTTGAACCATCGGTAGTTTGTAAAATGGAAACCCTGACAAACAGCCCGAATGCATTGTGATCACTATAATGAAAAATCAAATGGATTTATGTCATGGAGCAGGTGAAAACACCCTATGTATGGAGTGCTGATAGGTGAGGCTACCAAACTCACAAATAATGTGCAATTTTAATGGAGTAGTGATAGTATATTCAGTTTTCAGAATGTATTTTTGATCGTATTTATTAATTAATTGAAAATAAATTATTTTCAATCAATTAATAAATACAATCAACCGTGCATTATCCAAATTGGATAGGAGATATTATGATAATAGTAGGTTATATTTTTTCAAAGAGACCCACGTTATAAACACCATTCAACCTTAAATACGTGGTTTTATTTGTTGTGTGGCTGAAAATGATTTTTTTATGCAATTTATATATTTTTAGACTTTTTCAAAATACAAAATATAATTTTAATAATAACGGTTCCTCCATTTTAAGTTATTTATTTATTTTTCTAAATATATTCTAATTAGGTATTTAGGAGTCATAAAAAAGTGTTAATGTTTAGATTTTTTGTAAATACAGTATTTACCAAGTATTTTAGAGCCATTTTATGCATTTGTAAATATTTGTACCCACTAATTATTTGATAACATTTTTAGGAGTTATTAGTTTTTAATAATTTCATGGATGTGATAATTTAAGACAGTTTTTGGTAATTCTATAAAAATAAGAGATTTTGAAAGTATACAAATTTATGAATATGGATTATTATTTTCAAAAACATTTAATATTTATGAAATTTTAAATTTTCTCTAGAGACATGTATTTTATCAATAGCATTCTATAATTGTTTACAAATAATGGATACATATTTTAAAACTTCACCTATATCACCAATTTCTTGTGATTTTGTGAATGATACATGGATTTGCATACCAACACTAAACTAGAGAAATACTTCACATTAGCATACAAAATAAATTGTATAAGTTATCAATGACATGAACAAACAATATAACAAATCATACCAATCCCGTGCAAAAATAATATGTATCCTCAAGAGTTAACTTGGAGACAAAGATTGTGATTGGTTCTCATTACTAAATTTTCTTATTAATGTAGCACTTATTTTGAGACTTAAAATATCACTCAAACTTAAGCAAGGTGATAATTTTCATTATAATTTGTGTGGTTTAATAAAATATATAACAGTAAATGTAATTTATTCCCTATATATGTCATTAGTATATAGTAAGACATATTGTAATATTTTCCCTTCTATCCAATTTATAGCTAGATCTTCGACCATTTTCACATCCTAATTTTTATACAATTACCCCTTTTGAATGAAAACATACAATTAAAAATAATCCCTTATATAATTACCTCATTTCTTCTACTAAGCACTTCAAGTAATAACTACAAAAAATTATTCTCCTTGAATTTCTTCTAGAGCTTATTTAAAGGTATTGAATGAATCCTTTGAATGTGCTAAACTAATTCAAGAAAGGAAATATTTAGGTTAGAAAATCAATTACAAAAAAAAATGTTATATTGTATAAACCAAATGGCTAATCTCAATATATCAGTATAGTTGAGTCATTGCATCTCTTTCTATGTAGAATTTATAATGAGATTTGAGAAACATGTGATCAATTAGATGGGAAAATTCAATAGATCAACATAGTCATGACATTACATATTTTTCTATGTACAAGTTATGGTGAGATATTGCATACATATGACTAAAAAAAAGCCATAGATAAAAAATTTAACACAAATTACAAACTTAAAAAACCATTATTCTTTCATTTATTCAAATTTATAATGGCCTTACATAAGCTTGGTTTTCATTGTTTAAATAAGAAAAATGTTGAAGATAATGAATTATATTTATTGTAAAAATTAAAAAAATAAAATTATAGCTTCAAATAATTTATTTTAGATGAATGCATCCTATCCTCAATGATTCTCCTTTTATTTATGGTGATAAAATTAAAATATCCTTAAAAATTAAAGTTCAAAACATCTACATTGTAAAAATATGCAGACATTAAATGCATAAACATTCGTTGATTCCTTTTCTTTATCTCTCAATGAAGGATGACACTATGCTCTTATTTAACCACTGTATAAAGTGCACTTCAAGTAGAACCCTTTCATTATTAAAATTGAGAAACATGGAAAATAGAAAAGAATGAAAAAAAAGAAATTGGAATTTTTTTAAGAGAAAAATTTCTTTTGGAATACATTTCTTACTAATTAAATATAGAAAATAGTCCATATACTAATTAAATATAAGAGGGCTCAATAGCCTTTACAAGAGGGATGTTTTGCGCAATTTTCTTAGGGATCATAACTAGATATTCTCCTCATCCAAGAAACTAAAATTCCCAAAGAAAAGGTGGAGAAGATCAAAATGTTTTAAAACTGTGGGGCTCAAGGAAATAGTTCAGATGGTGTTTCAAGAGGCATAGCTACAGTTTGGAATTAGAACTTCATCAAAGGGGAACCTTTGCTAGAAAAAAACAATCATGTGGCTACTAAATTCACACATATCAGAGATAACTTTAGCTGGATTCAGTCGAATATCTATGCTCCTAATGGGAAAGGAGCTAGAAAATCTTTGTGGAATGAGCTCTAAGCTTTCCTTAGAATTTTTGATAATGACCATTGGATAGTCATGGGTGACTTTAATACACCCATTCTGAATGAGGAGAAATTTGGAGGGTCTCAGGTGAATCAGGAGAGTAAGTTTGATCTTTTCGATTTCATCAAAAACAAGGAGCTGATTGATATGGACTTGCAAGTGGCCCAGTACACATGATCGAATAGAAGAACTAGTAAGGATCTAATTCAAGTTAGGTTAGATAGAACCTTAATTTCTCATAAGTGGCTCTTAAGCTATTTTTTCTCTCTTAAAGCTCTCTCTAGAGTTAGGTCGAATCACTTTCCTATAAGTTTTGTGGTAGACCCTTTAAAGCTGGAGAAAAACTTTCCCTATAGATTCAAAAGAATGTGGTTATCCCATCCCCAAATCTCAGATGAAATTAGGAAATGATGGAATATTGATGATTGAGGAACTGCTATGTTTAGAATTACTAAAAAGCTTAGAGAAGTCAATCACAATTTAAGAAGATGGAAAAATGAATCCTTTGGAAACATTTTTGGCATTAAATCTAAACTTCAAATGAAGCTTGTAGAGATCTAGTATAAAATCTAGAAGGAAGGATACATTAAAGACATTAAGGACATATAAAATGAGTTGCTGGTGAAGATGCACAACATAATAGAAAAAGAGGAGTTCTAGAGGCAAAGATGGAGGGTGTTATGGCTCTCTGTTGGAGATTGAAGCACTAGGTGCTTCCATTTATTTGCTTCAAAACACAAGGCTACCAACAAAATTGCTTCCATAGAAGTTAATGGTACTAGATTTGAGGAAGAGGAAGACATCAAAAAGCAAGCCGTCCTCTTCTATAATAATCTTCTTTCGGTGAATGGGGAAATCAATCAAAATGATTAAGATTTTCTATCAGAGGCCATCCCCAAGGTTGTTATTAGGGAATACAATGAAAATCTAGTGGCCATTCCCACTATGGAGGAAATTAGGAAAGCCAAGTTTTCCTTTGAAGGAAACAAGGCCCTTGGGCATGATGGATTTCCTATGTTCTTTTTTCAATGCTTTTGGGAAATTGTGGAAAATGATGTTGTGAATGCTATTAAGGAATTCTTTGGTTCTAAAAGGCTCCTTCAAGAATGGAATGCTACTTTCATGGTTCTAATTCCTAAGAAACCGGTAGCAATAGATTTTGAGGTGTTTAGACCCATTAGTCTTTGCAGCTCTCTCTATAAAATCATCTCTAAGGTGTTGGCTTCAACGATCCTTTCTATCATTCCTTCGTTGATTTCCCCTCAGCAGAATGGATTTGTTCCTGGAAGAAAAATATTAGACTCAATAGTCACTGTTTGTGAGAATATTCATTCACTTGTGGAATCTAAAAATGAAGGGTTTCTTCTCAAGCTAGATATCTCCAAAGCATATGACCGTGTTGAATGGGAGTTTTTATTCAAAATACAGAGGGGGTTTGGATTTAGTAGCATAGTCATTTAGTTGGTGAATCAATTGGTTACCATTGTCTCCACAACCATCATTGTTAATGGATCTCCTTCTAGTTTCTTTCAAAATTCAAGAGGTTTAAGATAGGGTGATCCTATCTCTCCTATTTTGTTTACTATAATGGTTAAAAGCCTAGGAAGGAATCTAAAGAGATTGATTGAACAAAGGTCCCTTATTGGTCTTAGTCCCTCTTCCATGAACTTAATATGTTATCACCAACATTTTTTAGATGACACTATGCTGATGGGTAGATCTTATGTGAATGAGGCTAAGACTTTGAAAAAAAATTTGGATGTATATGAAAAGGCAACTGGATAGAAGGTCAACACATAGAAGAGTTCATCTTTATCTTCAGTACCCCTAAGCATAGATAGGTCAAGATTGCTAGAATCCTTTATTATAGGATGGATTATTTACCTTCTTCCTATCTTGGAATTTCGTTATGCCTTAAACCTCTAGATTCCTTTTGGTGCTCTTTGGTTGATAGGTTCAGAAAGAAATTGGCTGGCTGGAAAGGAGCTCTTCTGAGCCAAGTTGGAAAAGTTTAGCTTCGTAAAGCTTCTCTTCAGAATCTTCCGATTTATGCCTTAGGCCTCTTGAAAATCCCTGCCAAAAATATAGAGGCCATTGAAAAGATCCAGAAAATATTCCTCTGGTCTTGAGTAGAGGAAAGAAAGAGAATTCCTCTTATAAGGTGGGATTTTGTTTGCAGACCAAAGACATTGCGGGGTTTAGGTCTCAAAAAGATTAGAATAATTAACAAAACTCTCCTAGCCAAACAAATATGGAGAACTTTCTCATCTAGAGGAGAATGGAGAGATATTTTAAAAGGTAAATATATGGCTGATGGTATGACCCTCAAAGGTTAGTTGGATTATTATGTCCTCCCACATGGTTCAACTTGCTAGAATGATATGATTGTTGGTAGAAAAATTCTGGAATCTAGGACAGGTTGGCACATCAGAAGTGGTAATCAAGCTAGATTTTGGGAGGATAAATGGCTCTTTAAGGAATCCCTTATTAATATTCAAAGATTCAATAGATGGGAAAAACAATGTAAAGTTGCTTTTAGGGATCTTGTTAAAGATTACTAGTTTGAAGGAGATTGGTTGAACTTATGTGCAATCAATCAAGACTTGGCTTTTCTCTAATCTTCCTTAAAGACTGTCAACATGGGACAAAATTAGTAGGATGATACTCTTGTTTGGATGTGTTAGAATTGGATATGGATGCCAATATCTATGGACCAAATGGAAAACACAAAAAAAGAGAGAAAATGTGACAAGAATAGACTGTATTCAATGTCAATGATATGATATGATTGTGATTGTTGTATACAAATGAGAGACCCCTTGGTTATATAGCCAAGGTGAGAACATAGAAGGGCATAAGATTATGACAAGTGTTGTAATCTTATGACATGAGACAACTATGAAAATTTATCACTCCACCTAAGGTGGAGAGATAATCACATGATGTGTCTACAAAAGGTGGAAGTGATAAAGTAATGACATGTCAAGTCGACCAAAAGTGGAAATTCTCCAACAACATCCTATGTGGTCCCTAAGTAAACTTAACTATGTGTAATTATGACCTAGGACAACGTACATCACATTTAATTACACCAACACCCCCCCTTAAGTGCAACTTAGGGAGAATGTACAAAAAAGTAAACAATGCAAGATGGGTCCTGGCTACTAGGCCATGTTAGGTACCCATGTACAAATTCAATGCAATCACTCACAACCAGAGAAAAGGAGAAAACCTAGTGGGACAAAACTCCTCCCCAAAAGAGAGATGAAATACAAAAAATGAAATACTCTCAATGAAGAATGAGAAGGTAAAAACCCCATGTGAGGAAAAAGACCCCCCCATAAGAGAGAAGTAGAAGAGAAGCAAAATATCCCCCCCTCAAAGTTGAGTCTCCTACAATGATGGTAGAAGCTCGACATTAAATGCTGAAGATGATCCAATCTCGCCGAACAACATTCCTCCCCTTAGGAAGAAACAAAACCAAGGATGTATGCAAGATATCGAGATGATGGATGATGTATGATGTCTTTGAAGCATGCTCAAGTGTCTCCATGTTGATGTTGAAAGATGACACACTCCAATTAGGTGTTCTAGGCCACACTATTGAAGAAGACAATCCAACATCTAGTAGAGATGAATGTAGAACATGATCCAAAGACAAAGATATACCCTCTGAAGACAAAGAAGCCTCCTCCAAATGCTGTCCAAAAGTATCCACACTCACATCAATCTGTAAAGAATGATCATGTAGAGAATGAACAAGAGGGTTAAGGTGTTCCCTCACAACAACTAAAGAAGGTTCATCTTCATCAAAGAGAATATGAATGCAATCAATGATGTCCTCTGAATCTACAAGATGAGACTCCACAAACAAGTCTGAAATACCTGTCAAGAAGTCATCCAAAGTAGCCATATCTGGAATACTATGACGATCCTACTGCACTGAATCACTAGGAGCCAAGACTGTAGCAACACAAGCATCATCAGGTACAATAGTAGATGGAGGAGATGAAATGAATGGCTCAAGGACTGGATCTGATGTGAGAAATCCCAAGTTCAAAAAGCCAAATGTCTCCTTTGAATCATAGTTGTGATGAACAGCTGTAGGAACAAGGTCATTATTAGAAGCAAACTGTGCAAAGGTGTACAACCGAGATGAATGATCAACTACCCTAGTAGCAATGATCTCTCTAGTCTCCAAGTCTTGAATAATGACAGAAGTAGGTGTGAACTCCATAGTTCTCCCATCTCCACCATGTGTAATCTGATAAATGGAAAGAAGATTGTTCATCAAATGAGTAACACACAAGACATCCTAAAAAGTCTTGTCCCCAATGCTAATAGATCCCTTCCCTGTTACACTCATGTATGTATTGTTTCCCATCAAGATAAGAGACATAGAAAAAGGCTGAAATAAAGAGAAGATAGTCTATGAAGATGCCATATGATGTGATGCTCTTGAATCTAGAAGCCATCTCCCTGATCCTGGACCTGAAAGAGCACAAAGAGCTTGACCTTTATATCTTGATGTCTATGTTTAACCTTTGTCCTTTTTAGACTGTTTTGAAGTAGAAGGAGAAGAAGATTCAGACATTCTAGAAGGAAAATCAATGTGATTCCTTTTGAGAAGATGTTTCAACTCATCAATATCCTTCTTATAACAATAATGTTCTTCATATCCATCCTTCTTGCAATATGCAAAAAAAGGCCTCTCCTTCTTAGATGATTCTCCTTTTGAAGATGAGGATTTTGATTCTTTATGTGGCTTGTTCTTTTTCTTCTCTTACTTCTTATCAAGATTCCCTGATTCTTTATGTAACTTAGACTCATTAGCCACCAATGCTTGTGGCTTGGAAGACTTGATTAGACCCATGCTCATTAACTTAGCTTCCTCTTGGATTAGGAGATTTGCAAAGTCATCAAACTTAGGATCAACATATGATGCTCCCATAGAAAGTCGATGGGTATGAAAGAAAGAAAAAAATATTGAATACTTAGGACCAAGCTTGGATAACACATTCAAAATCAATTTTAAATCCTCTTTTTCAATATTGCATTCTTTCAACTGTGTTCTTAGTTGCTTGATTTTGGAGATGTAGTCTTGGATGTGGTCAAAACATTTAGGATCAAGATTCATCAAATCATTATCAATCTGATAGCCTCTAATCTTATCTATTTTACCATATAATTTTTCAAAAGTCTCCCATGCTTCTTTAGGTGTATTACATGATTCAATATGAAATTGCAAATCAAATGAAACTAATGAACATATGCATCCAAGTGTTTTGTCACAATCAATCCCCCACCTTGCCAATTCTTTAGCATCAGTAGGTTTTTGAATTGTGTCCTTTAGATGACCTATTAGACCTTTCATCATGAGATATTTTGATACTAATTTTCTCCATGTAACATAATTATGTGGATTTAGGGGTTCAATTTGAGATATCCCCATTGCAAGAACACAAACCAAGAAAAAGAATGCAATCAAAACTACAAGATTACCCCCCCAAATCACTCAATCAAGAAACCCCCCCAAGCAACATCTGATTTGGCACTTTATATTTAGTGCATTTATAGTTGCCACTTGCCAAAAATAGTGAAGTGGTCTTTGATCTTGGTACATGCAAATGCCAAAATAGGCCACAAAATCAAGTACAATTTTTGGTACAAAATGAGATCAATCTAATCATACCATTGAGAAGTACACAAAAAATCACACTTTCAAAAAAAATTGCACACAAAAATGTTACCATAGGAGAAAAAAATGAGCTCCCGAAGTTCTCAAAATGAGGACAAAGCAGCAACACCTGTGAGAATATGTAATTTCTGGAAAAACCAAGCACCAAAACCAAAAATTAATTGTACCAGTGCGTAGAGCATGAAACATTAGCCCAAATAAAAAAAAATTGCTTGAAAAAAGGAGTCAGAATGAGAAAGATATTAAGCTTCAAAGTTCTCCTATGAAAACCAAAATGTAAACTGTGAGGGGGAATAATTTTTTTTGAAACTACTGACATATTGCTGACATCAGCAAAATACAATATTAAATTTGATGGTCATGTGGGCATCAAAAAGGAATATGCTCCTCCTCTGTGGAATATTCTCTAGAACTCTAAGTTTAAATTTGACGCTTAGATGCACGTTGTCGGCTAGGTACAGATTGCCAGAATATTCTTTGTACCCCTACCAGAATCTCTGACCACGGACTAGAAATTTTAAAGTACCAAATTTTTAAACATCGACTGCCGATTTTTTTGTTTCTCAGCCACTTGGAAACACCAATTGCTAGAGATGTGGAGTCCATGCGGCTTATGAATAGCTGACACTTGGCGACTACAGGTTGGTTTGGGTACACAGTACCCTGCGGGTTAGTACCTGCGACTGTACACAGGTACAGTGTATAGAAAAAAGCCCGCATAATACAATTTTTTTTTCTTTTGATATTTTAAATAAAAATTTTGAATGAAACTTTATAAAAACTGCAAAATTATTAAACCAAATAATTTGCAAATATTTCGCAAAAAATTAAATAATTTTTTTAAATCATATCGTCGGTATTAATGACAACCTAGGGGCCGTACAGCTCTTCGAGCAATTTTTTTTGCCTCATCAAATGATTTAACAATTGATCTTAAGGTTTTTGGCCCTTCTGGACATGATGGCAAGGTCTGATTTGACCCAAAATGCTTTAAAACTATAGCTACCTTCTAGATTTGGCAACCACACTTCAACTTCAAACCCTCATAGATTTGGCCTCGAATGTCCAATTTGGATGAAACAAAAGGAAAAATCAACTTTCTCGAACCTTCCAGACACAATGGTGAGCTTAGATTTGCACTAGGAAGCTCTAATTTGAACCTACAATAAAGAGCCAAAAATGGAACTCCCCCAAATCTAGAATCTCTCTTCAAAAAAATACTCTCCAGTGGCACCCAACCCACTCTGGTGCCATGTTAGAATTGGCTATGGATGCCAAGATCTATGGACCAAATGGAAAACACCAAAAGAGAGAGAAAATATGACAAGAATAGACTGTATTCAATGTTAATGATATGATATGATTGTGATTGTTGTTTACAAATGAGAGACCCCTTGGTTATATAGCCAAGGTGAGAACATAGAAGGGCATAAGATTATGACAAGTGTCATAATATTATAACATGAGACAACTATGAAAAGCTATCACTCCACCTAAGGTGGAGAGATAATCACATGACGTGTCCACAAAAGGTGGAAGTGATAAAGTAATGACATGTCAAGTCGACCAAACATGGAAATTCTCCAACAACCTCCTATGTGGTCCCTAAGTAAACTTAACAAAGGTATAATTATGACTGAGGACAAGGTACAAAACACTTAATTACACCAATAGGATGGATAACCCTTTGGGTAATACTCTATCTCTTCAGTTTTCTCTTTGTTGTCCATGTCTCAAGCCCCCCTCCCTTCTGGTCTAAAGCTTGGATTAAAAAACTAACTCCAAAACTTAATATCTTCTTCTAGATAATGCTTCAGAATAAGGTTCTCATGGTGGATAATCTTTGTAAATGGGGATTTCATATTCCCAATAGATGCTACCTCTATAAGAGCGAGGCAGAGTCATCCAACCACTTGTTCCTCCACTATCTTTTTTCCTCCTTAATCTAGGGAAAACTATTAGCTATCTAGAATCTCTCCTGGGTTTTTCCCCAGACCATTGAAGAGTTCTTCTTACAATGGAAAGCTCCCATTCAAAATCCCCATATTCGAATGTTATGGGCCTTCTTATTTCCTTTTTCTGCATGGGGTGTGTGGAAGGAATGCACTAATAGACTTTTCAGGGACAAGGAGATGTCAAAAAGTAATGGCTTTGAGAAAGTTTTTAGACTCAAAAGAAAACTTTAATGTAATTCCTCAAAAATCTCCTAATCTGGAAGTTGTGGTGTGCAATCCCTATGATTTAAGGATTGAAAAAGATTGGGATATTAAAATGGAAACATCTTCTACTTCCAAGCCTACTAAGAAAAGCAGGGAGGGTGTTTACTAGACCTTTCCCCCAAATGGCTGGTCTAAGGCCAACTTTGATGGAGCTGCGAAGGGTAACCCATGTTTGGCTGGAAGTGGAGGTGTTCTAAGGGATTCAAATGGTAACTTTATTGCAGCTATGGCTATATCCCTTGGCCATCAAACCAACCATGTGGCAAAGGCTATAGGAGTTTTTCAAGTTTTAAAGTTAGCTTATAATTTGAATATAAGAAACTTATGGCTTGAAGGAGATTTTAAAAATATTATAGATTGTCTTTTAGGAAGGACCCCACCCTCATGTAAAATAAAGAATTGGATAGATGAAGCTAAGTATATCCTAGAAAAATTTGAAAAAGTTAAAGTTTCACATGTCTACAGGGAAGCTAACAATGTGGCAGACTATTTTTTGAATGAAGGGGTAAGGAAGCAAGGGCTAAACACATGGCAGAATTGTAGGGACTTTAGAACCAAAGTCATGGAATTACTAGACTATGATGTTATGCATGGAAAAGAGCCAAATACAATTAATCATTAAAGATAAAGGGGCTAGGTACATCAAAATCAAGAGATCTTATGGGGCCATGTCATGTTACTTAGAAGGGAAGAAAAAGTGGCATGCTTTGTGGGTGCATTGGAATAGTTGCATTATTCTGCAACAGGCCCTCAGTCCTGGTAGAGTATGTAGTAAGGAGCAAACAAAAATGGGGGGGATAGGAAAAGAGTTGAGCCTAAAAGCTATGAGGTGCATACCAAGAATGAGAAGGTTTGGGATTAGATTGAAAAAGGTGGGTTGGTCCCATATCTAGAAAAACTTCATGGAACCAACTCTGTGGCTATAGATTACTTCAAGAATAATTGGAACAATGGTGAAATCATTCTCTCTGGAAGAAAGGTGGAGTTGGACGAGTAGATTATAAGGGAGATTACTAGAATGTCTACTAAGGGTGTGAAGTTTTATCACAACAAAAGGTTCTCAGATGAGGCGGTCATTAGATTTCCCAAGAAGGATAAGGAGAAATTAAAATTGGTTAAAATCTCTAACAACTACTTTGAAATTGATACCATCAAGGCACTGTGGAGAAAGGTATTTCATGTTATCATGGAGTACAACACCCTGGATGGGAGATTTCCCAGAGTGTATGGGAATCATTTTACCATTCTCAACCACTTCCGCCATAAGGTACAAATTTCTTTGCCACACTACTTGTTATGTTCATTGAGTAATAGCCTTGAGGACCATAGGAAAAACTCCAGGAGATGCCCCATTCTTCATCCTGGTCTTATTAGGTTAATTTTTGAACACTATCAAAGCATGTCAACTTTATCTAAACCCATGGCTTCTTCGGAGTCTGAGGATTACAATATCGATAGTGGTAGGTGGGAGACTCAGCCAAAGAAGGAGAGAAATTTTGAAACCCACCCATCCCCTAAGATGTCTGGTAAGAAAACCTAGTCAAAAAAACCCCAGCCTACTAAAGCTAACCCTGAGTCCCATCCTGATTGCTCTACCCCCTTAAAGAATCTTGTTCTTAAGGGATCCCCTTCCAACAAGCTAGTTTCCTATTTTGTGGATTCCATAGAAGTCAAATCCAAGAACCTAGAAGCTAGTAGAAATTCTGGGCCCTCCCCTCGTGCCTCTTTCAGATTTGAAGGTACCAAATTCCCTTGCTCCCCCAACTTGGGAGATGTTAATCTCATATTAGACCGGGGTTAGACTGGTGACATTTTGACCTCTACTAGAAATGACATTAGTGAAATTTTCAAGGTCCTAAAGTGGGCCTATCAAGAAATTAATGGTCTCAATCAAATAAATAGGGAACTATACAATAAGTTGAAGGAGTTGGAGCTAAATTTGGCCGCTCTCACCAACGAATAAGGGAGTCTGAACAAGAGCAGTATTGGTAAGAAAGGAGGTGACATTGATGAAAAATACAAGTCTATGGAAGAGGAAATGGTTAAAATTAAAAATAATGTGAAAAATGTCATGGAAAAAAATCATAAAATGGCTAGGCACAATGCCATTATGATCAATGCCATGTCCGAAGAGCTAGAAAAAGCACAACAGGATTCGTTGGTCATAGACTTGGAAGAGAACAAGGAAAGCAAGAATGAGGACCAAGGCATCTCTAAAAGGACTCAGGCCAATCTTAAAAGGAAAGCGCCTCCCACAACACAAATGGTTCAGATCTTAAAGAGGGGAGTTCAGGACATGAATGAGCTGGAAGTTGAGACTGTTGATCTTTTAAAAACTTAAATTTAGTTGTTGTTGGCTTTCTGTCTAGTTTTTTAGTTTTGTGGCCTTTGATATCCTTTTTTTTGGCTATGGGTGTTTATTGTTGTTATTTTTATAGCCTTTTAGACTGTGTTGTCTCTTTTGACTCTTTCTTTATTCTATAAACTTTATGGTTTCGGGTCCTTGTAAAACCCATTTTTTCCTCTTTCAAAAACATGTGGATTTATTGAAAAAAACTATCAAAATAAATAATACTTATTTTCAAATATACATGATTTACATTAACAATCACATATATTTAATCAAAGATTCTCAAAATAATTAAAAACTACACTTTTAGATCTACAAGAAGACACTTTTTAGAAAAAAAATTAAATGTTATTTATTCAAGTAAAAATATTAGAAATATCAAAAATTTTAAATATTTTTTTCTTATAAACTAACACCAAAGTGATGGTACATATGTATCTAGTGGACATTTTTAGTTAGAAAATTTTATAGCCTAGATCTATTCCAATTAAAATAAATCTAACTAGAACATATTTTTAGCCCAAACCAACTATTAGTTGAAAATACATAATTTCTAGTGTATTAAAATATTATCCTAAAAGTGTATAACTTTTAAATTCACCATTAATTACTATAGATTCAATCTTTAAAGAAGCACTATCTACATATAATTTTAATCATCACATTGGATTTTCCACACTATGTCACGATATTATGTACCACATTAGGCTATTAACTTAATCACAAGTTCCAAAGATAAGTACATGAATTCCTCATATTAATATATAATATACTAATTTATTTACCATTAACTAGGGTAGTTTCCTGCATTCCTGTGGGGGAATTTAGAGAAAGAAGAAGCTCTAGAATATTCTACACTATGGCAATTTTACTCTATTTTTGGAGAAGCTGCATGGGCATGACCCTAATGCCTTGGCACAATTTTTTTCTTTTTGGCATAATCACAAGCTCATGATTAAAGTTTTGGAAGCAGAGGTAAATGAGGAATTGGTTGCTACTATTACTAGGATGCCAATGGTTGGCCATAAGTTATTTAAGGATAAAAAAGACTAATGAGGAGGCAATGGACCAATTTTTTAAAGATGATGAGCGAAAGAAGTTAGTTAAACTAGAGAGTTGGGGCTATAAGAGAAAAAACCTCAATAAAATTTGGGAGAGTGTTGTTGAGGTGCTTATGCATTATGTGACATTGGAGGGGAGGTTTATAGCTATTCTTGGTCACCATTTTACTCTCCTCAACCATTTTAGACATGGTTTGTTTATTTAGTTTCCTTTCTTTCTGTTATCATCTTTAGAGGTCTCTATTTACGCTCATCTGAAGAATAGGAGGGCCCCCGTCCTCCATGAAGGGCTTATTTTATTGCTAATGGAGCAAGTTAAGTCTCTTATCCCTGCTCCTGCCATCAAGGGCAAGGAGAAGACCTTAAGTGATTTTTTGTCGAGCTCAGAGTCCACTTCGGATGAGAAGGAGGAATGGAATGAAGAGGAGGAGGATGTTTCTCTGGTGACTATGACTACTTCTTTGAAGAAGAGGAAGGTGGGTGGCTCTAAGAGTAATAGGGAAGCCAAGTGGCTTTCCCTTTCTGAGAGTGAGGACACATAAGTGGGCTCAGACAATTCTTCTCCCAAATTTGTGGGGGTGGTTGTTGGTAAGGATGTTGTAGGTGGTGGCCTTGAGGTGGGGACACATGATGCTTTGGGTTTGGTTGACAAACCACGAAGGTTGTTGAAGCATATTGATGACCTGAAGAATAAGGCCTCTTATGTTTTGGCTAAGGACCCCATTGTGTCTAGTGATGGAAAGGATTCTAGTGTTAAGACAATGGACATTGAGGATTCTCTAATACAAGATTTTTTGAAGGGGGAGAAGGACAAGGAGTCAAGGGGCCTAGATGAGGAGGATGCAGAGAAGAAAAAAGATAAGGATCCTTTGAAGGTAAATTCTTTTTCTGAGGACTTTTCTTACCTTGATGATGACGCTACCTCCATGTATGATTTGCTAGATATGGCCAGGGTTGGGGCCATTGGTACTTTTAAATTAGCTAAGTGGACTCTACAGGAGTTCAATAAGATTAATACTAAAATTAGAGATTTGAAGGAGAATCTGAAGAATGTTCTGAAGGGTTCAGTTCTAGACATTCTTATTGACATAATGGCGAACCTTGAAGGTTCCTATCATGACTTCAAAGCTTTGTGTGATTAAAGGTTGGCTGCTCTGGAAGCCAAGGTTTTGGGTACGAATGCTGATATCAAAAAACTAATGCAAACATGTCATATCTCTATGAAGAACAAGATAGACTCCTTGGAAGTCATTTTCAAAAAGATTGGTGAGCTCGTGGAGGATCAAGTTTATTTCTCTAAGCTTATGGACAAAGAGCACGCGACTAAGGGAAAAGGTAAAAAGGTTGCTAAGGATGATGATAAAGGACTTGTTGTTAGAGGGTTGGATGATTGGAAGAGATCGTTTGATGCTGAGAAGGAGCTGTTGGACATGGTCGAAAGACATAAGAACCAATAGATTGAGGTGGCTAACACCCTGAGTAGCTTGAGCTACTATCCATTCTTCTTCTTTGTTGCTTTATGTTTCCTATTGGGTGTAGGTTTCTTATCATTTGTTTTGTTGTTTTGTGGCTATTGGGTGTTGTTGGTAGTTTATTGTCTTATTTTAGTCTAGCACTCACTTTGTTGTGTTTTTTGGCTATGGGTTACTGTTGGTGGTCTTTTGAAAATCCTTTCTAGCAACATTTTGTGTCTTTTGTTGTAAATGGTTTCAGGTCCCTTCAAAACTTGTTTTCCTATATAATCAAAATTAGGGTAGTTTCTATTTATTAATTGTATTAATTAATTACTATAGATAAAACTTTTAAAATATATTATTTTCTATTACAAATAAGTAATAATTTATACAATTTATAAATTATGTAAAAAATATTTGAAATTCAATTCATAAATTATGAATTTAAAAACAAAGTCCAAGTGAAATGAAGGTGTAGTTATTTAATGTTAAATATTTTAAATTTGGGAGAGGCTAAATTCTATTTGAAGAAGCTGTGCTACAAAATGTGGTGAATATTTCTATAATTTCACTATATTTCTTATCTATCAATCTATCTTCTATAAGAAAAAAAATGTATCAAGACAACAATACTACACTTGAGGATTTTTATGTTATTTAGAGTGAATTTGTGATTGAATTCATTTATTTGGGTAACTCCTAGTATGTTTAAATAACAAGAAGAATTTTTTTCCATACAATAGGGGTTGATCCATCAAATGGAGTCACCAAGAAATCAAATTTGTAAGAGTTATAGTTGTTGGAATAAGCCTTTCAAAAACAATAATTTATAATATACTTAATAGGTCTCAAAAAATAGGTTTTCTATCAATCATAAAGGTGTTTACTTGATGGACATGAAAAAAAAAAAAAAGTTGTAGAAAAGGTTATAAAAGATATTTGTGCAATCCACATTAATGCCCTTGTTTCTATAAAAATTAATTTTAGATTATACAAAAAAGTTACACATTATGAAATATGATGTTTAGCGTGGTCAACAATGACTAATATCAATCTTTTGATTTCATAATAGTCAAAAATTTCTATTGAATATATATACGTGGAAAAATACAACTAGTAGGGGCTTCTAAAGCAATGAACTTTTCCTACACTCATAAACTTTAGTTGTTTAACTTTTAGAATATTTTTCTCACTTCATTCAAATATTTCATGAATTTTTATTTGGTCATTCATTTGTATAAGGGATAACAATAATAGCATAAATTAGAAGGTATAAATCCATGATAATGGATGAGGGCCCATGAGAAGACCTGAGGATTTTTAGAAAAGAGTAAACCAAAAGGCCTCATATTGGGAATATGGTACAATAAAATATAATAGGGTATAAAAAGTGAAGGTGGGTACGCTCATGATAAATCATATGTTGAAAATAAATTAAATGCAACAAAGTGATGATACAGGATGTTCCTCGTGTCTAAAGATAAGGTGATGGTAGTAAAAATATAAAGAAGAAATAACTATGCCCCCAATGTTGTTGGTAAAAGATGCATAAATAGTGATTCGGGTATGTGCAGGATCATGATGGGCCAAAAGTGGCAATATGAGGGGTATGTCGCTGACAAATATCTTTTTACCCAAAATTGATGAAACAAAAAGGGTTTTTAAAGGATATTATCAGCTTTCCACCGATATAAATTATACTTTACTTTGAATTTAATAAGTAATCATTATTCATTTTCTATTCAAATTATGACTAAAGTCCTATTTGATAGGCTGATTGAAAAACATCTATAGCTTTCAAACGGTATCACATTTTTTGAATCCAAAACATGTGTCACATTCTATGCTTCACATAATATAGGATTAAAAAAAGAAAAATTGAATTTCATGAAGTTTTGACCAAGTTAAGGTGGTAAGACATACAAGTTCTTATATTTTTTAAAAATTTGTAATAAAAAATTCATAATTAATTATTTACTTGGAAAAAAATTACAAAAAATATGCATCACATCAGGGCATGAGTCCTCTACTTATATCCAAAATATTATAAAAAAATATTATCATTTTATTGTGGTTAGGGTGGTTAGACAGACACCTACTTCTTATTTTTCCCCTGAAATTTAAGTACCACTGCATTGAAATTTCAAATTTTCACCAAATAGATTTTTTTTTTTAAAAAAATCTAGTAGTTTAGAAACTAAATTCAATTTTCTATGGATTCTATTCTTACATATTTTTGAAATAATATAGATAACTTATTCAAATTTTTATGTTAAGTTGCCTAACTCTGATTTTTCTGAATTTTTTGCCACTTAAGGACCTATTTTTTCCATGAAGATCCTGCACATACCTATTCATTTATTCAAACACCATGGAGATGCATTTATAAAAAGTAAAAAGGAGAGTTATAAATGAAGGGAAGCGATTTAACTGTCAACTAAAACAACTAGTTAACCTATCGAACAATTAACCTTTCCTAATGCTACTAGTTGCTTACAATGTATTATATGTGACTATGCTAACATCCCCCTTTATTACATTATTCCTATAAATGTATCCCCTAAAATCTCTCACACCTTGCCAAGAGACCCCCCCTTAAGGATTACATAACAAAAAAAATTTAATACAAAATGCATATACATCTCTGTGAAGATCTTCCTTCAAGAAACAAATCCTGAATTAGGTGGATCTCTATCAAGTTGTCTTGTGACCATCAGTAAGGTGTATCCCCTAGCTAAATTCCCAAGTTCTTCCTCCCATGAACTCTTGAATCACAGATTCCCAAATTATTCAACAACAATCCATATTGAGCTCTCTAAACACATGGCTCCATCAAGTTGTCTGATGGCCCTTAGAAGGGTATAATTCTTGATCACGGCCTTAAGTGCTCACTGGAAAACCATCCATACTAAGATCTACACCAAACCCCTTACTTGTCTTGAAAAACAAAAATTCACAATATATGTTTTCTTCAAATCTATTAGCAACAACAAGGAAAAGCATGAAACTAAAGCCAAAAATGCTTCTCATGCAAAGTATCATCTCAAAGCGAAAGGCTAACTCGAGATGATAGAAATTCCTCCATCCTCTAGTACCACCAGCCTCTATTAGAACAACCCATTACATAGATAAATTTGACTTGGATGCCTTCAAGATTGTTTTCAACTTTCTTGCTAGTGCCTTGATTTTGCAATGTACCAAAAGAAACTTGATATTAGGATCATGAAATTTCCTTATGTTCTCATTCTTACAAAGCTTCACAAGAATAATCACTATCTTAATAATTTGAATGCAATATTGTTACATATTTTGATAAAATTCCATCTCTAAATATCTCATTAATAGTAAGTTTTTGTCCATTTCTTTCTTCACCTTCCATAGCTTCCTCAAAATATACTGGAACTTACACTTAGCTCGAACATCATTTTTCAATTTGAGAAGATAGTGAACAATATTGGCCTTGACACAACATTCTTTGACATGATTGGTATCATCTATGCATTTTCATAGTAAGTTTAATATTTGAGTGGTTAGGGTAACACCCACATTGGGTTGCCAGAAATAAAGTCATTTCATATACGCATGTATAAAAATTTATGATGTTGAAATCCATTAGTAGATATTGATAGAGTAAGATTCCCTAACATGCTTATTTGTAGTTGATGAATCTACTTGCAAGCTGTTACCAAAGAAATATGGTGATAAAGAAGTCATTCAAAATATGTTGCATTTTACACTATGGTTGGAGCATTATACTTACAACATTATACAGCCAACTGGGTCACCATTTTATACTCCAATATTGTTGGAAATTTTCTAATCTGGACATACAAGAAACTCTCACCTTAACAGATAGCTTTCTAGTCAACAAATGCTCTAGAGCATTTCTACTTCCCAATAATGAAGAATGCATATCAACAGATTGGATGTCTCTACTTCATCACACCCATCCACCACTCTATGAGTAATTTTATTATTGATATACTATGCAACAATGATATATATGTGGTGATGTTTATTTTCTCACCAATGACCATAAATAAATAATGTAAAAGAACAAAACAACAATAAAGGGCACCTCAAAATGCACAACAAAATCACAGTGTCTTGAATAAATTTGTGCCTTACAATACTGGAAACTTTGGTGGTAACTACTCTGATTATAATTGAAATAACATTGTGTCAGGAATTTAAAATGTAGAATGAAACCTATAGGGTTGCTTCCATGTTTCCCAATCAACAGGGGAATACAAAACAAATGTGAAATAACCAAGAACAAATAGGATTGGAGACACAAAAAACTAGGCATGCAATATTTGCTTCTTCTATTAAGAATAAAATAATATTTACAATTTTTTTTTTTAAGCTAGAAACTGCAAGCTACAGATTACAAAATAAACTTACAACAATATGAAGTTTCACCAAAAAAATATAGAAACTATTAGGAGCTTCTAAGAGCTCTCCTTCCTTCTATTTGACTTGAACTATCTGGTATTCTTGGCAAACACCGAGCTATCAAGAGCTTTCAGCTGCTCACTACAAACATGCCCAAAATAAACCACAACTGTTGTTGTTTAAGAGCTTCTCTAAATCACACAAAGAACTCTCACAAAAAAAATTCCTCTTCTCAGACTGTTGCTGCACAAAAATTAAGTAACTACATTCATTCCTTCATTCCTTTTGTCTACACAAAATTCCCTCTCAAAATTTGAATCCACCTACCCCAGTTAGTTCTGGAAATTCAAAATTTCCTACCACATTAAATTCTAGAACTGTCAGGAGTAGAATAGGGATGGAGATCCAAAAAAAAAAACTACCATTGGAGGCTCCTAACAGGTAGGTGAGATAGGGGACTGATGGGGGACTGATGTGAGAAAGAGGCTCAATCAGAAAAATTAATGTTTCCAACACCCCCCTGTATGACTAAGTTGTTAAACAACATCATTCTTCATGTTCAAATCAACAACACCTAAATTTCTTCTTAGGCATTTAAAGGAATCTCTACTCAAAGGCTTGGTGAATATGTCTTCTAGCTATTGCTTAGACCTCTAAAATTTCATTCTAATTTCACCATTTTCAACCAATTCTCTAATAAAGTGATACCTGATTTCAATGTTCTTGCTTCTTCCATGAAACACAAGATTTTTCATCAAAGCTATTGATGAAACATTTTCACAAAATATTTTTGTTCCATCTTCTTGTTCTTCTCTCAAATCTAGCAAGATTCTTCTTAGCCAAATAGCATGACATGTTGTTGCACGTGAGCTACTACATACTTAGCCTCAGCTATTGATAGGGAAACTATGGATTGCTTCTTGGAATCCCATGAGATAGATCTCAAACCCAAATGAAATAAATAGCTTGATGTGGTCTTCCTATCATCCAAACTTCCTTCCCAATCACTCTCTATGTAACCAACCAGCCCAAAATCATTTGTTGCGCCATAAAAAATACCATATCCTTTGGTTCCAATTCACATCCCTTAGGATTCTTTAACCCACTTTCCAATGTGATTATTTTTGGAGTCTCCATAAATCTAGAAATCGAACTTACATTGTGCATTATATTGTGTCTAGTTGTTTTTAAATACATCAAGCTTCCAACCAAACTTTTATACATGGTCGAATCCACATTGTTGTTGCAATCTTCCTTGCCCAACTCTAGAACTATGGTTATTGGTGTGGAGGTAGACTTGCTATATTGCATCCTAAACCTCTTCAAAATCTTTGTTGCATACTTTTCTTGAGAGATAAAAATACGATCATGCATTTGTTTTACTTCTATGCCTAGAAAGTACCTCAAGAGACCTAATTCTATCATCTCAAGCTCTCTTTCCATGGCCTTTTTAAATTCAACAATGAGGAGATCATCATCCCCGGTAAAAAATATATCTACATACAATACAATAATCAAAATCATACAATTTGTTGCCTTGATGTTAAGAGTGGGATTACCATCGCTTTTGGTAAAGCCATTGCTCATAAAATATGAGTCAATCATTTTGTACCATGCCTATGGAGCTTGCTTCAACCCATAAAGGGCCTTCTTCAGCATATACACCTTGTGTTCTTGACCTGGAACTTCATATCCAAGTGGTTACTCCACATAAACTTCCTCTTTCAACACTCCATTTAGGAAGGAAGACTTCATGTCCATTTGAAACACCTTCAATTTGTGTTGGGATACAATTGCTATGACTACCCACACGATTTCCATCCTTGCTACTAGAGAAAATGTCTCATCATAATCTCTCCCAAGTTGTTGTTTGTATCCATTGACATCTAATATTGCCTTATGCATCTCTATTCTTCCATTGACATTTATTTTGGTCTTATAGACCCACTTCACTCCAATTACTTGCTTGTTGGAAGGAAAATTAGTTAACTCCCATGTTCTATTCTTCTTTATTGCATCTATCTCCTCATCCATGGCTTCACACCATTTCATTTCTTTTATAACATCCTTAAAATAAATTGGATCACTATGAGAAAATAATACAAATTTCACACTTTCATCAAATTCTTCATCATAGCTTTCATTTTGGTAGATCTCGCTTAGAATCTTGGTCTTTCTTGGCATTAGGGAGGCAAGAGTGTGATCTAAACTTTCACTACTACTACTGCTTTGTTTAACAAACCCTATCCGGAGTTGTTGGGAGCTCTTGGGAGCCAATCCTCTGGCTATTTGTGGTTTCTTTCCTTTTTGTATGCTCATGTCAGGAGTAGTTAGGCGTTGTTGGGAGCTCTTTGTGGCCAATTCTCTGGCTATCTATGACTATCTTCCTGACTACCTACCTACATCAGGAGCTTTCAGGAATTGTATAGATTTGTCAAGAGCAACTGTATGCTCATTTTCCTACACTTATTGTTCTTTTTTCTCCTCTTTAGGAGTTGTCAGGAGTAGTACTGAGCTATCGAAAACTATAATTCATCCAATGTGTCATCTGCTAGGAACTCCACGTCTTTTCTAATGATTATTTTCTTGGTGATGGGATTATACAACCTATAGGCTTTGGACTCTTCACTATAGCCCGTGAAGATGCACTTCTCACCCTTGTCATCCAAATTTTTCCTCTTCTCTTTGGGAACATGAGCATATGCCACACATCCGAACACCCCCAAGTGCTTAATCATCCACTTGCATTTTTTCCATGCCTCTTGTGGAATATTTTTAAAAGCTTCCTTTGTAGGACTTCTATTTATCAAGTACATTGTTGTTGCTACAACTTCACCCAAAAATTCATTTGGGAGTCCCTTGGATTTTAGAATGCTCCTTGCCATCTCCATGATGGTCGTATTCTTTCTCTCAGCCACTCCATTTTTGTTGTGGAGTATAACCGATTGTTAGCTCATTCTTGATGCCATGTTTCTTGCAAAAATTCATAAATTTATTGGAGGTATACTCTCCCCCGAGCTATTTGACCTTAGGACCTTGATAAAATGTCCACTCTATTTTTCATCCTGGGCTTTAAACATTAGAAACTTTTCAAAAGCTTTAGATTTATGTTGCAAAAAGTAAACCCATGTCTTATGGTTGTAATCATCAATAAAGATCATAAAATATTGGCTCTTACCAATAGAAATTACTTTCATAGGGAAATACAAATCATTTTATACTAGCTCCAATGGCCCTCTTTCCCTTCTAGAATTTCCTGATTGAAAGCGCTTCCTATGTTGCTTGCCTAAAATATAGGCTTCACATCTACCACTAGGCTTTAGAATGGTTGGTAAACCTCCAACCATACCCTTGTTTGACAAAATACTCAAACCAGTATAGCCTAAGTGTCCATACCTGAGATGCCAAAGCTTTGAAGGGTCTTGAATGACTTCCTTGAAGGATGCTTGCTACTGTACTACTATACATTTTTCTGCAGCTGTGGACCGAGCTGAGAAACACTTTTCTAGCCTCAATAGAAACATTCTATTCTTTGTCATTTGCACTACTACAATTACATTCTTGCTTCCACCCTTCTAAAAAATTATGAATTCACCCTTCTCCATCAAAAATTTGTATCCTTTTTGGATCAACTATCCAATGCTCATTGGATTGTGCTTTATACCAGGGGAAAAATAAACATCATCAATCTCCTTCTCATTGTGCTTGGTTTGAAAAATAACAAACCCCTTTCCCACAATTGGAACTATTTCATTGTTCCCCATTTTTATTTCAGATTTAACATTCTTATCAATGAAATAAAATTAGCTTTCATTACCACTCATGTGGTTGCTACAACTACAATCTAAAAACCATATCTCATTACTACCTTGTTAAAAAATGTTGCACATGATGAAGGCCTTTTGTTGATTATCTTCAGCCACTTTTTCATCAGCCACATTTGCACTTTGCTTAGACTGATCACGCTGATTTTTTTAGCACCCACTTGCATAATGGCCAAAATTATGGCAATAATAACATTCAATGTTTCTCTTTTCACCCTTCTAACTTGAGATATTATTCTTCTTGGTTTGTCTAGAGCTTGACTAAGAGTTTGTTGCTCCCTCTTGATTTTGTGCTCATCTTGAGCTATCTTCTCCAACACTACCATGTCCAGATTTGTTTCTACCACATCTAGAGTTGTTTCTACCTCTCCCCCTACCTCTTTCATTTTCTTGAGCTTTGAATGCTTGCTCTTGGGAAGAACTTGCAAACCTATTAAGGTGTAGTTTCTCATGGGTTTGCATAGAACCCATCAAATCATCAACAAACAACGTTGAGAGGTCCTTTGCCTCTTCAATGGAAATCACAACTACATCAAACTTCATGGGTAAGCTTCTGAGGATTTTTTCCACAATCCTCTGGTCTTCAATGACTTCTCCATTCACTCTCAACTAGTTTATCAAATCTGAGAGTCTTGTGTGAAATTTTGAGATGGACTCACTATCCTTCATTTGGAGAGTCTCAAACTCTCTTTGAAGAATCTAGAGCTTCACCAATATGACCTTATTTTTCCCTTTGTAACTAGTTTGGATGATTTTCCAAGCTTCCTTTGCATAGTTAGTTGCTTCTATTCTAGGAAAAATGGCCTTTTTCAAGGCTGCTTCTATCAGACTCAATGTGCTTGCTTCATTCCTCCTCAACTCCTTCAATTGGGTCTTCTAGTTGTTTGTGAGAACATATGCTGCTAGATTAGTCACATAATTGAACCCATTGATCAAAAACTCCCACAAATCATGTGCAACCATTATGGTTTTCCTCTTCTTTTCCCAAACATCATAGTTCTTTCCATTAAATGACTATGGTTGTTGCCAACTATTAATTTCAATTCTAGCCATGTCTCCAACAAGAAAATCTTAATACCTAGGAAAAACAATTCCCAACTCACTCAAGACTTAGGGCCTTCTAGCTCTAATACCATGTCAAGAATTTAAAATATAGAATGAAACCTACAGGACTGCTACCTTGTTTCCCAATCAATAGGGGAATACAAAACAAATGTGAAATAACCAAGAAAAAATAGGATTGGAGACACACAGAACTAGGCATGCAATATTTTCTTCTTCTATTAACTAGAAAATAACATTTACAAAATTCTTTTTTAAAGCTAGAAACTACAAGTTACAAATCACAAAATAAACTTGTAGCAATCTGGAGTTGTACCTAAAACATACATAAACTATCATGAGCTTCTAAGAGCTCTCCTTCCTTCTATTCAACTATAATTATCTGTTCTTCCTAGAAAATACTGACTTGTTAGGAGCTTTCAACTACTCACTACAAAAATTCCTAGAAAAAACTACAATTGTTCTTCCTTCATTCCTTTTTTATACACAAAATTCCCTCTCAAAATTTGAATCTTCCTACCATAGTTAATTATGGAAATTTAAAATTTCCTACCACATTAAAGTTTGGAACTATCAGGAGTAGAACAGGGATGGAGATCCCAAAAAAAAAAATTGTCGTTGGAGGCTCCTAATAGGTAGGTGAGATAGGGCACTAAATGAGAAAGAGGCTTAGTCAGAAAAATTAATGTTTCCAACAAATTGTGCTCAGTCAACCTTATGTTGTTGCACCTTATTTTGTTGATAATCTCCACCTTGTTTGAGATATTTACATCTCCATCTTCTAGATGCCTTATGTTTGTTTTTGAAAGAGGATAAAATGGGTTTTACAAGGACCTAAAACCATAAAGTTTACAGAATAAAGAAAGAGTCAAAAGAGACAACACAATCTGAAAGGCTGTAAAAATAACAATAGTAAACACCCACATCCAACAAAAAGGCCATTGAAGGCCACATAACCAAAAAACTAGACATAAAGCTAGTTGTACCTAAATTTGAGTTTTTAAAAGATCAACAATCTCGGCTTCCAGCTCATTCATGTCCTGAACTCCCCTCTTTAAGATCTGAACCATATGTGTTGTGGGAGGTGCTTTCCTTTTAAGATTGGTCTGGGTCCTTTTAGAGATGCCTTGCTCCTCATTCTTGCTTTCCTTGTTTTCTTCCAAGTCTACGATCAATGAACCCTGTTGTATTTTTTCCAGCTTTTTGGACATAGCATTGATTATAATGGCATTGTGCCTAGCCATTTTATGATTTTGTTCCACGACAGTTTTTAGATTTTTTTTAATTTTAACCATTTCCTCTTCCATAGACTTGTATTTCTCATCAATGTCACCTCCTTTCTTACCAATGCCTCTCTTCTTCATATTCCCTTCTTCATTGGTGAGGGAAACCAGGTTCAACTCCAACTCCTCTGACATACTGTACAGTTCCTTGTTTCTTTGATTGAGCTCATTAATTATTGATAGGCCCACTTTAGAACCTTGAAAATGTCACTAATGTCATTTCTAGAAGAGGCCAGAATGTCACTAGTCTAACCCTAGTCTAATATGATATTAACATCTCCCGAGTTGGGGGAGCAAGGGAATTTGGTAACTTCGAATCTAAAAGAGGTAGGAGAGGAGGGCCCAAAATTCCTACTGGCTTCTGGGTTCTTGGATTTATCTTCTATGGAATCCACATAATAGGAAACTAGCTTGTTGGTAGGGGTGCTCTTAAGAATAGGATTCTTTAAGGGGGCAGAGCAATCAAGATGGGTCTCAGGGTTAGCTTTAGTAGGCTGGGGTTTTTTTGACTGGGTTTTCTTACTAGACATCTTAGAGGATGGGTGGGTTTCAACAATTCTCTCCTTGTTTGGCTAATTCTTTGACCCTCCACTATCGGTATTGTAATCCTCAGACTCTAAAGAAGCCATGGGTTTATCTAAAGCTGACATGCTTTGATAGTGTTAAAAAATTAACCTAATAAGACCAAGATGAAGAATGGGGTATCTCCTAGGGTTTTTCCTATTGTCCTCAAGGCTATTACTCAACGAACATAACAAGTAGTGTGGCAAAGAAATTTGTACCTTATGGCAGAAGTGGTTGAGAATGGAAAAATGATGCATATACACTCTAGTAAATCTCCTATCTAGGGTGATATACTCCATGATAACACAAAGTACCTTTCTCCATAGCGCCTTGATCTAGTATCAATTTTGAAGTAGCTGTTACAGATTTTAACCAGTTTTAATTTATCCTTATCCTTCTTGGGAAATCTAATGACCGCCTCATTAGAGAACCTTCTATCATGGTAAAACTTCACGCCCTTAGTAGAAATTTTGGTAATATCCCTTATAATATGCTCTTCCAGCTTCACCTTTCTTCCAAAGAGAATTGTTTCACCATTGTTCTAGTTCTTCTCGAAGTAATCCGTAGCCACAGAGTCGGTCCCATGAAGTTTTTCCAAATATGGGACCAACCCACCTTTTTCAATCTGATCCCAAACCTTCTCATTCCTAGTATGCACCTCATAGCTTTTAGGATCAACTCTTTTCCTATCCCTCCCATTTTCATTTGGTCCTTACTACATACTCTACCTACACCAAGGGTATGTTGCAGAATAATGCAGCTGTTCCAATGCACCCACAAAGCGTGTCGCTTTTTCTTCCCTTCTAAGTAACATGACACAACCCCATAAGATCTCTTGATTTTGAAGTACCTGGCCCCTTTCTCTTTAATCATTAATTGTATTTGGACCTTTCCCATGCGTAACATCATAGTCTAGTAATGCCCTAACTTCAGTTATCAAGTCCCTACAATTCTACCACATTTCAGACCTTGCTTCCCAACCCCTTCATTCGCAAAGTAGTCTGCCACACTGTTAGCTTCCCTGTAGACATGTGAAACTTTAATTTTTTCAATTTTTTCTAGAATAGAATTAGCTTCATCTATCCAATTCTTTATCATCCATGAGGGTGGGGTCCTTCCTAATAGACAATCTATAATATTTTTGGAATCTCCTTCAAGCCATAATTTTCTTATATTTAGATTATAAGCTAACTTGAAAACTTGAAAAGCTCCTCTAGCCTCCGCCACATGGTTCATTTGATGCTGAAGGGATATAGCCACATCCACAATAAAGTTACCATTTGAATCCCTTAGAACACCTCCACTTCCAACAAACCTGGGTTTCCCTTCACAGCTCCATCAAAGGTTGCCTTAGACCAGCCATTTGGGGGAAAATTCCAGCAAACACCCTCCCTGCTTTTCTTAGCAGGCTTGGAAGCAGAAGAAATTTCCATTTTAATATCCAAATCTTTTGCAATCCTTAAATCATAGGGATTGCACACCACAACTTCCAGATTAGGAGCTTTTTAAGGAATTACATTAAAGTTCTCCTTTATGAGTCTAAAAACTTTCTCAAAGATATTATTTTCTGACATCTCCTTGTCCCTGAAAAAAGTCTATTATTGCATTACTTCCACACACCCTGAGCAACAAAAGGAAATAAGAATGCCCATAACCTTTGAATATGGGGATTTTGAGTAGGAGCTTTCCATTGTAAGAAGAACTCTTCAATGTTCTAGGAAAAAACACAAGAGAGATTCCAAATAGCTAATAGTTTTCCCTAGTTTAAGGAGGCAAACAGACAGTGGAGGAACAAGTGGTTAGCTAACTTCACCTCACTCTTACAGAGGTAGCATCTATTGGGAATATGAAATCCCCATTTACAAATATTATCCACTGTGAGAACCTTATTCTAAAGCATATCCAAAAGAAGAGATTAACTTTTGGAGTTAGGTGTTTAATCCAAGCTTTAGACTAGAAGGGAGGAGGGGCTTGAGATAGGGACATCAAAGAGATAGCTAAAGAGACAAAGTAGTTACCTGAAGGGTTATCCATCTAGACAAGAGTATCATCCAGTTGATTCTATCCCATGCTGACAACATTTATGGAGGATTGGAGCAGAGCCAAGTCTTGATTGATTGCACATAAGTTCACCCAATATCCTTCAAACTAGTAATCTTTAACAAGATCTTTGAAAGAAGCTTTACATTGCTCTGCCCATTTGTTGAATCTTTCAATATTAATAAGGGATTCCTTAAAGAGCCATTTATCCTCCAAAAATCTAGCTTGATTACCACTTCTGATGTGCCAACCTGTCCCACATTCTAGAAATTTTCTATCAGCAATCATATCATTATAGCAAGTTGAACCATGTGGGATGACAAGAGAATCCAATAAAGCTTTGAGGGTCATACCGTCAACCATATATTTACTTTTTAAAATATCTCTCCATTCTCCTCTAGACAAGAAATTTCTCCATGTTTGTTTGGTGAGGAGAGTTTTGTTACTTATTCTAATTTTTCTGAGAACTAAACCCCCCAAATGTCTTTGGTTTGCAAACCAAATCCCACCCTAGAAGAGGAATTGTCTTTCTTTCCTCCACTCTAGACTAGAGGAATATTTTTTGGATCTTTTCAATGGCCTCTATGTGTTTGGTAGGGATTTTGAAGAGGCTTAAGGCATAAATTGGAAGATTCTAAAGAGAATCTTTAAGAAGTTGAACTTTTCCAGCTTGGCTTAGAAGAGCTCCTTTCTAGCCAACCAATTTCTTTTTGAACCTATCAACCAAAGAGTACCAAAAGGAATTTAGAAGTTTAAGGCATAAAAAAAGTTCAAGATAGGAAGAAGGTAAAAAATCCACCCTACAATCAAGGATTCTAGCGATCTTGACTTGTCTATGCTAAGGGGTATTGAAGAAAAAGATGGAACTCTTTTGTCTGTTGACCTTCTGTCTAGTCGCCTTTTCATACACATCCAATCTTTTTTTCAAAGTTAGCCTCATTCAAGGAATATCTACCCATCAACATAGTGTCATCTATAAACTATTGGTGAGAACATATTGTATTCATGGAAGAAGGACTAGGACCAATAAGGGACCTATGTTCAATCAATCTCTTTAGATTCCTTCCCAAGCTTTCAACCATTATAGTAAAGAAAATAGGAGAGATAGGATCACCCTGTCTTAAGCCCCTTGAATTTTGAAAGAAACTAGAAGGAGATCCATTAACAATGATGGCTATGGAGACAGTGGTAACCAACTAATTCACCAACTAAATGACTATGCTACTTAATCCAAACCCCCTCAGGATTTTGAATAAAAGCTCCCGGTCAACATGGTTGTATGCTTTGGAGACATCCAGCTTGAGAAGAAACCCTTCATTTTTAGATTGCACAAGTGAATGAATATTCTCATGGATAGTGATTATTGAGTCTAATATTTTCCTTCCAAGAACAAATCCATTTTGATGAGGGGAAATCAACGAAGGAAGGATAGAAAGGATCCTTAAAGTAAACACCTTAGAGATGATTTTATAGAGATAATTGCAAAGACTAATGGGTCTAAACACCTCAAACTCTATTTCCCTTGGTTTCTTAGGAATAAGAACCATGATAGTAGCATTCAATTCCTTAAGGAACCTTTTGGAACCAAAGAATTCCTTAACTACATTCACAACATCATTTTCCACAATTTCCCAAAACCATTGAAAAAAGAACATAGGAAATCCATTAGGCCCAAGGGCCTTGTTTCCTTCAAAGGAAAAAATGGCTTTCCTGATTTCCTCCATAATGGTAATGGCCACCAAATTTTCATTTTCTTCCCTAACGACAACCTTGGGGATGGCCTCTAATAGAAAATCTTGATCATTTTGATTGATTTACCCATTCACTGAAAGAAGATTATTATAGAAGAGGACAACTTGCTTTTTGATGTCTTCCTCTTCCTCAAATCTAGTACCATTAACTTCTATAGAAGAGATTTTGTTGGCATCCTTATGTTTTTGAAGTAGATAAATGGAAGTACCTAGTGTTTCTTTCTCCAACAGAGAGCCATAACACCCTCGATCTCTGCCTCCAGAACTCCTCTTTTTCTATTATGTCATGCATCTTCACCAACAACTCATTTTCTTTGTCCTTAATGTCTTCAATGTATCCTTCCTTCTAGATTTTATAACAGATCTCTGTAAGCTTCATTTGAAGTTCAAATTTAATGCAAAAAATGTTTCCAAAGGATTCATTTTTCCATCTTAAATTGTGTTTGACTTCTCTAAGATTTTTAGCAATTCTGAAAATAGCAGTTCCCAGAACATCAATATTCCACCATTTCCTAATTTCATCTGAGATTTGGGGATGGGATAGCCACATTCTTTTGAATCGAAAGGGTGAAGTTTTCCTTCACCTTTATAGGATCTTCCACAAAAATTATAGGAAAGTGATCTGACCCAACTCTAGGGAGAGCTTTAAGAGAGCAAAAATAGCTTAAGAGCCACTGATGAGAAATTAAGGTTCTATCTAACCTAACTTGAATTAGATCCTTGCCAATTCTTCTATCTAACCTAACTTTGAGTCACATTTGTTAGCATAGTCACATAGATTACATTGTAAGTGGCTAGTAACATCAAGAAAGTTTAACTATTTGGTAGGTTAACTAACTATTTGAGTTAATAGTAAAACCTCTTCCCTTCATTTGTCCTTCTCCTTTGTACTTTGTATAAATACATCTCCATGGTGTTTGAATAAATAAATCAATATTTATTCATGTTTTTCCAACATATGGTATTAGAGTGGTGGAAGAATCTCTAGGAATTTTGAATGATAGGCTTATAAATCTAGCATGAAGAGGGAGTATGATTTGTTGATGTTCCTTAGTCTACAAATGGTAGAATTTGATTGATATGTAGGAAGTCAGTGGAATGTTAAGCCTGCAAAATCTTTAATGGAAACTAAATATAGAAGGTCAATTGAGTGCAAAAGATATACAAGATTTAATTAGAAAGGTTTAAAAAAAATCACACACAAGCTAAATGGAAAAATAGGAAAAAGAGGATTATAACATACATGTCACTAAAAAAGGCTCAAATAGAAATGAATAAATCCAATGAATAAGTGAGATGGAAAAAAATGATGCATTCTCAAAGTCACATGTGCTAACATAAACTATTGAAACTATATTTATGTCATCTAAATTTTAACTAGGAATATGGAAAGAAAAAGCTAAGAAAAATAATATAGAAATATAAAATATGGTAATAAATGATAATGATATCTAAGAAATTAAATCTTCTCTCATAGATCTTGTAGTTTACTTTTTGTATTGTCTATCCTCCATATAAGGTGTGGTACATGATGAAGTCTATGTTAAGTGTATGGGGATAAAGAGAAAAGGGAAAATAACTATAGATCATTACTAGTTCCATATTATCCTAATGTGAATTAGGACTAGAAATTATGCAATAATAAAACTAGGAAAAATACTAAAACAAGTGTAAAGAAAACAAGATGAGTCAAAATATTATAAAGCCATATAAAATCAATAAAATTTAAACTCATCAATCAATATAATATCATTATCTAAGTGTATGATCAAAAATAAAATTATTTAAAATATAAAGATGCATTATTAGAGTCATTATAATCCTCACTAGGGCCCATAATTTTACCATATTTTTTAGACAATGTGATATATTGCTAAGATGAGAAGCTAATAGTATAATAAAAGAATAAGTCATCATTAAACAAAAGAAGGTAGCATTGTGAAAGGAATACATCTATACATTAAATATTAGATACAAAAGAATGATTATCATGTATCACATTAGAATTTATGAGAGAGGTTAGTCAATTTAAATCAAATGAATCTATAGAAATGACATGATAACAAATCTAGACATATCATCACTAGGTATACTAGTATTGCACATAGTTAAATTACATGATAGATCCTTTCTTTGTATATGGTAATCATTGATACAAGAAAAATGATTATCATGGAAAAAAATGAACTATGCATCTCTAATAACATTATATCATCATAAATTATCAACCCTAAGAATTTCAGACTATGTTTAACTCCCCCTTTTATTTTTGTTACATAGCTAGAACATTAAAAAGGGAAATAGGTTGGGAAATATAGCACCAACCACCACTAAAAAATATCATACTAAAAATAGAAACCAAGAAGGCTCATAGGCCAAGTATCTGAAATTGTAACCACATAACCATAATAAGCTTAATAAAAAATAGAGGGTATGTGCAGGATCATGATGGGAAAAAAGTGGCGATATGATGGGTATGTGTAGGGTATGTGGCTGACAACTTTTTCTAACCCAAAATCAATGAAACAAAAAGGGTTTTTAAAGGATATTCAAGGATTTCCACCAATATAAATTATGATTTACTTTGAATTTAAAAAATAATTATTATTCATTTTCTATTTGAGTTATAACTAAAGTCCTGATTGATAGGGCGATTGAAAAAAATCTATAGCTTTCAAATAGTATCAAATTTTTTGAATCTGAAACATGCATCACATTCTATGCTTCGAATACTATAGGATTTTAAAAGAATGAATTTAATGAAGTTTTGACCAAGTTAAGGTGGTCAGATATACAAGTTTTTATATTTTTTAAAAGTTGGAATAAAAAATTAATAATTAATTATTTAATTGAAAAAAATTACAAAAAAATATGCATCACATCAGGACATGAGTCCTCTACTTATATCTAAAATATTATAAAAAAATATTATCATTAAATTATTATAGTTAGGGTGGTTAGATAGACACCTACTGCTTATTTTTTCCCTAAAATTTAAGTACTACTACATTGAAATTTCAAAATTTCACCAAATAGATTTGTTTTTAAATAAACCTAGTAGTTTAGAAACTACATTTAATTTGATACAGATTCTATTCTTACATATTTTTGAAATAATATACATAACTTATTCAAATTTTTATGTCAAATTGCCTAAGTCTAATTTATCTAAATTTCCATCACCACTTAAGGGCCTATCTATTCCATGATGATCTTGCACATACCTTAGAATACCCATACTAATCCAAATAATAGTACATAGATGAATAATAAGAATAACTAAAGTCTAGTAGGTATGTAACCATAACAAAGCTCTAATATAATAGCAGTCTAGGCTAATAAAGCTAAGAATAGAAAATCTCAAAGTAGCTATAAACATAAAAGAGAAACAATTCCATTACTTAGAATTGAATATTAGGTCCTAGTAATCACCAATTTGAGAGATGAACTCCCTCCAATCAGGACCCTCTTCATCTTCCTAGTCCTTCTTGTCTTCACTCTTCCCCTTATTTTTTAGCATCTTTCTTATCTTGGTTTTTCCAAAGACTGCACCCACCATGGCCCAACACATGAGACTATTGGTAACCTTCATCAAGTTTATGATTACCTTCTCCTTGTCATCCATCTGGACTTGCATAAAAGTAATCCTTATTTTAAGGAAATCAATGTTAGAATCCTTAGGAGAATTACTAGAAATGGCTTTGGTGTTAGTTTTAGTAGCTTTCATCCTAGCAACCATATGTTCCCCTTCCCTCCTAGTATCTTCCTCTCCCATATCATAAGAAATCTCTTTGAAATCCATGTCCTCACTATCATCATCCACTTGTGTCTAAGACTCTTCAACCACCATTTTTTCCTCCTCTTCTTGGATGATGGCCTTTCATTTTCCTTTTTATCCAATGAGGTAGTCTTAGTCTCTTTTTGAAATGAATATCAAGAACTAGTTGAGAGAAGAGACTTTTAACATGTTTCCCAGGGAAAAATTAACATTATTACCTTTACTAATAATAAATGAGTATATTTTTCATAGCAAGCTGATCCTTGATTAAGAAGTTGAAATAACATTAGCCATGTCGAAACATTGTGATTTGACACAAGTTTGATCAATGAAATAAATCATATGATCTTGAGTGTTCTTGGGAATGATATAAAAATTAAATGGTGCAACTAGAGATATCTTTGTAAAACATGTCATACCAAGATTTCCATCATTAATATAGGAGCCTCTTACATCATCAAATCTAATAGTACCCCTATACTGATCCCCTGTCTCAACTTATAAGTTATAAACATTTTCACATTTGTCTTTAAACACTTTATCTTTCATTGCTGAAGGAAACTAACTAAACTCCCATTGGTTCCACATATTGCACACAAGGGTCACATTGGAAACAATGTCAGTAAAGAGATTTTCTTGAACATGTGTTAGATATGGAAATGTGAAATTTTTTATAAGCTCTTTATAGTTGTCAATTACGTCCTTTAGTTCCCAAGGAACAACCTTTTAGTATGTCAACTATTAATTTCAAATCTCCTTCTAAGATGACCTTAGACTAAAAACCAAAGTCTCTTAGAATCTTAATTCCTCCCCACACTGAAATTGCTTCACCTTTTTTGTTGGTGTAGATACCCAAAATTTTCCATATCTCACTATATAATCTCCAAGGTAATTTCTTAGGAAACCCCTCGCCCCTGCAATGCCAAGATTATCTTTTGAACACTCATCAAAGTTTCATTTGATTCATTCCCTCTCAGGTGGAGTCCACATAGTTGTCTTTCTAGCAAAAGGACGACTAATTGATATTGATAAGGTCCTCATTTATTCCCCATATCTACTTGATTCTTAATTCTTTATAAGTTGGTTAGACTTTTGAATAGTTGTACCTTCCAACTTCCACATTTTCTTGTATCTGATACTTTATAGACATACATAGCTCATGGATATTTCTCTCAGTTTCCCTAAAAATCTTGTTGTTCCTTTCCTTCTATACTTATCATCTTATGAAAGGAGGGGCTTGATTCCAGAAGTCCAATATAATCTTATGGGAGTAAGGGCTATAAGACTAGCTTTCAAAAAATGCCTTCATGGTTAGGGGGAAAACCTAATCCATGAGTAGCATAGGAAGGAAAAAGGATCAAACTTCTCTAGAGTACAGACATTGAAATAATAAATTCATAATAGACTCTTCTTCATGTTTACATAGGACACATTTGTTAACTAACTGGAACTCCCTTCTTACAATATTATCAATAATTAAGATTCTGCCATGGGAGGCTACCCACTAGAAATAGTTAACTTTTGAGTTAGGTTTTTATCCACACCTTGTCCCAACAAAGATCTTCACAATCAATCAAAGGTTTCTCCAATTACTTGTAAGCATTTTTGATTGAGAAGGATTCAAATGGGTTCCTAATCCACATTCATTCATCTTTCCTATCTTTAGAGAACCAAGTAACCTCCCTAATAATGTTGTTTAGCCTTTGTACCATAGGATCCCATTTATGCTATCATTGATCTCTCAAGTTGGTACTCCTAAGCAGTCTATTAAAATCAATCCATTTTGGTTCATCAGCCTCCCAATTAATGTAATCTACCACCTTTTTGCAAAAAAAATTGGTCAAACTTTGTTTTAGGGGGTTGAAGCCATGTAAAGAAGAGAAAGGGGGCTCAACAATGTAAGGATTCTTCCAAAAATCACCATCCTTCCCATTTCCAATACACTTTCTTACACCCAATTTTAGCACACTTTTGGTTTTGATAAGGTGGTTCAAAAAGACAGATCAATAAGGTAGATCAGAGGAAGTAAGGAAAGAGTTTGGATCTATTTTCCTGAGATATTTAGCTTGGACGATCTTAACCCAATCCTTAGTCCTTTCTAAAAGGCTCCACCCCATCTTGGCAGTGAGAGATTTGTTAAAGATTTTAATTCTCCTTATCCCCAATCCACCAACATTTTTTAGGGTACACACTTTCTCCCAACTAACCAACCAATGCCAATATTTTTTTATCTTCCATGCTAGACCACATGAATCTTCTTTGGATTTGTTCAATTTTTTCCACAATAAAGGATGGAATTTTAAATAGAGACAAATGGTACACTAGGATGTTTTGGAGAGAAAATTTTAGCAATTAGATCTTTCCATCTTGTCTTAGGAGTTTACCTTTCCAACAAGCCAACTTTTTCTAGACTCTTTCAATTAAGTGATTCCAATAATTATTTTTCAGTTTTCTTGAGATGTTGGAGGGAGACCAAGGTGAGAAATAGGTAGAACATCTTCTTGGCAGCCCAATATTTGCACCACTCTCTCTTTCACAATGTGATCGACATGGAAGAAGTATAACTTAGTATGATTATAATTGATATACTGACATGAGGCAGAAGCATAGTTGTTTAAAACATATTTCCATTGAATAGCTTCATCAACCAAGGCTTGTACAAACACAATGGTATCATCAACAAACTATTGATGAGATTCAAGCGGAAGATGAAGCAATCTTGACTCCTTTCAGGACTTTAGAATCAATGATTTTTTGAATATTCCTTCTAAGGACCTCAACAACAATTATAAAAATATAGGGGGAGATAGGGTCTCCTAATCTAAGACCTCGACCACATTAGAAGAAACCCCATGGGACTCCATTCAGAAGAATTGAGCATATTGGGGTGGTAACATAGGTGGTGAGAAGCTTGAGGAATCTTCCATCAATACAAAATTTCTTAAGAACAACAAAGAGAAACACCTAGGAGAATCTTTCATAAGCCTTTGATATGTCAATTTTAAAAGTCATCCCCATATTTTTACTTAGGTCCATTGAGTGAAGGATTTCATGGGTGGTAATGACAACATATAAGATTTTTCTTCATTGAATAAATCATTTTTGGTTTGTGGCTATTATTTTACTTAACACAACTTTTAGTCTTAACACTATTATCTTTGAGAATATTTTCTATATTATGTTACAAAGACTTATGGGTCTAAATTCCTTCATGGATTAGGCACCATCCTCCTTAGGGATAAGGGAAATGAATGTAGCATTCATATGATTAAGAATCCTTCCCAATCTAAATAAATCTCTAGTTGTATTTAACAGGTCAATACTCACAATATCCAAGTAAATCTAAAAAAAGGTAAAAGGAAACCCATTCAGTCTTGGGGCTTTGTAAGGCCCAAAGGAAAAAACAGCCTTTTTAACTTCTTGGAGAGAAATGGTAGAGGTCATAACTTTTAGATCTTCCTTAGTAATAACTTTAGGAATCACTTGAAGGATATCATCAAATACCTAATTAGCATCCCTTGGATCATTCTGGAAGGAGGAGTAAAATTTTACAACTTCCTCCACAATTTCTCTTTCAATGGCCACCATTGTGCCATCATCTTTCTTAAGCAGTCTAATCATGTTCTTTCTTCCTTGTTTCATAGTGGATTGGTGGAAGAATTTTGTATTTCCATCTCCTTCACAAAGCACTAAACCTAATATTTTTGCTTCCAAAAATCTCCTCCTATTTGTTGACCTTAAACCATCGAGATGTTAGATTATGCTCTTGAATGAGGATTTATTCCTCCACCTAACTAGCCTCCATTTTATCTTTCACTTCCTTTAAGTTGTCCCCCAAGAATTATCTTGTATCAAATATATTACAAAAAGTTAATTTTCTCCATATTTTCACTCTGTGCTTAATTCTTCTCAGCTTCTCCACCAGGTGAAACATGGGGGTGCCAACCAGAGGTTCAAACCACCAATTTCAATAAGGGTAGCAAATTCAAGATGGAGAGTCCACATTAATTCAAATTTGAATGGAAAAGGTGCTTTATTAGGATCAAAAAATTTCTTAATCAATATGGAATTATGATCATAACTAGATCTTGGGAAGGTAGAGAGGGAGAGGTGTTGAGAAATATTCCAATTAGAAGATACAAGAAACCTATCCAACTTCACTTGAATTAGCAAATTTCCAGGACCATGTGAACTTGGAACCCAAAAGGGGAACATCAAATAGCCCAACAAAATTAAAAAAGACAATCAAATCCATCATACTTTCAAAGTAGTCATCTAGCTCCCCTAACTTATCTGAGGGTAAAAGTGGTGAGTTGAATTTGGTACCCAGCATCCAGTAGTCCTCCATCCTACTCTTTATAGCATCATTCAAAAAATCCCATAACTGTAGTCTATCTCTACTAAAGTTGTGAACATAAATATTGATTAAATTCCATTTTTTCAAAGAAGATAGGTCATCCAAGGACACCATTAGAATAATATTTCTAGAAAATCCCATAAAACCTTTAAATTTCAAGGGATTCCATCGAGTGATTATTTCGCCAAAATCCCCCTCAATTTCACTAAAAGAGTAATTCGCACTAGGCCAATTTTTCAAAACAGCCTTGTCAAAGGTCTCTTTCTTCATTTTAGTTTCTCAAAGGAGCAAGATGCCCACTTTGTTATCCAAAATATATGTTTTGAACAATTTTTTTTGTAAGGGCTATTAAGGCCCTTGATATTTCAAGAGACAATCTTCATATTCAAATCAAGTCTAAAGTTTTTTGTCTTCCTAAAGCCACATCATGCACTATATCTTTATTTATAGATTCCTTTTGAGAAGGTATTCCAACCTTATTTCCTCCTCCTACATCCAATTTCTTTTTCTTTTTCACTTACTTGTAGCTTGTGTCTAGTCTTCTTCATCAGTCTCTATCACTGGGATGAGGGAAGAAACCTAAGATAGCCAATGAGTCCTTCAAATTATTTCCCTCCTAAGAAAAAAAGGATGTCCCTCAAGGAATGAGAAGGAACAAAATTATCATTAGTAGGTTGTGACACAATTTCCCCTTCCTCCGTCCTTCCACATCAATAGCACCAAGATTATCCTTGTCATGAGCCAATTCAATGGCCTCCCTATGAATCATTTCCAACTCCTCATTTGTTTTTTCAACAAGAGTCCTCATATGCCTTTGGCTTCATACCTTTCTTCAGTAAAGAGATTAGGATCCCTTCCCTTGAGGCCATTTCTTTACTTTCTTTACATTCTAGGACTTGAGAGGCAACAAGAAAATCTTGGGAAAAAACATCCTAGTCTAGTGAGATTTCATCATTCCCAAGGGGAGGATTTTTGAGGACTATAACACCATCCTAAACACTCTCATCCTTATTGAGGGGGGCTTCAATATCAACCTTAGAAGCCTTAATATTAGGATAAATTAAGGATTAATTGTCACCATTAAATGCATCTTGAGGAATTTTATTGCATAAATCAATACGGTGGCCAAATTTGCTGCAGGACTAGAAAAAATTTCTTTCATTTTCGTAATCAAGAGGTTGGGACCAGTTTCCAAACTTTGAATTAAGGAGCACTAAGGTCAGAAGAACAATGTTAACAATAATGTTAACACAAATCTGAGCATATACTAAATGATACTTTTCTTGGGTTATCTTGTCAACCACTAGGAGGCTTCCAAAAGATTTGTCAATCCCTTTTAAGATCCCCAACTCCCAAAACTCAAGGGCTAGCCTAAGAAGGAAAACCCATGTAGGATATGTAGCACCCAAGTCAATAGAAAGGTGAAAGCCCAATTTTCATTTATATAATGAGAGGAAATTCTTGAAACCAACATCAAAATCTCAAGGTCCTCCTATTAGAAGCTTTAACATATCTTTGTATATAACAAAGGGAAAGAGGAAGATACCTTTGGGAATTGCAATTATAGAGACCCTTCCTTTTAAGTTCCAAACAAAAGCACGATAGAGCCTTACCTATTCAATATTTAGGTGATACGCCAAGAATTCACCAACCAACGACAACTTCAGGCCATCCATAGCTTTAATCATCAACACTTTAGGAACATCAACTTCCCTACTAGTTACTAAGTAGGAAATAAACTCTATTTTTAGTCTTCCCATAGCTAGCGAGTTGACACCCACTATTTTATCCACAAAAGAGGCTAATTCTTCTTCAAAGAAGAAATAGTTTAAACCAAAGGATGGTGAAAGAGGCATCTTTCCAAAAGTACCAAATATCCTTCTTGTAGGATAAGGCCTAGAGGTACGAGAGGGGGACCCAACATGGGGGACATCAATATTGGAAGATGCAAATGAAAACACAGGTCTAGAAAAAGAGACAATATTCCTAGAATGGGGAGTCTTACAAGGCCCCCCACTCGACTGGCCCATCAGATAGTCAAGTCAGAGTAGAGATAAAGGAAAATAAAAAAAAGCTAAGGTAGAAAAGTTGCAGAGTGGAGCAGAGCTGAACTAGAAGTCCCACTTTCCTATTTTGTTATCATTTTAGGAAATCAAAATAAAATTAGGAATTAATATTTAATATTCATTTGATAATTTTAAAAGCCCCAAAATAGGTTTGGACTAGGGTAGTATATCTCTTTTCCAACCTATTTTGGACCAAATTTGAATATGTTATTGTTAGATTTTTTAAATTTAAAAATTAAAGTTCATTTGTTTGATTTTCATAATTAAATTTATGGGAAATAAAGAAATTTATATAAATACAAGCCTTTTTTATCATTTTATATCCTAAGCAATCTAGAATGCAATTTGAATATTAATTGAGAATCATAAAAATAAATCAAGGAAATTCAAGGGTAGAATAAGAAAAAATGTATAGCACTTTAATCAATCAATATCATGTTTTCAAGACATTAGAAAGAAGAAAGAAATTATGAAAAAGAGCTATTAAGATCATTCATGGCATTATTATGAGGATATATGAGTTATCCTCTACATACTAGCTACAACAATCTATTTTGTATTGTGAATTAACCTATTGTAGGTCTTCAATCCATTGAAGCATCCATAAACCACCTTTGGTGGCAACATATAGTGTGGATATCATTTTATTAGATATTTCATACCAAGGTAACATTATCATTTATCATTTATTATTTTAGTCAATTATCATTTTTGCCTCTACTTGACCTATGTCATACCATCTTGATCATCATCATTTTTGTATGTGGAGGTGGAAAAACCAAACCAAGGTTTCACATAGGAAAGCCCCTATACAACACAACATTTCCCCCTCTTTTTATGTGTGCAGGTTAGATAAAAAAGTTTCATCAATAGTGGGTCATAAGAAACACAAAGCAGACTATAACCAAATGCCTCTAGAGTTTTCAAATCTCAAAAGGTACCATCTCTAGAGAAGTACACCACTTCCTTTGTCCTTCCAATATAGGCCTAGTTTTTAATCACAAGTTCATCTTTGTATCCATTTTCCAGATCTACAACTATCCTATTAGTTTTCATTTTCATCTTTATGATAAATTACATTTTCAAATCTAGAGTTTATGTTAAATATTCTTGTTAAAAAAAACATCAAACTTCTCCTTGTTGCAACATAAGATAACCAAACCTTGGGAGATTGGATCTTCATTGTGGCATCTATCCAATCATCAAACCCTAGTTGGTTTTGTGTATGAATGTGGAGTCAAATTAAAATAAGTTGATCCTAGTTAATCTACTTATTCTATCTAGGATCACTTTATCTAGTCTATATTTTGGTAAACCTAGTGTATCCTAAACTTGCAATTTTCTAATTTTTATGGAATAAATTTTGAAAATTAATTCAAAATCAAGAACTTATTTAAATGTATTTTTATTTTTTTTCATTTCATTTTCAAAATTAAAAATTCACTCTTTGTTCATAAAACATTAAGAACCTTAGAAAATTCAATTTAGACGAAAATTTCACATATTTTGAATTTAATTGTATAATTTCAAATCTATTTTTCTTTATATATAGGTTACATTTGAATCTTTCATTTTGGAATCTAAGTGCAATATTATTTTGTCTTTATTTTTCAAAATGCATGGACATTCTAGTGAAAAGCATTAAAAAATGAAAAGATTTGCATAGTATTGTCCATTTCAAAATATTAAAAGGTGTTATAAGATAAATTCAATCAGTTACAACATTTTAAATTAAGAATTATTATTTGAACAATATTGCATTTATTTTAAAATAGAAAAATTTATGCACGTGTGTGCTCCACATATAAAATTCAAGTTTTCATGCATTTCCCAAAATTTATTTTCTTTCAAATCCAAACCTATCCAACCTTAGATCCTTAGAAAATGGAGTTGTTTTTCAGAGTTTTAAATTGGTAAAATATTACACCTCTGGTCTAGGTAACCCATCACCTTGTCCTATCAATTTGGCATCAATTTTTTAATGGAAAACCTTATATTTTATCCTATTTAGATCTAGTTCCTATTATTGGTAGCTTATCATAAAACTTACAAATTTTTCTATGCATTAGTAGTTTTTCCCTAATAATTTAGTGCATTTCATGTTGTCAAAAGGGATATATGTTGGCGATTGACTTACTAATAATTTTTGTAAAATTAAGAATATCTTAGTGCAAAAACTAAAATCGTTGATACATTTATTAACATCACTTTACCTAATATTCATTCTTTAAGTATTCATGATACTCATGTTTGTCTCTTTCTTAATATCTCTCCTAATTGTGAGATAATCTTGGTGCAAGAAGATGTAGTCATTGATACTCATGGTTTTCCCTCTCCCAATATCTCTCAGGTACATGTGAGTATATATTGGTGCAAGAGGATGCAAGCATTGAAACTCATGTTTTTCCATCTCCCAATATCTCTCCAACTTTTGAAGATACATTGGCATAAGAAGATGCAAGAGTTGAAATTCATGTTTTTCCCTCTCCCAATATCTCCCCTACTTGTGAGGATATCTTGGTGTAAGAAGATGAAACCATTATACCCTATTCATAGATTATTGTCAACAAAATAGTTAGCTTGGTTGAAATTCTAAGACCATAATTTATCATGTATCCTCCTTCTCATGTTCCTAAATGTTAAAATATTCCTTCTCTCATTATTGGACCCACTTCAAACCAATATAAACCTCTTGGTCATATCCTAAAATTTTCAAAATAACTCAAGAACCAAAATGTATCATAGCTACCAAATTATTATGTGGTATCTCATACATATAACACTTAAAAAAAAAGTGTAAACCTCCATTCCATTTGGTCAACCTATTCTTTGTCTCACATCTCATTTTCCTCAACATGTGATAAAATAGTATGATCTTGTTGAGAAACTTTGTAATACTCCAACAAAGATCTCTCTTTGCCTAATTTAATTTAAACTTTAGCTACCTACCATGGTATGCTCCAAAAGGATTTGAAAAATATTGTTGTACCACCTTCTACTAAATTGAATAATGTACCAAAAATTTTATATAATATGAATGCAACAATCTTGGATACTACATTCCATCAACATGAATTACCTCCTCCTGAAATATAAAACCAACATGAGGTTGTAATGGTATTTGTTGATATTAATAAAACTAGGGATGGATATACTATTATTAACAATATATCAGGTATTAATATTTGTAGCATTATAATTTTAGATAGGATCTATGTGGTTAAGTCTCTCATAAAATGAAATAATATTTCTATTTGTGGCTTTGATAATTTTGGTAGACAACTAGGGATAATCACACTACACATTAAGGTAGGACCCATGATTTTTCCTATCCTTATCCATGTCAGGTTGGACCCTCTCTCATATAACCTTCTCTTGGGTATATTGATGATTCATATAATGATGACAGTCCCATCTCCTCTTCACCATAAAAAGAAATATGAATATAAAAAAAGTATGATTAAAAAGGAGGAAGAAATTCATTTACATGCACAAACTAAGCATAAAATTTCCAAATCTCTTAGTACTTATACACTATATATAAAAGTATAACCATCACCTTCCAATGAGAATGATACTATGAAGGAACTCTTGGATGATAATTGGAGTTCATTAGATTTTCATTAGGGGGTGTAAAATCTCACCATCAAAACCTATAGAGTCATATATTGTTTCAACACAATATCGTCATTATTTTTCTCAAATTTCAAAATAATGATCACCATATGGCTTCCTCTTCAAATACATATTTGGTGATGATTGATGTTTATTAAATTTGACACCCTCCTTTATAAGTGAATGTAAAATATCATAATATAAACCTAAGGAGTCTTATGTTTCATTTGCTTAGTATTCTTCTACATCCAAAAATTTACAAAATCATCCCACAATGGTGATGGGATATCTTTAGATTTTTTCCCTTATTTGTTGGCAATATAATCCTAATATTTCAACACCTAAATAGGAGTTATATTCTTGTAAAATAATCAATTTTTATCATAATAATTTAGAAAATACTTCTTCATCTCAGTTGGAAAAGTGTTAGCGGCTTGGATTTACAATTATTTATAAATTTGGATATAATAAAAAATTGAACATGGAGTTAAGGATCATGTGAATTCTACAGTGTACCTAGTGTTGTCACGAATGGAGAGTCTAAGAAGGACTATCCAACTATGTAGATTAGAGTCAATGAAATGGAAATAACACAATAAAATGCTCAACAAACATGAACTATCATTGATTCAATAGCTTACAATCTTACATGCATTAGATTCCTTATATGTGGAATAACTAGGGATCATAGGCTTGCCACAAGGGTATTTAAGATATTATGATTAGATCTTGGCATTGTTATAATCCATAAATTTGAAGGATGGATCAAATATTCTAATTCCTAACTCATGAACTATTGAACTAACTACTTTCCAAAGGATTACAAATGATCTTAAATATGAATCTCTAGTTCCAATTATGATTTGCACTAGCCTCAAGCATGAAAAGATTACCCATCAATAATTGAAATGAGTTGTAGATATTTGAGAATACCTCCCTTGGACCTAAAATTCCTTGAATGATGTTCCATTATGCTCCACATGTTTCAAAGAAGGTTCACATAAAAATTGATCCAAGTTGAACCTAAATGCTTTGAGTAAGAAATGATAGTGGAATTTTGAGAGTGATAACTTTCTACAAATGAGTGTAAATCACCTTATATTTGGATATGTTGTAGATGAAATGATGTAGAGACAATATTATACTCCATGAGTTGAGAAATGATACAACAGTAGAATATGGAATAAATTACTGAGACAACTATAGATTGAAATGAAAAAAATGTTTTGGGTTGATACAAAATTCCTCTACAACCAGGGATGATCCTACATTAGACACCCTAGGTTGGAAGAAAAGTGATTCCCTCACTTTCTATGGGCTAGAGGAAAACCAAAGTGGTCCACCTTAGCCTAGTAAATCCATGACAAGTCCTCCACTGATCTTCCTTTACATTGAACCAAGTATTCTTTATATTGCTTGTTCTTAGTGCTCCTTCCAATTCTAATGTCCAAGATCTACTCAATCTACTCTAGAGGTTGATGTGGCAATTGCTCCTCAAATCCAAATCCTTTATTACTCCCACTTGTCTATCCTTCATGATACTCAAAAATTTATGTAATATTTGATATAGGTGTTATACCAAGTACTTTTGATAGCTCTAGTTCATATGCATTTCATGAATCAAATTTCTTGAGAATCTTACATGGTCTAATCTTCGTCATCTTTAGCTTATTATATGTACCTACTAGAAATATTTCCTTACTAAGATATACCATAACTTCATCACCAACAAAAAATTCCTTATGTCTCCCTCTCTCATCTACCTACTCCTTCAACTTATTGTTCATATCCTCCAAGTGCTTTCAGACCTGACTATGCAATTTTTCCATGAATCCTAAAAAATATTTTTCTTCTACACTCCTCTTATTCTCCACATTAATGTATTTGAGGTTTGTAACTCCTTTAGGATTTATTCCTATCACAATCTAAAATATTTTCTTCCTTGTGCTCCAATTTACTAAATTATTTTATGCAAACTCTTCTTGTAGGATAACTATATCCCTTTTTTTTTCCTTATGTCCAACCAAACATCTCAATAACTTACCCAAACTCCTATTCACTACCTCTATTTTTCCATCTACTTGTGGGTGATATCCTAAACTAAACTGCATTTCCATCTTCATCTTCTTCCATAATATCCTCCAAAAGTATCTAATGAAATTGGTGTCCCTATTTGAAACTATACTATTTGGTAATCCATGCAAAATCACAATCTCCTTGAAAATATGTCAGAAGAATGTACATCATTAGTCTTCTTACAAGGAATGAAATATGGCAACTTGGAAAATATATCTACTACCACCATAATAGAATCATATCCTCTATATGTTTTTTAGTAATCCAAATAGAAAATCCATGCTTATAACTTCCCAAGGTCTCTTCATTACTATCAAAGGTTTATATAGTCTAATATTTTGACTACTCCACCTTAATACTTGACAGATTCTACAAATTTGAACATACTTCCTAACATCCTTATATATTTTTTTAAAAAATAGTGTTCACTCACCAGATTTACTATCTTCTTTGCTCCAAAATATATTTCTATTCTTCCACTATGTTTCTCCTTGATCAAATTCAACCTAATTGAAATCATCCGAATACACAACTAGTTCCCCTTGACCAACATGTCTTTCTGAATGAAATAATTCAACCATTGGCTTTGGTCTATCTCTATTGGTTTCTTACATGGTTTCTAGGGTTCAAGAAGATCTAGATCACCTTCATACATATGTGTTAGCTCTTCAAATTCCCATATTTCTATCCTCACTTTTGTAAAGAAATTCCTTCTCCTTCTTAATGCACTTGTAACTTTGTTTGACTTGCCACTCCTATGTTTCAAAACAAAAGTATAAGTCTGCAAGAACTCAACCCATCTCATATGTCTCTAGTTTAACTTACCCTGACTTTTCAAATACTGCAAATCTTGATGATCAATGTACAACACAAACTCCTTAGGAAGCAAATAATGTCTCAAATTATTCAAGGATTTAATTATGACATAGAATTCTTGATCATAAACTAAATATATCCAAGTCCAGCATCATTCAAATTCTCACTAAAATAAGCTATTGGTCTTCCTTCTTGAATCAAAACTACTATTGCATTTCCATTGGCATCACAATCAACATGAAATACTTTAACAAAATCAAGAAATGCTAACATTGGTTACTCTGCCACCTTTTTCTTCAAAAACTCAAAAATTATTTGTGCTCTAGACATCCACTTAAATTATTTCCTATATCCTCTCATTTTTTTTGTTGTGGGTTTGCAAATGCTACTAAAGCTCCTTATGAATTTCTTGTAGAAACTTTCCAATCCATGGAATAATCTTACCTCTCCAATGTTCACAAGTGTAGGCCACTCAACAATTTCTCTAACCTTCTCATGGTCAATCTTCAATCCTTTAGTAGAAATGAAAAAACCTAAATACGCTAACTCTATCTTCATAAGGAAACACTTCTTGATGTTTATCAACAACTTCACTTCTCACAGTCTCTATAATAATTGTTTGATGTGCCACAAATCTTCTTCTCTAGTCTTGCTAAAAATTAGAATATCATCCAAATAAATAATAAAAAACTTACCCAATATTTGCTTCTTTACTTCATTCATCAACCTCATGAAAGTGCTAAGTGAATTGGTCAATCCAAAAGGCATCACTAACCACTCATACAATCCTTCATTAGTCTTAAATATAATTTTCAATTCATCTCCTTCTCTGATTTTGATCTGATGATATCCACTCTTTAGGTCAATCTTTTTCAAATACTTTTCTCCATTAAAACTATCCATAATATCATCCATCCTTGATATTGTGAATCTATACTTGACAGTGATCCTCTTGATTTCTCTTGAGTATGTACACATTCTCCACTCTCCATATTTCTTTGGTTCCAATACAACAGGTGCTATACATGGGTTTAAGCTCTCTTTTATCAATCATTTCTTCAACAACTCTTGTATCTATCAGTTCAACTATACATTCTCTACATGTTCGATCCTATGTGCCACTTTGTTTGGAAAACCTACTCCAAGTATTAGATCTCTATGATGTCTAATTCTCTATACTAGTGGTAAACCATCTAGTACATTCAATGATATTTATTTTTTGTACTTTATTAATAGTTTTTATACTTCTATGTGAGATGGATCTTCAACCTTTAATGTAGAATCCTCTATATTTTGATTACTACACTTCTTTGGAATTAATTTAAAACACATATTCTCATGTCTTAATCTTTCTAAAAAATTCCTTCCATCTACCAAACATAGCCTGGTAGTGCTACATTGTTCGCTCATCTTCCTCCAAATTTATCAATTTAATTCCCTTACCATTTTAAGTCACATTATAGGTATTTCTTCTTCCATCATGAATTTATTTCCTATCATATTACCATGGTCTCCCTATCAATAAATTTCATAAATCCATGGGCATAATATCATACAACACTTCATCATTATATGATCCTATATGAATTTTCACCCAACACTGCTCACTTACTAAGATCTTATATTCATTCTAAATCCATTCTATCTTATAGGATTTTGGATGTTTTAACCTCTTTAAACTAAACTTGGTTACCATATCTTCTAAAATTAGATTATTAGTGCTACTACTATCAATGATAACTTTACATACCTTTCCTCTCGATTTACATCGTGTCCTAAATAAATTCTTCATTTGTGGTGATTACTTAGTCACTTCTTCATGCATCAACTCTCTCCTCATTACTAATGACTTACCTTTCTCTTTTTTCCCAACTGAACTAGGGGATCTGATAGGTTCTTCATCCACATAATTTTATTTTTTTATATTCCCAGTCCTCTTAACTCTCTAATGAAATTTGAATGATTTATGTCCTTCACCTCCACACTTGAAATAGGTTCCTTTGAATGGTATCTTCTCATATTTTCCTTCATCCTTTCCATATCCATCATCACAATAGGAATATAATGTCCTTTATCACTATGGTAGAATTTTTTGTCCTCTCTTCCTCTATGGTATGAATTATTGTCCTTCTCTTCACTATGATAGGGTTTTCCATTTTTTTTTTCTCTAAAAATGTTCTTTTCTATCTAAATTGTGATTTAATTCTCTAGAATCTTCCTCTTGCACTTCTTTGTCTTTGTTCAAACTTTTATTCAATTTTTCATCTACCTTTAGTGTAAATTGGTATGCTTCTTCAATTAATGTCATCTTTACCAGGCTCAACTCTTCTTGGATGTTTGTTCTCAGTCCATTGATGTACCACACACCTTATCTTTTCTTGCTTCACTATGTCTAGCTCTAGTGATCATCTTGTAGAATTCTTCAATATACTCTTTCACAAATTTCTCCTTTTTCCTTAGGTTCTACAATCTTTTCAACAATTTAGGATCATAATCAGGCCATGTATGAATTCATTATTCAACTTTGTAACCATACTATCCCACTTTGTGATTTTATCCTTTCATCTCTTATCCCTATCTAATTGAACTTCTTTCTACCATATAGCAGAATGTCCTTTCAACTTAGCTTTTTCAAAACTCAATATTTTTGAATCTTCAATTTATTCATACTCAATTTTTTTCTCCATATTATTGATTCAATAAATTAATTCATTAGCGTTGAAATTTCACACATAATTTTAAATTTTAATTCTAGGTCTCTTACCAATTGTGGAGATAGCTTTCAACATCTTTACCTGATATGAATCTTCTTCTTCTTCTAGGTTTTCTTCACTATGATTCATAACATTATATAATTCATCATCATCACTTTCATCCACATGTCTAGATTTTAGACCTCTTTATATATCTTCCTCTTTGACATCTAATCCAACTTCCATGGCTCACATCATGTCTAAAAATTCATCCACTTTTCTAGCAACATTTTCCATAGAAGGTGCTCTCCTTGGTTGCATATCTCCCATTGGATCTCATGCAACTACCTCAATTAAGTGATTTGGATACAAATGTTTCAACTGTCTCACAATTGATGCTATTTTTAAAACACATGTAGTCTACCTTAGGTTGATAATCTATTCACCATAAGGAATTCCTTCTCAAGACTCACAAACTCACTCTAATACCATAGTGTAGCCATAGATTAAAGGTCCAAGAAGGACTATCCAACTATGTAGCTTAGAGTCAACACAATGGAAATAATAAAATAAAATGCTCAATAAACATGAATTATTGTTGATTCAATAAATTTTAGTCTTACATGCATCGTATGTCTCATATGCAAAATAACTAGGGATCATAGGCCTATTGCAAGGTAATTCAATAAATTACAATTGGCTCTAGGCCTTGTTATAGTCCATAGCCTCAATGGTTGGATCAAACTTTATAATTCCTAACTCATGGACTATTGAACTAACTACCTTCCAAGGGATTAAAAATGATCTCAAATATGAATATCCAACTCCAATTATGATATGTGTCAGCCTCAAGGGTTTACAAACCCAATGCAAGATCAAACATGTAGGCTAGTCTCAAACAAGAAAATATAACCCATCAATAAAAGAAATGAATTGCAAATCTTCAAGAGTATTCCCCTTGGACCTAAAATACCTTGAATGATTTTCCATTATTCTCCACACATTTTAGAAAAGGTTTGCAAAACCAACTAAGCTAGGTCATCCCTAAATGCTCTGATTAAGAAATGATAGTGGAACTTTGAGAGGAACAACTTATGTAAAGGAGTGCAAATCACCTGAAATATAGATATGTTGTAGATGAACTCATGTAGAACCAATATCCTACTGTAGGAGTTGATAAAATATATAGTGATAAAATGTAGAAGAAAATATTGAGACAAATACAAATTGAAATGAAAGGAAAGAAATATTTCTAGTTAATGCAGGATTTCTTTACAACTAGAAATACTCCTTCATTAGTACCTTGCTAAAAGAGGTTTAGTTTTCTAACCTTTTCCTTCATAGGTACATCTCATACTCCATCATCTAATATATTTATAACATCTTGTGGTAAGTGGGCCAAATTTTCTTCACAATTGCATATTTCTTCATGGCTTCTCAAAGCCCACTTGATTACTATTCCTCCAAAAACACATAATATTTTTCATAAAAATCAATATTTTTGTGTGCATCATCGAGTTTATTTTCATTACATGAATGAATGTCAAACCTTGAGTAATAAGATACAACTTCATGATTGTGGTGCTATCACTCTTGCATATGTTGATGCACTTATTCATTCTAAATGATAATGTCTCTATTCGATGGTTTTTCTACTAAATATGTGGAATTTGTAGCTTCATGTGTTTTCTCATTGCCATTCATGGTGGTACAATCTTATGTGAAACCATATTCAATATATGGTAGCAACACCATAGTCTCTAGAATTTTTTCCCTTCCTTTATACTTGGGGGGAAAGGATATCTAGTTTTTGGAGGTGTACATCATTCTTGAGGATCACCCTATCAATTTCATTCAAATCTTTTGAGTTTTGACTTATCAGAATACCCCTTGGTGGTGGTTTTGCTTATAATTCCCCATGAGGCATGGTTATCAATTCATCCCCTATGGCATTAAAAATTTAATTCATCCCCCATGATATTAAATTTGTGTGTACCCCCTTGAGGTGTTTTATCCCTCATTTTGTTAAACATTTGTGCACCCTTGAGGTGATTGTTGGAAATATGTGTTTCAATCTCATAGGCTAAAGCCTCTAAAAGAGAAAATTCGGCATGATTTTACTATTGTTTGGCCAATTGGCAGTTTAGTAACCTTGTGGTTTGTACAGGTCACTGAGACAATGATTTTGTCTTGCCAACTAGTGTTGTCACCATGACTTGTGGCATTCACTGTAACCTTCTTCCAACTGGGTTGGTCTATCTAACAGGCTACTCTTATCAGATATCGAGGAGACTCTGGGCAACAAGCGGTGTCAGGGAGATTCATGTGCTTCAAGATGAAGTCTTACCGATATAGAAAGTGTCACTAATAGTGTTACACTCGGGGTCATTGGGGAGAGACTTGAACACTCGATGAGAACTCTTGGCGATGGGTGTCTATCTTGCCAATGTTATAGTTTGTTATCGCTATGACTCCTAGCGACTAGTGGTCTCGAGGTAACTTGGAAACTTCGGTAAGAACTCTCAGCGATAATGGTAAGTCTTGCTAATTGTTGGACATTTTAGAATAACATGAAGGTTCGATATGATCTCTTGGTGAAGGACAATTGTCTTGCTGGTGGGAATACTCTTATCTATGTGACCTTTGATCATCGCTATGAGGTCTTGGTGAAAAGGTGAAGTCTGAGCAATAGCTTTCTGAACTCGGTATAATGTCTTGCTGATGGTGAGGACTCTTGGCGATAATCATGATTTGGCTTTGTGGCATCGGAGAGACATGGTTAGTGTCTCACTGACATGTGAATACATTGTGAATGCCTTTGACTGATTGGGAGACCATCCTACATGATGTGTCTTCAACCAATTAGAGAAGCCGAATGGGAACCGTTGGAAGTTGGTCTATTGTGGCCTTTCTATGAGGAAGTTCAATAGACTGGAACCAACTTGAATATATTTTGGAATGGTAGATGATGTTTGGTTGGATGATTCGTTCGACGAATGGATGATTTATGAACTGTAGATGAATTTTTCAATGTGTATCAGTGTGAATTAATTTTGAGAGTGCACTATAACTAGAGTGTTTAGTGGCAAGGTTGATCATTGTGAATGTTGTTGTAAACTAACATCAGAAAGATAAGTAAAATCTCTGTATGTAATCTTTATTACTGTAATACAAAGTGACTTCTCTTGGTGTGGTGGGTTTTTCTTCCGTAAGGGTTTTCCCACGTAAATTTGGTGTTCATGTGTGTATGCTATATTCTTTGTTTTTGTTATTGGCTAGATGTGTATCTTAATTGGATTGTAATTGAAAATTTAATAAAAGCACCTTTGCATTCTTCCTTGAGTTTTTGATGTTAGAAGAGTTGTTTCTGCACTTTAGCTTTCCTTACAAGTGGTATCAGAGCCTGGCTAGTTGTGTCATCCTTGTGGGTACGTTAGGTTTTTTGAGTCAATTTCTATTTCTAGTGGGAATCTTGTATAAGTTTGGCAATTCAAGTTATAGCTTAAGATGGCAAACACATTAGGAAAGATTGAAATTGAGAAATTCAATGGCAGCAATTTTGAGTTGTGGAAACTTAAAATGGAGGATCTATTGGTTGATCATGATCTTTGGATTTTTGTGTCTGGAGCGAAACCTATAGGCATGAAGCAAGAGGATTGGGACCTTGCAGATAGAAAATCAAAGGGGTTGATAAGACTCTATTTAGCAGACTCTATTCTTCTGAATGTTCATGAAGAAAAGACTGCATCTTCCTTATGGAAAAGACTGGCATCTATTTATTAGGGCAAGTCCTTGGTGAATAAATTATTCTTGAGGAAGAAGTATGCTTTGAGAATGTAGGAGGGAGGATCTTTTGCTGATCATTTGAATGCTTTCAACATGTTGATTGCATAGTTAACATCTGTTGCTGTGAAGATTGATGAAGAGGATCGTTGTATGCTTCTATTGTGTTCTTTTCTAGATTCTTGGGATCACCTGGTGATGGCTATTGGGAGTACAACATCCAATTTCAATATGGAAGAAGTTGTTGCTTCTTTGTTATCATAAGTGATGAGAAGGAAATCTTCTAAGATGGTGAAGGAGGCCCTTGCTATTAGAGGAAGGTCAAAAGAGAAAGGAAAGAAGAAGGACAGAAAGTCTAAATCCAAATCAAAGGGGAGATCAAAGTCTCCTAGCAAGAAGTCCAAGGTGAAGTGTTGGAACTATGGGCAACCTGGTCATGTCTGAAAGGATTGCAAAGAGGAGAAAAAGAAGAAGAAGAACTCTTTTGACTATGATTCTTCTCAGAGTGATGCAAATGCCTTCATTGCAGCCTTGGCTACGCAGGCATCAGATGATGTCTGGCTGATTGATTCTGGAGCATCTTTCCACATGACATCTCATAGAGATTGGTTCACAAAGTATGAAGAATATGATGGTGGGAAGGTGTATTTGGCAAGTGATTCATCTTTGGAAATTGTTGGCCGTGGAAGAGTCAGAATTCAATTCCCTAATGGAAGAGTGAAGGGAATCAATGATGTAATGCATATACCAGGTCTGACTCAAAATTTACTTTCTGTTAGTAAGCTGAATGATATTGGAGTGCAAGTCACATTCTCTAGAAATGGCTAGAAGATGACTAGAGGCTCAATGGTGCTAGCAACGGGTGCTCGGATTGGTACCTTGTATAAGCTAGATGCACATGATGTTCAATGTAAGTGTCTATGTAAAGTCACAGAAAGCTACTCATGGAGGAAAGAAGGAAAATGTTCCTGTTGGTGTAAACTCTATGGAAGTTAAACTTCCAGTATAAAAAACTATGCTCTGGCATCATAGGCTAGGCCACATTGGTGAGAAAGGTTTAAAAACCTTGAAGAATAAAAACCTGGTTGATGGGCTTGAAGATTGTAACCTCAAATTTGAATTCTATGAACATTGTATATATGGAAAACAACACCGTGTTTCATTTTATTCCAGTCCTCACAAATCTTCTAGTTTGCTTGATTATATTCATTCTAATATTTTTGTTCTAGTGAATGTTCCTTCTTTGTCTAAGTCAAGGTACTATGTATCATTTATTGATGATCATTCAAGAAGAGCATTTGTCTATTTTTTGAAAAGTAAATCAGAAGTGTTCAGTCAATTTAATGAATTTAAAAACCTTGTAGAAAATCAAACTAGAAGAAAAATAAAATGTTTAAGGATGGATAATGGCAGTGAATTTTGTTCTGATGATTTCAAGAGGTATTGTAAAAATAATGGAATTAAAAGACATAAAACTACACCTTATACTCCATAGAAAAATGGAGTTGCAGAAAGGTTCAATAGGGTAGTGATGGAGAGGGCATGAAGTATGTTGATTAGTGTTGGCTTGGAGGAGAAGTTCTGGGTTGAGGCAATTGCAATAGCATGTCACTTGATAAACAGTTCTCCGAATTCCACTCATGTTGAGAAAACACCTTTGGAAGCATGGTCTAGTAAGAAGCCCTCTCTGAGACATATTCATTTTTTTGGTTGTGAGGCATATGCATATGTGTCATATGAGAAAAGATCTAAATTGGGAAACAAGGCTATCAAATGTATTTTTATTGGCTATAGTGCTGGCATAAAAGGATACAAGCTTTGGAATCCTGACAAAAAGAAGGTTTTCTACAACAGAAGTGTAATATTTTGTGAGTTGAAGCCTTTTACCTTGGATCTATAGTCAGAGAAAAAAACAAAAAACAAAAAGGATGTAGTTGAAATTCCTCTGACACCAGATAAAGAGGAATTGAAAATTCAAAATGTACCTAAAACTGAGGAGAGCTCAAGTAGTTTTGAGAGTTCTGATGAAGAACAACCTCAACCTTAGCAAGTGAGGAGGTAAACTCATGAAAGAAAACAACCTGATAGGTATGGGTTCTCTTTGATAGATTCTACTTGTGCCTATGCTTTAATTTCTAGCACTGATGAGCCTAGGACTATGAAAGAGGCATTTAGAATGTCTGATTCAAACTCTTGGTTGGAAGCCATGAATGAAGAAATGGCATCATTAGAAAAGAATGATACTTGGATTTTGGTGCCCTTCTTTGAAGGAAAAAAAGTTGTTGGCTACAAATGGGTATTTAAAAAGAAAATTGGTCTAGATGGCAGTGTGGAAAAATACAAGGCAAGGTTGGTTGCGAAGGGTTATTCCCAGGCAGAGGAAATTGATTATGGGGAGAATTTTTCTCCTATAGCTAAGCTAACATCCATTAGATTTCTTTTGTCACTTGTAGCAACATATGACTTAGAGGTTGAATAGATGGATGTGAAGACAACATTTCTTCATGGTGATCTTAAAGAAGAGATTTATATGTCCCAGCTTGAGCACTTTGTGGAAAAAAGTAAAGGAAAACTGGTATGCAAGTTGAAAAAGTCTCTATATGGGTTAAAGCAGTCTCCTAGAATGTGGTACCAGAAGTTTGACACTTTTTTTTTGTTATTTGGATTTGTAAGATCAAAATATGATCATTGTGTGTATTACAAAGCTAAAAGTGATCAAGTTCTTATTATTGCTCTTTATGTTGATGATATGTTGTTCATAGGCAATAGTAAGTTAATGATTTTTTATCTTAAGTCTCTGTTTTCTACAAAGTTTGAAATGAAAGATCTTGGTGGAGCAAGGTATATTCTAGGAATGGAAATAACTAGGGATGGGAATAGTAGAAAACTTTGGCTTAGTTAGAGTAAGTATATCAAGATTGTTCTAGAAATATTTTGCATGACTGATTGCAAGCAACTAGTTGTTCCAGTCTTGCAGGGAATGAAGCTATATGTTGAAGACTGTCCAAAATCTCCTACTAAGATGGAGGACGTGACTAGTTTACCTTATGCTAGTGTGGTTAGTAGTCTTATGTATGCAATGGTTTGTACAAGGTTAGACATTTCCCAAGTAGTGGGAGTACTTAGTTGGTTTATGGATAATCCTGGAAGGACACATTGGGATGTTGTGAAAAGAGTATTCAGATATTTGAAGGGAACTTCAGAATATGCTTTGTGTTACCATGGTAACTTGGTTGAATCACAGAGGACTCTCAACATTTGAGGCTATGTGGATTCTAATTGGGCAAGGGACATTGACAACAGAAGATCCACCAGTGGATATACTTTCATGTTGAATGGTGTTGCAGTGAGTTGGATGAGTAAGCGGCAGGCTGTAGTCACTTTGTCCACTACAGAGGAAAAATACATGGAAGCAACACACGCTTGTAAAGAAGCAATCTGGTTAAAATGTTTGTGTTCTAACATTGGTTTTGATGTAGGGAAAATAACAATTTATTGTGACAGTCAGAGTGCTATTTGTTTGGCAAAGAATCCTACTTTCCATGCCAGAATGAAACATATAGATGTATAGTATCATTTTGTACGAGCTATGTTGGAGGATGGAAAGGTATCATTAGAAAAAGTGGATACTCTCAAGAATGTTGCAGATGCATTGACTAAGCCAGTGAGCACAGACAAGTTTAGGTGGTATGCCAATTTGATGGGCCTCAGTGCCCATGAATTTTAGTAGTTTTGTTGTGCCCTGGAGGTTCTTGTGTGATCTTCGGACATCAAGTGGGAGATTGTTGGAAATATGTGTCTCAATCTCACAGGATCAAACCTCTAAAAGAGAAAATTTGGCTTGACTTTACTGTTGTCTAGCCAACTGGTAGTTTAGTAACCTTGTGGTTTGTATAGGTCACCGAGACAATGCTTTTGTCTTGCCTACTGGTGTTGTCGCCGTGACTTGTGGTGTTCACTGTAACCTTCTGCTGAGTGGGTTGGTCTGGTCGACAGGCCACTCTTATCAGATATCGGGGAGACTCTGGGTGACAAGCGGTGTCAAGGAGATTCATGTGCTTTAGGATGAATTCTTACCCATATAGAAAGTCTCGCCAACAGCGTTACACTCAGGGTCATCGGGGAGAGACTTGAACACTTGGTGAGAACTCTTGGCGATGGGTGTCTATCTCACTAATGTTATAGTTTGTTATCGGTATGACTCCTGGCAACTAGTGGTCTTGGGGTAACTTGGAGACTTTGGTAAGAACTCTCAGCGATAGCGGTAAGTCTTGCCGACTATTGGACATTTCAGAATAACATGAAGGTTCAATATGATCTCTTAGTGAAGGACGATTGTCTTGCAGATGGGAATACTCTTATCTATGTGACCTTTGATCATTGGTATGAGGTCTTGTGGACAAGGAAAAGTTTGAGCGACAACTTTCTAAACTCGATATAATGTCTTGCCGATGGTCAGGACTCTTGGCAATAATGATGATCTAGCTTTGTGGCATTGGGGAGACATGGTTAGTGTCTCACGAACATGTGAATACATTGTGAACACTTTTGATTGATTGGGAGACCATCCTACGTGGTGTGTCTTTGACTAATCAGAGAAGCTAAATGGGAACCATTGGAAGTTGGTCTATTGTGGCCATTCTGTGAGGAATTTCAATAGACTGGAAGCGACTTGAATATATTCTAGAATGGTAGATGATGTTCAATTGGATGATTCGTTCGATGGATGGATGATTTATGAACTATAGATGAATTGTTCAATGTGTATCAGTGTGAATTAATTTTAAGAGTGCACTATAATTGGAGTGTTCAATAGCAAGGTTGATCATTGTGAATGTTGTTGTAAACTAACATCAGAAAGATAAGTCATATCTTTGTATGCAATCTTTATTACTGTAATACAAAGTGACTTCTCTTGGTGTGGTGGGTTTTTCTCTCGTAAGGGTTTTCCCACGTAAGTTTGGTGTTTATGTGTGTATGCTATATTCTTTGTTTCTGTTATTGCTTAGAAGTGTATCTTAATTGGATTGTAATTAAAAATTTAATAAAAGCACCTTTTCATTCTTCCCTGAGTTTTTGACGTTAGGAGAGTTGTTTCTACATGTTAGCTTTCCTTACAGTGATTCATCCCCTGTGACATTAAAATTTCATTTGATCTTTGAAGTGTAATTTGCATAGACATAGCATAATGGAGCTTTCTTTTCTATGAACCTAAGAATTTTTACATGGCCACCTAACATAACATATCATGATAGCCAATGGAGCCATGTGCTTCATGAGTAAACTAGCATAATGTAGCTTGCTAGGCCTATGAATTCCATCATATTTAATGGATACCTTGTTGGATTTGAGAAATACAAATCCACAGAACCCAAAGAAACCTGCATGCAAGAAACTTGTCACAGAGAAAGAGAGAGAATGAAACAAGGGTTTTGGCTCTGACAAAGTGAAAGATGTATTATCAGAGAAAAAAATGAATCAAGAAGAAAATATGATACAAGAGATCAATCCTTATAAAGGAGATCAACACCGAAAGGAAAACCTAACCCTAAGGTGAGAGCATTTAATAATTAAATATTAATTATTAAATGACTAATATATGCATAAAGAGAAATCTTAAGAGGAGAGTAAAGTTAATTAATTACTTTACTCTAACACCCCCCCTTAAGATGAGCTACAATGTAGCTACAAACAATGTAGAAGAAAGCAAAGGAACTACAATGCAATAGAGGGTCCTAGCAACATGGCCTGATTAGGTACCCGAATACAAGAAAATCTCTATAAAGCGGAGTAAAGGAGAAAACCTAGTGGGAAAAAACTCCTCTCCAAAAAGAGATAAAGAAACATGCTGAAAAGAAAACATGAAGGAAGGAAGGCCTCACTGAGACCCCCCAAGGACAACTTCCTTCACCCAAAGCATGGAGCACAACTAAAGATAGCGTGGAGATGCCAAAGGTTTAGTGAAGATGTCTGCAACCTGCTCCTCTGTAGGAATGTACTCCAAGATGAGAGAACCATCCTGAATCAACTGCCTAATGAAGTGCATGTGGATTTCAATGTGCTTTGTCCGCTGATGCTCCACTGGGTTGTGAGAAATATGAATGGCACTCTGATTGTCATACCAAAGAATAGTGGGACAATCTAGAGGAAATCCAAACTCTGTCATCAACTGCTGAAGCCATAAAACCTCCTGATCGGCTAACACTGTTGTACGGTACTCAGCCTCTGTAGATGATAATGCAATAGCAAACTGCTTCTTGCAAGACCATGTGATAGGACTAGAACCAAGAAAAAAAAAATCCAAAAGTAGACTTCCGATTGTTGACATCACCAGCCCAATCGGAGTCAGTGAAGCCAATGATGTGAGGGGATACTAAAGTGTAGTGAATGCTATAATGAGTGGTTCCCCAAATGTACCTCAAAATATGTTTGGCTGCTTGCCAATGGCTCTCATGAGGATCATGGGAGAATCGAGAGACAAGGACAACCGCAAAGGAAAGATCAGGACGAGAATGTGTTAGGTACAACAAACTGCCAACCAACTGCCTGTATAAAAGTGGGGTCTATTGAAGGAGTAGAGCAAGTGGAAGACAAAACAACACCTGACTGAAATGGAGTGGGGGTAGACTTGCAATCAAGCATGCCAAATCACTGAAGCATATCAAGAGCATACTTCTCCTGAAATATGGAAATCCCATCCGAAGACTGAATAACCTGAAGACCCAGAAAGAAGTGCAAGAGACCAAGATCTGTCATCTCAAACTGCTCCATCAAAGCTCTCTAAACACTCTGAATCATGGAGGATGAGCTACCTGTAAGAATGAGATCATCTACATATAGCACAAGAATCAAAAGATCACCCTGTTGACACTGAATATACACAGTGTGATTGGAATGACAGCCTGTGAAGTGAGAGGAAAGCAAGAAAGAGTCCATCTTCTCATACCAAGCCCGAGGGGCTTGTTTGAGACCATACAATGAACGTTGAAGTCTGCAAACCAAAGAAGTGTCCTGCACAAATCCCTGAGGCTCCTCCATATAGATCTCCTCATGTAGGTCTCCATGCAAGAAGGCACTCTTCACATCCATCTGAAACACTATCCATCCCTGTGAAGCTGCAAGTGAAAGTACAAGGCGTATAGAGTTCATCTTGGCAATAGGAGCAAAGGTCTCAGAGTAGTCAATACCCTCTACCTGAGAAAACCCCTTCGCAACAAGATGTTCCTTATACTTATCAATAGAACCATTGGCAGCATACTTGGTACAGTACACCCACTTGCACCGAACCAACTTTCTTCCCTTCGGAAGAGGACAAAGATCCCAAGTATGATTCTTCATCAAAGAAGAATACTCCTCATCCATGGCCCTATCCCACTCAAGGTGTCCTGTCGCCTCTGAAAAATTTTGAGGATCATCTAAAATGGCATGACTTAAAAGACTAGAACCAGATGTCTGAGCACGAGTGCGACGAGTATCTGAAGGATCACCTGCCAAAGAACCAGCTGCATCAACAGTGACACAGGACCACCTAGGCAAAGATGGAGCAACTAGTGGTGGTGGAGATGGTGGATCATCATCTACATCATCCTCAAGAGACAAGTAATCCTCAACAGATGAAGAGGAAGGAGTAGGAAATGAGGGAGAAGCTAGTGATGGAGAATCCATCTGAGGATAGCGCTCATCAAACTGGACATCCCGCCGAAACAAGACCTCTCTGGAATCAGGATCAAACAACCTGTACGCCTTAACATCCTCATAGTAGCCAACAAATATGAGTGGTCGGATCTTCCTCTCCATGGCTTTCCACTGAGCATCAGGAATAAATGCCCAAGCCTCACTACCAAAAACTCAGAATGTAGAAACATCAGGCTTGACATGGGTCCAAGCCTCCTTAGGAGTCATATGTCACAATGCCTTATGAGGCATCTGATTCTGAATATAATTAACAGAATTGACTGCCTCAGCCCAAAATGAAGAACTCATAGCTCGAGACTGTATCATACAATTTTCCATCTCTCGTAAGGTTCTATTCTTTCTCTCAGCAATACCATTCTGTTGAGGGATGTAAGGAACTGTAAACTAATGCTGTAAACCATGCTCAGTGCAAAAATCTATGAAACCCTGATTATCATACTCCCCCCCATTATCTATGCGTATCCTCTTGATAGAAAGTCCAAATTGCTTCTCCATAAAAGTCTTAAAATTCCTGAATGAGTCAAAGACTTCAGACTTGTACTTAAGAAAGTACACCCATGTACATCTGGAGAAGTCATCAATAAAAGTGAGCACATAGCAGGCCCCTGAAAGGGAAGGAGTCGGAAAGGACATAATATCACTGTGTACCAGCTCTAGGGCTGCCCTAGCACGAGTGGCTCGACCCTTAGGAAAAGGATCTCGATGATGTTTGCCAAGGACACAACCACAACATACACCATCAGTACAAGAAATCTATGGAAGCCCAATCACAAGTGCCTATGTACTCATCTGCTGTAGATATCTGTAATTGACATGGCCAAAACGCTCATGCCAAAGCCTGCTCATTGAATCTGCATGTGCTATAAGAGAGGAACTAACAGTGTCTAAACTCTCAGAGCCATCAAATTTGTATAAGTGAGATGCAGAATCCACACTCCTAGTAGCCACAACCAAGTCAGGATCATGAAGATATCGAATAACCACATCATGAGGTGAGAACTCAACTGTCTTACCAGAGCCAGAGTGGCAAATCTGATAAACGGATAGAAGGTTTGTCAAAATGTCAAGAACCAAAAGCATATCCTGTAGACAAACAACATCCAATGAAATAGTACTAGAACCCTGAACTGAGAGTTGTGTTGAGTCACCAACTGCAATATGTCTAGTGCTTGTAGGGGCAAGAGTGGTGACCAAATCCTCTGTGTGTGTCATATGGTGAGAGGCACCAGAATCTAGAATCCAAGTGGATTCTGAGGATAATGCTCATGCAGAAAGAGCATGACCTTTCCTTGTGGGCTGTGAAGGAGGCTGAGGTGCACTGATATTTTGCTGCTGCATGGCTTCCTCCAAAGCCTCTAAACGTTTCCAACACTTGGAAACGAGATGTCCTTCCTTGCCACAAAAACTGCAAGGATCACCAGATTTCTTCTTATTCTTGGAGGAAGACTCACCAGACTTCGAAGATTTGCCCTGTTTAGAATTTTCCTATGGTTTTGAAGGTGGCCACCCACCCGCCACTCGGCGGCCACCCTTCCTCTGCCCGCGAGCTACTGGGTTACCATTGCCACCAATGGTCTTTGTTTTTGTGCCGCTGCTAAGTCTTTAGCTCCTGCGGGCTTTGTAGCCCCCAGCCCTAGTTCTATTAGTGACCAAAGGCTCTACCACATGCCAGCCCCCTGGTCAGTCATGTGACCAGGGGCCGAAGGTCTTAGCCCCTGAGGGTTATGAATTTTTTTTTTTGCCTTTCAACCTACCTTCACGGAATCAGGTGTAAAATGGGAATTTTAGCTTGGATTTTCAAATGGAAATAGGCATTGGAAAGCTGGTTCTGAGCAAATCTAATTGACATAGGATATTTTTTCTGATTTTTACATTTTACAGTCATTTTTTCCAATCAAAATCAGAACTTGTTTTTTGCACTCCCGGAGCCATATCTTTTGCATACGGACTCCATTTTTCACAAATGAATAGGCGTCAGAAAGGTGGTTTCATGCTCTTTCCAGATCTTCCATCTATTTCATTAGTAAATTCTTTAGGTACTCAAAAATCTGTCTCAACCAGTTACTACTTTCTATCATTTTTTGGCTTTTAGTTTGTACTGGGATTGGATTTTTGCATTGTGGGGGGGGTGTTTTTTCTTGCTTTCTATCATTTACATCAGAAAACCAGAATCTACAAACACCAAAACAAAACAAATAAATCCCTTCTGTATCTTTTGTCTATTTCTGAAAGACCACTTAATAATAATTAAAAAATTCAGAGCAGTTGAGGCACAATTCACAAGATGGCTGAGAGATCTATTGAACCTCTCACACCACATAATTACCACACTTGGAAGGGTCGCATGATGACTCTTCTCCAGTCTCGAGGGTTATGGTCCTGTTTGGATGAGGTTCAGCCTCAATTAACACGCACCTTTGAGGTTATGCAACATAGGAACAATATGGATCAGGCTATGGGATTGATGGCTTTACACATTTCTGACAGTCTCCTGTTTCATCTTGAGGGTTGTCTCACTCCTCGAGCCATTTGGACCAAGTTTGATGGAATTTTTGGTACTATCAACGAGTTCAAAGCTTTGCAGCTTGAGGCAGAGTTAACTTCCTTGGTACCTGATTCATTTCCCTCTATTGAGGACTTTCTAATGAAGTTCAAACAGCAAAGATCTATCTTGCAGGGTTGTGGTAAGACTAAGACTAATACAGAGTGCATTTTCCTGATCCTCTCCAAGCTTCGGGGTCCATTTTAGATCTTCTCTTCGACCTTCTATTCCACCATGGATGCCTTGGGTGCTCGAGATTTCATGCCTTCTTTTGAGGTCTTTTGTGATCGTCTGACTCATGAGCAAGCTAAGCTTAAGTAGTTCGATTCACTTTCAGGTTCACAGAACCAAGCATTGGTGGCCCAGTCCTCCAAAGGAAAATAGAAGCAAAAATTGAAGCCTAAGAAAGATTCAGGGGCTAGTGAGAATCCCTCCAAGCCACCACCTAAGTCTAATTCAAAACCATAGTCCAATTCTAAACAGGGCAAATCTTTGAAGTCTCGTGAGTCTTCCTCCAAGACTAAGAAGAAATCTGGTGATCCTTGCACTTTTTGTGGCAAGGAAGGACATCCCATTTCGAAGTGTTGGAAATGTTTAGAGGCTTTGGAGGAAGCCATGCAACAGCATAATATTAGTGCACCTCAGCCTCCTTCATAGCCCACAGGGAAAGGTCATGCTCTTTCTGCATGAGCATTTTCCTCAGAATCCACTTGGATTCTTGATTCTAGTGCCTCTCACCTATGACACACACAGAGGATTTGGTCACTGCTCTTGCCCCTATACGCACTAGACATATTGCAGTTGTTGAATCAACACAACTCTCAGTTCAGGGTTCTAGTATTGTTTCATTGGATGGTGGTTGTCTACAGGATGTGCTTTTGGTTCTTGACATTTTGACAAACCTTCTATCCGTTTATCAGATTTTCCACTCTGGCTCTGGTAAGACAATTGAGTTCTCACCTCATGATGTGGTTATTTGATATCTTCATGATCCTGACTTGGTTGTGGCTACTGGGAGTGTGGATTCTACATCTCACTTATATAGATTTGATGGCTTTGAGAGTTCAGACACTGTTGGTTCCGCTCTTATAGCACATGCAGATTCAGTGAGCAGGCTTTGGCATGAGCGTTTTGGCCATGTCAATTACAGATATCTATAGCAGATGAGTACACAGGCACTTGTGATTAGGCTTCCACAGATTTCTTGTACTGATGGTGTATGTCATGGTTGTGTCCTTGGCAAACATCATCGAGATCCTTTTCCTAAGGGTCGAGCCACTCGTGCTAGGGCAGCCCTAGAGTTGGTACACAGTGATCTTGTGTCCTTTCCGACTCCTTCCTTTTCAGGGGCCCATTATGTGCTCACTTTTATTGATGACTTCTCCAGACATACATGGGTGTACTTTCTTAAGTACAAGTCTGATGTCTTTGACTCATTCAAGACTTTTAAGACATTTGTGGAGAAGCAATCTGGACTTTCTATCAAGAGGATACACACAGATAATGGGGGGAAGTATGTTAATCAGGCTTTCAGAAATTTTTGCATTGAGCATGGTTTACAACATTAGTTTATAGTTCCTTACACCCCTCAGTAGAATGGTGTTGCTGAGAGAAAGAACAGAACCTTACATGAGATGGAAAATTGTATGATATAGTCTCGAGCTATGAGTTCTTCATTTTTGGCTGAGGAAGTCAATTGTGCCAATTATATTTAGAATCGGATGCCTCATAAGGCATTGTGACATATGACTCCTGAGGAGGCTTGGACCCATGTCAAGCCTGATGTTTCTACATTCTGAGTTTTTGGTAGTGAGGCTTGGGCATTTATTCCTGATGCTCAGCGGAAAGCCATGGAGAGGAAGATCCGACCACTCATATTTGTTGGCTACTATGAGGATGTTAAGGCATACAGGTTGTTTGATCCTGATTCCAGAGAGGTCTTGTTTCAGCGGGATGTCCAGTTTGATGAGTGCTATCCTCAGATGGATTCTCCATCACTAGCTTCTCCCTCATTTCCTACTCCTTCCTCTTCATCTGTTGAGGATTACTTGTCTCTTGAGGATGATGTAGATGATGATCCACCATCTCCACCACCACTAGTTGCTCCATCTTTTCCTAGGTGGTCCCGTGTCACTGTTGATGCAGCTGGTTCTTTGGCAGGTGATCCTTCAGATACTCGTCGCACTCGTGCTCAGACATCTGGTTCTAGTCTTTTAAGTCATGCCATTTTAGATGATCCTCAAAATTTTTCAGAGGCGATAGGACACCTTGAGTGGGATAGGGCCATGGATGAGGAGTATTCTTCTTTGATGAAGAATCATACTTGGGATCTTTGTCCTCTTCCTAAGGGAAGAAAGTTGGTTTGGTGCAAGTGGGTGTACTGTACCAAGTATGCTGCCAATGGTTCTATTGATAAGTATAAGGAACATCTTGTTGCGAAGGGGTTTTCTCAGGTAGAGGGTATTGACTACTCTGAGACCTTTGCTCCTATTGCCAAGATGAACTCTATACGCCTTGTACTTTCACTTGCAGCTTCATAGGGATGGATAGTGTTTCAGATGGATGTGAAGAGTGCCTTCTTGCATGGAGACCTACATGAGGAGATCTATATGGAGGAGCCTCAGGGATTTGTGCAGGACACTTCTTTGGTTTGCAGACTTCAACGTTCATTGTATGGTCTCAAACAAGCCCCTCGGGCTTGGTATGAGAAGATGGACTCTTTCTTGCTTTCCTCTCACTTCACACACTGTCATTCTGATCACACAGTGTATATTTAGTGTCAAGAGGGTGATCTTTTAATTCTTGTGCTATATGTAGATGATCTCATCCTTACAGGTAGCTCATCCTCCATGATTCAGAGTGTTCAAAGAGGTTTGATGGAGTAGTTTGAGATGATAGATCTTGGTCTCTTGCACTTCTTTTTGGGTCTTCAGGTTATTCAATCTTTGGATGGGATTTCCATATTTCAGGAGAAGTATGCTTTTGATATGGTTTAGCGATTTGGCATGCTTGATTGCAAGAAACTTGTCATAGAGAAAGAGAGAGAATGAAACAAGGGTTTTGGCTCTGACACAGTGAAAGATGTATTATCAGAGAAGAAAATGAATCAAGAAGAAAATACAATACAAGAGATCAATCCCTATAAAGGAGATCAACACCGAAAGGAAAACCTAACCCTAAGGTGAGAGCATTTAATAATTAAATATTAATTATTAAATGACTAATATATGCATAAAGAGAAATCTTAAGAGGAGAGTAAAGTTAATTAATTACTTTACTCTAACATACCTAGCATAAAACAACTTACTAACCAATAGATCTATACAACTCATCAATTTAATATTTTAATATGTGTATATAGTGCATGGGATGGATGATGCTTCATAACTAATACAACCCTACATATTGAGGTCTCTTTACATCATTGACTTGAATAATTATTTTTTGTGCACTAAAATTTTGTGTTCCTTGTTTCATGTACATGTTATGTTTAATTTATGAGTGTATCATGTTTTCGTTGTGTATTTTATTGAATGTACATGACAACTAAGAGGGGGGGTTGAATTAGTTATACCTTAAAACTTTGAAACCCTCATTAACATTCAGATCCACATTCATTCATTAAACCTTTAAGTCTGTTATGATGAATTAGCATTAGAAGAAAATAACTAAAACTAAAAAAACGTAAAACCATACACAAGAGAACACCAAATTTACATGGAAAATCAAAGAAAGGAAAAACCATAGTGAGGGTTAGGTCACAATATAAGTAATATCAACACTAAATACAATAGGGCTCATTGCTAGAGGGCTCACTACGCAAAGAAGAAAGGATCACTGCTAGAATATAAAAGAAGACAAAGCAGAAATGTTACAGAAAGAAAAGAATATCATTGCAAAAAAGAATCCACCACAATGACTTTAACACCTTCATAGACTTTTTGAAGAATTGTAGCCACCTTTTACTCACTACATCCAACAAACTAACACATGAAATCTCACACTGCATTACTCAATTTCACACTCTAAAACTTTGCACTCCACATCATTCACATATCTCACATCTATATTATCATCCTTCAACAACTCAAATCATATGTATACCTTCTTCAACCTTGAAACCCTCTCCAAGGTTGGTTATGCATCTCAAAGTTGTAAATTCAAAGTAGGTTGGCAGCAAAAAGATTCCATGGTAGATTAAAGTAAGATTGTACAACATCAAACCTTATTTGGGATCCAAATAAATATCTCCACTCAACCACATAATAGCACACAAAATAATTATCATTGCATGTAGTGTAAACACTAGCTCGATCATTACCCATGCAAACACCATTAAAATTTTAAGTGAGCGCTTCATAAAATTCAAGGATGACTTGTGAACCACACACCATTCTTGAACATGATCTAGAATATTCTTCAAACACCCTGAAATCCAACAAACTCCTTTGCAATAACTTCCACCTAAAAAATGTACACACCCATTACATTCAAAGTACTCTGCCATACACTGATACTTGAAAAACTAACTTTTGAAACACCAAACCTCAAAAACCCTTGAATGAGGTAAACTATCAATACCATCAAAATACCTTCAAAATCACAAGACCTAAAACATAACTACAAAGAAAGGTGGAGCAGAAACATTTCTCCTAGACACCTCTAGAGTGCATAGTCACACACTCTAGTGAACATAATTTCTTATGTACAATGATCCATAACACCAACTATTAAATATGACACCTCTAAACACCTCTCACAAAATAATTTAAATCAAATAGGAAGATCTTCAACCTAGAAGAAATGTGGACAAAAAATAGAACATGAATCTGTAACCCAATGCAAAACAATGTTTCCTCTTTTTATCAAATTTTTTCAAAAGAACTTGGAAACCAAGAACCATAGAAACATCCTCATCATCTTCATTACTTCCTCATCCATATACAAAATCTTATCAAAGAAACACTGGAGTTTGACACCAATATCTTTACTAATGACAACATAATGTAACTAATCAAAGCATCAACTACTCACACTCTTGTAACAATATGAATTAAACATCAATGACAAGACAAGATTATTGACATTAATGACAACACCAACTGCTCATACTTGCAACATATTTTTCATGTTTCTTCACATATTTCACATGTATTCCTCATGTATTTCATGTGTTTTCTTCATGTATTCCATATTTTTTCCCTATTTTTTCCTTGTATGAATTGTGTTTTCTATATGCATGTGTGATGCATTATTTTATGTGTATTACATTGAATTCTCTATGTATAATTTTATCCTAATTTATTTTCCATGTGATATATTTGTTTCATGTTTGTCTTAATATTGTGGATTAATGGGATCCTAAGTTTAGGGCTTGCACACCCTTCAACTTGGTGTCATGCCCCTTCAACATTTTAATAAAGATATATACCTTCTCCTTAGTTTAGTGTGATCGTGAGCATAAGTTCATACTACCACTAAAATAGAGGCTAAATATAGCATCATAAATGATCACCCCTTATGTGCTTGGACCTAATAATGCTCTTAATTTTCCAATTTTGTTATTATTTTTTAGGAAATTAGAATAAAACTGGGAATTAATATTTAATATTCATTTTATGATAGAAAAATCCCTAAAATAGGCCTAGACTAGGGTGGTGTTACCCCTATTTAGCATATTTTTTCCTAAATTTGAATGTTATTGTCAAAAACTTTACATTCAAAAATATAGTTTCATTTGTTGGATTTTCATAATTAATTTTGTGAGAAATAAGTAAATGCATATAAATACAAGTCTTTTTCATCATTTGAAATTCTATGAAATCTATACTATAATTTCAATATCAATGGAGCATCCTAAAAATAGCAAAGGACATTCAAGGGTAGAATAAGAAGAATTTAATGTCACTTTCATCTATCAAGATCATTTTTGCAAGACACTAGAAAGAAGGAAGCAATTATGAACACAAAGCTATTATTATCTATCATGTTATGAATATTAATATTTGTATGATTTATCCTCTATATGCTAGCTACAATAATCTATTTTGTGTTATAGGCTAACCTATTGTATGACTTCAAGCCATTAAAGCATGAATCAAATAAATTATTTTAGAAACACATGATGTGGACGTCACTTTTGATAAAGATTTCATACCAAGGTAACATTATCATTTATCGTTTATTATTTTAATTAATTATTCTTTTGGACTCTTATCGAATTATTTCATTCCCTCTTGATCATCATAATTTGTTTTACATGGCAGTGGAAACACCAAAACAAGGCTTGAAATAGGCAAGCCCCTATACAACACAACCTTTACCCATATTTTCATGTCTATAGTTTAGATTAAAAAGTATCATTAGGAGCATTCTGTAAGAAACAAAAAGTATACTATAACCTACCACCTAGGGTTTTCAAATATTAGAAAGATAGCATCTATGGAAAAGGTTGTGTGGCACCCTTATCCCTCCAATTTTGGTCCAATTTTCAATCACAAGTTCTTCTCTCTATCCATTTTCTAGATTTACAACTATTATGTTAGTTTCCATTTTTATTTGTGTGATACATTATATTTTTAGAGACAAGGCTTATGTTAAATAGGCTTGTTAAAACACACATCAAAATTTTTCTCTTTACATCTCAATAGAATCAAATCCTAGGAGATTGGCTCTCTCATGTGGAAGCTACCCAATTATCAAACCCTAGTTAATCCTAGTTAATCTACTTGTTGGATCTAGGATCACTTTTCCTACTCTACAAACATATGATAGGCACTAACCAATTAAATGAAAGAGGGTAAATATACTACATGATATTTAAATTACACCTCTATAGAGAACACATGCATATCCATAGAGTGAAAGACCATAATCCTCTCACCATGATAAGTGTATATGATATGAAAGGTATAAACATGTCATGTAATCTAAAAAAATGCATGTAATTTAGTAGTAGAAAAATTCATCATGGGAAACATAATGTTAGAGTATCCTAGGGTGGGAGCATGGGATAGATGATAATGCACTATTTATACAAAAACCCTAATCCAAAGAAATAAGGGGACATATATCAAACACTGTGTGAAGTAGAAAAAGTGTAAAGGAAAAGATAATATTAAAACTAATGATTTGTATTATAAACCCTAGAAGATGTTTGGGATATAAAGGACTAGAAGGGTTCACAAAAAATATATAGAAAAATACACTTTCCTTAAATTTGTTAGATAGAATAATTTAATAAGACTAATACACATAACAATAAAACAATCTAGGTAAATAAATTTAGGTTGAATTGAGTTAAATATTTACCTAGTAATTAGAAATACAAGAAATATAAATAGGAAACAAATATACTTATATTGGTAAAAAAAGATTAAATAAAAAGTTAAGATCTAAATCTAATATATCTTGAGGGAAGTAGACTAGCTAATACTATATTGGTGATATCTTTGGAATCCAAATTCATCTTTGATTCTATGCATAAACAAATATATTTTTTAGGGATAGTGTAGTGCATGTACCCAAAAGATAAATGTAATTATATTAATATTAACCACCCAAAAGTACTTATTATTTTATTAACACTATTTTACCTAGCAATCAATTGGACCTTGGATTACCCATACTCAAAAAAAAAATTATGTATCAAAAATATCATTCCATTTTGAACAACAATTGACAAAAATAATAGGTCAATTAAAGATTATTAACTTATTAAATTAATTGTTAAATTACATCCAAATGGTTCTATAATATCAATAACTATAATTACATAAAATTCATACCCATAACAACCATTATTCAAATCGATATAATGTAGCTAGATTCTACATCGACTAAAGCTCAAATGTAACCCCTATATGAGACCATCCTTTGAAATCATTATAGTTTTCTTCCTAATATTCCCATGACTTAAAAAAAATTCTCAAATTAGATTTTGAAAGGAAATGATTCAAATGTAGATGATAATCTACAATGATTTTTTTCTCTTTTGTATCCTCCAGAAATAGATAGGCTATCCATCAAGCATAACTACAACCTTAAATTTAAATATTTATTGTGGGAAAGAAGTTTTAGTGTAGAAAAATGTACTCCTTTATATTTTCACACTTTTTTTGGCCCTATTAATTAAATTAGAATTAATTATGTTGTAATAAGCCCTATTTTACATCTAAAATCCTAATAAATTACATTTTACAAAGGGGAATTTTGACAATAATTAATGCCAACACATAACACTTTACCTTGAGCAATGTGTGCTCTAGGAATAGGGACCTGGGACCCATTCACCTATAGGTGAATGGGTTCACCCTAGGCCTTTGAACTTGAATTTAAATTATATTTTTTTATAGTATTTTAATATCTTTAAATTCAATTTTTATGTCATCTTGTAATGTTGTTTTTGGGAAATTATGGATACATACCTATAAATACACTTGGTCTTTTCATCAATTCAAGTTTAAGAATTTTATGCAAACATTCTAAAGCTAAGATTATGATAAAGGGCATTCAAGAGAATATTTATCCATGATTTATTGCACCAATCAAGATATTAAGCATCATGTCAAAGTCTTTTATAATCATGTATGCTTTTGGAGCTAACATTGTGATGTAGGTTTCAAAGATCAAGTCAGGCATTCAAGTCAAGATTCAAGTATCAAGATCCACATCCATTGAATCCATTTCATGCAAGATCTAGATCAAAATTTCAGCCCTCCAAAGGTTTATTCAAGGGTTTGGTGAGTTGTAAAATAGCATTGTTCATTCATCATTATTTTTATATTTCATTATTTCAATTTAAGGTTTAATTACCCAAATAGGGTTTGACCAATGTAAAACCCTATTAACTAAAAAATAATAATTTTTCCCTCTTGTGTTTGTATTGCAGATCTTAGGTTGAAGAAGGATTGGATATCTCTTGAAGAGAAAGATTGGAAAAGTTGTCATCAATTCATGGAAATTCACTTACAGATTAGATTTTTGACTTTCCAACACTAAAACCTAAATCAAACAAAAGTTATAGACTAATACTAGAGGCTCCCAAAACTTGTTTGAAAACCTTGAGCAGAGACCCATTCACCCATGGGTGAATGATTCCTAGACAACTTACTGAAGCTACCTTTTGGTGACTGGTACACAATGTTCTACCCTTCTCAGATATATAGAAAGTTCAATGTTTCTAATAGTATTGAGCTTTAGATTGTTGTTTTGAGTTTGAATGAGCATAATTGAGTATATTTTCTATTTCTAGTTTCTGATAAAGGGAATTCAAGAGAATATTTATCCATGGTTTATTATAGCAATCAAGATCTCAAGCATCATGTTAAAGTATTTTGAAATCATGCATGTTTTTGGAGCTAACATTGTGATGTAGGTTTCAAAGATCAAGTCAAGCATTCAAGTCAAGATTCAAGTATCAAGATCCACATCCATTGAATCCATTTCATGCAAGATCAAGATCAACATTTCAGTCCTCCAAATGTTTATTCAAGGATTTGGTGAATTTCTAAATATCATTATTCATTCATCATTCCTTTCATATTTCATTATTTAAATTCAAGGTTTAATTACCCAAACAGGGTTTAACCAAGGAAAATTCCTATGAACTAAAAAACAAACAATTTTTCCTTCTTATGTTTGTGTTGTAGATCTTAGGTTGAAGAAGGATTGGAGATCTCTTGAAGAAAAATATTGGAAAAGGTGTCAAAGTTACAAAAGTTGTCAAAGTTGTCATCAATTCATGAAAGCACACTTATAGATCTATTTTCTAAATTTTTGACACTAAAACTTGGATCAAACAAAAGCTATAGATAGATATTAGAGGCTTTTGAAAGTTGGTAGAAAACCTTGAGTAGAGACCCATTTTCCCATAGGCGAATGAGTCCTAGATAGCCTACCAAAACTACCTTTTGGTGACTAGTAGATAGTGTTCTACCTTTCTCAGATTTGTAGAATTTTTTATATTTCTATTAGTATTGAGCTTTAGATTGTTGTTTCAATTTTGAATGAGCATAATTGAGTAGATTCTCTATTTTTTATTTTTTCTCCCAAAAGTGTTGTTCATGTTGATACCCATGTCCTCAATCATAGGGAAATTAGTAGATTCCCTCATTGAGTAGAATCACCTAAGGGTTATAATTCAATTCTTTCTATGGATCCCATTTCCTAATGAAATAGTGAGAAATAGGTCCATCATACCCCCATTTTCTCCATTCAAAATTAATCAAACCTATTTTTCATCATTTCATTTTGGTGAACCTGACTTTGTACAACAAAATTTTAAAATTTGTAGTCCATTCAAACCCTAGATCTAGGATTTGCATTACTTTGTATTGCATTGCATTAATTTACATCTCATTTAGGGTTGTTAACTTACATTAGTTTGTATCTCATTTATGGTTTTAGGTTTGCATTTTTGCATTCTTTAAAATCTAAAAAATTTAAAAATTTCATCAATTTTACAAAGTATTTTAATAACATTGCATGATCACTCACTTAAATCAGAAAATTGAATCAAAGTTACATCTCAAATTAGGTATTTTTTCTCATCATTTAATATCATTTCACACTTGTGTTTAGATCCAATTTTATTGAAATTTGAAATTGTAACTATCTTTTTGCAACAAGAATCTAAAAACATAAATACTAATTCAAAAATCTATAATTTATTTTTTCAAAACCCTAACACAAGACCCATTCGCCCATGGGTGAATGAGTCCCTAATCATGCTTATTTTTCAATTTTTGGGAATTCAAAACCCCCAATATACATTTTTTATTTCTATATTCAGGTTCCTATTTTAGTTTCATAATTCCATATTTTAATTATTGTATTTTATGGAGCACCTTCCTAGATTGGGCATAGCATTTGGGAGTTATAGGAAAATGATGGAGGTGTTTCTTGAAAAGGATTGATTTTTAGGAATTTTGAGGAGGTCTTGATGCTAGAAATTTGAAGAGAAATGCTTGGTGTGTAGCCATTGGAGAGAAGACTAGAGTACCATGAATTTGTAGGTCTGAAGATGAAGTTGTGGTAGAATATAGATGGGGTTACAAAGGTTTTATTGAAGAAAGGTTACACATGAAAGTTTGTAAGATACAAGAGCTAGAATCTAGTAAAGGAAGCTGAGTTGAAGAAAATAAATTTGTAGTTGATTTTTTCTTTTATTTTTCTGATTTATATCAGATTTTAGATTGTTTGAGTCAGCCCATATGGATGCAAAAAAATGTAATTTCAGTTTGAAATTGATTTCTATGTAAAACATGAGAGTTTGAATGATAAAATTGAAGTCATTTCATGTAGATTGTGTTATTACTATTTCATAGAATTTTGTCGCCACTAAAGGTTTTAGGACCTAGGGCAACAAACTTTCTATGCTCCACATTCAAAGATGCCCTAGAGATCTCAATCCAATGGAGAATAGAGGAAGAGGTCTAACAATATGGTATCCTAGGGTATGTTTAGAGATTAATGAGGGGTTCACCACCAAGTAAGAACTTGGAAAGACAAATGCAATGCAAGTTGAAATGAAAAACCCTAATGTGATGCAAAATTGAACTATCTGACCTAGAAATGCATATAAAATAGAATAACAAGCTGTGAAATGAAATATGTGCACTTGGGAATCTAAAGATGACTGGAAGGAACTCTAAAATGCTAGAAATTTGGAATTTTTTGACCTAGTGAGACTCATTTTCCATTCTAGGTGAATCAGTCCCAAATTAGGATTTCTAGATAGGAATAGGTTTTGGGAAAAAGGTTATACAAATATGCAAAAAATATTTGGAAAACACCTACAATGGGACTCATTTTCCACTTGTGGAAAATCAATCTCATTTTTCTTTTTTAGGGATTCAAAGTTTGAATCTGTTCTTCTCATTCTACTCAATCTGCTTCTCCAACTTTCTAGCTATGAAACTCTGATTTTGGGGATGTAGGTGACCCTTTTAGTGAAGATTACAATCTTACAAATGAGGAGAAAATTCCAACAACTTTCTCTAAACTTGTAACCTAGTCTTCAAAGAACCTATATCTACAATTACACAAAGAAAGAGAAAGTATTGATTGTTAGGGAATAGGGGTTTTCCTTGGTCAAACCCCTTTTACATAATTAAACAAAATGATAAAATAATGAAATAAGGACATGAAACATGAACAATGCTACCTTGAATGATTCCTTGTGAATGATGTCTTGTAAATCTACAACTCAACATGAAATGACCATAAAGGATGCAAATATTGATCTTGACAATAGGTGTAGAACAATACTTGATCTTGGATCTTCAATGTTGCATCACAAAAATAGCTTAATAACATGCTTTATGCTTGATATGATTGAAATGATGATGAATCTTAAATTGTTACAAAAATTGATGAGGAATTATGCCCTTGAATGCCTTAAAAATGATCTTGAATGCTCTCTAGATGATCTTGTGAAGTCTTGGAATTCTTAACTCTTTAATGTTTGACTTGATAACATGTATACCTTATGAAATAATTATTTGAAAGCTTTTTTATATAGGTAATGCACTCAAATGTCCATTTGTTTGATCCCAAAGGTTGACATAGAAGAAATTTGAACTTAAAACCAATTTTTTTTCCCTTAAAACCTCAAAAATAGGCCAAATGGGACTCATTCACCCAAAGTGGTGAATGGGTCCCACATAGATGGGACTCATTTGCCCAAAGTGGTGAATGGGTCCCACAAGGGCTATTTTGATTGTTAAAGTATTGGGGAGTGTGTAAGTTGAGTTTATATGTTGATATTTCTAGGTTTCTAATTGAAATGTTCCTTGGGATGCATAATATAAGGTCTTAGGGGCCTATATTAAGGTAAAATTGGGTCTATTAAGATTAGAAGGGCCCTAAATCCCATGTGAATGTGTAAAAAACATTACAACAGTGTATTAGGTCCATTTAGTTTACAAGCCTCCTAAATTCAATGGGAAGGTGTAAATAAATACACTTTACAACATTAAATTAATGGAGGGTTAGGATAATTTAGCTTAGAAAGAGCCCAAGATCTAACATGTGGATGTGTAAAACACTTCACAACACAAGATCAAGGAAAAATTAAGTCTAATTTATCATTACTTATTCCCAAATCAAGTGTGAAAATGTAAGCAATGATATTTGTGTATACTACATTTAGCCAGGCCCACTTTAGTGAGAGGATGAACTTGCTTCAAACTCACACTAAAGTAGACATTCAAGAGGATTCTAAGTGTACCAATGCAAATTATCTAGGATAATAGAGATTGAGGAGATGGTCAAGCACCCAGTATCTAAGATCCTACATCAGACTAACATAAGCACAAAAGTGACACACATAAGGTGTAGGATATGCAACATCAAGATACACAAACATGCAATGCCAATAACTAACAAGTGAAAATAAGAAAATGTGGATCAAGCCTCAACTGTTTGTCCAACACAATGTGAATTAGATATAATTTGTTTGTCCAAAAAATGCATGCTCACTCTAAGGCAATGAAACTTTGGGTTGTCTATTGGGTGAGTAATCCAAGAAGGTGAGACACACGCACTCATCGCTAGTATGCACTCACATACACACCTGAGTGGCTGAGGGAAAGTCATGCCATCGTTCAGCTTCCCATCAAACCATACCAAAGTTATACCTCATGATAACTTTAATAAGGAACCTCACAAAAATGGTCTTCAAGCTTCATGAAGCAAGAAAAAATTCATATGCTCGTAGCTCATGAACAAACAAGATGGCTCCATAGGCATGCAAGTTGTATTATGCAATTTGTCCATATAATAGTTGTTATAAATGAAAATTAGTGTAAGGCATGTTCAAAGATATTTTTCTTAGTTCATTTAGGGTCTTCTTCTTAGGCAGCATCATGCCTAATGTTTCCAAGAGAGGAAAAGTCAAAGAAATATCATGCTCTCAAAGGAAATCAAACCCAATGACACAACCAATAAAAAGATGCATCACAAGAAGAAAGAAAATCACACAATGAAACATGAGTGTCAATGTATGCACCCATTTGAAAGTAGTTGTTAACACAATTACTATGAGTAATTGATTTAAAGTAGAAGAAGACATGGGATCTTATTCAAAAAGTCCTATGCCAAGTCATATGTTTCTGAATCGAACTACATCATGAATCAGTATGTCATATGAGATTCAACTTAAGGCATGTCATCCACATACCAAGCTTGCTCTTATATGTACATGAAAGGTGATCAACTAGATAAAAGAGACAATGACAAGTGACATATGAGGACAAGGCTTCTTAACTCCTTTCCCCCACTTAGTGTAGGACAAGGATGAGCCGAATAGGATGAAATTAAGCATCGGTTAGAGAAATTAGGTGCTTCAACACAAAAGCACCACACTCCTTGAGATGTTGAATTCAATTACTCAAATCCTAACATTCATTAGTAGAATGACCATGAACTCTATGATATGCACAAAATGAATTCTTGCAGTAAAATTTCTTTTATGTTCTTGGAGGGAGAGATATCAAGCGATCCTAGAGGAGTCTCAACAACATAATCTCTTGATCAATAGGATAATGTGTTCCTTTATTTGCGCAAGATGTCATACACACACTAAATGATAAGGCTTTAGATGAAAATGGAGATAAGGGTGGTAAAATTAAATCTTTCTTGATAGAGTATGGTATATCAATTTTCTTCATGTGTTCATTGCATCCATGTGTAGGAGGGAGATTGTATCCAATACGATAACAATCTTTAAATTCAGATAAAGGGGGTTTATGCTTCTGAGAAGGATTTGCTTCTTCACAAAAACACAAATCCTTTCTATTGTTATGTATTGTCCCTTCATGAGGGATGTGAATTATATAGCCCCCATCACAACCATGGGGTAAAGTTGTAGAAATAAGTTGAATGAATCAAACACAAGGTTTTTTTGGTTTATATTATGAGATTTTACACTCTCCTATAGAGGAAGGTGTAAAACCCCAATCATCACTAGAACTTGTAATTGAAAATGAATCGTGTGTATATGAATCTTTGGATTTTGAGGGTGAAATTTTGGATTCTTTATTAAAATGAAGCATAAAATCTTACAACCCCCAGTTATCATTAAATATTTTAGCGTTAACATCAACTTGTGGGTATGTTCAGGATCATCGTGGGAAAAATAGGCCCTTAAGTGGTGAAAAATTCAAAAAAATCAGAGTTAGGCAACTTGACATAAAAATTTGAATAAATAATCTATATTATTTCAAAAATATGCAAGAATATAATTTTAAGAAAATTGGATGTAGTTTCTAAACTACTATGTTTTTTTTTTAAAATCTATTTGGTGAAATTTTGAAATTTCAATGCAATAGTACTTAAATTTTAGGGAAAAAATAAGTAGTAGGTGTCTGTCTGACCACCCTAACCACAATAAAATGATAATATTTTTTTATAAGATTTTAGATATAAGTAGAGGACTCATGTCCCAATGTCATGCATATTTTTTTGTAATTTTTTTCCAAGTAAATAATTAATTATGATTTTTTAATTACAAATTTTAAAAAATATAAAAACTCATATGTTTGACCACCTTAACTTGGTCAAAACTTCATGAAATTCATTTTTTTTAAAATCCTATAGTATGTGAAGCATAGAATGTGACACATGTTTTGGATTCAAAACATGTGATACCATTTGAAAGCTATAAATGTTTTTCAATCAACCTATCAATCAAGACTTTAGTCATAATTCAAATAGAAAATGAATAATAATTATTTATTATATTCAAAGTAGAGAATAATTTCTATTGGTGGAAAGCTAAGAATCTCCTTTAAAAACCCTTTGTGTTTCATCAATATTGGGTAAAAATAAATTTTCCAGCCACATACCCTACACATACCCATCATATAGCCACTTTTTGACCCATCGTGATCCTATAGATACCCTTGTATAGGTTCAAGTTTTTATTTTGGAATGAAAGTATTAGGGGAGTTGGAAATTTTGTGATTGTATGATTCATAGCTTTGTTCATCTGCTTCAACTATGTATTTCTTATTGTAATATTCAAATTTCATTATACAGTGGAGAGTAGAGGGGATTCCATTCATAGCATGAATCCATGGTCTCCTTAGGAGAAGATTGTATGAAAGGGGTCCTTGCATGATATGGATAGGGGTAGGAAACACTATAGGTCTGACCTCAATAGGTAATGCGATCATTCCTAGTGGTTTCCTATTAACATTTTCAAAACCATGAATATGATCATCATTAAGTCAAATAAGCCTCTTGTACATGAAATTTTTTTCTAGGAGGTCAATGCTACAAACATTAATTTTTACTCTATTGTCTATGAGCATGTGCCTAACTGTGGTTTCATTTATGATCACCTTTATCATAAAGGATTAATTTTTGTTTTGAATCTTAAGTGAGGGTAATTCATGTTTAGGGAATGTGATTTTTGATTGTGTGACTTGCATATGATCAAATTAAGGTGTCACATTTTTTATTTGATGTAAGATTGGATCTCCTCCTGCTTTATTTGCAACATTTCTTGAAATAGATACTTGTATGTAGGTGATAGTTGAATAAGTTTCCATATGGATATATTAGCGAGAGTCTTTTTAAGGTCTTCAACACTAGGAACACTACAATTCAAGGAAAATTTAATGGAATGGGGGTGATTTGTAGTCCCCTACATGTTTAAGCAACTGTGTTATATCTTGTTTGCTACAAAACATTGTTAGATTGCATCCTAGATTTCAAGAAATCTCTTATTTTCTTATTTGATTCACTAATGGGTGGTGACTTAGGAAGCTCACTAATTAAAGGAGATCCAATTTGTGTCATCATAACCTCAATGATCTTGTGCTCATTTTCATGATATCTTAGTAAAGAGGAATCTAATGTCACTTCATCATCTTCATCTAAGGAAGCCCCATTACATGTGTTAATGTTCAAATTTTCTTGCACCATGATATCCTACCGAGGAGGAGAGTTTTTTTGGGATAATCACAAACTAAATGTTCATTGCAATCAAAGGTTGGTTCTTCTAAAATGAATTCATCACAAGTAGGGGAATGATCAAGGGTCGAATTTTCTTGTTCATCAAATGTTATTGTCTTGTTCCATAATGCTTTTTGACATAAGATTCTCATGACTTTCATTGGTTGTGTTTTTTAATATCAAAGTATCTTCTTGACCACTAAGGGAGATACTAGGAGAAGAATAAATTTCATTGTCAAAACTATCCAAATTTTCACTCCTTTGTACCATAATGTCAGGGACTCCAAAATAGGATAGGTAGGGGAAGAGACAAAAAGAGGGTTATCATAGATCTTGAAGTTTTTCTTATCTAACACCAACATATCCTCATCATTATCACGAGAGGAGAAGATGTTGGTGGATGAATGTGTTTAGGTTTCAATGGTCTCTTTTTTTCTTACGTTATCTCCATGATTACTTATTGTTATATCCTCTTGTTTAGTAATGTCTTTCCTAATAGGAGAGGTAAGAGGAGAGAAACAACTTAGATTCTCAAAATCTCATTGATTAGTTCTTATAACGCTACAATATCTTCTTCACAAGTAGGAGAGATATTAGAAGAAGAATGAGCATTATTGTCATGATTAACCAAGGTTTCTTTCACTATACCAACCTCACTCTTAGAATGGATACTAGGGGAGGGATCAATGATGAACAAAAAGAGGGGAAAGGACCTCATATTCATATGCACTTAACAAAAATTTCTTACAACGCTCAACAAGATTGGAAAATAGAACATGAAGTATGATAATTATAGCCTTTTGCAATGAAAAAGTGATATAATGATTGTTCTACAATCTTGAAATACAACAACGATAAAGAAAACATGCAAAAGGATAATACAAATTTTAGATGATAATTGACTGATTATGCTATGTAACAATGTGAGAATGTAAAATTGAAATTAAAAGCAATACATGAAATGAGCCAAATTAAGCTAGATCAAATGAAATGCATGTAACAAAAACTCAGCCAACTGAAACAGATAGTTAATGGTAGAAAACAAAAGTTTAGAAACAAGGTTTTCAATGTTGTAAAAGGAAGTTTCAAATGTGCACTAGGACTTATTTTCCCAAGGTGGCGAATGAGTTCCAGTAGTGATTTTTTTCAAAATTTTCAAAAAAATTCAATTGACTTTTATGCTTTTTATGTTGTATGATGTGTAACCTAATTGAAAATGTAGTTTTTCAAATGATTTTCAATGATTTGAGATACAAAAATGCAACCTATATACATTTTCACTAATGCAAAATTTAGAAATCCTAGATGCCAATTAACTAATGCAAACCTTAATGCAAATTCAATGCAAGCTAGATCTAGGATGATGATGTACTCCAAATCAATAAAGAAGGTATTCTAAATGCAATTTCACCAAAATGTTTCATAGTATTTTTTTTCTACTAAGGGTTTTAGGAGCTATAGAAACAAACTTTCTATGCTCCACATTCAAATATTCCCTAGAGATCTCAATCTAATGCAGAATAGAGGAAGAAATTTGATAATAGGGTATCCTAGGGTATTTTTAAAGATAAATGAGTCATTTACCACCAAGTAAGAACTTGGAAAGACAAATGCAATGAAAGTTGAAATGAAAAACCCTAATGGGTATGTGCAGGATCATGATGGGCCAAAAAGTGGTGATATGATGGGTATGTGTAGGGTATGTAGCTGACGACATTTTTTTACCCAAAATTGGTGAAAAGAAAAGGGTTTTTAAAGGAAATTCTCATATTTCCACCAACATAAATGATGCTTTACTTTGAATTTAATAGATAATTATTATTCATTTTCTATTTGAATTATGACTAAAGTCCTTATTGATAGGCTGATTGAAAAACATCTATAGCTTTCAAAGGGTATCATATTTTTTGAATCTGAAACATGCATCAAATTCTATTCTTCACATACTATAGGATTAAAAAAAATGAATTTCATGAAGTTTTGACCAAGGTATTCAGACATAGAAGTTTTTATATTTTTTATAAATTTGTAATAAAAAATTCATAATTAATTATTTACTTGGAAAAAAATTACAAAAAAATATACATCACATTAGGACATGAGTCCTCTACTTATATCTAAAACCTTATAAAAATATATTATCATTTTATTGTGGTTAGGGTGGTCAAAAAGACACATCTTATTTTTTCCCTGAAATTTAAGTACTACTGCATTGAAATTTCAAATTTTCACCAAATAGATTTAAAAAAAAAATAAACCCAATAGTTTAGAAACTAAATTCAATTTTCTACATATTCTATTCTTACATATTTTTAAAATAATATAGACAACTTATTCAAATTTTTACATCAAATTGCCTAAGTTTGATCTTTTTGAATTTTTTCGGCACTTAAGGGCCTTTTTTTCCATGATGATCCTGCACATACCCATATGTGATGAAACTTGAACTAAATGACCTAGAAATGCATATAAAATAGAATAACAAGTTGTGAAATGAAATATGTGCACATAGGAATCTGAAGATGACTAGAAGGAGATTTGAAATGCTAGAAATTTAGACTTTTTTGACCTAGTGGGACTCATTCGCCATTCTGAGAGAATGAATCCTAGATCTAGATTTCTACACAAGAACAAGTTTTGTACAAAAGGTTATCTAAATGTGAAAAAATATTCAAAAAATTCCTACCATGGGACTCATTTTCCACTTGTGGAAAATTAGTCTTGTTTCACTTTTTTGAGGATTCAAAATATGAAACTATTCTTCTCAACTTGGTCAATCTACTTCTCCAAGTTTCCAAATCTAAACTCTAATTTTAGGGTTGTAGGTGACCTTTTAGTGAAGATTGTAACCTTTGAAATGAGGATAGAATTCCAACAAGTATCTCAAAACTTGTAACCTAGTGTTCAATGATAATTCAAGTCTTCAAAGTACATAGATCTACACTTACACAAATAAAGAGAGAAATTGTTGATTGTTAGGGAATAGGGATTTTCCTTAGTCAAACCCCTTTTAGGTAATTAAACCAAATGATGAAATAATGAAACAAGGACATGAAACATGAAAAAATGATACCATGAATGATGCCTTGTGAATGATGTCTTGTAAATTCACAACTCAACATGAAATGGCCATGAAGGATGTAGATCTTGATCTTGACAATAGGTGTAGAACAATGCTTGATCTTGGATCTTCAATGTTGCATCACAACACTAGCTTAATAACATTCTTGATGCTTGATATACTTGACATGATGATGGATCTTGAATTTTTGTAACAATTGATGATGAATTCTTCCCTTGAATGCCTTAAAAATTATCTAAAATGCTCTCTATATGATCTTGTGAAGTCTTGGAATTTGTAACTCTTGAATGCTTGACTTGATAACATATAGACCTTATGAAATAATGATTTGAAAGCTTTTTTGTCTAGGAAATGCACTCAAATGATCATTTATTTGATCCTAAAGGCCAACATAGAATGAATTTGAACTTAAAACCAAATTTTTCTACTTAAAAGCTCAAAAATAGTTTAAATGGGACTCATTCACCATTTGTGGTGAATGGTGAATGGGTCCCACTAGGCCTATTTTGACTACTAAAGTGTCAGGGAGTGTGTAAATTAAGTTTATATGTTGATATTGTTAGGTTTTTGATTGAAATATTCCTTGGGATGCATAATATAGGGTTTTATGGGCCTATATTAAGGTCATAAATGCAAGGGGGCCCAAAAGAGAATGTGAAAGTGTAAATAAATACACTTTGCAACACTAAATTAAGGAAAATTTGGGTCTATTAAGCTTAGAATGGCCCTCAATCCCATGTGAATGTGTAAAACACATTACAATACTATATTAGGTCCATTTAGGATACAATCATCCTAAATTTAATGTGAATTTGTAGATAAATACACTCTACGACATTAAATTAAGGCAGGGTTAGGTTAATTTAGCTTAAAAAGGGCCCAAGACCTAATGTGGATGTGTAAAACAGCTCACAACACTAAATAAAGGTGACATTAAGTCCAATTTGTCATTAATTATTCCCAAATCAAGTGTGAAAATGTAAGTGACAATATTTTTTGATGCTAATATTACAAGAATTGTTTTAAGTTGCTTAATTGCTATCCAACAAATGTGTGTGTGGTTGTGATTTTTCATATTGTAAGGTGTTTTCCCTCTTCATCACCACTATGGACCATACCCTTTCCAATTCATTTCCTATGGTCTCCTTACCAATAAATAATATTACTAATGTTGAATAAATGGTTGCTAATGTCCCTCAAGAGAACCTTAGAAAAATGGATGAAGAACTAGACAAATTACAAAACTTTGTGAGTTTTGAATACATTTTGGTACTCCAACTCATATCATAGATAAAATGAGGAGAATGATTGATAGTTAACTAGGAATAGAAGTTATGCATAACATATCTCACATTATTTATAAACATGTCCCTACAATTACTAGTTGTGCTCAAGCTTTGGGGTATACCCAAAGTCAAGGTTGAAATTGAATTCCTCCTTTCACAACCATGACCTCTATTTAGAAATACACTAATCCAACTATTACTACAACTATGCAACCCGCTAGCATTGTCAATAGTACCTTAGGTATTTCCATTACGAATCCCTTTATCTTTGTACATTCAAATCTCATTTCTCCTAATCCATCTCCCCTCACAAATTTACAATTCACTTACCCTAAAAATACACATACACCTCCAACATATTCACCTCCATCTCAAAACACAAACAATGATCCTATCCTTAACCAAATATTTGAAAGTGTTTCATCTCTCCAATAGTAAATTGCTACATTGAACCAAAATAAAATTGGCCAACCTTCACAATATGTCAAAAGAAACCTCTTATCCTTAGAGATATTGAGAACAAAAATACCACAAGGAATAGAGACTCATATATTTGAGAAATATGGTTGGAAATGATATCCTAGAAAGAAATTTTCCTCTAGTGAAAACCACTTTGATGGTGCTTTGTGAAAGTACCTTGGTAAAAACTTGGAAATTAGATGCCTTGTGTAAATAAGAACTTTCCATCCACCATAAATTATTTGGCTTGTCCTACATCTCTTTCCATCACATTCACTCTTCATTCCATTATTTTTTCCATCTCCCATCCACATCCATATCATAGTTGGATCTTGTGTAAGTATCATGTTCCCTTGTAGTACTACTTGGTAGATTCCTAAGGTCAGTTTTTCCTACCTATATAGAGGTAGTCTATCACATCATGCTAAGGCAATTTTTCTATCCTTACATCATATCAAATTCATTTATATCCTTAAATCCTTTCAAAACATAGAAAAATAAAAAAACATTCATAAAACTAGAAAATCCAAAAAATATGTCAAAAAATGAAAAAATGAAAAAACATAGTTCACCATGTCAAACTAGTTGTCTCTAAGCTTGAACGTAGGAAAGGATAATATTTTGTCAACCCTTGAGATAGTAGGGTAGTTGCTTTAGGTTTCCATCATAATAAAATAGCAATCCAATTATTCATATCTCATCAATAAACAAGTTTATGCCAATCGAACTAGGACATCTTTGATCAGCCCTTGAGACCCCTAGGATAGTATTTTAGGTTAGGTTATTGGTAAAAACGTCAAAACACAAAACATTGTAAAACTTGAAAATCAAAACATTTGTAAAACAACACAAAATTTCCAAAGCCAACCTCATAGCATTTCAAAAACACCAAAAACATTGAAATATTCCAAAAAATTCCAAAATCATCCATCCCATTTCAATTTCACTCACAATAAGAATCCAATCACAATCAATTGATCATCATCTTGCAACCTTTAGCAAAAAAACATGGAAACGAGTATAGAAAATTTGTAAAGTGTAGAAATAAAATGTGAGGGTCTTAAGTATAGGTCGATAGGTAAACAAGATTGGTCAACTCTTGGTATCAATATCCCATCATCCTATTAGTTTTAGAATCATCTGATATTCATGTCATAGGTTTCATCCTTCCTATAATGGACATCACCATCAAACATTACCATAGTTTTAGTCTTGGCTAGAGGTATGAAGAAAATTAGCTTATTTATTTGTCTAGACTTTTTTTATGATTAATCTTTTTGCACTCATTCCAATGACCTCTCGATGATGTCTACCAAAAATATTTAGAAAAAGAAATGGGTCATGGCTCATTATCTTTTGTTTTTTGTGCTTGTTGGATATCCTTGTAAAATAACCTTGGCTAATACTTGCTTCGTTAGGTATGTGTGGAGGTTGTTTTGGATGGCTTTTTGACTATTACATTGTGAGGTTATTCCTTTCTATTTTTTTTTTCGAGATGTTTGAAGCATCTAAAGTGCATCCTAGAAATTTTTTCGTATGTAAGGTGTGAACAAGGATACTTCTATCTATTTGTTGAGTCAAATTTCATCGCACTAGATACCACACCATCCTAGTTGCCTATACTTTGATGCATCGTATCTATGTGTTTTATCAAACATAAGGTAAGTTGTGGCATTCATGTTTGAATCCCTCGATAAGAAAATCATCATCACTCATAATCATATCTAATAAAGTATCAATGACTCATAGACTTGTTAGACTTTTGCATCTTCTTAGAATCAAGGGTTGATCTCTTGCATTCTTTTATCTTCTTTCTATTCTAACATAGTATCATGAAATTCACCAAAAAATAGAAATGCATCCACCCTACATCTACAAAACCTTAGCATAAACACATCTTGCATAATCATAGTAAATCATCATAATAGGAAATATAATCCATTCATTATCATAATTTAAGTTGTTTAGGATAATATGGATTTGTTATTCTAAGCATCTTAATCCATCAATTGATTCATAATTATCATTTAAGTTGTTTTGAATAATATAGATTTTTTATTCTAAGAATCTTATTACATAATCATCCATCACATTCATATCATAAACATATAATGAAAATAAATGCATCTATACATACATCTTGCACCATAATATATCACATAGAAAAGATATTGAAGAGGAAAGTAAAACCATGCATCACATTTGCATCCATGTCATACATCCATAAAATTACATCACATCATGAATCATAAAAATCATAGAAAAACCATAAATAACAAATATGTACATCCATAACACATCATATGCATGAATCGATTTTTGTTTCTAGCTTTGATTATGTTTGTTTTCTTTCATCAACATTTTGAATCACACTCCATGATCCATCATCAAGATGAGATAGAGAAAGGAAGACAAATAAAAAGACATCACATCATATAATTCTGTATCAAATCCATCTGATATATATATATATATATATATATCACAAATTGAATGTCATGATACAAATCAAAATCATTGTCTAATATCATCACAATAGTATACAAGAGGCTATTAAATATTTCAACCAATGAATTTATACACATCAAATAATTAGGTGGTACATTCAAAAATTTAATGTCATATAGAACAACTATCCCTGACTCTGACGATCACCCTGGTGCAAGCTTGACTGATGACAACTGACTGATGGGTCTCCTTGAGACCCACTCGGTAAAACCCTACTCATCTGTGAAAAATTGGGTTGGTGATGATACAGTGGGAACTTCCTATAATAACACATCTTGTAGTAGGAATCCTCCTCCATTTCTCTCCCATACAACTATGTGGAGACCATAGCCCCCACCTATCCCTATGCCTATTGTGCCACAAATTCTAGCTACTCACAGTACCCTATCTCCTGAGCTAGGGTAAGATTGGCATCTTGCTACAATTTCCACTCATGATCTATCTCAACTTTGGTATTTTGTAGCTACTACCTAGCCTGGTCCCTCTCCTAAGTGACCATCTATAACTGAGTTGCTTCCTATTTTAGTTGAGCTATTAGCTACTATACCTATGTTTTCAATTTTGCAATTTGTGCATCTCATAGATTGAGACTTGATGGTGGCCCCTATGGTGGTTGTTGCAGGGTCTCTGCCCTACTAGTGGTATCAATGCAAGCTAATCATCCTGCCTATACTATTGATCTAGCCCCTAACCATCCTATCTACTTGGTGGTGGTTTTTGTTGCTAACCCAATCAAGGATCCCTCTATCATCCTCTCCTCGATACTGGTACAATAGCTAGATCTACGAGCCATACTGAGGCATGAACCTACCAATACACATCATAGGCCTATGTCATTTTGGTATCTTATGATCCATCAAAATATAAACATAACTATGCTACGAACTATCTGAACTCATCCACATAACTTTGGGGGCCAATCTACTAACCCTAGGTGGTCTCTCACAAATTCCTAGTGAACATAGCATGATAATCATCCTATGGTGCATCTAGTGCCTCCTCGAACTAACAAGCTACCCTATTTGGGAGGTATCACTCAATCATGCAATGCTAGGACCCCTGCATATATCTAGTTTTCCTCACATAGAATATTTTCTCTTCATCATCAATCCATCGACGAGCATGAATCCAAGGCCTCCATCAAAACATGGTCATCTCGTCGACCACCCACCTCCAGTGTGAGATACCTGTGATTCCTATGTACTAAAGAGTATTCATCAACCTATATTTGTATATTGTAGGCTCATCATGGTCTATATCTACAAGTTTAATAATCAGTTAAACAAATACTATGTGCTCATAGGCCCAAATATGGAGTAAGGTAACCCTAGTGCCTATGCTGCATGTACCACAATATACTACTTGGTGCATACAATGATAAATAGATGATAGAAAAATTGGGCCCCAAGCATGGACTATCATCTACTCCATCATTTGTAACCACACAATGCCCCATCTGACACTACATCCTCTAGCTCATCTATTAGGTACCAAGACCCTTGAAATCAAGGCACCCAAAAATAATGTCAAACCTAGAGCAATCTCCTCATAGCAGTGCAAATCAATCTGGCCACTATCAATGTCATACTCATCTACCTTGAGCACCTAAAAGATAGCATCACCTCTGGCATCTATCATTCATGATCCTCTCACCATGGATGGGGATCCGCAATATCTACCATACATCATCAAGAGCCACTATGGCCTCTCAGTAGGTAAATGAAAAGATGAAGTATCACTCTACCACCACTCAACCAAAGCTATCATCATCACCAGGTGTGTGTGAATAACTAACATTTGTGTAACAAACCTAAACCTAATAGCTCCCAGGAAGTACATTGCATCATCCATCAAGGATCTCACCCAACACAAATTCTAACATTGATGCTCCTTTGAATGGAGCAATAAAAGAACCTCCTACACTCATAAAGTGCACCATGTCAATATTTTTGAAAATGGTGAAAAAACCTAAGTTTAAACTCTCACAAAGAAAAAGAAATCTGGCATTTTCTAGAGTGATGCTTTGGATTTTACAATAGTGATTCTAAAAGAAAAGGTGACACCATTTCGCGAAGGAAAATCTACATTTTCATGTGGCACTAAACCTAAAAAGAACATAACAACATTATTTCTCAAGGGTGGGTCGACATTTCTAAGCGGTCATGACACTATACCTAAGCAAAACTGCATGATGCTCTATGACGAAAGAAAGTCAGTATTTGATGCACAATTCCCTATCTAAATCAAGCCCTATGATGATATCCCATAAGGGTGGCACTCCAGCATCAATAGCGATGCTAATTGGAGAAAAGGTGATGCAATATAGTGCCACTTTTGACTGACACAATTGAACCCTAAAAAAGGCATAAAAATATGAAAAAAGAGAAAAGTTACAATTTGCATACCAACTTGGGTCCTATGTTAGGAGGTTGTCAGTACTCATGAACTCAATTCACGTGGTTTCTAGGAAGCACACAATTTCCCATAATGTCAAAGCCTTAGAGAAAAATCACAAGAATTCTATAAGGACAAGTGCACAAATGAATTGAAAATGGCTTATCCCCTCCTATTTAACCTTGAAAATTAGGGCTTTTGAGGGGGGAAACTAGGATTTTTAGCCTTTTTATCCATTCTTTGTGCCATGGAGCTTGTTTTGATCATTTTTAGCATCTTGTAACATATTTTCTACAGCTAAACCATTGTTGAATCTTTATCACGAGCTTGATCCAAAAATTGAAATTTTCACCTAATCTCTCGAGGGGGTAGTGTAGTAGTGTAATTCCTTCTACTGGGGAAATAGTGGGACATCCAAAAAATTAGAAATTTTTTGAATTTTCATCTTGGCAACATTATTCTTTGAACCAACATAACATGTGCCTTTCTTCAAAAAGGGGAAAAATGTAGACACTTAAATAAGTCCTGATCAATATTACACATCAAAATCTGATTACTAACATTGGTCTTCCTAAATCACTTCTTCTCTAACCATTTAATTACATAATCTTTATTGTTTAGTTAAACTCATCAATTTCTACTATTAATCAAATAATTAACTTTATCAGATTAATTCATCCTCTTCTCACTAATTTTAATCCCATTTAATTAAATAATTCAAAATTTTAAATTAAAACCCACATCTCCTCTCATTTGATTAAATAAATTTCATTAACGCCTTAGCCACTTAATTAATTATAAATTAATTAACCTTAAGATACCTCCTAATCTTCATTATCCATTTCTCTAGCTTTTAACTTCACCTTGGTAAAATAAACCCATGGCTTATTAACCAAGTTGCATATGAAATTCATTTCTTTTAATTACTAAAGAAGATATTTATCCTCACAAACACATATTCTGTTATAATATTCCCTCAACTACCCATTTATTAACTTTCCCTCCAAAGGCTTTAAAAGCCTGTTACAAATACCTTTAATGCCTCTTACAAAGGCATTCAATTCCTCTTACATGCCATCTTGTCTCTTAGAAGAGAATTTATCTCTCTTACATCTTCACCAACATTCCCTTACACTCTCAAACATATTATATTCTCTTACAATCTCACCTACATGCCTTAACTCATCACTTCTTTCAAAATGTTCTCACACATATCCCCATGGCTTTCATTAGCCTTGTGACAAGTGTCACAAAGCTATTGTTTCCCATTTTAGTCCCACATTTCCCAAATTCACCATTTCTTCAACCCTTCTTTCCTATAAATAGAGGCTTCTTCTATTGAATATGGATCCACAATCTCAAACATTGTTACTCTACTCAATTTCATCCATCAAGTACACGATTTTCATATCATTTTAGCTTGAATCTACTATCATTTTCCATCAAAATCCTCATTGTTCATCAAATATCTTGGACCTTATCAACTTGGTACTAAGAAAGGGCCACTTTCCACATCAAAGTGACACCAATTCCCCTATGGGATGGATGTTTGAGCTACTTAGATATGTTTACATGCTTCCATTTTCTTGTCTTTCATGCTTTGTTTCATGTTTTATTCTCTTAGTATGATCAAGAATATTATAGGGAATGATTGTTTGTTGTTGCTAATGTGACTAACCTTGTTTTTTTTGTTTATTATTAGCTAGGTGTAGATTATTATACACAAATTCTAGTAGAGTAACCAAGGAAGATCCCTTCATCACACCTTGAGTCAAACTTTCCAAGCTCTTCATCAACGCTTTTGAAGTAACATTTTCTTCCAAAGATCCTTAAGTATCTAATAATAGGATGTCTTCCATATCATAGCTCATAAGGGGTCTTAGTGTTATTGACCCTTGAATACACTCTATTGAGAAAATAGATAGTAGTGTGAACTTCTTCCTTCCAATACATATTACGTAGATCAACATCTATCAATATAGTCCTAGGAATCTCTTGCATAGTCCTATTCTTCCTTTCCACTACCCCATTCTATTGACGGGTTCTAAGAGTAGATAAATGTCTCCTAATACCATGATATTAACAAAAATTTCAAATTCATTTGAATTAAATTCACCTCCTCTATTTGACCTTAAGCATTTAATCTTAACATCCATTTCATTCTCAACTTTTTCTTTGAAGTTTTTAAACTTGTCAAAAGCTTTTGATTTATCTCTTGAAAATATAACCCAAGTCATTCTAGTATAATAATCAATAATAAATATGAATACATTTCACCTTGTTGACTCCTTGTTCTTGTAGGTCCACAAAGGTCAAAGTGGATAAGCTCCAATGGCATTGTAGCAGAGTACTCCTTGCTCTTGAAACTTGTCTTTGTTTGCTTCCCCATTTAAAATTCCTTGCATAATGTGTTTGTGATCTTTCTTATCTCAGGCATATCTCTCATTGCAAGAGTAGAACTAATATTTACCATATTATCAAAATTGACATGTCCCATTCTTTTGTACCACAACCAACACTCACTGGATTGAGCTAATAAGAATATTCTTCCACTTTCCTCCTTTAGATGATGGAAATTTCCATGTGTCCTTGTTCCTTTAGTAACTATTCTTCAAGACCCTACCTTTCTAATCTCACATCCTTTAGCATGAAAAGTAATAGTGTATCCCTTTTTGCACATTTGACTGACACTAAGGAAATTATGCTTCAAACCTTCGACATAGAGGATATCCTTAGTTCTTCTCTTTCCATCAATTATTATAGCACCCTTTCCATAAATTTGTGCTAACTTATCACCACCAAACTTAATAGCTACACCATTAACCTTCTTAAGATTAATGAACCTTCTCTCTCCACCAATCATGTGGTTAGAACAACTACTATGAATTACCAAAGCATTTTCTTCTTCCTTTAGATGAAATTCAATTCACACAACCATAGATATCTCATTATTTTTGTCAGCTTGTGAAGTATCGAACTTCTTACATTTTCTAATATCACCCATTTTTCTTTTAACTCCATGAATAGGGTTTCATCATTTGAATCATTATCCTCTTCTTCTAAAGAAAAACTACTTTCCTTGGAATAGAAAATCCTTTTCAACTTATCTCTTTTGTTACCATCATCTTATTCTTTATAAGTATATTTAGATACAAAATGGCCATTCCTCCCACAATTGAAACACTTGAAAGGTAACTTACCTTTGTATTTTTGGGTGCCTTCAATATTCTCGTAAAATTTGCTTCAATCTCATCAAATTCATCATCTTGATAAGTGGCTCCATCTTCTATTTTTTACTAGTTTTGAATTTTGCTTCCTTCTTTAGAACATCTTTTTAAAATTCTCTCATTTCAAAGGCTATGAGAGCACCAAACATTTCATCTACTGAATGCTTATCTAATTCCTTAGACTCTTCAAGGTAGACACATTATGACTATAATATTTAGGGAGAGATCTCATAATTTTTTTGAAAATATCATCTTCTTTTACTTCTCCACCAAGACCTCTAATGCTAGTAACCACTTCATTGACCTAGAGAATATAATTAGCAATATATCCATCCCCTATCTTCCTTAGGGTCTCAAATTTTCTCTAGAAATTTTACACCTTGTCTTGCTTTAATTTATTGTGTAATTCATAGATACAACAAATTTTTCTCTATAAATATTTAGTATAACAACAACTCATCACCTTTAGAAGTTTAGAATAAGCTAACCAACATAAGATAACACTCTTTTCCTTGGAATTATTCACATACAACTTAATCTCAGCTAGATCTGTTAGACGAGTAGTTGTAGTGTAACCATCCTTGATAGATTCTCAAACACCAAACCCTAGAGAGTTTAGATGTCCTTTCATCCTCAACTTCTAAAACGTGTAACTTGTCCCATCAAACCTATGACCTTTGTAAGCTCCAACATGTGCCATTCTAGACCTTTCCTCAAGTGATTAAGCTTGTTCAAAGGAACTTGGATCTAATACCAATTGTTGAATACACCTGAATACAAAGAGAGGGGTGAATTAGTATCTTCAAAACTTAAACACTTTAGTAATATATTAATTTAGACTCTGTTAGCTCTCAAAAACGTAGGTTTAAACTACGACAGGTTGCCAAGCTTTCACAACGTTTTAGGGTAATAGACAAGGCCAAATGAATTGAACCTTCTACTCTTCAGGTACTATCAGACCTAGGAGGGTGTACCTATAAAAATAAGGTAGACTTGACCTTTATTTATCTCCTAAAGAAATTTACCCACGCTAGCAAATGGGAGTGGATAAATGAGTTTTATATTGGTAAAAATTGTATAAGAAATATCAAGGTTAAAATCTAATGTGTTCATTTGAATGAAATTAAAGAATGAAATGGTAGAGACTAGTGCCTTATTGGGTGTATGGAGTCAAATGAAAATCTGAAATGAATAACTTCTTTCTGGTAGATACTCAAATTGTTTGGCATACAATTTTAAGTTTATCATTGGTATAAACATGCAAGGATGTGACTACTAATTTCTTCTTAAGGATCCAAATAAAATTCCCTAATTACTATGATTGATTTAAAAGATTTAATATTTCCTTGAAAGAACCAATTAATCCAATCATATAGATACAACAAGTGTCCACTAATAAACAGAGAAATATCCTTGATATATCAGTTTAAACAATTAGAAAACATCAACCTTGGAGAAAACTTCAGCAATACTTTTAATTAACTCAACAAACAACTGAAACTAGAAAAATGCCACCAAATCAAAAGAATTCAATTGAAATATCCATATTTTTTTGCATGCATCATAGTCTCAAAAATATAAACATTCTGATCTACTATATTTTTGTTCCCTACTATACTCTCTATTCTATTATCCCTCACATTCACTGTCAAAAATAAGTATTTATACATCAACATATGAAAATTTGCGTCCATTCGTATTCAAATATGGGTAATCCATTGTATTTGGGCTTTTTCCATGTTTTTTTAAACACCCGCTGAGACGTAATGTAGTTTTGCTGACACTCCAAGTCCTCTTGACAGTCAATAGATTATATATTTCTCTAATGTCATGTAGTCATACCGATGTTCTGAGTCTCAATGACACTCTGTGCCTTCAGTTTGAGTATGGCTATGACTCAGGGGGTCAGAGAAATATTCCACTACTTACTTTGTGTCTTGCTGAGACATCTCTGTCTGTTCATTTTCTAGTCATCAAGACTTAACAATTTTCTTGTCGATGACATTTTTGGATGTTGTGCCTCAACTTGCTGGCTTAGTCCTCATTCTCGATCAATCACTGGAGTTCCTAAGTTTGTAACCTTGTCGCAGAGTTTGGAAGTTTGGTAACTTCCCAACTTACTAAATTTCTTCTTTATCAGCTAGCTAATTTACCAAGGAATTTCCCTTATTCCTTGGGCATTATCAAGTATGAAACATGGCAGTCGCCTGTGATATCATGATTTTTAAAGACCTTGTAACTTTTGATCATGCGATAGCAAACAACCATTGAGATAAAATGATGATTGATCAACGGTCACAAAAACTCATCCCCCTTGGCTTCATCAGACAGGACATGTGGCAGCATCCCGCGATATCATGATCAACCATAGCAGTCTAGTGGGGTCATCATGGGATGGCAAGGAATGGCTGAGTAGTGAATTCGTGTCATGGTGGATGTATGTGGGGACCACTTAGAATTCTATGAGCTTTGTTGAAAAAATAATAGATTACTTTTTGATGTGCCAAAATTGTACCATGATCAATAGGACACAAAATATCCCATTATGACTTACCCCGATGCATACTATCTTGTTGATAGACTACAAAAAATATATGTTAATATAAAATTCCTTATGGATAGGGGAGACACTCATCATCTCTTGCCGATATGGAATAAACATTGAAATACTCAAGGCCAGGTGAATTCTATGGGAAAAAAATGATAGAATACAGGTAAAAATGTTATGCCAAGCGGGTTGTATGGACATTTTTGGGAATTAATGAGAATATGCAGCCATGAAAATTTTCAAAATTTTATAGTTCTAACAGTGGGTCCATCTGGGGATGAATGATTGTGAGATCATTGCAAGGATCCAGATTTCTAGGTGAGCAGACCAAACTTTCAAGGTGATGGACCAATGCGTAAGATGGAATGGATGGAAATGGAGGTGAACATGACCCTATACTACTATACATGGAAAGATTTATTTTAGAAGAAGGAATATCAGGATTGTCCATGTACTAGCAATTCTTGTTCCTTTTTATTTCCTAAACTACTGTGCATGGAAAATAATTTTTAAGAGGATTATCAAGAGTTGTCCATGCACTGGCAATCCTTAATCCTTTATATTCCTTTCAACAAAATCATACTTCATTTTAGTAAATGATGGTTCAAGGCAACCCAAAAGAAAGGACCATACTTTCCTCTATCAACCACTCCACTTTTCTTTGAGTTCATCAGATTCTTCATGAAGACATTCATGCAATCTTCCTTGTCACTGTTATTGAAAATTTTTAGAGAATCATCATGCTTAGCTTGGCCCAAATTCCCTTCACCATTACTTAGTTCAAATTCTCCATCAGCATGGGACAAATCTCTATTATCTTCAACATAAAAATTACATGGATATAAATGCAATATTTCTCATTATCCTACTCACTATTATGTATTATAAAACAATCTCCCTACTGAACTAAAATTTCACCATCAGAATGCTTCTCTTGAGAATCAAAAAATTATGTCATATCAACACTGTTTGAGACAAGAATATTTAAGACATTTTGCACCTCTTCCCTATCACCATTCAGAAATGACACTGGATTATGATTCAAATCCTCAATATCATGCATATCTGAACCAATCAAGGCTAGACCCCTTTCATCCTTTGTATGCAAATAAATTTCTCCTCCACACGAGCCAAAAATCTCAAAAGTACACACCTCTTTTTGAATAGATATAGATTATTGATCGGCCTCAGAGGTTTCTCCATCATTTTGAGAAACACACATGGAGTCATATAAATCATCACACAAAGTACTTTCATTGTCAAAACAAATGTAAGCTGTACATAAGACTTTAGAATCACCTTCTTGTGCACATTTCTAGAAATCAAGAGTTAGCAAATCTAAAGTTTTCTCACTACTGAGTGAACATGTTTCTTCTTCCATATCTACCTTTATTTCTCCCACTTCCTGACCAAATGTGTCTTCATGGTATTCAACTATAGCTAGAGGAATTATGTTTTCACTGTCAAATGGACCCACATTGTCCATTGCTTCTTCCTCTTGATCACCACAAGAACTGCAAGAATCACCTAGCTGTAAGTCAGAATCCATAGGTTCATTTTCACAATCTAAATATTCATTGGATCCCTCATAACATGTACTTCTTTCCTTGTCACGATCTGTTATGCAAGAGAGATCTCTTGTATCTTCATCTTCATCATGCAAGCTATCATATGAATCATTCTAACTTGCACATGTCTCATATTCTATTGCTTGCATTTTTTGATCAATTTATCTATAATCATCAATGATTTCACTATTGGATTCAATATTGATAGTGTCCTCATACTTTTTTGTATCTATAATGTCAATCCATTCATCAATCTGACCATAAGCTACTAGTACCCATGATTCAAGCCAATAAATTGAGTTGGGCTCATATGCTTTCATGAACTGCTCAATGAACTCATAACTACTAGGTGGGAAATTAGCAGTTATTTGCCTATAAATATGTGCCATTATTTTGAACAAAGAGTCTCGAGACTCTTCATCATGTATCCTTATATCAAGAAGGGCATCCAAAATATTTTTTCTTCTCTCTTGAATATGCAAACATACATCATTTTTCTTCACAAATTGTTGATTCTAATATGTACCCTAATTCAGATTTTGACTAACATTCCCAAGTGGGATGGAATTGTGTTGCACATATTGATAGTCTTGATAGCTTACCAACCTTTGTTGAGGATGGAATGGATAAACATTTACTTGCTTTGATGGTTGTGGTGAATGAATGTTTTGGTGTGCCTAATATGCATTGCCTCCATTGTGAAGATCTCCAATTGTATTATCAAACACTTGTGGGGTCCAATGCTTGTTTGCACTTGTGTATTCATTCTTATTGCAGAATTCTCTTGATTGTAACAGTTGATGTTTCAATTGAAGTGTTTCTTTTTCCAGTTGTAGCCATTGCTTTTTCAATTCTTTAATTTCTCTTATCATCTACTCCCTTTCAAAATATTCATTTGTTCCATACACAAATTGTCTATCCATTCTTCATCAATTTTTTACCAAAGTCACAACCTACTTTTCCAAAATTTGGAAAATGATTCTTTAAAAAAAAAAATTATCTTTCCCCAGCGGAATCACTTTTTTCTGAAACTTCTCAAATTATGAATTTTTCTTTAATGACTCTATATGATGATCACCAACTAGATATCCTACAATTATCCCTAGCAGATTCGCCAATTTGTTAGCTCTAAAAAATGCAGGTTTGAACCACGAAAGGTTGCCAAGCTTTCACAATGTTTTAGGGTAACAGACAAGGCCAAATGAATTGAACCTTCTACTCTTCAGGTGCTGCTAGACCTAGGCAGGTGTACCTATAACAATAAGGTAGACTTGACCTTTATTTATCTCCTAAAGAAATTTACCCACACTGGAAAATGGGAGTGGATAAATGAGTTTTATAATGGTAAAAATTGTATAAGCAATATGAAGGTTAAAATCTAATTTGTTCAGCTGAATGAAATTAAACAATGAAATGGTAGAGACTAGTGCCTTATTGGGTGTATGAACTCAAATGAAAATCTAAAATGAATAACTTCTTTCTTGCAGATACTCAAATTGTTTGGAATAAAATTTTAAGTTTATAATTGGTATAAACATGCAAGGATGTGACTACTGAGTTCTTCTTAAGGATTCAAATGAAATTCCCTAATTAGTATGATTGATTTAAAGTATTTAATATTTACTTGAAAAAATAGATTAATCCAATCATACAGATATAACAAGTGTGTACTGATAAACTCAAAAATATCCTTGATATATCAGTTTAAACAATTAGAAAACATCAACCTTGGAGACAACTTCAGTAATACTTTTAATTAACTCAACAAAAAACTGAAACTAGAAAAATTCCACCAAATCATATGAATTCATTTGAAATCTCCATCATTTTTCACATGTTTCATAGTCTCAAAAATATAAACATTATGATCTACTATATTTTTTGTTCCCTACTCTACTCTCTATTCTATTATCCCTCTCATTCGCTATCAAAAATGAGTATTTATACATCAGCATATGAAAATTTGTGTCCATTCATATTCAAATCTGGGTAATCCATTGTATTTGGGATTTTTCCATGTTTTATTAAACACCTATTGAGATGTCATGTAGTTCCACCAAAACTCCAAGTCCTCTCGATAGTCAATAGATTATATATCGCTCCAATTTCATGCAGTCATACCGATGTTTTGAGTCTCATCGACACTTTGCGCCTTCAGTTTGAGTATCGCTATGACTTAGGGGTCAGAAAAATATTCCACAACTTACTTTGTGTCTTTCTGAGACATCTCCTTTGGTTCATTTTTGGGTCATCAAGACTTAACAATTTTCCTGCCGATGACATTTTTGGAAGTTGTGCCTCAACTTGCTGGCTTAGTCTTTATTGTCATCCAATTACTAGAGTTCCTAAGTTTGTAACCTTGTCATGGAGTTTGGAAGTTTTGTAACTTCCCAACTGACCGACTTTCTTCTTTATTGACTATCTAATTTACCAAGGCATTTCCCTTATTCCTTCGATGTTATCAAGTATGACACGTGGCAGTCGCCCATGATATCGAGATTGTTAAAGACCTTGTAACTTCTTCTCGTGCAATAGTGAACAACCATTAAGATCAAATGAAGATTGATCAATGGTCATGAAAACTCATCCCCCTTGGCTTCATCATACAGGACATATGGTAGTATCCCACGATATTGTGATTAGCCATAGCAGTCTGGTGGGGTCATCGTGGGATGGTGGGGAATGGATGAGCAGTGAATGTGTGTCATGGTGGACGGATCACTTAGAGTTTTGGGAGCCTTGTTGAGAATATTATAGATTCCTTTTTTATGCTCCATAATTGTACCACGATCGATAGGACATAAAAAATCCCATTAAGACTTACCCCGATGCATATTGTCTTACCAATAGATTGCAAAAAATATATGTTAATATAAAATGCCTTATGGATAGGGGAGGCCCTCACCATCTCTTGCCGATAGGAAATATACATTGAAATACTCATGGCCAATTGAATTCTATGGGAACAAATGATAGAATACGGGCAAAAATGTTATTCCAAGTGGGTTGTATGGACATTTTTGGGAATTAATGAGAATGTGCAGCCATGAAAATTTTCAAAATTTTATAGTTCTAACAGTGGCTCCGTCTGGTGATGAATGATTGTGAGATCATTGCAAGGATCTATATTTCTAGGTGAGTAGACCAAAATTTCAAGGTGATGAACTAGTGAGCAAGATGGAATGAATAGAAATGGAGATGAACATGACCCTATACTACTGTACATGGAAATATTTATTTTAGAAGAAGGAATATCATGATTGTCCATGTACTAGAAATTCTTTTTCCTTTTTATTTCCTAAACTACTGTGCATGGAAAACAATTTTTAAGAGGATTATCAAGAGTTGTCCATGCACTGGCAATCCTTAATCCTCTGTATTCCTTTGGCAATAAAATTAGACTTCATTTTAGTAAATGATGGTTCAAAGCCACCCAAAAGAAAGGCCCATACTTTCCTCTGTCAAATACCTAGCTTTGCTTTGAGTTCATCAAATTCTTCATGAAGACATTCATGCAATCTTCCTTGTCATTGTTATTGAAACTGTTTAGAGAATCATCATGCTCAGCTTGGCCCAAATTCCCTTCACCATTCTGTAGTTCAAATTCTCCATCATCATGGGACAAATCTCTGTTATCTTCAACATACAAAGTGCATGCATATTCAATGCAATATTTCTCATTATCTTGCTCACTGTTATGTGTAGACACTTAAAAATGACCTAGGCTTGTAAGCTCTGTTCTTACCACTTTCGTCCTAGCATAATTATGACATTTAATTGTCTCTGGTCCAAATTTGACTATTAATTAAATAATTCATAATTGTTTAATTAATTCATGTCCTTTTATTCTTCATGATTATTAAATAAATAAAATTTATTTATTTGTTAAATACGTCATTAATTGTCTAAGTCTTCCCTTAATTAAATAAATTTCTTAATTTATTAAATATGTCACTAATCCTCAGAATTAAATAAATTTATTAATTTATTTAATTAATTAATCATATCTGCTAAATTAAATAATTATCTTTAATTATTTAATTGTCAAAATTAATATTCGTCTCATTTTAAATAAATAAAATTATTTAAAATGTCATCACATTCTTAACTAACAGTCCATTTTGGTAAATAATCTAAAAATTGATTATTTATTATCTCACAAAATCCATATTTTGAATTAATTTAATTTGAAATGGTAACTTTCCTCCATAAATCAAGTAATTGAGCAAATTATTCATTTTTCAAATTTGATCTTTAGTTCAACTGTTATCTTCTTGATTTCTTGAATCTCACAAATTAGGCAGTCTTTATCTTCTTGATTTTTGAAAATATTTATTTTCTAATTAATTATCTCATTTATTCTCCACCGCCAATTTGATTTTCTTATATGATATCTTGACCACTCATTTAAGGATTTTTCCCTAACCCTTAGTAGGGATTGTCAGATTTAAACTCGTGCTTTGAGTTTAGGTCTCTATTGGAAGTCGATCTTGTCTTTCCATTCAAAATGGCATTTTCTATAAAATGTTATTTTTCTCTCATTTTTAGATTACACACTTAGATTTTATTATTCTGGCACATTCATATTAGAGTTATTTTAGTATTTGAGAATTATTTTCTCACAAGCATAGGCAAAGGCATTTGTTTTATAAATCCTTCAAAAATTGTTTAGGACAATGTCATAATTGAATGCTCACACACTCAATTTGAGGGCATCAATCACATGTTGCAAGCTAGGAGGTACTATGGAGATAATCATGGAAGATTTGAGGAATAGGTATAATTGTTCTTTATTTTAGTTTCCACTATGCTTCATAGTTCTTTGGGTTTCTTAATCTTTATTGATTTTCTAACATCTAATCTAACCTAAATTTAACCCTTAGTTATATTATGTATTATAAAACAATCTCCTAGTTGAACTAAAATTTCACCATCAGAATGCTTCTCTTGAGAATCAAAAAAATTTGTCATATCAACACTGTTTGAGACAAACATATTTAAGACATTTTGCACCTCTTTCATATCACCATTTAGAAATGACACTGTATTATAATTCAAATCTTCAATATCATGCATATCTAAACCAATCAAAGCTAGACTCCTTTCATCCTTGGTATGCAAATAAATGTCTCCTCCACATGAGCCAAAAATCTCAAAATTGCATACCTCTTTTTGAATAGATATAGATTTTTGGTCGGCCTTAGAGGTTTCTCCATATTTTGAGAAATTCACATGGAGTTAGATGAATCATCACACAAAGTAATTTCACTGTCAAAAAAAATGTAAGATGGACATAAGACTTTAGAATCACCTTCTTGTGCACATTTCTAGAATTCAAGAGTTAGCAAATCTAAAATTTTCTCACTACTGAGTGAACATGTTTCTTCTTCCATATCTTCCATTATTTCTCCCACTTCCTAATCAAATGTGTCTTCATGGTATTCAACTACAACTAGAGGAATTATTTTTTCACTGTCAAATGGGCCTGCATTGTCCATTGCTTCTTCCTCTTGATCACCACAAGACTGCAAGAATCACCTTGTTGTAAGTCAGAATCCACAAGTTCATTTTCACAATCTAAATATTCATTGGATCCCTCATAACATGTATTTCTTTCCTTGTCATAATCTGTTATGTAAGAGAGATCTCTTGTATCTTCATCTTCATCATGCAGGCTATCATATGAATCATTTTGACTTGCACATGTTTCATCTTCTATTGCCTGCATTGTTTGATCAATTTCTCTATAATCATTAGTGATTTCACTATTGGATTCAATATTGATAGTTTCCTCATACTTTTTCTTATCTACAATGTCAATCCATTCATCTATCTAACCATAACCTACTGGTACCCATGACTTAGGCCAATAAATTGAATTGGGCTCATATACTCTCATGAACTACTCAATGAACGCACACCTACTAGGTGGGAAATTAGCAAGTATTTTCCTATCAATATCTACCATTCTTCTGAACAAAGAGTCTCTAGACTCTCCATCATGTCTCCTTATATCAAGAAGGGCATCCAAAATATTTTTTCTTCTCTCTTGAATACACAAACATACATCATTTTTCTTCATATATTGTTGATTCTAATATGTACCCTACTGCAAATTTTGACTGAAATTCCCAAGTGGGATGGAATTGTGTTGCACATATTGATAGTCTTGATAGCTTACCAACCTTTGTCCATGAGGGACTGGATAGACATTTACTTGCTTTGATGGTTGTGCTGAATGAATGTTCTATTGTGCCTGATATGCATCGCCTCCATTGTGAAGATGTCCAATTGTATTATCAAACACTTGTGGGGTCCAATGCTTTTTTGCATTTGTGTATTCATTCTTATTGCAGAATTCTCTCTATTGTAATAGTTGATGTTTCAATTTTAGTGTTTCTTTGTCCAATTCTAGCAGTTGCTTTTCCAATTCTTTAATTTTTCTTATCATTTGCTCCCTTTCAAAATATTCTTTTGTTCCGTATACAAATTGTCTATCCATTCTTCATCAAGTTTCTACCAAAGTCACTACCTACGTTTCCAAAAGTAGGAAAATGATTCTTTTAAAAAAAAAATTATCTTTCCCTAGCGAATTCACTTTTTTTAGAAACTTCTCAAATTATGAATTTTTCATTAATGACTTTGTATGATGATCTCCAATCATATATCCTACAATTATCCCCAACAAAGTCGCCAATTTTTTAGCTCGCAAAAACACAAGTTTGAACTACGAAAGGTTTCCAAGCTTTCACAATGTTTTAGGGTAACAGAAAAGGCCAAATGAATTGAACCTTCTACTCTTCAGGTGCTACCAGACCTAGGTGGGTGTACCTATAACAATAAGGCTAACTTGACCTTTATTTATCTCCTAAAGCAATTTACCCACATTGGCAAATGGGAGTGGATAAATGAGTTTTTTATTGGTAAAAATTGTATAAGCAATATCAAGGTTAAAATCTAATGTGTTCATCTAAATGAAATTAAACAATGAAATGGTAGAGACTAGTGCCTTATTGGGTGTGAGGAGTCAAATGAAAATCTGAAATGAATAACTTCTTTCTAGCAGATACTCAAATTGTTTGGCATACAATTTTAAGTTTATAACTGGTATAAACATGCAAGGATGTGACTACTGAGTTCTTCTTAAGGACCCAAATGAAATTCCCTAATTACTGTGATTGATTTAAAGGATTTAATATTTCCTTGAAAGAACCAATTAATCCAATCATACATATACAACAAGTGTGCACTGATAAACTAAGAAATATCTTTGATATATCAATTTAAAAAATTTTAAAAATCAACCTTGGAGACAACTTTAGCAATACTTTTAATTAACTCAACAAACAACTGAAACCAGAAAAATGCCACCAAATCAAATGAATTCAATTGAAATCTCCATCATTTTTTACATGCATCATAGTCTCAAAAATATAAACATTCTGATCTACTATATTTTCTATTCTCTACTCTACTCTCTATTCTATTATCCCTCTTATTCTCTTTCAAAAATGAGTGTTTATACATCAACATATGAAAAGTCATGTCCATTCATATTTAGATATGGGTAATGCATTGTATTCAAGATTTTTCCATGTTTTTTCAAACACCCGCTGAGACGTCATGTAGTTCCACTAATGCTTCAAGTACTTTTGATAGTCAATAGATTATATATCACTCCAATGTCATAGTCATACTAACATTATGTGTCTCACCGACACTCTACGCCTTTAGTTTGAGTATCGCTATGACTTAGGGAATCGAAAAAACATTCCACATCTTACTTTGTGTCTTGCTGAGACATCTCCTTCATTTCATTTTCTGGTCATTGAGACTTAACAATTTTCCTTTCGATGACATTTTTGGAAGTTGTGCCTCAACTTGTTGGCTTAGTCCTCATTGTCTATCGATCACTAGAGTTCCTAAGTCTATAACCTTGTCATGGAGTTTGAAAGTTTTGTAACTTCCAGACTGATTGACTTTCTTCTTTATCGGCTGACTAATTTACCAAGGCATTTCCCTTATTCCTTTGACATTATCAAGTATGACACATGGAAGTCACCCGTGATATCGTGATCGTTAAAGACCTTGTAACTTTTGATCTCATGATAGAAAACAACTGGTGAGATAAAATGATGATTTATCAATGGTCACGGAAACTCATCCCCCTCAGCTTCATCAGACGATACATGTGGCAACAACCCACGATATTGTGATCAGCCATAATAGTCTGGTGGGGTCATCTCGGGATGGCAAGGAATGGCTGAGCTGTGAACGCATGTCATGGTGGACGGATGTGGGGACCACTTAGAATTCCAGGAGCCTTGTTGAGAATATTATAGATTCATTTTTGATGCTTTAGAATTGTACCACGATCGATAGGACACAAAAAATCCCATTGTGACTTACCGCGATGCATACTGTCTTTCTGATAGACTGCAAAAAATATATGTTAATATAAAATTCCTTATGGATAGGGGAGGCCCTCACCATCTCTTGATGATATGAAATACACATTGAAATACTCAGGGCTAGGTGAATTCTATGGGAACAAATGATAGGATATGGGAAAAATATTATGCCAAGCGGGTTGTATGGGCATTTTTGGGAATTAATGAGAATATACAGCCATGAAAATTTTCAAAATTTTACAGTTCTAACAGACTCTTAACAAGATCAATAACTTTTTCATAGATCACCAACACTTAATCTAATCAACAATAGTGAAAGATAATGCAATGAGCACACATGCATAAGATAAAACCATATTTACATGGAAACCTGAAGAAGGGAAAGGCCATGGTGAGAGCTAACTCACAATATAGAAGGTCACTTATTATAGAATTACAATTTAAGGCTTACTACCAATGGACTTGCAGGCTAAGACACATAACCTTAGGGAAAGATACAAGGGAATTATAGGATTAAGGCACAAAATGCTAGTGCAAGATAAAAATTACAAGGACTTGATGAGATTCACTATCTCAAATTAGGATACATGAAGAAAATGAAATTATAACATTTTTCAACAATACACTTTGTTGAATGAGGCATTAAAGATCATTACTCTTTTCTATTCATATCTCATTGCTTCAAATCATTTTCACACATCTCCACTCCCTCACATTCTTCTTGAACCTTCATTTTTCTTACATTTATATCCTCTAAAAGGTCTCAAAACAAACATTAGGTCAGCTAAAAAGAATACAAACAATGATTTCAACATGTCGGCCACAAAAAAATAATGTAGTCCTATCCAGAAGACAGAGAGGACCTAAATAAATATTATTATATCTTCCAAAATTATCCAAAAAAATCACACATTATCACACATTATCCCAATTTGGTGATAAGGAAGTGTGTAAAACTTTACCACTCGACCCAAATATACTCTTACACCTAAATCAATTCAATGTGGTTCTCAATAAGGTGCACCAAGACCCAAAAGAATCTTAGAAAAACTTCACATGCTTGCACAAACCTCCAAGAATGTGGTGCAAGCTAGATAACAAGCCTTGTTGACCACAAATTTCCTAGAAAATCAACTCAACTCAATATGCAACACCAAACAGATCAATCATTGATGTGTGAACCACATAGAGATGTTTCATGAACATCTACCAACACTTTCACACTATCATACTACAAACATCCACTACAAACCAAATAGAAAAAGAATAATTCATATTAGAACCATTGAATGCACAACCAAGAGATGAAACATTAACAAACCAACTTTTAGACAACATCAACTCATGAAAATGGAACTGAGATACGAGAGGAGTAATGAGAGCACATCCACTAAGTGACAGTAGTAGAAACATCAAAGTGAAGAAATATGGAGCATGTTTTGGACTAGTCTAGACAAACAACTAAATTGCATTGCAAATAGTAGAAACCTCCTCAGCAACACCGGTGAACTAAAAATATAGGAATGCAAAATCGATAAAATAGAAACATTGAATCCCAAACTGGAAGACCGTGTATTTAATAGTAGGGGTATGTGGAGCATTCTCCCATACAATTTTCAACACAACTTCTTGGGATAGAAACTTTTCATCAACTTGTGAAGACAAAATTTTTCTTGCAATAGTACATACTTCCTCAAGAAAAATAGAAGAGAGTATACAACATATTGGAGACTATCCACAACAACTCTCCAACATCAACATTAATTAAAATCCTCATCTTAATATTTTATCATGATAACATTAGAAACTATACTCAATACATCTTTACTTGACATCAACTAAGGCATGACAACCAACCATGAACATCAACAACATCAAAGGAATGATTCCTAACAATGAACTTATCATCATAGAGTATCAACAACATACAATTGTAGAAACGAATGAAAACAACACCAATGACAATAAATGTCCAACAAAAATCTTCCCAAGTGTTGTCAATAAAATAGTCCTCTCAAGTATTGAAATCAATGACAACTAAAAACAATCTCATAAAGTGTTGGCATCAATTGTAACCAATGGCAACCCATACATCAATTACTTAGGTGTACGATGATATTGAAAAAATGATTTTGATCTATAATGAGGTAAAGGTTAAATTGTTGGATTGAAAATATGAATAAGAGGGTGTTGAATTAAATTCCTATTTAGTAATGGCATCACAATGGAATGAAGAGAGGTAGGAAATTATGAAAAAAATTATCCCTTAGTTTGAATTGATAAGGGGTTGCAGATAAGGGTGTCACAACTACAATCTATGGTTGGATATTATTTGAGGGTTGGGAATTTATCTTGATGAAATTTTTCTTTTTCTTTTTGAATGGTTAAAAATTAGAAGAAAGAGAAATTTCAAATTGACCACCAGGAACCAATGGGGCTAATCCCTCATATTGGACAATTGACATTTGATAATCATAAATATTTGTGTATATATGTGTAAATGAGGGGTATCTCAATAATAAAATATTAACTAAAACATAAGTCTCCAATAAAGACTCATTTCACATTGGTATTTGGGAGGGAATATGAAATTTGTGAGTAGATGGATTGGTATCATCCTAGAAAACTAATTAAACTTTTTTTAGCTCCTTGTTTACAATGAACCTAGTTAGTTAGCATGACTTGGGGTCTTATGTTGGCTTGGAAGCGTTGAAGAAATTCATTGACAAGTGGTGAAAAAGAATTGATTGAGTTATTAGGTAATCAGAAAAACCAATTCAAGGCCAGGTCTTTTAATGATCAAGATAATGTTTTAGCTAAGAGAGCTTCTTTGAAGATAAAATCATTGCATAAAATAGTAAATGTGGATACATTATTATTAGGATCTCTCTTTCTATTATGTTTTCTCAAAATGTGGTATGTCAATATTTTATAGGATAGGTGTTATTAAAATGGAAAATGTTAATGGGCTATAGGAAAGGTATGTTTGATGGTTGGAATTTAATGCACTTTGATTATATAGCATTGGAGATTGTTATCCTTGACAATTTCACACTAGGTTTAGCTCCCCTTATGGGTTTGGACCCAGTTTTGTTTTTAACTAGCTTGCTTTATGATCATATTTAGAAAATAAAAGTTGAATTGGGAATTAATGAATTGATATTTATTTACTAATTACTTAAGACCCAAAAATAGTTCAGAATAGGTTGCTAGTGCACCTATCTAGCGTATTTTATCCACATTTCAAATATTTCAATGTCGTCATTTTAAAATTTATAAATTCAAATTCAAGTATCATCTATCAGTAATTAGTTTACAGGGAATTCAATAATTGCATCTAAATACAAGTCCTTTTTCACCATTTGAAATCCTAAGGATTCCTAGCATTTTGAAGTGACAAATGAGTAGGTTAAAAATTAGTCAAGAGAAAAATTAGTAGGATTATTACAACATTATTTTAGTTAAGCATCATGTTAGAAATGCATCAAGTTTCCATGAGTTTGTTTATATTTTATGTCCATTTGTTTTTTGATTATTAACACATGCAATACTTTAAATCAAGCATTGATTTATCCTTGAAGGTGATGAGTACATCAACTACACATTTATTTGTTATTTTTAGGAAATTGATTTAAATCAAGTAAATTAAATTGAATATTTAACAAACATTTAAAAAGAAAATGAGGGTTGGACTAGGGTGTCCACTGCTCCTTCCCCATAATCAAGCCCTAAATATCATATGTTATCATTATCCTCAATATGTTCTTAAATCTAAAATCAATTGTCATCTCATCATAATAATTAAAGAAAAATATGTTGAAACTCATATAAATATAATTATTTCCCTCTATTTGAATGCCTAATTAAATTTTGATCTCTCAAGAAATCCAAAAGCAAATTAACACAATCTCAGGAGCAGAATAAGTAGAATATCTACAACACTCTTTCAACCAATTTCATGTGTACAACATACCTATTAAAAAAACTCAGTGGATTGATGTGATTTTCTGGTAATCACAAGGGGCATGGGAAATTTCTAGGTTGGAAGGAGATTGGATCCTCAAATGAAGTTTATCAGATTTTGAAAGTGAAGTGCAATTGCTGCAAGTTCAAAACAATAGTCCAAAACTCAATGTAGAACATTAGATTTGGCTTTGCAATGATACTGGAACTTTTCCTTAACTACTATTTCAAATAAAGGTCAAAAAGGAAAAGGGAGGTGAGAGTTACTAAACCTGCAACTACTGATGAACAATGACAATGGAGGATGCTACAATGGACAACCTTCCTATAACTGAGTTCCACTTAACCAAACAATCATACAGTCTCATGAAACTAGTGCTATCTTCTAAGGTCTATATATTTTCAGTTCATTCACCATAAAGCATGAATAACAGATGAATTTTATGTGTAACAATGAATTAATGTTCAGAGTAGCTTTACACTACTATTCATCATCAACAAACAACAAAAAACATGAGCATGGAAAGCATCAACACCATAGCATTCTTCAATATCGATGGAGAACATGAACTAAAATACTAGAATCAACTTAAAATCACTTAGAATAGAAAAATAAATCTATATAAATCTATCAACTTTGAGAAGATGAATCATGCAACATGTGAGAAACACAAGAATCCACCAAAAGCAATGAAATTCTATTGAAATTTTTGCAACATGTCTTTACCAAAACTCAACTCTCTCTTGAAAATGAGAGGAGACCTCCTATTTATAGTTTTCCAAAAGTGAAATGAATGGCCAATATTTTCTTTCATTGTGTGGCCAAGATTCATTTTACATTAGGGTTTCGTCTACCCCCAAAATATACTAATATAAAATAAAATTTTGACTCATTCCTATTTTGTCTTGTAGTGGCCCTATCACTATAGCATTTTTTTCTTCTAGTAACTTCCTTCTTTTCTCAACTTATATTGTTAGGAACTCATCACCAATGACTGGCTTTCCCTCATTTTTCTAAAGAGTGGCATACTCCTTGAATTTTACAATTAGTGCCTAAAGCTTTTCCCACTCCATGATATCAGATTGAAGAAATTGGAAGGTTAGATTCTTAGATCTAATGGTGATTTGTTCCCAATTATTTGTGCAATTTGGTGTGGCCTTAATAACATGTTCATACTAGATGAATGCTCTACCAACAAAATCCATGAAATATGATGTCAGCATGTTTTCTTCCCCTTGCTCCATCTTCTTATGGAAGTACGATTTGATCTTCTCTGGATCCAACTCCATGGAAGGAGTATCATAATCTCTCATCAGCTTCAAGTAGTCTTTTTTTGTTTTCCCTGTGCTCTTTGACCCATTCAAGGTCAAGCTCAACTTCAATCAACACTCTCTCTAGGACATCCCTCGTGTGATCTAGACCCATTTTCCATGTTTCTACTAGCCACTAATCATCCTTCATGATGGAAAGCTCCTTTTACCATGTCTTTTTGGGAATCTTAAGAATGGCCTCAATCTTAGGATAGGTGATCTTGTATAGCTCGGCAAACTGGTGACAGATCTTTTCTATGCCTTCTAGCTGCTTCTTCACATCTTAGAATTTTTTGGTTTTTCAAACAACGTGGCCTATGCCCATGTCACCATTATAAAGTACCCATCATAACCAATCTACTTTAGCCTTGGTCTAATTCTTCCTTTTCTCCATCTTGGTAAGATAGTCTAGGAGAGAAGTGGGGGCATGAAAGATGTAGTTTGAGCTTCTTCCTCCAAGGAAGTCCATTGTTGAATGTAGGAACTGAGATCCACTACATGCTCCTTCAGTTCCTCCTTAGAGGAGTGATCCTTGTTCATCTGTTGCATTATTGTGGCCAGTGATCTCTGGAATTCATCAATTTTTTGCTCCCACATTGTAGTGCCCAAGTTAATGGTGGAAATATTGTAGCTAACCCCTTCTCCTTTTTCTATCATTGGGGTGGCTATCTACACTGTTCTTGATCCTAAGCCATCTACCGTGATTCAAGAACGGACCCTCAGATTATTTTATTTTTTCATCTTCATTTGTGCTCTTGCCAATATAGCCTCAAGTTTGTTCTTGGGATCGACAAGGGTTAGGGTATTCTTTTTCAACTGCTTCTCTAGCCAATTGGGCATATGCATTTCCCACTTTGGTTATTCATGATCACCTTCCTCTTTAGGCTTCTCATTCCCTTCTTTCTTTTTGCTCATCTGAGTCTTCAATGTGTATGGTCTTTTCCCTATCTGACTCAATGATGGCTATGTTTCCTTTAGCAATAACTTCCTTCTAAGGTGCTCTTTCTACTTCATGCTCAAGGTCCACATGGTGTTCTAGCTCAAGGCTCTTCTTTGGAGCATTTTCTTCCTTCTCTTCTTGTTTCTCTCCTTCCTTTGCAGGAAGTACCTATTCTTCTTGAATAGTGCCTTTGTTTTTCCCAGCTAGTGGAGTCTCTTTGAATGTCTCCATGTTGAATTTAGTGTCCTCTTTCTATTCAAGAGGTTTCCTTTCATATTCCACCTCTTCTCCTATATCCTTGAGTTGATGGGAGAGCTCTTCTTTGAGCTCCTGGTCTGAGGTTTCTATTATATATTTGGCATTGAGGTCCTCAATATCTTCCTTTGAAGAGTGTGAATTTTCCTTTTTCGATGCCACTTTGTCTACATTTATGTTCAACCTTCCCTTTGGATGTTCAAAATATTCTTCCTTAAAAGGATCTTTAGGCTCTTCCACTATTCCCTTGGTGGCCTCTCTTTGTCATTTTTCCATCTCCTTTGATGTTTGTATGGTAGCCTCCACTTTTTATGGCTTTGTGGACATAGGAGGAACTGGAAGACTGACAACAATCTAAGCCATCACAACTTGGATAGTGGGATTTATTATTACCCCAGAGATCTTGGTGGGTATTCCTTGCATATATTTAGAAACATCCTCTAGAAAGGTGAGAGGAGGCATAGTAATCACAACAACTGAGGGTATTGTGGTAGAAAGAGTAGGTAATGGAGGGGGTAGTGAGGAAAATGACAACAGGGATGTCGTGGCTGAGGAGGAGTCTAGTACCATAATTTGGGTCATTGGTGAGGTGGAAGCAAGGTGGACTAAGATGTCCATGATGGGTGGAGAGGAAACAATTAGTGCCTGAGATGTACTTTAGGTGATGGAGTGGCAACACCAATGGTAACGACAAGAGCAGAGGTAGTAGGTGGTGAGTGGTCACTCGGCCCCTTCTTATCCTTCATGTTATGGGTCCTCCTTAATGGTTTGAATTTCACTGAATCTACCTAAATTCTTTGGCTTCTTCAAACATTTTCCCTTTTAGGCCTTCTATGTATAGAATTTTTATTTGGGTTGATGCTTAGACACATCCTTCCTCTTTCTTGATTTGGTTGCCAAAGGGGATCTAGGAGTTTCTCCTATTGGGGCAGCAATTGCTCCACTATTTGTTTCACTTTCAAGCTCATCGTTGAGCTCATCATATGTCAACACAACTCCTTGTAGTTTGAGCTAGGCTATTTGCATGTATACCCATTGTTGTGTTCCACTATCCCTTTTACAATATTGAAGTCATTGACCTCTTCATTCCAATCTATTAATGACAACAAAAAATTGGCCACTGCACCAAATCTCTCATCAATAATGGTGTCATCCTGCTCCTCCACAATTTGATTAGGCACTGGGAATAGGTTGATTGACCGCACGAACTGAGTCATCATATGCATGTAGTGCCTCATTCTTACCTGCTTTATGTCTTTACATTTGGCCCATAAATATTCTATGTGGAGTAGATGAGCATACTGTCTTCTGACAAACTTCTTCAATTTTGCATAGGGATCCATTCTAGGTCAGGTTGTGTGGAGGTCCAAATGATACTCCATTATATCCTTTTCTGAGTACTCCACACACTAGGCCATGGGGATAGCATACATTCCTTGTCCAAAAGTGAGGGGATATGGGATTGTTTTCTGTTGTTTATCACTCATTAGAGTGTGAGAATTTTGTAGCTATTGAGATACCTCCAATATAATCATCCAGTCATTAGGGTACTGGGGCAGCTTGTAAGGCCTTTTAGAGAAGCCCTTTGTTTTGATGTATGTAAATTTTGGGAATTGGATGAATAAGAACCTGAACCTTAGAATGAATGCCAAAGCACTGCGTGAGACTCTTCTTTGAAAATATCCTCCAAGAAGTCTGATAATATGCCTTATGAAGCCATTGTTCACCCTCTAGTATTTCCTCTTGAAGTTTCTCTATTGTAACTGTAGGTAGCGGTCATACATCTTGAGCTCTCTACTTCCTAGATTTAGGATTTGTGTGGAAAAGAGGCCTTTGTATGGGAATGTCTCAACTAGTAGATACACCAGGTAGGAAGTCATGTAGAATTACAATGTCTTCTTTACAATCATAAACTATGCATGCATGGTATCACTGATGATCTTGGCCTAGTGGATATTTTCTTAATTTCCACAAATGATATCTTCTATGAAATAAAACATCCATTCTTGAAAGAAGGAAATGCCAGGGAGGCCCATTACTCTTCTTAATAGAGTGACCAGATTATGGTAGTCTTCATGGAAGTCTCTTCTAAAATGCTCTTGCGGCACCTTAGCAACACTACCCCTCTTCTCTTTCAACTAGTGTTGGTTGATTAGCTTCTTGTAGGCTAGGGGATCAGCTTTCCACATGTGCTTAGTGTATCCCTTCTCTAATTCCTCCATGGGGTAAAATGTGGGGATATGGAAAGTTTTTCCTATGGAATGGGAAGATAGGTCTGCCAACACTCTACCTTCATGATCTATGATTTTCCTATTGCCACTATGGTATCACTCTCTACATTCCATCACTAATTTTGGAGCTACAAGGGTGGGTGGGAAGTTGGCTACCTTGGCTAGGCCACTCTTTTGGATCTTTTGGGCATTCTCAATTATGGGGTTGCTCATGATTCTTCATAAAAATTATTCTATATGTACATTCCCCAGGTTAGTGTCTAACACTGAGTCCCATGTAGAGGTGACCTTGGAGGTGATTTCCACCCTAGTAATACTTTATTTGATCTTTCTCCTCTTTACCCCTCGGTGCTTTGGCATTTTTCTTTCCTTTCTTTTTCTCCATAGACTACCCTAATGTGCCCATGGAAAATTCCATAAATATTGCAAGTAAGGGAACAATAAGCATATTCATATAAAAATCAAGGAAGCGCTAATGAAATCCTAAAAAATGAAGGTTAGATCCAATAATTCATCTTTTAAAGATCATGAAATTCATTAATGTTCATCATTTGGTGTTCATTTGGGTCAGATCCTAGAATGCAGGCCTAGGGATGTGGGTGTCCTTGGTCTAGTAGTCATCAAGACAAGATAGAAGGGAAACAGTTTTGAGGGCATGACCACCGATAGATGGCCACCTGCACCTCAAGTTCCACATGGAAAATATAGAGGTTAGCATTTTTTGATAAATCATTTGACATGTAAGACAATCACCTATGAGGCCTAGGAGGCATGTAATTAGTCATCTTGTTAATGGGGGTGCAAGTAATGCGTAGATCAGGGGGCACCACAGATGTTTTGGGCTCTACCATTGTGAAACGATACTCACAAGGTAGAAACTTGCAATGGAAATCCTACATGGTGGAGTCTGCAAGCAGCTTGGATGATCTGGGCATTTGGAGGTTTGCGAGCAAGGACCGTCGGAAGGTTACTATGAGATGGTCATTCAAGGATGGTAGTGAATACACAATATCTCATAGGAGGTGACCCGCACCAATGAGTCTGTGATAGGCCTTGACAATTATCACTCTATTTGAAAATGACTTAGATGGTAAAAGGGAGTGATGAGTCTCATTTATGGTTCAATTTTGATAGATTTTATTATCCATTTGTTATAGTTGTCATAGACCTTGATACTTGGATGCTAATATTTTCATGTTATTTCCTCAAAACCATAGACATTGGGAATAAGCTTATTTTTGTAACCTTTAAATGATATTTAAATGCTATATGAACTATCTATGCTAATTTTACATGTGGATTAATGAATGTTACTTTAAGATAGTTACAGATATAAAATTGTTGTGCATACTAATATTGTTATGCAAATATAATTAAAGCCTACAAAATTGAGGAAGATTCTACCAACTGGTCATTCACCATGAAGGTCAACAAGGTGATCATTCAAATTCAATGGAGGGAATACTATCAGTGGAGGTAGATTCCAAGTTCAAATTGAAGAATTGCAATTTCCTTGTAAATGGTCTTAATAGTTTGTTGAGTGAATATAAGAGCTATTGTTATGCTAGATCTATGTTAAGGAAAACAAACTTGACTAGATTCCACACATTCATAACCTCCTCTCCAGTTTTTATGCTTTCCCTAAAGTGGCATCCTCCTAATCTATTGGAGTTGACCACTTTTCTAGGTAGTTAGTTAGTATTTTTTCTTCCTATAAATAAGACTAAGATGCTCCTTTTTTAGAAGGTTGATTAATCTGTTGTATTTGCATTCTTAGTTTTTTAGTAATACAACTATGTTGCTTGATTGTACTCATGTTTTCTAATGAATAAAATGATAATTATAATTTCGTTCATCTAAGTTTACATTTGTCTTAAGGGATACTCATCCAAGGGGGCCCACTTGGTGAGCATTCCACTATTTAGTTTAGTTATTACTTTTTGTTCAGGAATTAGTTAGAATTTTCCAATTGTCTATTCTTGTAGCCACTAGAATTCCATTTTGTGACTATTCCTATAGCGAAAGCAGATAAAGTAGTTCCCTATCCATTTGCTCAAATTTGTATTTTTGTCATGCACTTCAACTTAATATAGTTATTGGTTGATTTTCAACACTTACATTACTTCTTTACAAGCAATTTACTTTCAACAATATGTCTTTCTTGGCTATAGAATGGAGATCGCTACTATGGATTCCTAGTGCACATAACAGGCTAACCCATTTCAAGTCTACATCCATGGGTTGACAATTTAAATGCACCTTCATGATGGTTGAGATAGCTATTCAAATTAGATGTACAATCTTTGAATCACAACTTTAAGGGCTTAGATGTTAAATCATTATAGGAGGCCAACATTTTTGTGTCGTTGTTGGGGATGGTGTCAAACTAGGGATTTCTTTGGATTCATTGATAGTTTCTTTCCTATTCAAGTATTTCTAAAAGTTTGTTTTTAGTACACCCCTCATTTAGGAAAATAATTATCCACTATTATTTTTCCAATTCTTTGTGTGAGTTGGCTGATATTGAGTGAATATTGTATGCATAGAGGGAGGCGATACGGTCATGGTAGATTCCTTATAACCCTAATCCATTATAGCAAGTTCAATATCAAAATCTTCCAAGAGAAGAAGAAGAAGAAGAAGAGCCACACCGTTTTCCTAATGCATTTCCTAATTTGAATAGTTCTGAGATGTTCTTTGAAGATCAAAATCAAATTGAGAACCCATTTTCTTTGGAACTCCATCAAGTAGGAATGGGTGATGAAAATAGAAACAAACCTAACCAACCAACCTTTCCTTTCCCCGTTGCTTGTTAGAATCAAGTTGACAACCTTAAAAATATCCCTACTTTAGTCTTTCCTAAGTCCTATGGACTTTTCATAGAAGACTCTAATACCTTCTTGTTTGAGTTTGATATCCTTTGTAAGAGTTATGACTATACCACTAATTCCCATAGGCTTAAGTTGTTTCATACCACTTTGAATGAAGTTGCATTAAGATGGTTTATGAGCCTAGATATAAATACTATGGAGACCTAGGATGACATGAAGACAAAGTTCCTTGAGAAGTACAAGAATATTGTAGGGGCAGTGACATGAGAGGGGATGACATCTTTAGGATGCAATAGAAGGAAGATGGGAGTTTAGAGGATTACATTTCAATATTTCTGTTTTTCCTATAGAAATCTCCACATTATACACTCAATGAGGAGTCCCAAAAGATGCTCTTCTTGAGAGGGATTAATGAGAGCCATATTGAGACCTTAGACTTGATGGGAGGAGATATCACCCAAGGTCCTTGGGAAGTTATTAAGAAGCTATGTTAGAACTATTCTAGGGAATCTTCAAAGAAAGGGAGAGCTTACCAATCCTCTATGGGTAAGTCATCTACCAGTGGAGTCTCAAGGATGGATATTACTCACTTGTAAAAATTCAAAAAAGACATCATAAGCAATCTCGCTACCTAGTTGGATATACTCCAAGCTAAGAAGAAACAAAAGGAGGCAAAGGCAATGTTGGTAGAATATTGTCCTCATTGGAGGAAAAAGAAGAAGGAATACAAATGCAAGATGGTATCTAATATTGATAGTAATCAAATTCCACTTAATTTAAATACAATCCAAGTTGAAGATGATAAAGTCTACTACGTTACAAAAAGGAGGCCATGGGATCCAAGAGAGGGCATGCCACCAGATCCACTATCTTTTGTTGGGCCATATTTCAATTCTTATTCATATGGTAACCAATGGAAACCCCCATATCCATCCAAATATGGAGGATATCCACCACAACCTTGGAGTAACCCTCCAAATAAATTTCCTAATCACCAAAATTCTCCACCCCAATGGCAACAACCTCAAGGTAATTGGCAACCACCTCTAGGAAATTGGAAACAAACATTTCAATGGATGGGAGGACAGCAATGGCCAAACCAAACAACTAGTTACATGCAGCCACCTTCTTATCCCCAACAACCTAATATAATGCCTCCTCCTTCTAGTTCAAGTTCAACCACATTTAGACCTCCTCAGCTACTGTATTAGCCCACACCTAACCCAACTTAAAATCCACAATAGCAACAACCAGTATATTCTGCTGATCCAAATCAATTCCCTACAAATGTTGTGAGTGTAAGTGACATCCACTTGCATTCAAGAACTACTTTTCTAGCTCCTTCCACACCCATTATTATTGAGCTTCTTGCAGAAGAGGAGGATGAGCATCTGAATGTCCCCATTAAGCCAAATGCACCTTCATGATGGTTGAGATAGCTATTCAAATTAGATTTCCTTAGAGATTGGAAGTTACTGAGCAAAAAGAAGAGAAGAAGGAAACAACCTTTGATATTTTAGATCAGTTGAAACATATATGTGTCAAGATACCTCTATTTTAGGCCATAAAATATGTTTTGATATATGGAAAAGAAATTATGGAAGCATTCCTCAAGAAGATAGGAAGGAAAAAGAATGACCCCACTACAGTTCATGTGGTGGGATAGATGGCTAGCATCATGCTTGGGAAAGTGACTATTCCCAAGTACAATGACCCAGGTAGTCCTGTGGTATGAGTTGTTATAAGTAGGATCCATATAAAGAATGCTCTAATTAATTTGGGAGCAGCAATAAATGTGATGAAAAAGGATATCCTATAGCAACTAAATGTTGCAAGCATGATACCTACTCCTACTATATTGAAGCTTGCTAATAGTTCCATTGTTAAACCTGATGGTATAGTTGAAGATCTTGTGGTAACTCTAAACTTTGGGAGTACCCAATAGATTTCACGATTCTTTCTCCTAAAACTACACTAGGTGGGTATCCCATTATTCTTGGAAGGCCATGGTTGGAAAAAATAGATTCCTATATTTGATGCAGGTCAGGAGACATGACCATTTCTAATGGGAGGAGCACCAAAAATATTGTTCTCTATCCTCCTACTTAGCCATCCAATGATGTGGATAACCCCATATGGCCACATGCTAGTGAAGAGGCCAAGAAAGTTAATTCTATGGCACAACTTATGATGTTAGGAAAATTTTCTTTCATGAAGCTTCAAGAGGAAGAAGAAGTGTTGTCTAACATAATCCATAACCATTGTGAAGTAGAGGAAGCATCATCCTCTCATGCATCTAGTTCTGTTGGTCTAGTAAAAATCCTTTTGTCCACTCTTCCTATAGCCAAACTTCTTGTAGCAATAGTTATGTCTAATACATTTTTTCTACATGAACTAAAGGTACCAAGCATTAGTGATACAACTATGATAGAGTTAACCACACAAGTGCACATGTTAGAAGGAAAATTCCTAAATATTAACAACAAATTGAGTCAAGAGAAACAACATGCTTTGACAAACTTGTTGACGGCCCACAAGCATGTGTTTGCATGGAACTACCATGATATGAAGGTGTTGAACCCCAAGCTCTACACTCATATAATATACATAAGAGATGATTGTACACCAGTGAGGTAGCCACAAAGAAGAATTAACCCTACATTAAGAGAAATTGTAAGAGGGGAACTATAGAAATTGCTAAATGCAGGATTTGTTTACCCAATTTTAGATAGCTAGTGGGTTTCCCCATTGGTGATTGTGCCCAAAAAGGGAGGGAAGTGGTTAATTTGTGCCAATTACAAGGAACTCAATGCTTCCACCAATAAAAATCACTTTCCCCTTCCTTTCATAGACCAAGTTCTAGATTCACTTGCAGGAAAACAATACTTTTCTTTTCTAGATGGATTTAGTGGGTATAACCAAATCCAAATTAGACCTGAGGACCAGGAGAATACCACCTTTACCTATCCATGGGGTACCTATTCCTACTCAGTACTTCCATTTGGCTTATGCAATGTACCTACAACTTTCCAAAGGGTAGTCATTAGCATATTTTTAGATATCTCACATGATTACATGGAGATTTATATGAAAGATTTTACTACCTATGGTGTTGATTTTAATGAAGCATTGAAAAATCTTAGGATATTCTTAAAGAGATGTGAATAAAATAATCTATTTTTAAATAGTGATAAATTCTTCATGATGATGCAAGGTGGTGTAGTCCTTGGCCACTACATCTCTCACCAAAGAATTCAAGTAGATCATGCCAAGATTGAAGTGATCACCAATCTACCTATACCTGCAAAAAAAATTTGTGTTAGGAGTTTCTTGGGACCTGTAGGTTATTATAGACATTTCATCAAATATTTCAGCAAAATGGCAGTACCATTGTACACTCTCCTAACTAAAGATGTTGAATTCCAATGGATAGAAGACTATAAAAAGGAATTCTCTGAATTGAAAGAAAATTTAACTCATGTTCCCATAATCAAAGGTCCTAATTAGGAGATTCCTTTACACATTCATACAATTGCATCAGACTATATTATAGGAGTACTCATAGGATAGAAAGAAAGAGAAATTGAAAATGCTATTTATTTTGTTAGCAAAAATCTGCAAGGTGTTGAATTCAATTATACAGTGACAGAAAAAGGAAATGTTGGTAGTAATATATGCACTTAAAAAATTTAGGCACTACATAATAGGCTATTAGATCTTTTTGTACACTAATCATGTAACCATTATGTACCTTATGAATAAGCCCCTAATCTTAGGTAGGCTAGCAAGATGGTTATTTTTGATGCAGGAGTTTGACATAACCATTGTGGATAAACCAGGGAAGGTCAATGTTGTTGCACACTCCTTCAAGGTTGACAACATTAGGAGACAATCAAGTCATTTATGAATCTTTCCCTAATGAACACTTATTTTCCATCAGTGTGCATACACAATAATATGTTGACATAGCTAACTATTTGGTCCTATGGTGAGTTCTTCCTAATTTTTCTCCAAAAGAGAGAAGTGTGCTAATTGAGAAAACCTTTCCCTTCTCATGGATTGGAGGATGCTTTTTCTACACTAGACCAGACCATTTCATGAGGAGATGTGTGAAGGAAGATGATACATATGATATATTGCATGCATGACACAATGAACCCTATGGAGGGAATTTTGTAGCCAAGAGGACAACAATGAAAATTTTGAACATAGGATATTACTGGCCCACACTGCACAAGGATGTAGGGAAATATACAAGGAAGTGTGAAAGATGCCAAAGGATGGGATAGCTAACTAAATTTGATGAGATTCCACTTTACCCACAGGTAGTAATCACTCCATTTGATAAGTGGGGATTAGATTTTGTAGAACCCATTAATCCTCCAGCAAATGATAAATCCTATATCTTGGTATGCATTGATTATGTAACCAAGTGGGTAAAAGTTAAAGCCATGAAGCATGCGAGAGATAATAAGGTTGCTTAATTTCTTTATGCAAAATTTTCACATGGTATGGGGTTCCAAGGGAGATAGTGACTGATCAAGGGATCAATTCACGTCAACCCTTGTTACAACACTGGTCAATGAGTACAACATAAGGCATAAGAATTCTACTCCTTATCACCCATAGGCCAATGGCTAAGTTGAGGTGACTAATAGGGAAATTGAAGCCATTTTGACCAAAAAAAAGGTCATCCATAAAAAGGATTGGGAAAATAGGCTACCAGAAGTTGTTTGGCCCTATCAGACCACCTGGAAGAAAACCATAGGCTTCACTCCTTCTGAGTTGTTGTATGGAAATAAAACTATGATTCCCATTCAATTTGAGCATAAGACTCTTAGGACTACACTATACTTAGGGATAGATATCCCTAAGGCACAAAGGGATAGAATCATGTAGTTGAATGCTTTGGATGAGATAAGGAAGGCATCCTTGCACCACACAAAGGTAGTACAGAATCAAAAAATAAAATGGTATGACAAATTCATAAAGGACAAGCAATTCCAACCAAGTGACTGGGAACTACTCTACGAGTCAAGGTATCAAGATAATGCAAGAGAATTGTAGAAAAGGTGGCTAAGACTATATGAGGTTGTTGAAGTCTTCTCCAATGGTGTTGTTTAGCTCACTACCATTGACCTTGTCAAATTTAAGCTACTTGTCAATGGTCATCACCTCAAGTTGTATCACAAGCCAACTTCCAAGGAGGTATTCCTACAACAATTCACTTAGTATGCAACACCTAAACTTACTGCAATCAAAGGAAATGGACCTAGTGTCCCTCCTTCTAGCTAACTAAGGTAGGTAACCTGTCATAATAAAAACTTCCAAATTTGTGAGAGTCCACTTCTTCATTCATTCACCCTTCCACCCATCCATCTCCACCTTTCTCTCTCTTCCATCATGCTACCATAACTTCACTTCATTCCACTCCATTTCATTCCATCTACACTTTCATTAATTTCTCAACTAGCTTCTTAAAGGTGACCAATACTTCCTCCATATTATTTACAACAAATATTCCACAAATTTTGGTACATTTGCATCAATTTGGTACATCTTAATTGTATTTTAGTACATTCAATTAATTACAGTACATTAATAGATATTTTCTCCATAGCATGTAATTATTCCCTTCCCCTATAAAATTGCCATTACTACCTCACATGTGAGGAAATATGCTCAAATTTAGGTTGGGGGGGAAGTGTGTTACCATTTCCATGTGTCATTCTATGTTGGTTCATGTTGAAAAAGTCTAAATTGAGCCAATTTGAATTCTGAGTGAGGTGATGACTCACATGTGTGAGATGACATCAACTGCCACCATTTTTCTTGATCATATCCTTCATTTGTTACTCATTTACTACCTTTATTCCCTTTGTCATAATATTGAGTTGCCAAAAAGGTAAAATTTAGATGATATTGGCATTGGAAATTCTGTAGCATTGTAGGAAAGAGAAATTTGGATTTCAAACAAAGATAATAGGAAAGGAAACTTTGTAGATTGATTGTTTAATTGTAGACAGCCAAATAATGGGAGGTGGGTTAATTCTAAATGAACCCACGGTTCATGATGTTGTGCTATAGGATGCACCTACCAAGCCAAATTTAGAAATTGCAGCTGGTTAGATTATTTTGTGAAGCTGAATGGCTATAATGAAGATGTTGCATTAGAATTTGCACATAAATTGTCTAAAGGAAAAGCCATGGTAAAAGGGTTGGAGGTAATAGCTATTGAAGAAATGATTGCAAAAGTTTCAGGGTTATCTATAGATGGTGAACATTACCTTGCTACTAGAGATTCCAGGTTAGCTAGGGCTAAATTTACAAAACCAGGTGATCCTCCATTGAATGTGGACAAGCAAGCTGGAAAGAGAGCCTCTCTTCCTGAGCCATGGAAGAAAATAGCTATCTACATTATAAATTATATCACTTGTGAAGGTTGCCTATGAAACCTACATTCTATGCACTTCAAACTCTTGAATCATATGAGGCATGGGAGAAGAATGAACATGCCAAATGTGTTATATCATCTCCTTTAAATCGTGGCTGTTGAAACTCAAAAAGGTAGGAATAATTCCATTTCCCACCATTGTCTGATCAATTATTAGTAGAGAAGTCTCTACAGGATATTTCTGATATGACTTGGGAAGAATTCTTAAATATTGATCAATTTAGACTAGAGCATTTTCCGCCTAGGTTTTTTCCTCAACCTCATAGGGTTAGTAGGAGAGTGAGCAATGTTGAAGCCACTCCTAGAGCCTCAAATTCTAGCACAAACCCTAGTATAAACCCTCCTACAACTAAGAAAACTATAGAGATAAGTTCTTCTAAGATAGAACATTTAGACAAAGAAAGTTCCTCTTCAGATTCTGATGATGATGTTCCTTTGGGAACCCTAATGTGAAATAGGGTACAAAATAAAGAGGCATAAATGAGGAAGGGAAGATCTAAAAATAAAATGGTACAAAAAGAAACTCCAAGATATAAAAAATGAAAGGCTAACACTGTTCTTCCTGCATCTGAAGAAAAACATAAAAGCCCTCCTAGAAATTCAAGACCAACTGGGCTAGCCTTTGGTGTATCTCTAGAAGGAATCCCTAGGTCTTGAGGAACACCACAAGAGGATTAAAAAGCCCCAATGGGGTAGGTCAATGTTGAGGAAAAGGTCATATTTGAGGAAGCAACAAATATAAAATTGGTAGATCTTTCTAACATTGTAGAACAAGTTGAGAGTCAATATTATGAGGAGAATCAAGAGCTCCTATAGCAAGAGCAAGAGTTACTATAGAAAGAGAAAGAGAAAGAGTTATTGTAGAAAGAGAAAGAACAAGAGCCCCTACAACTATAATTGGGAGGAAAATCATCACCCTTGTAGTTGGAATTGGCTTAACAATTAGAATCCTTGCAGCTGAGGCCACATGAAGTGCAAGCATCAATGCCAGGAAAAATTCTAGTATGAATACATAAGCCCTCTAATTTTTCAATACACATGGTAGCCATGAACTTATGGAATGAGATGCAAAGGAGGGAAGAGGAATGGAAAGAGAAGAAATGTAGGCTAAAGGAGGAAATTAAGAATAAAAATGAGGAGATTGAAGAAAAGAATACAAAAATTGTTGCTTTAAAGGAAAAAGTGGACAATATAGCAGCCTTAGTACCTCATATATTAGGGTACAAGACTCCTCCAAGGGTCTATGCTATGCATTTGAAGGAGATAAATTTTTATTTTAAACTTTCAAGGATAATTTCATGTTTGAATCCTTCTATTGAGACTCGTCTTGAATTTTTCTAGGCTTATCAGATTGTTCCTCTTGAAATGAAAAATTTGTTGTCTGAATTCTATTTGCATAATTATGTTGTATCACAAGATCATGTTTGGAATCCATTGTTGTATGTTGGGGATATCTAATTAAGGGCATTCATGTCCTGGATAAAAAATGAAATTATTTAGGGACAACAGTTTAGGACTTATAGGCAAATAGAATCCAACACTCCCCTGCCTATCAAGGCTGAATCTAGAAACCCAGGAGACATTTTTAGGAAAGACATAAATTCCTTTACATAACAATTTATAGTAGTAGGATCTTTCCTAGGAGAGAAGCAATTTACATAAAATATGAGAGGGTAGCAAAAACCACAAGGGAATCTGTAATGGGATATATACATCACAAAGGTGGAATAGTTTGACTGGTGAGTTGAAACAAATTGAGCCTCCCTCTTGCAGAACTATTCTTCAACACTTAAAAGAGTTGATAGGTATATACAGACTGGAAGAACAAAGGGACAATTTTGGCTTCCACTAACTTTTTAGCCACCTATCCTATTATGGCCTTGTAGACATCAAAAATATACTGATTGACTTCTGCATCTGATCCTAACTCGCTAACATCATTTCTTCCTAAATCATCCCTCGATCTAACCATTTAATCAAATTCTCTTATCTGATTAAATTCATCAATATTCATCTCTTAATTAAATAAATCATTTTGTCTAATTAAGTCATTTTCTCTTGTTAATTAAATCAATCCATCTGATCTAATTATCCCTATTTAATTAAATAATCAATTTATTTGATTAAATCTCTAAAGTCTATCTATTAAATAAAATAAATTAAAACCTTATTTGATTTAATCTAACACCATCCCTTTTAATTAAATAAATCAAAATCTTTATTTAATTAGCCTCTTATCATATTCCTCTCTTATCTAATTTAAATAAATCTAAGTCAAATAAGTCACATCATCTAATCTCTTGTTAAATTAATCAAACCTTGATTAATTTAATCTAATCTCATGTCACATCCTCTAGATAATGCAAGTTGCACATGAAAATAGATTTAATTCATTTATTAAATCCCTATTTTCCCTCACATGGCATCTTTTGGAATATTCCCCTAATTTGAATTCAAAATCCAAGTGGGAATACATCCTTCCAACAAGGCATTTAAGATCTCTTACATGTCCTTTGCCTTGAGCCAAGTGGCATTTATTGCATTTTCCCTTTCCCTCTTACCTGTCATTTCAACAAATTTGAATTTCAAATATTGGCATTTATTGGCACAAACCCCAAATCTTGCACAACCATCATCCATTCATAGCTTGACAAGTGGCACCATATCTTTGGATGAAAGTTAGTCCCACATTGCTCAAATTTGGACTTTCATCCATCTTGAAATCCTATAAATGAAGAGCTCCTCTTCTCATTTTATCATCCACATTCCAAGCAAAGTTACCATGCTAAAATACTTAGCAATTCTCATCCATCATTTGAGTTCTTAGTTAGGCTTTTTTGCAGATTTGGCTTGGAGCTCTCACATTCATCATCAAAGTGGATCAACATTCCTCAACAATCATCAACTTGCATCTTAGGGATTGGGAAAGGGCCAATTTTCACATCAAATTGGCACCAATTCCCCCATGGGATTAAGAGTTTGCTTGCTTAATTAGGATTCAATCTTGTTTTTGTGATTTCATTGTATTTTTCATCATTTCCTTCCTAATTTGAGCTATGTTAATGAATCTCATGGGAAATCCATGTTTAGGCTTGCATTTTCTTGTTTAACTTGTTTAATCATGTTGTTTTGCAGGTACCTAGATTTGGGGTTCACAGGCCTATGCCAAATTTTAGGTATTACTAGTATGATATAGCTGCAGAAAGGAAAGGATGGAATAGTTTGGACATCAGGAAAGGGTTCTATTGGGACCCCAATTCATTCACTAGAAGAACTGATGTTGGGAAGATGGAAGTTGCAAATTTCAAAGCATTGACTAAGCAAAGGAATAACTCCTCCTCTACTAAAGGACCGACAAAACCTTAAGTTGGGGGGAGTGATGAGTCCAGTTTATGATTCAATTTTAGTAGAGTTTATCATCCATTTGTTGTAGTTGTTAGAGACCTTGATACTTGGATGTTGATATTTTCATGTTATTTCCTCGAAACCATTGACATTGGGCATAAGCTTATTTTTGTAACCTTTAAATGATATTGACATTCCATATGAACTATCTATGTTAATTTTACATGTGGATTAATGAATTTTACTTTAAGATAGTTATAGATATGCAATTGTTGTGTGTGCTAATATTGTTATGCAAATATAATTAAAGCCTACAAAATTGAAGAAAATTCTACCATCTAGTCATTAGCCATAAAGGTCAACAAGGTGATCATTTATAGGTTAATGGAGGGAGATTCCTAGTTCAAATCAAAGAATTGTAACTACCTTGTAAATGGTCTTAATATTTTGTTGAGTGAATATAGGAGCTATTGTTGTGTTAGATTTTTGTTAAGGAAAATCAGCTTGACTAGATTCTACACATGCATAACCTCCTCTCCACTTTATATGCTTTCCCTAAAGTAGTGTCTTCCTAATCTATTGGAGTTGACCACCTTGCTAGGTAGTTAGTTAGTAGTTTTTATTCCTATAAATAAGAATCAAATGCTTCTTTTGAGAAGGTTGATTAATTTGATGTTGTATTCACATTCTTAGTTTTTCAATAATACAACTATGTTGCTCAATTGTACTCATGTTTTCTAATGAATAAAATGAAGTTATAAGTTTGTGCATTTGAGTTTACATTTTTATTAAGGGATACTCATCCAAGGGGGGCCACTTGGTGAGAATTCCATCCTTTAGTTTAGTAATTACTTTTTTTTCAACAATTAGTTAGAATCTAGCAACTGTCTATTCCTACAGCCACTAGAATTCCATTATGTGACTTCCTACAACCAAAGTAGACAAAGTATTTTCCTATCAGTTCACTTAGATTTTCATTTTTTTCATGCACTTCAGCTTTGTATAGTTATTGGTTGATGTTCAACACTTACATTACTTCTTTCCAAGAAATTTACTTTTAGCATTATGTCTTTCTTAGCTATAGAATGAAGATGACTACTATGGATTCCTAGTGCACATATCGTGTTGACCCATTTCAAGTCTATGTCCCTGGGTTGACAAGTTAAATGCACCTTCATGCTGGTTGAGATAGATATTCGGATTAGATGTCCAATCTCTTAATCACAACTTTAAGGGCTTAGTTGTCAAATCATTGTAGGAGGCCAACAAGGAGCTCGGGCCCCTCAACTTGGGAGGGACACATGACACAACCATTTAAGAATGGAAACCACTTGATGGTAGGCCATAGGTGGTGGCCCACTAAGGAACACCCACAATTCATTTAAACTTAATAATTTTAGTGCTAAGGGGTCAAGGGGAGATGACGCAGTCGGAGTTCACATGGTGGGCCAATGAGGTCCCTTGACTATTTTTGAATGGCAGTGAGGGAAAGGCGGTCTATGAACAGACCCCTTAGGGTTTGGCCCACATGAGGTTTGAAGACTTAGTCATTTTAGGTATCGAGCTGAAACAATAAAGCAGAATGTGGAGTCGATGGTGTGGGTAGGAGCAAGGATCTCATTGCTTTGGGAGGCATGTGAAATGATGGTGGAGGCTAGAAGGAAGTCTACAAGAAAGACTTGGAGAAGGAGGAAAATGTTTTAGCACTTGACGAAGGTGGTTTCATCGAAGCCTAGTATGTAGGTTGTTGGCAAGGGATGGCCATTTAAGAACGCCGATGAGATGAGGGCCATCCCCACATGACAACCCACAAAGGTGAACCTACATGGGTTCCCAACTTCAAAGTTTCAATCCAAGTTTACATCATTCAAAATTTTAATAGTGGAAAAGGAGGGGAGCGACCACCAACATGTGAAATTCTACAAGGACGGACTCATGAGGTCACCAAGTTGAAGTTCTATGCATTCAAAGTTTGTCTCAACTGATGACGATGAAGGGATTGTAGGTTGCAAGGGTTTTGTGGCTGTAAGGAAGAACAATGGTGGGAGGGAAAAGTTTTGCATGGCCCTTAGAGGCTAAGCTTGATTGATTTTTGAGGACTTCCTTTAGATTGGTTTGCACAAAATTTCAAGGTGAATCGACTGCCCAAGTGATTTTGGAAGTTTGTCTTAAGATTTTAATGATTTTAGAAAAAATAATTTTTGAAAGATGTTTCAAGATAAGGCTGGTGAACACACCTAGGGGTCCCAAAGAAATTGATTAAGGCCAAGATCGAAATCATCTAGGAAATTGTTCAGGTATGGAGGAGGTGATAGTTGTCTTGGCTCTAACAAATTCTGACTTGTGTCAGTGAAAATGATAGGTTGGCCCTCCTATTTATAGGAAAATATGCATTAATTAACCACATAAACTACTTGTTTGATGGCCAGTGGGGTAGTTGGGTGTGGGTTTCAAAAGAGATAGCAATAGAAAAGTTAGGACCCGCAAGGTAGATGGAACCACAACCATTGTCATTTGTTGGGTAGTGAAGGATGACAGCCATGGAGGATGCAAGACCCACCATGCAGGTGGATGTCCCATGTCGGCCATCGATGAAACAAAAAAGTGAAGGCAATAGCGCACAAAGGGAAACCTACATAGCTAAAATTGTAGGGGCTAAAGGATGCCAGTTTGAAGACTTAAGGGTAGGTCCTGACTTTCTTGTTGCTGACTCTTTCAAAACCTCTACCCAACTGCCCCACCAACCATTGTATGAGTAGTTAATGCAGGTCATTAATGCATATTTTCCTATAAATAGGATAGTTGACTTGTCATTTTCACTAACACAATTCATAATTTGTTAGAGCCCAAAAATTTTCTGCCTCCTCCACACCTACACGACCTCCTAGAAAATTTTGGGCTTAACCTTCATTTATTTATTAGAGATCCCTAGGTGCATTCACTACCCTCAGCTTGAAACATCTTTCAAAAATTAAGTTTTCTAAAATTGTTAAAATCATAAGATGAACTTCCAAAATCCCTTGGGTGGTCGATTTACCTTGAAATTCCATGCAAACCCATCTAAAGGAAGTCCTCAAAAATCAATCAAACTTGGCCTCTAAGCATCATGCAAAAAATTTCTCTCTTTCCATTGTTCTTCCTTAGAGCAATGAAACCCTTGTGGCCCACAATCCCTTTGTGGCTGCCATCTAAGATGAACTTTGAATGCATAGAACTTGAGCTCAGTGCCCTTGTCGATCTGCCCTTGTGGACTTTCACATGCGGATTGACCGAAACTTTGAAATTGGGAACCCATGCGGGTCTTCCTTTGCAGGACGCTATGTGCAGATGTCCCTCATCTCACTGCCATTCTTAAATAGTTGTCCCTTGCTAGCCACCTACATAGTGGGTTCTGATGAGACCATCTTCATCAAGTGCTAAAACATTTTCCTCCTTTTGTGGGTCTAACCTTATGGACTTCCATCCAGCCTCTGCTACCATTTCACATGCCTCCCATAAGTAGCGAGATGGTTGCTCCTACCCAAACTACAAAATCTATGGTACATTTCACCATTTTAGCTTGCCATCCAAAATGACAAAGTCTTCAAACCTTGTGTGGGCCAAATGCTACAAGGGTCCATCTGCAGATTGCCCCACCCTCACCATCATTTGAGAATAGTTAGGAGACCTCATCATCCCACCAAGCTACGGAATCCAACTACATCATCTCCCATTGACCCCTTAGCACTAAAATGATTAAGTTTAAATGAATTTCAAGCCACCACCTATGGCCTACTATCAACTAGCCACCATTCTTAAAAAGCCATGTCCTACCTCCCTCCCAAGTTGAGGGGCCCAAGCTCCCTTTTTCCATCTGATTCATTTTCAAATAGATTGATCATTTCCAAGGCCTCTCGTAGACCCATTAGTGCAAGCCACCTCTTGTCGGCTACCATGTCTTCATTGCCACCCCTGAATGATCATCTCCTAGCGACCTTCTACCAAAAACCTCCAAGTGCCCAAATCATCCAAGCTACTTGCGAACTCTGCCATGTGGGACTCTCATTGTAGGTTTCCACCTTGTGACCATCGTTTCTCAATGGTAGAGCCCCATATGTCTGTGGTGCCCCCTACTCCCACATTCCTCACACCCATGTGAAAAAGATGAGTAATTGCATGCCTCCAAGGCCTCATAGATGATTGCCCAATATGTCAAATGCTTTATCCAAAAATGTTGACCTATAGATTGCCCATACAAAACTTGAGGTGTGGCTAGTTGTCTATGGGTCATTGTGCCCTTAGCACATTTTCCTTTTGCCTCATCCTGACAACTACCAGCCTAGGGAAACTTGCATCCATGGGCCCACATTCTTGGATTTGACCCAAATGAACACCAAATGATGAACATTGATAAATTTCATGATCTTTAGAAGATGGATTACTAGATCTAATCTTTGTTTTGTAGTATTTCATTAATGCTTCCTTTATTTTTATATGAATATGCTTACTGTGCCCTTAGTTGTAGGATTTATGGAATTTTCTATGGGCACATCAGGGCAGTCTATAGAGAAAGAGAAAAGAAAGAAAATGTCCAAAGCATCGAGGGGAAACGAGGAGAAATATCAGATGAAGTATTAGTTTCAAACGGTGGAAATCACCTCCAAGGTCACCTCTACATGGGACTCAGTGTCAAACAGTAACCTAGGGCACATAGATATAGATGAATTCTGATGAAGAATCATGAGCAACCCCATAACTGAGAATGCCTGGAAGATTTGAAAGAGTGGCATAGCCAAGGAAACTAGCTTCCCACCTATAATTGTAGCTCCAAAGTTAGTGATGGCATGCAAATAGTGCTACCATAGTGGCAACAATAAAATCATAGATCATGAAGGTAGGGTGTTGGTAGATCTATCTGCTTGGTCCATAGGAAAAACTTTCCATATCCCCACATTCGACCCAATGGAGGAAACAAAGAAAGGATACAATAAGAACATGTGGAAATCCAATCCCCTAGCCCACAAGAAGCTAATCAACCAACATTGGTTGAAAGAGAAGAGGGTTAGTGCTACTAAGGTGCCACAAGAGCTTTTTAGAAGTGACTTCCATGAAGAGTACCATGATCTAATCACTCTATTAAGTAGAGTAATGGACCTCCCTAATGCATCCTTCTTTCAAGAATAGATGTTTTATTTAATAGAAGAGATCATTCATGGAAAATTAAAGTTCCATTGGGCCAAGATCATCAACGACATTATGCATGCACAGTTTATGGCCGTAAAGAAGACATCCCAATTCTACATGACTTCCTACCTAGTGTATCTACCAGTCGAGGCATTCCCATACAAAGGTTTCTTTTTCACACAAAGCCCAAATCTAGGAAGTAGAGAGCTCAAGGTGTATGACTACTACTCACAGTTATAGTATAGAAACATCCAAAGGGAATACCAGAGGGTGAACAATGCCTTCATAGGGAATATTATAAGACTTTTTGGAGGATATTTTTAGAGAAGAGTTTTGCACAATTCTTTGGCATTCATTCATAGGTTTAGGTTCCTACCCATCTAGCTCCAAAAATTTACATACATCAGAATGGAGGGCTTCTTTGAAAGGCCTTACAAGCTGCCCCAGTTCCTTAATGACTAGATCACTATATTGGAGTACTCTCGAGAACTACAAAATGCTCACACTCTACTGAGTGAAACATTGGGCAACAATCCCATATCCCCTTATTTTCGGGCAAGGAATGTATGCTATCCCCATGGCCCAGTGCATAGAGTACCTCAGAAAAGGAGATAGTGGAGTATCATTTGGACCTCCACACAACCTGATCCAGGATGGATCCCTATGGAAAATTGAGGAAGTTTTTCATAAGACAGCATACTCATCTTCCCCACATAGAATATTTTTGGGCCAACTACAAAGATGACAAGGAGGTAAGAATGAGGCATTACATCTAGATGATGGCTGAATTCATGTGGTCAATCAACCTATTCCTAGTGCTTGACCAAATTGTGGAGGAGGATGACACCATTATTGATGAGAGATTTTATGTGGTTGTCAATTTTTCATTTCCTCTAATAGATTGGAATGAAGAAGAGGTCAACAACCTAGATATTATAACGAGGCTAGTGGAAAATAGAAAATGACAATGGGTAGATGCTCAAATAGTCTAGCTCAAACTGTAAGGAATTGTGTTGACATATTGTGAGCTTGAGGATGAGCTCAAAAGTGAAATAGATAGTGGAGAAGTTGTTTCCCCAACAAGAGAAACTCCTAGATCCCCTCCAGTGACTAGATCAAGAAAAAGGAAGGATGTGTCTGAGCATTAGCCTAGAACCAAAGTCTATAAATGAAAGGCCTTAGAGGGAGAATCTTCAAGAAGCCAAAGAAGTTAGGTGGAGTTAGTGAAATTCCAACCATTGAGGAGGACCCACAACATGAAGGAGAAGAAGAGGTTGAGTGACCACAGTCACCACTTGCTACCTCTACTCTTTTCGTTACCATTTTCATTGCTACTCCACCACCTCTTACATCTCAGGCACTACTTGTTTCCTCTCTGCCCATCACAGACATCTTAATCCACCTTGCTTCCACCTCACCAATGACACCAATTATGGTACTAGAATCTACCTTAGCCATGACATCCCCATTGTCATCTACCTCACTACCCCCTCCATTACCTAATCTTTCTATCACAATAACCTCAGTTGTCATGATTACTATGTCTCCTCTCACCTTGCTAGAGAATTTTTCTAAATAAATGCAAGGAATACCTGTTAAGCTCTCTGGGGTAATAATGAATCTGACTGTCCAAGCTGTGATGGCTCAGATTGCTATCGGTATACTTGTTCCTCCTCTACCCACAAAGCCATTGAAAATGGAGCCTACCATGCAAGTATCAAAGGAAATGGAGAAATGACAAAGGGAGGCAACCAAGGGAATAGTGGAAGAGCTTGAAGATCCTTTCAAGGAAGAATATTTTGAACATATAGAGGGTGGGTTGAACATAAATGTAGATGAAGTGTCATCAGAAGAGGAAAATTCACACTCTTTAGAGGAAGATATCGAGGCCTTCAATGCCAAATATATAATAGAAACCATAGACCAGGAGATCAAAGAAGAGTTGTCTCATCAACTCAAGGATATAGGAGAAGAGGTGGAATATGAAAGGAAACCTTTTGAAGATAAAGAGGACACTAAAATCAATGTGGAGACATTCAAGGAGCCTCCACTAGTTGGGAACGACAAAGACCCATTCAAGAAGAAGAGGTATCGCCTATGAAGGAAGAATGGGAAAAAAGAGTAGAGAAAGAATAAGATGCTCCAATGAAGAGCCCCAAGTGAGAACATCATGTGAAGCTCAAGCATGAAGCAAAAAGAGAACCTCAAAAGGAAGGTATTACAAAATAAAATATAGCCATCATTGAGTCAGATAGGGAAAAGACCATACACATTGAAGAATCAAATGAGGAAGAAGAAAGAATGAAATGAGAAGCCCCAGACCATGAGGAGAAATAGCCTCAACATGAGAAAAAAGAGGAAGTTGATCATAAATCACCAAAGGGATAAACTCAAATGATTGACTAGCTAGAGAAGTAGTTTCAAAAGAAGACCCTAGCCCTTTTTGATCCTAGGACTAGAATCAAGGCTATATTGGCAATAGTTCAAATGAAGACAAAGAAAGAAAAGAAGCCAAGCGTATGTTCCCGAATCATGATAGATTCCTTAGGATCAAGAGTAGTGTAGATAGACACCCTAGTGATAGACAAAGGAGGAGTTAGCTATAATATTACCACCAATAACTTGGGAACTACGACGCGAGAGAAAAAAATTGATGAGGGATCAATGGCCACAATAATGTAATAGATGAACAAGGATTAGTCCTCTAAGGAGGGACTAAAGGTACATGTGGGGAATCTTAGCGCCTATATTTAGTAGTGGACTTCCTTGGAGGAAGAAGCTCCAAATACATCTTTCGTGCACCTGCTTCTCTCCTAAGATGAACTTACCAAGATGGAGAAAATGAAGAATTAGACCAAGGCTACATCAGATTGGTTATGATGGGTGCTTTATAATAGTAACATGGGCATAGGCCATGCTATCTAAACATCCAAAAAAATTTGAGATGTGTAGAAGAGGCTAGAAGGCACATAAAAGATCTGTCACTAGTTCACCAAGCTATGCAAGATCACCTATCCTAAGCTTGAGGCCATTCTTAAGATGCCCAGAAAGAGATGGGAAAAGGAGCTGGTCCTCATGAAGGATGATCATTGGCTAGTAGAAACATGGAAAATGGGTCTATATCACAGGAGGTATGTCCTAGAGAGAGTGTTGCATGAAGTTGATCTTGACCTTGAATGGGTCAAAGAGGACAAGGTGGACAACAAAGAGTACTTGAAGTTGATGATGGACTATGATATGCTTGTCATGCAGCTGGATCTAGAAAAAATCAATCCATACTTCCATAATAAGATGGAGAAAGGGGTAGTAGACACAATAACATCATATTTCATGTATTTTTCTACTAGAGCTTTCATCTGGTCTGAATAGGTAATTAAGGCTGCACCAAAGTGTACAAAGAATTGGGAACAAATCATTGGAAAATCTAAGAAGATGACCTTCAAAGTTCTTCAATCTAATATCATAGAGTGGGACAAGCTTCAGACATTGATTGAAAAATTTGTGGAATACACGACTCTTCAAAAAAATGAAGGAAAACTAGTAATTGATGATGAGTTCCTGACAATATAAGCTAATAAAGTAAGGTAATCACTAGAAGACAAAATTGCTACATTGTCAGAGCCACTACAGGACAAAATAGGAATGAGATAAAATTGTATTTTATATTAGTATATTTTGGGGGTAGGTGAAACTCTAATGTAAAATGAATCTTCACCACACAATGAAAGTAAATCCTGGCCATTCATTTCACTTTTGGAAAATTATAAATAGGGGTCTCCTCTCATTTTCAAGAGAGAGTCGAGTTGTTGTAAATACATGCTATAGAAATTTCAATAGAATTTCATTGCTTTTGGTGGATTCTTGTGTTTCTCACATGTTACATGATTCATCTTCTCAAATTTGATTTATTTATATAGATTTTTTTTGTTGTTCTAAGTGCTTTTAAGTTGCTTCTAGTAGTTTAATTCATGTTGTTCATTGATATTGAAGAATGCTATGGTGTTGATTATTTCCATGTCCATGCTTTTTGTTGTTTTTTGATAATGAATAATAGTGTAAAGGTAGTATAAACATTAATTCATTGTTGCACATAAAATTCATCTTTTATTCATGCTTTATGGTGAATGAATATCTAAAAATCTACAAACCTTAGAAGATAACACTAGTTTCATGAGATTGTATGATTGTTTGGTTAAGTGGAACTCAGTTATAGTAAGCATGTTCATTGTAGCATCCTCCATTGTCACTGTTCATCAGTAGTTGCAGGTTTAGGTACTATCAACTCCCTTTTCTGTTTTGATGATTCTTTGAAATAGTATTTAAGGAAAAGTTTCAGCATCATTGCAAAGTCAAATTTGATGTTGTACATGGAGTTTTGGATTGTTTTTCAAATGAACTTGCAGCAATTGCACTTCACTTTCAAAATATGATAAACTCCATTTGAGGATCCAATCTCCTTCCAACATAGCAATTGTCCATTCCCCTTGTGATTACCATCAAATAACATCAATCCATTGAGTTGTTTTTACAAGTCATGACTTGACACCCGAGAGACCTTGGGCTGATTTTTTGCAACTTTTTTGTAGAAATTTTCCTTTCAAGAGAGGTAGTGCTTGTGTGTTGCCTATGTTGAGAAGTCCAAAAATACCCATAAACAAATGGCACTATTTATTTGTTTAAATTGTTTAAATGGGTGTTTCATGAGCTCAACATGATGAATGTTAGGGTAAGGGGTGCAGTGAGCAAAGTGGGTGATTAATTGGTTCAAAATCAAATTGATAAGTTGTTTGAGTCCTTGAAGATTGTTGCTGACAAAACGTTGAAGATGAAGAAAATTCTCAAATAAAGAATCCTAACCCTTAAAGACCAAATGGAAAGGATTAGTGCAAATTTGGAGAAGGGTGGGGAGGGTACTAAATCTACTCTGAAGTTTGAGTCTATGGAAATTTCTACTCCTATTGAAATGGCCAAGAAACACAAGGAGATTGCTCCTGGTGAGGAAGCTAGTGCTAGTGAAAGGCATGTAGAGGAGGAGGTTTTGGTTGATAAGGCTAGTGGGGTGAATTTTTTTATGATTAATGAGATAAATATGGGTGGGACTGGAGCTATAATGTGCAATAAAACCAAAGGGAAGGCTGGGGTCCCTACTAAAGATATGTCTAAAGTCATGGATGACTATCAAAATACTGTGGCGTGTGACATGGAAGTTGCAAGTATCCTAAAGAATATGTAGTTCTACTACTTTTTTCCTTCCTTTTTGGATGTTATCACATTGATGGTTCACTATGTTTTTCCCAATGTTTGCTTTGTATAATTATCTTTTGCTTTAGCTACCCTTTTTTGTAAAGAATTTTGGGGCCCCTTCAAAACCTGTTTACCTATAATAAAAAATAGTTTGGATCTCCCTTGAGGATAACAACCAAATAGCCTCTTATGGTTACTTTTGAGTCCCCTAGCAATGTTTCATAGTGGAATAAATGATTTATGTTAATTATTGGCCTTAGATACCATTTCACCATCTCACATTTTAGTGAACCTAACATCTCTTATACTTTTAACTTCCCTTATTTATATATTCTATATTTTATAATTTGATTGAGTATTAGGTTATTCGAAGGGCTTATTACTCATGGGAATTCATATCATATATAAAATTTGAAAGTAAATCATTTATATTTATTTTTTTTGTGCATGAAAGCATGAACTTGGAACATTATCTTTTTAGTGTTTCTACATAAGATTTAATTGGTTATTATATTTTTCCTTCTGGTAACATTCATGTGTCTAGTGTGTTGAACCTATTTTCTCCATTAAATACCTTAATAACATAAAATATATAAATTAAGTATCTTTCATAGATAATTTAGGCCATCCTCAATTTGTTGAGTTCTATCAACTTCATATTTGGGTCTTCATAGTATGAGATCTACAAACACTTCTTAATTTTTCTAGATTTTTAAATCCTAGAAAATTTACACTTTTCACTAGGAATCCTAGTACCCTTGTCCTCCTAGTTTCAACCTAGATTTGAGTGACAATTCATTCCCAATAACATCAATCTATTCTTCTATGAAGAGCAAAGAAAAAATATAAAAATGAATGATCAATGAAATTGTTGTAACCACTCGGATTTGCATTCCATGTTGGATTGAAGTTACTTGGATTGTCACATACAAGGAGAAATTGGAGGATGCTTTGGATATAATTTTAGTATTAGTGCTCATATAAACTAAATTAAACATAAAACATATTACAATGCATGATAATAGATTTACGGTTATGTTGTACACATGAAATTGGTTGAAAGTGTGTTGTAGGCATTCTACTTATTCTACTCTTGAGATCGCATTAATTACCTTTTAGATTACTTTAGAGATCAAAATTTCATTAGGGATACAAATAAAGGAAAAGAATTATATTTATGAGTTTCAACATTTTTTCCACTAAGTATTATGATAATCTGATAATTAATTTTGGATTTAACATATTGAGGCTGAAAATAACATATGAGATTTAGGGATTGATTAGGGGGGGAAAGAGCACTAAGCAACCTAGTCTAATCCTAATTTTCTTTTTATTTTTTGGTTAAATATTCAATTTAATTTACCTAATTTAAATAAATTTCCTAAAAACAACAACTAGATGGGTAGTTAATAAGTATAATTAGGAACATGCACTTAGGAGGGAGACATAGTCTAGAATCATCAAGGGTGACAATTTTTGATGCTAAAATATTCTATACTCGACACCAAATAATAGAAATGCATGGTCTTGTGCTAAAGGAAAATCCTAGAAAATTATTTAAGTATATTGAATAGGTATTAGGGGCCATTGTTAATAACTAAGACCAATAACAATGGGATTACTCTATTTTCTCAAGAATTCATAATTCTCACATCATATTTGTGTCCTATTGTTGTCTCCATTTACAATCACACTTTTATAAATCCCTAAAATTTGAATTCTATGATGTTGGAAAAAGGGATCTAGGGTGTAAAACACAACTCCTACATAATGGAAGGAACCAAAATTGACCACAAAGAACCACTTGTCGACTAACCATTATGTAAGAACTAGAATGGTGGATCAAGGTTTTGGTTCTTTCTTAGGGGGTTGATTGATTGATTAAAATTTTATTGAATTTAAATATGTAAATGTGTACATAGGCTAATTATGTAACTAAAATGAATACTTATGATTTTAAAAAATTATAGAAGAAAAAAACAAAAAATGGTTATAGAAGAGTAGAGTGTAGAGATAAAGTAACTTGACATATAAATTTTATCTCAAAATAGTTGGATAGAGGCATTGGTGCACTAGACCTAGAAATGCAAACCTTCAAAATTAGAAATTAAATCTTAGGTGGTCAATGTTTATAAGTTCATCCTTTTTGGACTTAGTGTTGGAAATTTTTTGTTGACAGTTAAATCCACTTTCTCTAATTTGTTGATATATGAGGCTTGAATTTTTGATTGAGCAATTACTTTAAATCTATCACCTGCAAACAAGAGGGACAAACAAGTTTGTGTTGTATAGGGGCTTTCCTGATTCAAACCCACCATTGGTATTTATACCTCCTTTATGGCTATGATGATGTAAAAGAGTTCTTATGCTAGGTTAGATAAAGATAAATGGATAAACGAATGATAAATTAAGAAGTGATACAAATTAGGTCACTCATATATACATTCCTTGAGGGACTGAACTTATTGTACTCATCACCTTCAAGGAGAATTAGATGTTTTCCTTGAATTCCTACAAGTGTTAGAGTTCACAAAACAAAAGGGATGAAACATGAATAAAATCACATGAAAATGTGATGCATTGCTAACATGATATGTAACGCCCCACCGTGCAAACCCCAAAGGAACTAATAAAGACAACATTTTTTTTAAAAGAGCATAATAATTGTACTTAAGTATTCCAACATAACAATGTTCTAAGATGCACAACTAAATCCCTTGGGGTACACGAGGTGGCATTACTATACTAACCCATAACAAAGATAATAAATTAAACAATAATTAAACAACTACGTAAATCTATTCATTCTCATACCATCATTTAAAATATCCATTAACAATAACCATATTAATACCATATGTACATATGACAACAAATGAAATTATAAAGATATAAAGCATTTATATTTCTATAGATATAACACAACATAAACAACTATTACAAACAATCGTTCTTGAATGATTACATGATCTGAACAAACATTACATTAATATGATAGTACAACACAACTATCTAAAAATACATCCCAATATCCACATATACAGAATACATCAAGGTCATCCCAACACATGTGGGAGACAATACATCAATAATGAATTACATCTAAAGTGTAAACATACATCTGGTACAAAGAACACTAGATCAACAGCATATGCCAAAAACCCTGCAATAAAAGATACATCTGCAACTAAAAAGGAAACCCAACGGGGTGTGAAGCATGTTCCACCCAACCACCCCCATGCTGGGAGTAGACAAGGAAGGATCCCCAACCAAGCATGTCTAACAATAACACAATACTAACTCCAGACAGACAACTTAACATCAAAGACCACAAAGAAATTAAGCAATGATAAAACCAAAAGGCATAACAACAAACCACTTTTGAACATAGCAATAAACCACTTTCCAAAATTACAACTAGTCACAAACACAACATCAATAAAAATCAAGACATAACATCAAAGACTACTTCTAGAGGACTTCATAAGATCAACAAAAATGGAATGTTAAAGGAGAGTGTCATCGCATGGTTTCACATGGATTCTCCAGACAACCTATCACAAGGTGTCGCCTCCATCTCAACATGGATTATCCTGACATCCTAGTTAAGGTGTCTCCTCCATCTATGGTTCTCTTGACAGCCTATCTCAAGGCGTCGTGCCATAGGGTTACTCATGTGGAATCGTTAACCTTTCATGAAGTCAAGGCAAAGATCTTGCCAACCACAGCCTTCTCAGTCCCCTTTAGTCTATGATAGCACTAATAGGCGGATGAGGCATCACAATTAGCTTATTAATGTTTAATCCCCACCCATGATTAATTACTTAGGTTATCACTGATTAATCTAACTCTATGTGGGTTACCCTAATAGCCCCTTTGTGCACTGGCCCCCACCTAGAGCCACTCCCTCTAAACCCTTAACATGAAATAACCAATTACAAAAGGACTGTATCAACAAGAACACTGAACTAATCATCTGGATCCTTTGCGAGGCATAACCATCTCACCAAAACATATGAAACTCATTCACTAAACAGTACAATTCAAATGTAACCCAAGTCACAACCATAGTCAAACATAGACCAAGCATCCAAATATGAGATCACATTTAACATCAGTAACCCCACCTTTGGAAGTCCTAAACCACCATGCAAGTCCCTATAACATGATACATTGACTCTAGGGTTTCCCTCATGGCCCAATCTGAATTAAAGAAATAATCTCAATAGTGCATAAATCATAGATCAACACCAAAAAAACTACACACACAATAAATTTCACCAACTTCATAAATCAAAACATACAAAATATTCCTAATTCGTACAATTACACTACAACATTGCATCTTTTAATTTTTACTAAACACTTTAATAATAATAATCATATATTACATTCCCAATTACCTCAATTAAACTATAATATAATAACTTATAAAAATTATCACATTAAATCCATTATCACAATATATAAAATCTTTTATATATATATAACAAATGTATAAAACCATATATATAATAAAATCATATTCCCAAACTCTAAAATAGCAATTATCTATATATATATATATAATATATATATATATATATAAATATATCAATATATATATACACAAAATATATATACATATATTAATCTATATATATATATATACATTTATATATATATAATATATTTTAAATTTTATAAATTTATATAAATACATATATATTTATTTATATATATATATAATTAAAATTAAAATGAAATTCTAAATAAAATAAACACAAATTTTAATTTAAAAAAAAATCTACTTTTCAAAACCCATGCAGCACCCCTGGGGGTACTACGTACCTCCCAAAGGAGGCTGCAGCTCCCACTAGGCTATGTATAGCAGTCCTCCGCTGCTGTGCGTAGCCTAGTGGTTGTTGCACAATACCCTAGGGTCAAGGGGGCGTGGAATGACACCAGCTATCCACTCCCCTTCCCCATTAATTTTTTTAACATAAATAAATTTATTTTATAAATTTTATTTTTATTTATAATTTTCTTTTTCTTATATTCATTTCTTTTCATAAATAAAAAAAACTTTTCAAATGAAGATTTCAAATTCTAAAATGAAAATAAATATAAATACTTATATATATATATATATATGTTTTTTTTTTAAAAAAATTCGTAAATACCCCTAATCATGGATATCTGTGCAGTACACAGAGTAGATAGGTCTGTAACTACATAGGTTACAAAATCAGATGAACTATACAAAGATAAAGCATATATTTATTTATTTATTCTATATAAACCTATATTTATATATATATATATATTTATGCAAAATTTATAACATAAGCAATATGAACATTCAGATTTTCACACTAGATATAAAAATAAATTGGACAATTAATTCAATCCACAATAAGTGAAATTTTCATTTCAACGATAAATCTCACAAACATATTGAAGAATTTCTGAAATTTCTACTATAGTCTTCCTACCAAAGAATTCAAGGGTTTTAATCCGAACAAGTTTTCAAGTCACATAACTTCTTTGAATGAATTTTCTTTTAAGCACAGTAAACCAAATTTTGTTTATAAAACAATAAAATAATAATAAATAATAGAAGAAACCATGGAGTCCTTCGTTCAATGAAGAATTCCCTTATGTAGCCTCCTCTCAATTTCCTCCTGTAGCTCCTTTTTTTAATCGAACTTTTCTTCGAACAATTATTTTACCCAGAAGCATAGACCAAGCTATTATTCTTTTCTTTTCTTTTCATTCATAGATCCCAAAAACCATAGAGAAATCTTCTGTGTGTGAAAAAATCCCCTCTCAATAATAATAAAAAATAAAATAAAATCAATAAAGATTTATTGTTTTCTTTTCTCAAAAATCCTCTTCTCTTATTGGTCCTTTTTCCAGCTTTTAAAAGCACAACTTATCTACAATTTTAATTAAAAATAATTTATTTTCTTTAAGATATTATCTACACAAGATTTACTAATTTAATATTAATAAAAAGATAATATTTAATTATCTTCAACAATATTCATTTAAATTAATTTCTTACACTTTAATTAATTAAATACTTTTTAATTACAATATGTTTAAATTTAACATTTAAATAACTCACAATTAATTCAAATAACAATGCAACATTAATTAATTATCTTATAAAATAAGATTAATTAAAATAAACACAAACCATAAATAAAATGAATACTCAACAATCAAACTACGCAACAACAAGGACAAAACTTCAGTCATGACACAACAACATACGACAGGATGACAGACCTGGGATGGGGATACTTCCAAATCTACTCCCTTTTTACAACATTTTACCTATTGGGTTAATTTATTACTCGCCCTGTCATGCCGAAGCAGGTGGAATCGAGACTTATTCCTGCAATCCTGCATCCAAATAAACATCAAGTAGCACATGTATATATATATAATCGAAAACATGATATTGTGAGCAGGAATTGCAATGTAGTAGGGCACTCGTAAATGAGTGGTGCCACACTGTCCTCTCACCACATCTATTCTAACAATTACAATATCAATGATGAAATAACATTCCTAAATTAATTTATCACATAATCACAATATCGACATATAAAACATTAAGGAGGAACCATTACATAATCAAATAATCCAAACACCACATAAATTATCATAAATTAGCATAATAATGTCAAATGTAGCAATCAAGTAAACTATTCATCTACACACACCAAACAATAGTACAGACAATCATAGTCACAAAGCATCAATCAAAACCACAAAAGTATCAAGTCCAAACAATATGAGGGGTATTACATGATGCTTAACTGAAGTAATGTTACAATAATCTTTCTCATTATACTCTTGAATACATTTTAGGATGCTCAATTTTTATCTCAATTGACTTACAATTGCTTAGTATTTCAAATGGGGACAAATACTTGTATTTGTATCAAAAAAATTAATTACTAAAACCTGACAATTGAATTCAATTTATAAATGTTAAGATTTCAACACTGAAATATTTAAATTGGAGCCAAAATAGGATGGATAGGGGTGATAGCACCCTATTCTAGACCTATTTTTTGGCTTTGAGTTTTGTTAAATAAATAATAATTGTTTTTCTCAATCTAACTCTGATTTTCTAAACATGATTTTAAACACATGCAAATTAACAACACAAGCAGGTTCAAGCACGTAAGGGTGAGCTAAACCTAGAGTGAAATTGTAAAGGGTAAAAATTTACAATGCTACATTTAACCCTAAATTTAGTGAGAGTATGAACTTATACTCATGTCACACTAAAGAAAGGATAAGTCAAGAAGGGTTCACATATCTAAACATTGAAGATATAGGATGGCACTAAATCTAGGGGATGTGCTAGCCCCCTAGGCTCAAGATCCTATGGCAAAAAAATGTAAATACAAATGAATACACTCACATGAGATGCAATGGAACATGAAAAATATGAATCATACACAATAATGGAAAAAAAATGAAATAATCTAAATACCACCTAATGCAAAAACAATACAAACACAATGCAAGAATACAAAAAGGGGTATGAAATTCACAAATTAGCAAGATTTACATTATTATTACAAGGATGCATACCCAAGGTGTTCATGAATAATAGGATAACAAAGTTTGATATTTTCTAGGTGACCCATGACCAAAAGTATCACAAGATAGTGAAGTTTGATATTTACTAGGTGAGATTGGTAAGAAAAAATGTGTGCTAGTGAAGTCTGATATTTAGTAGGTGAGTTTTTACCATGGTCATAAATGAAACTACACAAGGACTAGTGAAGTTTCGTATTCACTAGGTGAGTTCTCATGTCAACCATATGAATAATTATTATCCCAATAATTCTAATAATGTGCTACAAAATATTATCAATTTTCAAAAAAATGAATTACAAAGTTAAATGTGTTTGAATGAAGTGAAGCACGTAATGGAATGCATGCCTCCACCTTAAAGAAATTACTAACACCAATTGAGAGAAATTTCCTTTAAGATAAATAAAATAATATTTGACAAGTCATGAGAGCTTGTTGGAAAACCCTATGCCAAATGATATGTTCCAAACCAAGATGACTTATGACAAGGGGTTTCCCTAAAAAAAATCCACATAGCACATGAAGGATTCATAGATGTGGGGTTAGTATACACAATAGATAATGTATAATTTGATCCTTCTTTGAATTGGCATCATTACCCGAATAATTATGGAACTAAGAACATAAGGGGAGAACAATAGATGAAGAAAACAAAGCTTTTGGTTTAGCATGGAAGAGATCTAAATATCTCAATACTTTCTAGAATTCCCAAAAGGAATAATGATAATATGTTCACAACATAAAGAATAATAGAGATACAAATAGATGAAAGTGACAACAGATTCATTTTATTTATATCCTTATGCCAAATGAGAAAAAATGGGGTCACCCAAAGAAAACTAACAAACATAAATACACCCCAAGTAGCCCATTACATGAAAGAAAACACACAAAGACACATAAGGGGTACTAAAAATGTAAGTAAATCTATAAAAAATAATCCACATCTCAATCTTGCTCATCATAAATGGAAGGTGGTGTTAGAAACCAAGATCTGAAATGCAAACTAGAAAAGCCTTCCACAGAAGAGAAAAAATAGAAAAGGAAAAGCTTTGCAAAAGATGTGCAAAATAATATTATTCAGGAAATCAATAATTACAAGATATGATTTTCTTTATAAAGAAAATTTTCATAACCCTAATCTTATCTTGAACAACAAGATAGCTCAACAAGATAAGGATGAGAATAATTAACCTAGGAATTAAAATATTACCTAAGTAAAGTTATGCAAGTGCAATTAAATATTAATTACACTAACACCCCCCCATAAGTGCAACTTAGGGAGACTAAAAAAACATGCACCTAAAACTAAGATGAATGAAAGAAAGCATTAATGGGTCCTGGAAACAAAGGCCTGATTAGGTACCCAAGTACAAATGCAATAATGAGGTAGACAAAGAAAACCCATTGGGACAAAACCCCCTTACAATGAGATGATTGCTGCAAAGAAGCACTGGAAGAAGACTGTGGAGTAACACTGGAACTGCAATTAGACAAGCAAGGAAAGATACTTATGTCTACAAGAAACCAAAGCGGTATCATAATAATGCAACAACAAACCTGATATCATGAAACACTGGAAAACTCACAAACTAGAACAACCCTGGAATCTGTGAAGCAACAGTAGATGAAATGATGATAGAATCTAGAAACTGTGTATCTCGATGTTGATGAAAAATTGTGAATAAAAATCTTCCATAGGAACAAGTACCATAAAGATTCTGGAACATTAACCATAAACACATGGCCCTCAAACTAAGAAGGATCTGAACCAATGCGGATCAAGAAACATGAAATCTCAATCTAAAGTGTGAACCGATGTGAATCTGATATGTGTCAAGCTAGACAAGATGTGGCCAAAAGAAACTAAGAAACCAAATAACCCATACGAGTTGCCATCAAAACAATATGGAGATCAAAGTGCATGCACACTTTAATTAGATTATTATGCAAGAAACCCCCCTGATGGAACTTTATCTTAATTCATTTATTACAATAACCCAATGATTGTAAAAGTAGAGAATGCTAAACATGCATAAACAAAAATAAAATGATGCGGTACTGAAATGAAGTGAAAATATTCAAGTTTCACCTTTCCATCTACCAAAACATCTAAGTAATCTCCAAAACACCCATCAGGACAAAACTAGAATAATAATCAACCTGGGATAGATATAGAAAAAACTACATGGACAAAAAAAATATCTCCTCAATACCTTTCCAACGCCACAAAGATTGTGAAAATTGGAGATCATGGTAAAAATTTATGAGCTCAAAAGCCATAAATGAACATCTGAATTCAAATAGAAAAAATAGCAACTAAATAGAAAAATACTGAAAATAAACTACACCACAGGAAAGTACTTAGAACTAGCTTTCTGGTGATATCCCGTTTTCTTGATTTTGATATTGTATGCCCAAGTTATGCCCAAAAGAAAAAAACTACTCCTTTAAGACAAACTGGGGTTAGGAGGGGGAAAAGAGTGTTGTACGACCGATGATGTCTTGTGACATCATCACTTCATAAGAAAAAAATTGATGGTTGAGAGGTTGTCGGGGTTAAAAAATTCCCCCCCTTGCCAAAATTTTTTGTGGTGCCGGTATATTCTCTGCAAGTTCTGGAATATTCTAGAATCACTGGTCAGAATCATCAGGAGGAATTTCCTCTACTGCCAGTAAGTGCACATGCTAGAAAAAGCTATGGCTGCTAGTTACTGGGACAAGGAAGAGTGGCTGGTGACCTATGGGTGGCCCCGCCAGCTTGAGCGGCTAGCGGGTGGCCACTGGGTGGCCGCTGGGCAGTGGGATCCTTTTCTATTGGGAGTGTTAGCACGAAAAATGAAAAACACTTGTTTTTTATTTTATTCCCAATTTTCTTGCCTCATGAAGCGAGCTAGGGAGGCCATACGGCCTCCCTAGAATTTTTTTTTCACTTCCAAACTAACTTCACCAAAATCAATGAAATGATAGGCATTCTTAGGGATTTTGGCCGCTACGTTCGAACCTAATGATGACCTAAATTTTGGCTACCCCTAAAGTTTGAAAAAAACTCCCAACTTGAATCCCTCATGGATTTGGAAAATGATGGCCAAAATATACAAAACAAAAGCCAATCCTGACTTTTTACAGCACTCTAAATCCAATAGTGAAGCCTGATCTGATCCAAAACGCCATAGAAATGAACTCAAGGATGATACCCTCAAGGAATCCTGAACAACTCTACAATGATTTTCTCAAAAAATATGAGAAGGGGTTGCAAATTGAGGTTTTGATACCATGTTAGAAACCAATATCTAAAATAAAAACTAGAAAAACCTTCCATAGAAGAGAAAAATTAGAAAAGGAAAAGCTTTGTAAAAGATGTGCAAAATAATATTATTTAGGAAATCAATAATTACAAGATATGATTTGCTTTATAAAAGCAAAGATGCATAACCCTAATCTTATCTTGAGCAACAAGATAGTTCAGCAGGATAAGGATGAGGATAATTAACCTAGGAATTAAAATATTACCTAAGTAAAGTTATGCAAGTGCAATTAAATATTAATTACACTAACATGTGGAAAATACACTAAAGGAACTACAAAAACTATGGTACAAGGAGATATATCAAGTTCAATACATGGTGGGTCACTCTCATAAGGAGGATCATCATTGTTGCCCCCATATAAATTCATTGATTTGGAAAAGATAGGAGATAATTCATTATGATATTATTTTTTCTTCTCTATTATTTTTAGATTCATTATCAAAATGTATCACAATAGGCTGCATGTTAGTAATATCAGTCTAATTATGGGCACTAACATCAATATTTGTATCTAGTGCGCTCTTTATTATATGATTTGGCTAAGATAAATAATTTTTTTCTTTGTGGTTTGGAGAGGGTAGCAAAGTGGAGTCAAGTGGTGACAAGGATTGATGAGTTGTAGGTATTTCATTAAAATTTAGCTAGTTGAATGGTTGATCATTAGGTAAGGTTTTACACTCTTTAGCAAGATAATGATCCATAGGTTGATATCTTATTTTCTTTTTTTTATCACGTGTATTTCTTCTCGTATGATCTTTGGCTTTTGAAAGAGGGATTGACATATTTCCTAACTTTAGTCCCATTTTTCCCTCTATAGGAGTAATAGAGGGGACAATCAAAGACTGGGAAACCATAGGATTATTAGTTTTTTACACAACAAAAATATTTTCCTTAAGAGGCATAAGTTTGATCCTTGAAGGTCTTGATAAATAGTTTTATCATTGTCCTTTATAGGATGGTGGATGGGGAATAATGATATACATGCCAAAAGGTTGAGGAAGAACACCTAGCTTGAGTCAAGGTTCCTTCACTACCTATGAAGTAGGAAGAGCAACCATTGTAGCTATTAGAGATTTAGAAGTATTAGGAAAAATGTTATTAAGGGATAATTTGGCTATATGCTTAGCTTTAAAAATTTTATATGACATAAATAAATAATCCTCATGAGGTGTAATAGGTTGGATTGGTTGAGGCCAAAATTAATCTAGTGAAAATTTTCCACAAGAGACTAAAGGCTCAAATCCACTATGGTAAATAATATGTATTTGTTCTTCAAATGGGAATCTAAGAAATTTATGAATAATCAATTGGACTACCTTCATTGATATTAACCATGGATGACCTAACTTTACGTGAAACTAGTCTCACATCGCGATAATGGTAAATGAAACATATAACTATTAAGGTCCAACTTTTACTTAGAGATATAGAACTAATTATTTAGAGAATAGAACCATCATGAGGCTTTAATAATTATTTTTATTATTCATAACAATGTTTATAAAATTCATGCATATATAATAATTATTCAATGATCACATTCACTACACTGATAGGATTTGTAATGGTGTGAATTTGTACCCCCTTAAAATTTCCCTGTTTATGCTACCTCCTACCTCAGAGAATTTTTTTTTATTCAAGGGGTAAACGCTTTTGAATTGGAGCTATGAAATGAAATACACAGAATTTTTTTTATTCAAGGGGTAAACACTTTTGAATTGGAGCTATGAAATGAAATACAACATTCAACAATACCACCACAATGGGGTTTGAACCTTGGTGGAAAGAACAATAATGCCACCTTTAATCCAAGGCACCATACCAATACTAGCTCCTACCTTAGAGAATTAAACTAGATATTGAAATTCATATTTCTACCAACTTTCCCTATCCACTTGGTAGTTGTTTTACATGTCAATGAATAATATTCTATCAAGGACACTAGCACAATGAGTAGATGTCTATGTGGCACAATTTCATACTAAAATGATTCCTACCTCTAGAATTCATAGAGGTGTTACACTCATCCATTAGAAATGAAGAGTAACATATCCTACCCTTTAGACTGATTTCAAATGGATCCTTTCCTCCATTTTTTCCTTCAAATGGCTATCTTCTCCATTCAACTCATCTTTTGGACATTCTTCTTGATCATCTCCACACTTTGGGAAACTCTCTTCACTCTTCTTAGCATTTTCAAGTTCTACCACATTCATTGAAGCTATAAGTTGATACTTTTTTGGTTTACTATCTTTGTTGTTATGCCAACATTGGTCTTTGAAAGCTTACAAGCTCTCTCCTTCTCCTATTTTCCTTGAGTGCACATGGTTGAAGGTGATATCACTCCATATTCCTTTTACTTTGCATTATAATTTTAATATTGTAGCATATTTTTGTTCAACATATTGATTGGTATTTCTCTTTCAATATCTTTCCTTTACCATATTTCTCCTATCATTGCTATTTGGCTATCCATGGATGTGGAAACAACAAAGTAGGGTCCACTAATTGTGGAAGCCCTCTAAACACAGCCCCAAAATTTTCATGTCTTCTATGTGTAGGTTCTCCTTGATGTGAATATCTTGGAGATATCAACTTGTGGGTATGAAGATGCGCTTTCCACACCCATCTTCATAATTTTTGTAATTAGATTTAGACTTAGTTATCTTCTTGATATTTTGTTGTTTCACTACTTTCTGTTTTTGTTATTACATAATACTATATCTATTAGGTTATTAATGGGTTTTCCATGGCTTTTGACTATAGTTTACATTTTTTGTACATACAGATGCCATCACCAACACACCATGTTGTCATTAGGATGTCCCACATTGTAGTCTATTTGTAGTGAGCTATTTAAGTCACAATCCAAACTTTGGAAACTTTCTCACCTAACTTCCTACAACATTTGGGTTTTTAAAAGGACAACAACAACCTATTTTCTCTTCCTTCCAGCTTTTAAACTCTTAAATCTACCAAAACATCCTATTATCTTGAGGAAAATTAGGGAAGCCTATTGTTCTAGACAATCCTGTGACCTAGGGTCCTGAGTAATCAGTCCCCCTCTACATTTTGGTGAACCCAACATTAACAATGTAGTATATGTTTCCTTATGTGGGGACTCCTCTCGTACCTTGTGTGGGTTGCAAGATTGAGGGTTTTGAAATTTTATGAGCTTTACAACTCACTCTACAAATTTTGGACACATTGTGCGAAGGAGTGTATGACAACAATGTACCTAGAAATGGATTTCTCTAAGGTTACTACTAGTTTTAGTTCATAGGATATGCTCTTGAGGGAAAACAAGAGTTTCTTTGATGAAACCACTCATGCCCTTAACCCACATGTTTCTCCTATGGCCCTGCCTTTGAATGATGATGATAGTCTCACTATTCCTACAAAACATCTCATGGATTTGGATAGGAGGCTATTAGATCTCGCAAATCATTTGGGGAAAGAAAATAATATAGCTAGGTCGGCTAAGGTTTTCAATGAGATGAGATACATGATAGAAAAAGATCAAGTGGTCCAAGAGCTCCTCTATGGCATCACCAATATAGTTGAAACATATGTCCCCTAATACAACCCTTGATCAGGTGTTACCCAAGGTTCTAGGCCTAAAACCTCTAGGAGACATGTAGAAGTTTTGATGCCCATTACCTCGATATGCATGGTTGAATTAGGCCCTTCTGTCAAAGTCTCCTTTGTACGTGAGGCACCTCCAACTATCAAAAGTAAACATAATCCCTCTTTGTTTTAGTGTTATCCCTTCTAATTTTGGTGGTGGAAACCATTGGGGGCATGCTAGCTCTCATGGTGGAAGCCTTGGAGGAATGGAGGGAAGATATCCTTGTGGCTCTAGTGGTTTTGGTGGTGGTTCCACTAGTCCTATTTCATCATTTGATCTCGTTCTAAATGTTGTACCACAAAATATGGTATATATGTAGAATCAACTAGTTAACCTCTCCCAGGCCACCTCCTAGCTGATCTGTCAACCTTTCTTCCATCATATTCCTCTTTTGATAGCAATTCTAAACACTCCCTTCCCCTAGGAAATGGAGATTCCTAAATTTGAGAAATATGGCGGTAAGGGAGACCCACAAGTACATGTGTTAACATTCAACATGATGTGTATGGACTTCTTTCACTATGACACCTTGATGGCCAAATTATTTCCTAGATCTCTCAAGGAAACAACACTAGAGTGGTACTATTCCTTTCCTGATAACTCCATATTCTCATTTCATTAGCTGGTGAATTAGTTTCTCCAACAATTCCAAGCAAAAATTGCACTGGAGATTTCCTTTTTAGATCTCATCTAATGTAAGTAGGGAGAACACAAGAAGATAATTGAATTCATTTTTTGATATCAAGAACAATTTTCACAAATCTCTTACCCTCTTCCTAACTATCATGTGTAGAAGGTCTTCATCAGCAACTTGCAAAGGTAATGGCATGAGAAGTTCAACTTGATGAAGTAGCCTTCTTTTGTGCATTTGTGTGCCCTTATGGGAATACCAACAGATGATTCCCCAGTTTGGGGGGTCTTCCTTGCATTCTCATCCTGAGGGGAGATCCATTGTGTCAATATTTGTAAGGGAAAATATGTTGCAAATGTAGTCATCACATATAGTGACAAAGGCCTCAAGCATAACAAACAGTTCACAAAGTTGTTTGAATCTTATTCCTCTATCATGAAGAAGTTGTTAAGGGATAAGATAATAAACTTATTTTAACCTCACCTACCACGTTGTGCATGAGAATAAGTCTCAAGGGAAGGCTCTGGATGTTGAGCAGGCTAGCTTGCAAAAGGCAGAAGGGGAGTTAGAAGATTCTATTTTGGTATCTCCTGCTATGCCCTCCTCTTCTACCCCCTTTGCTTTGGTTCCTATTTCCTTGATCTTACTTCTAGTTCCCCTTGTAAGTGCAGTTAAAACTCACCCAAAAAGGGTGAAAGTGTTCATCAATCCCTCAATTGAGCCTCCTCTCTTGATGTCCCTTTTGAACATTGTCCCTTTTCCTAATCTTGTGGATATGCCAAATACCTCGATGGTTTCCACTCTGGTTTTTTCCTCTTCTTCATCACCTTCCACTTCTTCTATGGGGATTTCACATCCCTCAATGAAGTGAAAGTTGGAGGATGACCTTGCTTCTTATGGGGGTCAAAAGAAAGGATAACCATATTTAAGAGAGGGTTCTACTTTGGCTTGCATTTTCCAAGTGACAAATGTATCCCCAACATCTCCCGAGTTTGTCACTACCCCTAAGTCACTCAACAAGGTCAATAGTGGATCTTGGGTACCTCCCTCTTTTCCCACTCAATTAACACATGGAACTCCCATCAAGTTCATGTTCAACTCAATGGATGATGTCTTGGCTCTATCGGAAATCTTTGCAAGATCAATGACGTTCACCTCACAGGAGTTGAGAGAAGAAGACCTCGAGAGGCCCTCTTCCTTAGCTCTTTTCATAGGAGATTCAAAGGTGCTCCCCTTTCTATCCCACCCTTTTAGGCTCATTTTACCTCTCCCTATAATGATCTAGATTGGGAGAACAACAACCTCTTGGTTGATGACAACTACGAGGGAACCTCTTCTTTCTTTATCTATAGATTAGATGTGTGGGTGTGTTGTTCTTCCCCCATCCTTGTTTTATGTGTTTCTAAAGGACCCTTTTCACCCTTGTAGGTGCTTGGATACATGAGTGTTTTATGTAATAAAATTATATTTGTTGCATCATTCTTCTATTTTTTGTGCTTTGATTTTTGATAATTGGCGACAATGCAAAGTGTTGGGGGCATTTAAGTTTCCCTTCCATGTTGATCCATTTTTTTATTTTTATTTTGTCTTCACATACCCTTCTTCATGATCTAATATAGTAGAGGATTGATGATAGTTCATATGTATATTATATTATATACCTATCTATATATGAGTAGTTATGACCTTGAAATATCATATTGATTTCTTCATCTCTACTTTTCCTTTCTTTTTTATATTTCTCTCTTCTTTGCATGCTTCTTGATGTGGTGGTTCCTATGTGTTGTTCCTCACATGTATGAAAAAATTTCCATGTCTACATCTCATCATTTATCATTTTCCATGACATCTCTACATGATCATCATTTCCTTAGGATTCCATGTGTTCCTTCAATTCACACATACCATCCTAAGTGGGGCTCATACCTCTCCAATTTCTAGTAAGGTGTATTTGGTGGCCAACAAATCCCTTGTTGAAACCTTTATATTTTTCAAAAATTGTATCCTTCAAAAATGATCCCCTTAGCAAGATCTTCTTTTGAAATAAATTTCATAACAAAATGAATTAAGAATTTACCTTTGAGGAGGCCACTCTTCTTTTTTTTCAGATTCCTTGATGACAGGATCATTATGAAAAAAATTAGTGCTTTTCAAACAAAGCATCCCTTGAGTGGACCCCTCTTTCTTTTGAAGGATTCTCGAGGGACCCCTTTGAAATATTCTCCTTGAATTGCTTGTTCTAATATATGAATGTTTGTCTATTTGTGTGATTGTTTGCTTACCTAACATGTTTTGTCTAGGTATGTGCAGGATCATGATGGGCCAAAAAGTGGCAATATGATGGGTATGTGGCTGACGACTTCTTTTTTACCCAAAATTGATGAAACAAAAAGGGTTTTTAAAGGATATTCTCAACTTTCCACCAATATAAATTATGCTTTACTTTGAATTTAATAAGTAATTTTTATTCATTTTCTATTCCAATTATGACTAAAGTCTTGATTGATAGTTTGATTGAAAAACATCTATAGCTTTCAAATGATATCACATCTTTTGAATCCAAAACATGTGTTGCATTCTATGCTTTGCATACTATAGGATTAAAAAAAGAAAAACTGAATTTCATGAAGTTTTGACCAAGATAAGGTGGTCAGACATACAATTTTTTATATTTTTGAAAAGTTGTGATAAAAAATTAATAATTAATTATTTACTTGGAAAAAATAAAAAAAATATGTATCAAATTGGGATATAATTCCTTTAATTATATCTAAAATATTATAAAAAAATTATTATCATTTTATTGTGGTTAGGGCAGTTAGACAGACACCTACTTCTTATTTTTTCCTTGAAATTTCAGTACTACTGCATTGAAATTTCAAATTTTCAGCAAATATATTTTTATTTTTTTAAACAAACCTAGTATTTTGGAAACTACATTCAATTTGCTACAAATTCTATTCTTACATATTTTTGAAATAATATAGATAACTTATTCAAATTTTTATGTCAAGTTTCCTAACTCTAATTTTTTTGAATTTTTTGCCACTTAAGGGCCTATTTTTTCCATGATGATCCTACACATACTCGTCTGTGGATTAACATGTTGCCTTGCAGGACCGAGCACCTATGATGGTCAATCAAACTCTATGGATCCTTTCACATTTGAGCTCCCTCAAGATTGAGCACTTGTGGCACCTCCTTTGCAAGACCGAGCACCTATGAAGTGTTTTCATTGTATAGGACCAAGCAACTATAGAACCTTTTGTTTATCTTCTATGGGACCGAGCACTCATGGAGCCAACTCTGTAGGACAAAGAACCTATAGAACCTTTTGTTCACCTTATAAAGGACTGAGTACCTACGATGCTTTTGTTCAAATCTCCATAGGATCGAGTACCTATGGAGCCATCTCTTTACTGCAACCAAGCTTTCTAGATTGTGGTTTGCTTCCTTGATGATTCAAGTATATATTTCTCAAATTTATCTATAATTTACTATGAATTCACTAACACTTGTGCTCGCTAAAGTGGGGGAAAAATGTAATGGCATGGATTTACACCCCCTTGGAAATTCCCTATTTACTCTACCTACTACCTTAGAGAATTAAACAAAATAATGCAATTCATATTTTTTCCACCTTTCCCTATCCATTTGGTAGATTTTTTACGTGTTGGTGGGGGATATTATATCAAGGATGCTAGTATGGTGTGTGGATGAATGTGTGGAACACTACCATCCTAACAAGATTCACGCCTTTAGAATCCATAGATGCATTAGACTCCTCCATTGGATGCAATGTCTAGCATCCCATGTTCTTTAGACCAAATTAAAGTGGCTCCTTTACCTCCATTTTTTCCTTCAAATGGATATCTTTTCCATCCAACTCATCTTCTGGACATCCTTCTTAATCATCTCCACACTTTTGGAAACCCTCTTCACTCTTCTCAACATTTTCAAGCCTTACCTCCTCCATTGAATTTGTAAGTTGATACTTTTTTGGTTTACTCTATTCAATGTTGTGACAACACTAGTCTTGGAAAGCTTTTGAGATCACTCCTTGTCCCATTTTCCTTGAGTGCACATGGTTGAAGGTCATATCACTCCATATTCCTTTTAATTGTCATTATCATTTTAATATCATAGCATATTGGTGTTCAACATATTTCTTGGTATTTATTTTTCAATATCTTTCCTTTATCATCTTTTACCTATCATTGCTATTTGGCTATGCATGGAGATTGAAACACCAAAATAGGGGACTAACTATGGAAGTCCTCTAAACACAACCCCAACATTTTTCCATCTTCTTTGTGCAGGTTCTCGTTGAGGTAAAGATCTTGAAGATATCAGCTCATGGGTAGGAAGGTATGCTTTGCTCACCCTTCTTCATCACTTCATAATTAGATTTAGTATTTGTTCTCTTCTTGATAGTTTTTTGTTTTTATTATTACATAAAACTATATTTGTTAGGTCATTAGTGGGTTTTCCTTGGTTTTTAACTTTACTTTACATTTTTTGTATGTACGGATTCTAGTGCCACACCAAGTCACTAGTGCATCTTGCTATCGTCTATTTCTTGTGATGTAGTCCTCAAGCAATGATCTATCTAAGCCATAGTTCAAACTATGGAAACTTGCTCACTTGAATTCCTAAAACATTCAGGCTTGTAAAAGGATAACATCAACTTGGTTTATCTTCCTTCTAGCCTTTAAACTCTAAACCCTCTTGAAACATCATGGTAGTTTGAGGTAGATCAGGGAAGCCTATTTTTCTAGAGCCTCCTATGACTTTGGGTCTTGAGGAATTAGTCCCTCTTCTCTAAAAGATCAATGATTATTCCCCTTGTGGGTTTATTATTAATTCTATTAGTGATGTATAGAGGAAAATTAGGTATAGTTATAGAAGCATCAATATGTGTGAAGGCTATATCAAGCAATATAATAGCTATACCCTTATGAGGTTTAACTTCAATCACATTTACAACATTAGATAAATCATTATCATATTCAGTTTTTTGTTTTTTTTAATGAATAAGAAAAATATCTATATTAATATAAAAGATAGAAATATATATTCACAAAAAAAAGATGTGTGGTAAAAAGGAACACCACAAGAGTTACATGGGCTAAGGCCAGAAGTCAAAAGTCACATGGGCCAAGCCCAAAAAGCAAGAAATATTAGAAACACATGAAATTAAAAGGCCATTAGGCATCCATTGTAGTGCCAACACAGGGCGGTGGGTCCCTATCATATAATTTTTCCCCCCATACATCAGTGAGGTCTGGAGTGACATCAAGGGGAGTCCAACCATCATTATATTTTTCTTTATCTTTGTCTTCACAGTAAGGTGAAATAAAAAAATCCAATCATCAGAGCCATTTAGAAGTATTAGTAGAAGGCCAACCAAAACCACTACCAGGAGCATCACCAATAGGCCACTGAGAAGCACCAAAACCACCACCCACCACCCCTCTAGAAGGCCACCCTAGGTCAACTTGTGAAGGAGAGGGAGACCACCAATGAGGGAAAGAGTCGTGATGAGGAAGAGCCTAAGAGTGGGGCCATAAATCCCTAGCATGACCACTTTTGCGCTGACCTTGTAGTGGTGACCAACCTCAAGAAGAAGTGGGTGAGGGAGGTAGACATTCCACAATACAAGGGGCTTCACCCCAGTGGTCTAGGAGTGCTTGAAGGTGAGAAAATTTAAGCACAAATTTACTAGCTTACACTTGAATCTGCAAAAGAACATTAGAGAAAATAGTTGCTTTAGAATATAAAGAAACAAATTTATCAATCTAACTATGAGAAAATATGCAAGAATTTCTATCTTTCCAAATAATGAAAAGGATTTCCACCCTGAAGTGTACTAAATTTGGGTATACTTTTTGGGGATCCTAGGAGAGTCTCCTAGCAGAACCATATGCTAGGAGAAGGTCTCAAGCTTGAATGGTTGAAAGAAGTCACGAATCCCATTCCATAGCTACTAAGATTTGGTGCAAAACTAGAAGAGGTACTTAAACAACTCAGCTTTCCCATAAAAGGGGAAATGAGGGTCCTAGACCCTCGAGTGAGTAGGTAGAGACCCAACTTGCAAGCATTGGAAAAGAATACACTAAGCAAAGTGGGTGAGTTTTCACTCAACACTTGTAGACCACATAGTTGAAAATATTTTACATCAAATAAACACTGAAGGATAGAGGTGCCACCTCTAGTTGAGATTGTCAATCACTGGAAAATGAGGTGAAAGCCAGTGATAACCAAGCTATGGCTTATAATTTCTGAAAGGGGTGTCTAGGTACAACTTCCAATCCTTCCAAGAAGGCTTGGTGGCACAAATACCCACCTTATGAAGCATATTAGTTGGAATGACTCACACTAGACTATTGTAGGTTTCACAGTCATGGCTTTGAAAACCATATTGAGCACGAAAATCTTCCCATGAAAAAATACACATGGTGGGTCTCTCAAATAAGTTTTGAAGGTTCTGGATACCCTTCTTGTGAAACCTGGGGGCCTTAAGCTAAGGAAGCTTGGCCAATGGCTAACCAACATTGGAAAAAAGAAATGACCATCAAAAATTCTACTGATTGAGTGAGATCCCATCTTGAAATCTAGATCCAAACACTTAAGCCAGGGCTTGAAAGCCTCCCAAGCCAGCCAAATTCTTTTAACCATACAATTTCCCATGATCTAGACTATATCCCTCATAACTAGAAGGATTTGAAATCCAATTCCCTTCCAAGAAGGTTTATGGGTGAGATAGCTAGATTGAATACAATGCCTAAGGAGGATTTTTTATGCCTCATTTCTAGTAAGAGCTTTGATAATCAATTTAATGCAAAGAGCAATCCCTTGTTGCTAAGTGGGGAGAATTCCAAGCACACCAAAGTCTCTAGGTAGGCAACAAAACTCTTAGGAAATATGGTGAAAACCTTGATGAGTCTCATAAGAGGCCTAAAGAAAATCATGAAGCAAATTTTCTAGCTTAGCATTTGAGGCCTTAGATGGGGCCCAACATGAAGAATAATACACATAAGTGGTTACTAAAACTTTAGAGAAAATATAGAATTTACTAGCTAGAGAGAGCAGCTTGGTAATCCAAAAATCAAGTTTCTACTCAATTGGAGAAAGAACTACTTGCTAGAGATTAGTAGAAGAAGCCTAAAAGGTGAAAGGAATGCCTAAAAATTGAAATATTTCATTAGGAGCAATCCATTTCTAGTCATAATACTAAATCCAAAGGGGACTAGGAAGGATAGACTATTTGTAGCATAAATTTTTGTGCCATTGAATGGAAGAACCAATGGCCAAAAAAAAGGTCTCCAAGAAATCAAGAGAAACTTTGACATTATTTTATTCTTCCAGCAAGGTAAGGAAAGAATCATGAGCTAGAAGATACCCAAATCCATCAACAAAAAGAACATAAAATGAGAGGGAGAGTTGACATCCATGAAAAATAGAAAAAAATAGACCAAAGGAAGGGGAATAGCAGCCATTAATGGTGATGCAAGTTAATGCATAAAAAAAAAACATTTGCACATCCTAGATGAATTGAGGTCCAAATCCTAGCATAGAGAGCATAGAAAGTATGAAAGGCCATTCAATGCGATCATAAGCTTTAGTGAAATAAATTTTGAGAAAGATTTCCTTTTAATTAGAGTGTCTCACCCATTTTATGCCTTCCTAGACAACAATAGTGTTTTCTAAGATGAACTTGGATTTAATAAATCGAATTTGCTTTGAGCACACAATTTGAGGAAAAAGAGCATGGATTTTCAAAGCAAGGTCTTTAGTAATAATTTAATAAGATACACTGAGGAGTGTTATGGGAAATTAATTATAGATACCCTTAGGATCACCAACTTTAGATATGAATTTGATATTATCTTTGTTAATAAGATTACCTAAGGTTTTAGAATCAAAAGCTTCAAGGTAAACCTTATGTAGAACTTTACCAACACAATACCAAAGGGCCTTGTAGAATTCACACAGGAACCCATGATTTCTTGGGGCCTTATCATTAGTTATAGTGTTGATAGATTCTTTGAGATCTTCAATTGTGAGAAATTTCTCATAGAAGGATTTTTGGGCTAAGGAGATCGTATTCGGCACATCAACAAGACAATCTTGGAGCACTTGATGCCACTCAAGAGTGTAATCTTGGGATGTAAAAAAATACTCATAGTGCCTAACAAATGCTTGGAGAATATCAAGAATTTTGGAAAGCATATTGTTTCCCTCTTTGATCAGTTTGATACCAAGAGATAAGTTCTTGGCTCAAAGAACCAAAAAAAATTCTTTCAAGGCACAATCCCCAATTTTAAGCTAGTGAAGTTTGGCCTTGATTTGTACCCCTCTAGTAGCATAATTATCAATAAATTTCTTTTGATTCCTTAACTATGTAACCCTAGCTTGTAGAGAAGGGGAAAATGGGTTAGCCACCAAGGCCTCATTGGTAGCATGGAGGTTAGACACTATCACATCATAATAATGTCTATGAAAGATGGCTAGTTGGTGTCTGTAAATGTCAAGAAACCTCACAGTGCAGGTGCCAAAATAATTCCACCACATAATTTATCCTATATTGTGAGGTGGTCTACACTCCAAATTCCAAATAGTGCTAATGTGGGCTAGCATGGGTTGATGACTTAACAAAGAGTTGTTTAAAAAAAATTGGGTCTTATTGGCACAAGGTTTCCTTAATTTCCATTCAATGAAAAATATAATGGGAAAGTGGTTTGACAACATTACATCCAATAATGACCTTATTGAAAGTGGTGAAGAGGTAGCGAAAGAGAAAAATGATTTAGATGAGATCATAGCATGATCAAGGAATTTAAATATCTTATCAGACCTGCCTCCATAGTTGCACCAAGTGTTCCAGAGAGAATGAGAGTGGAGACAACCAATATTGGGGTCAAAAAGACCCAATTTATTACACATGTAGTACCATGCCTCTCTTTCACCAAATACCCATCAAAATGGTAGAGTACAATCCTTGTCATACACCACCTCAACCATATTGAAATCCCCACAAAGTAGCAAGGTACCAACTGGAAATGAATCGACTGTCCATCGCCATAGAAGATATCTTTCAACAACATCATTCAAGGCATAAATATTAATAATCCCAAAGGAATTATTATCAATGTTCAAAATAATCTAGATGATCTAATGTGTGGGATCAAACCCATGATCAACCACACAAGCATGCCATCATGGGGACAAAAGGGTGACCTCTCTGTAACATCCAACCTCATGATTAATACAAAATATTTTACTAGTTGGCCAAGTAGAATGACAAACCGAAGAAAGAAAAAAACCAACAACTTTCACTTCTTTAAGACACAAAACATCAATACCAACATATTTCTGAAGAGTATCCCTAATAGAATACTTCCTAGAGAGGTCTTTCAAACTTCAAACATTCCAAGAAAGAAAATTCATGTTAGAAACTCCACCATTTCATCAAAGTTTGACTCTTCTAGAGTGGAAAAGTGATTTTGTAAATATTTTAGTGGGACTGCCCAATTTGAGTGGTAGGAGAGGAATTCCTTCGTTTCTCCTCAAAAAATTCTATTTCTTCTAGAGGTCGAGAAGGACCTAAAGACCTCCTATGAACTCCCAACATGGGAGAAGACTTAGTCAAGTCTATTGTCATAACTGAGGTAGGTTGGGGTGTAGCCATAGGCCTTGGTCATACTGAAGTGATAATAGAGCCCATTTGGGCTTCCTTCCCCTTCATAGAATATTTTGAAACTTCCTTTACAAGCTTGGTGGTTTTAAAAACTATTCCAAAGCCATTGGACTTATTTTTCTAGTTGGTAAGAATTTTCCATTTTTCCTTTGGTTTAGAGGCAACATCTTCCACCTAATAGGGCTTGTTAGCTTCTCATGGAAAAGATGGAGTACAAGGAATGCAAGAGAGAAATCCTTAATCTTATGGTCATTAGACTAAAACTAGTAGCAAGTGTTCAAAAGATTAAAATAAGATACCTTCTAAGTATGTTGAAAAGAGACAATTTGAATATCAATGGACTCTTTCAAATCCTCTGAAAGGTCCTCTTCAACATAGAATCACTTTTGAGAGTGATCTTGAAAGAACCTATATAGTATCACATAAATAACCCTCCCTTGAGAGGAAGCAATATGCTATAAAAAATGCAACCAAGACAAGAGAAAACCAAGAAACTCAATCTAGACTAGAACCCACAACTTGGTGTCATCCAAGAAAATGAAAACTAGCAAGGAGGACTAGGCATACCAAGCACCATGGTTTAGGATTATCTTAACATGACTGACCTCTGCAAAGTGAAAAGGAAAAAATCCTTTAGTTAAATTTTGGACCATATCAAGGTAGACCCCATGAGGGACCTAGGCCTTTTGAACCCATTCTTTAAGAACACTTTTAGCAAGATTCCTCCCAACAAAATTACCAATAGGAGTATGTTTCTCTAACCATTGACATGCATAATCAAAATCTAGCATGGGTAACACCACATCAGTAGGGAAATCAAAAGACTTACCTCATGGAACACTTTCAGAATAAATTTTTGGGGACACTTGTTTGGAAGATGAGCTATTGAGCAAAGCTGTCGAACCACCAACACAAGCAAGAACTATTGGGATAGAGCTGGTTGTAGGTATAGTAAACCATAAAAACCATAATAAATGTAGTCGTACACATAGAGTAAATGAAAAATCTTGTTCCTAAGGAATGGTATGACATAAGAGGGGCCACAGATGACCACAAACACAAAAAATCCTAGCTAAGATCATTCACCTAGATTAACATATTCTTCATTGTGACTTTGTTGAGAAAAAATAGTTGAATGACTTGGTAATGGGTTTGTAAATATTTTTAAGGTTTGATTAGGTGGCACAACTAATTTATTTCCTTTGTCCTTTACACTAGCTAACTAAATGATATCAGAATTAATGAGGACTTGTACTTGGTTCTTAAGACACATACATCTTTCTGTAGCATGCGTAGGTGTTCAATAATATTGACAAAAGGATTTTGTATTAAATTTTTGTAGTAATTATTTAGTTGTGTCAACAAGCCTAATAAGAGGAAGTTGAATCATTTTTTCTAACAATTCCAACATAATAGCATGGAGAGAATCATAAAATTGTGAAAAATTTATATCTCTTGGCCTAAATTGATATGGTTTTGTAGACATTGTGACAACTTATATTTGGATGTAATTGGATGATTGAGGATTTTTTATATTTATGAAGTTCTTTTTTTTTCTTAAATAGTTGATAGTTTTTATGATGCAAGGCTTTAATTTGACTGGTACAAGATGATGAAGGTGTACCTTCATACTAACTAACCAAAATTTGATAATCATAAAGAGTCATACATAAATATGTAAATGAATGATATTTCATCAACAAAATATTGTCTCTAAATTTAGGTTGTAAATTTCCAAAAAAGACTCTTTACATATTAGAATTCAAAAGCTTATAGGAGATTTGTGAGTAAATCGGTTGTTATTGTCTTATAAAATCAGCCACCTTCTCTTTAGGTCCTTATTTACGAAGAACTATATCTTTTAATGTAACTTGGGGTACAATGTTTTCTTTAAAGTGTTGAATGAAGTTATTTACACATTGTATAAAGGAAACTATTAAGTTATTTGGAAATGGATAAATTGAATCTAGGGAAACACCCTTTAATGACCATGGAAAAAGTTTAGCTAAGAGAGAATCTTGAAAAATACGATCACTCCACAAAGTGGTGAAAGTTGATACACGATTGGTGGGATCTCCTTTTCTAATATACTTCTCAAAGTGCTCAACTATTTCAATATTTTGCATTATGGGTGTTTTTAGGATAGAAAATGATAATGCACAATGTGTGAGGTACATTGGATGGTTAGCATTGGATTGAATTTTGTTCATATTTGAAATTTTCTATTTTAATGATGACATGATTTGTAAGATTTGGTCTATCACAAGATCATTTGGTGACATCTTTTGAGAATGTGTTGGATATGGTAGACTATTATGAATTATTGGCATATTATTTTTTTGCATGTTTATAATAGGTGATTAATACATAGGTTTTATAGGTGAGGTAAAAAATCTATAAGGATTCCCATAATAAAACCCTAGAATTGCATTTAGACCATTACTATATTATGTGGTTGATGCTATTATTAGAGGGGTAAATGTGGGAATATAAGTTATTGTTGTAGGAGAGGAAACTTATTTTCCTAATTTATTTTGAGAATTAGTAATGAATTGAGTGCAACTAGCCACTATAGGAATTTTTGCATCCACTATATGAGCTAGGATACACAACACTTCTATCATTTATGAATCATTAACAACTTTTTAAGGTAATCCAAAAGAGGAACTATTTCTCCAAAAAATAATTTTGTACTTAAGAATTATTGAAGTCCTTCTAGGTTTTTTGTAAATTGTTTAAGTTTATCTTTTGGGGCATAGGAAACAACATCCCTCAAGTCGACATAAATGTTAGGTTCAGATGAAGACATAGCTAATGTAGGGTTAGGAAGATCTAGTCAAAGATGAATTGAGTAGATGTAAAACCTTGGGTGAAAGAGTTATATGAATGAAGATCATCGCTAATTGTGCTTTCACCATGGGAAGCCATAAGTCTTGAACTATATCTCATAGGGTCATTAGATATGGGACACCAAGTCATGAAGCTTACCAGATCCAAAACACTTACATTCTCAAATTAATAAAAAAAAAATAATAGTGATAGGAATTGGAACATTATTTAGGAATAAAAAATAGATTTTCATAGGAATCACAAAGATATAATTATGATCCAAATTTTGTCTAAAATTATTTAGACACAGGTGCTAGCACCCTAGATGAGAGGTATAAGTTTTTTTCTAATTTTAAAATTTTGAAATGAGGGTTAAGAAGAGAACCAAATTCCAATATTTCTATATATAATATATAATTATGAATAAAATTTTAGAATTATAACATACAATAATTAACTAAACCTACATTGACAAATTATGAAATTAAAACTTCTTTATCTTTTTAAATGACAAAGATAATGTAAATATTTACTTTCTAATTATTTTCAAAAAAAGATGCATGCATAAATAGTAAATTCAAATACTCTTATATTGCATTCAAACTTTAAAATGGCCTAATTTATAATTCAAAAGAGTTTGAAAGTGTTCAAGGATCATGTTCACCAAAATTTAACATGGGAAAAAGGGATCTAGGATCTAAATAACACTTGATCCTACATGACAATTGAGTGAACCAAAATTGATCACAAACATCCACTTGGATACTAACATTATGTAGATCCAAAATGGTGGATCATGTTTTTGGTTATTTCTTTGGAGGTTGGTCAATTGATTATAAAATGATTAAATTTGAAGATGAAAATGTGTACTTAGGCTAACTATGCAACTAAAATGAATTATTATTATTTCAAAGAATTATGGAATAGAAGAAAATAAAATGGTTATAGAAAACTACAGTGTAGAGAGAAAGGAACCTAGCATATAAATTTGAGCTTAAACTAGTGGGATAGGGGAACTGGTTCCCTAGGCCTACAAATGTAGACCTTCAAAATAAACAATTATATCTCAATTGGTCATTTTCCATAGGTTATTCCTTTCTAAATAGAGTGTCAAAACATAATCTATCGATGATTAATTCCACTTTCCCTAATTTTTGGACATATGAGGCTTGAATTCTTGATTGAGCAATTGGGTCTTATATCCTTTCCCAAATTCACTTTATATATATCACTTGCACATAAGAGAGGAGGAAAAGGGTTTTATCATATAGGGGCATGCCTATGTCAGACCTCATTTTGGTAGTTCTACTTCCACAATGGCTATTATGATTTGATACAATTCTTACCCTAGGTTAGGTAGAGGAAATGGATAAAAGAATGATAAATTTACAAGTGTTACAACTTAACAAGTTCAGATTTGTATTCCTTGAGGGAGTGAAGTCACTGTACTCATCACCTTCAAGGAGAATTCGATGCTTTATTTGAAGTCCTACAAGGGATAATGATCATAAAACAAAAGGGGATGAAACATGAACAAACTCACATGAAAAATTGAATCATTTCTAACATGATACTTGATTGAAATAATTGTACAATAGTCTTACTAATTCTACTCTTGACTTATTTTTAGGAACTAAATTATGATCTCAATTGTATTAGGATTGCTTAGTGATTCAAATTGTGACAAAGAATTACATTTTATATTCATTTCTTTAATTTCCCACAAAATTAATTATCGAAAACCAACAAATGAATTCAAATTTCTAAATGTTAAATGTTGACAATGAAATATTTAAATTGGGGCAAAAATAGGTTGGAAAGAGTGCTAGTGCCCTAGTATAGACCTATTTTGGGGGTTTAAGTGTTTTTAAATAAATAATAATTGATAATTCCTAAATTAACTTTGATTTTATAAAATTTATTATAAAACAAACAAATTAAGAGCACAAATGGGTTGAAGCACATAGGGGGTGCTAAACCTAGTGCAAAATTTTTAAGCATTACAATTTATGATGCTACAAATTATTTCTAATTTCTTATACATTTGATAGTTTTTTAATTCAAATTAAAATTATATTGGAACTTTTTGTTTATTAATAATTTCTTCATTCCTTTCATAATTCCATTTAATGGTTCCCAAGTGATAAGCTCAAAATGTTCTCTTAATTTTTTTTTGACTTTTTTCCTTTTTTATAATTTGAAATATTTGATTTTTGAGTATATAAAGAAATGATTCTCAACATTATGGAGTTGTCTTTATAATAGTCACTTATATTTTTGTGAAAACTTCTAAACCTTTTAATGGTGAACCTATAATTTCTTTTGTTTCTAGATTTAAAAAAAAATTCTAGTAGTACAAGTGCAACCATAATATCTAAGAAAACTTCCATTCCATTATTATTTTATGAATATGAATAACCTTGTTCCAAAGCTCCAATTTTGGAATGGATAGGTTTTGGTTATGCCATTATGTTTACAACCATCTTTATAATTTGTATAGGAATTTATTAAATATTAAAATATCCACTAAATTCTCTTTGAAAAATTCTATCAAATAGTTCTCACCTTGTATATGGTATCACATTTTTAAAACATTTCTACCAAAATAATTGTAACCAAGCATTTATAGCTATAATATTAGAAAAATATTCTACTTTTATTATGTATTTATGGATGCCCATACCCTATTACAAATCTCCCATTTTAGCATGGGCCAAGAGAATGCTAGTAATAGTGTAATATTCGACTTTATAGAGGCCATTTTAATTTTTTTGAAGGTTTGCAACACCCTTTTATTTGGATCTAAAGCCATTATGTTCCATGAGACACATTTATTTAAGGTTCTTTTTTAAATCCTTATTTTTCCTTTATTGTCCTTTCACATTCATGGTATACATATTTTGTTGCAAGATGGTGTGTCCCTTGGTGTTCCTTGTGCAAATTAGTGCTTGGGTTCATGACATCATTTAACCACCTCCTCTAGATCTTCTATAAATCTGACGATTGTATCAGGCATTGACAAGTCAATTTATATTGGTGCAATGACAACCACCAATGTAACAATTGTTATCAAAGCCGAGGTCATAGGTTTGAACCCATCATTTGTTTTGGGGGTATTTTTTCAAGATGGTGTGTCCCTTGGTCTTCCTCATGCAACATAGTGCTTGGGTTCATGACATAGTTTAACCTCTTCTTGTGGAACTTGTATAAACTTGGTGGTTGTATCGGGCATTGACAAGTCGATCTTTTGGTGCAATGGAAACCACAAATGTAACATATTTACCTTGTCATTTAAAACTATAACATATAATAAAAATTCCCATTTCATTATATGGATGCCCTTATACTATTTTTAAGCTTCAAATTAGTTATGATGTGACTTTGATTATTATATTTTGTTTTGGGTAGGAAATATGCTAAAAATAGGTGTAGAATTTGGTCTTACAAACTAATGATTATTGTATATCCACACTTCTCCATCTACATAAATTTATAATATGAAATATTTATTCATAATTTTGTAGAAAAATACTCTATAAGCCTTGATGAATGAATATATATTGCTCCAAATATCCAACTTGGGGAAAAAATAATTGATTTCACCTTTGTTTCTTATTAGCAAAAAGAGGTTTTGAACCTTCTTTCATCTTACAAAGTTGGTCTTAAAATTATATATTTTTAAACCTTGACCTTAAAATTATTTTATTTTAAGATATAAATATGATTGTGAAAGATGTTTATACAGAAGAAAAATTATAACCTTTTCAAATTATCCATAAACATGTGCAATTCAAAATAATTTTCTAACCTCTAAAAGTTGCACCTTGAAATTTTGATAATTTGAATAAATTTCATATCTTTTAATAAAAATCATATATTTACCTATAAATTTTCCACAATTCTTGTAATATCCCTATAAATCACTCAACAACTTTAATTTTCTCCAAAATTTAACAAAAAAATCCTAATTTAACCATTTGTATAAACTAGGTAGAGAAAAATTCATAGTTCAATATTTTCTAAAGAGAGTTTCTTTTAAAAAATTTACAAGTTGTATTAAATATCCTTAGGTATTTCCCCATAAAATTATTCCATTTCATCTCTTAAATATTTTAAAATTTAATTATTTCCATAATTTTTCCAAACTACATAATTGCTTCAAGGACTTTGACTAAAAATATGGAGAATTCCCCTCTCAAATGACATGTCTTGTAATTTTAATACATTTAAATTTCATAAAATTGATAAAATGAACCATTATTAGGATAGTAAATTAAGATTATTTATACATGAACCATGCAACACTATCACTTTATGACAAAAAAAAATATTTTACACATGACAACACTTGCCATTTAAAAAAAAACAATTTAGTGGTAATAAATTATGCTAATAAGTGTAATCTATTTGGTTGATTGGTTTTAAAGATGTATGATTCAAATTCATAGCCTCTATATCTCATGAAAATATTGAGAAGCTTATTAGCACTAGGTCTGAGTCATGGAAGATAAAGATGGAGGATGTCCTTGAAGAGAGAAATCAATGGATGAATATTAAAAATAAAGAACTCTATGTGGAGAGACTTGAAATATACTTGAAAGACATGAAATATCCATAAATTTTTATATTCTTAAGGATACCATGTTGTATTAACAAATATTGAGGTGGAAATTTATTAAAATGAAAAAGAAAAATAAAGGAATATGTACCATCACATAATGAAGATCTACACATGATGCCATTCATTTTTAAGATTTATGTTCTCAATTAGATAAGTTGAAAGAAAATATATTAGGTTGCAAATATCAAATGGTATGAACTTCACAATCAAGGTTGCAAGAGTTGAAGATAAGATTGAGTTCATCAATGATAACACCAAAGTATTAGGTAACTTAGTTATATCAAAGGAGAGGATACTAAATGAAATTTTTATTGATCTAGAGTAGTTAAATAAAATTGTAAAGGCCTCATAAGTAAAAATAATCACACTTTATGTCCAAATTAAAAAGGTTTTAGAGTATTCCATTAAAGATTAGGATATAGAGGAAAAGACAAGCAATAAGTAAATACACTAGGTTTAAGAAAATTTGACCCAAAAAAAATTAAAATTCTAATAGTAAATATCTATATGGTAACTAATAAATCTAATACAAATAAATTATCAAAGAAAGTAGAAAACATAAAGGTATATTTGAACACAAAAAAGGTTATATATTTATTTCAAGACCAAGGGAATTTTTTCATTAAAGTATAAGAAACCCAAGCCTATACAATCAAAGGAATAAGAGAGAAATAAATTGAACTAGAAAGAAGGCTTGAAATATCAACATAAGAGTTCAAAAACCTAAAGGATATAGTATAAGATATGAAACTATTTGGATGTTCACCTAAGCTTCTAAATGCTCTATGAAGATCCTACTTGAGAAAAATTAAATAAGATGTGTCACCATTAACACTAGACTTATATTTCATGGAGATATCATACATATTGAATATCATGGTAAAAATGAGATAGGTCTTAGTATACTCAATCATTATCAAACTCATCTTAATTATTTACATCGATGGCTTAAGAAAAATGTTAAATTAAATCTTAATATTTCCCATGGGGGGCTAGCTTTCACCCCCAAAGAATTATGGTTTGGGCCAAGGCATAGCCAAGCCAACCCTAACCTACTAGATGTCATTTGGTATCCATTAATAAGAACTAATAGTAGTATTGGCATTAATTTAAGTATCACCCAAAGAAAGGGTAGAGTATGGGGGGGTCCTTAGAGCCCCCTAATATATATATTTTTTCTTTTTTATTTTTTAAATATCACTTAAAAAAATAAATAGCAAAATATTTTTTTTTTAAATTTCCCTCTACAAATGAAACTATATAGTTTTATGACCATAGGACAAGGGAAAATGGGAAAAAAGTTTTCTTTTTACACAATAATCAAAATAGGAAGAATTTTATATTAATGTTTGTCTCTCGGGTCTCTTAAATCTAATGGAAAATTCTTTTTTTTTTGAAAGGTTCATTTGTGAAACTTACCTTACAAAACTCTAATGTTATACAAAAAAAACCCTCATACCTTGCATCTATTTGTTCTTTCTTATAAAAACCTATATTCAAATATGCACCATATTTTTCCATACAAGGGTTATACCAAGCACAACCATGGATTTGATATTAAATGAAAGGAAATTTTCAGCCATCTATGATAATTTCACATAACCAAAATAGATAAAATAATGCAAACAAGTACTCATAATCCATATGCAAAAGAATAGAAAAAATAACATTGAATATGACACAAGATATACCCTAGGAAAAGCCTTAAGGGGGAATAACCAAAGTCATAAATCATAAATGACTCATTTATTATTCAAAAACAAAAATATTACAATACATTTTGTAGAGTCTCTATGAATACCTCTGAAACATCAATCTATCAATATGCACACCATGTGAAAAATAATGTAACCACACATTTGAAAACTTCAAACAATCACATAGGAAACCTACAAGGGATGCTTTCACAAGCCAGACCCAAACTAACCAACCTTAAATAGCTACTCATGTTTTCTCTTTTATATACATAAGCTTTCAAAAAACCACCAAGTTGTATTAAATAAACCATATGACTAATACTTGTTGATCTTACAAAACCATTTCCCCCTTATTTAATTTTTGGTACTAAATTTTCCCAATATTACATATTTCCCAATGTGCAAACCCATATTTTAAATATATACATATATACATGCATACATGTATGTATGTATGTATGTATGTATGTATATATGTATGTATGTATGTATATTGTAGACACCTAAAAATGACCTAGGCCTATAAGCTTCATTTTTACCACTTTTCGTCCTAGTATAATTATGACACTTTAATTATGTTCCTAACCCATCTTCAACTATTAATTAAATAATTCACAATTATTTAATTAATTCAGGGTCTTCTATTCTTCTCGATTATTAAATAAATAAATCATATTTATTTAATGCGTGACTAATTATCTAAAGTCAACTCATAATTAAATAAAGTTCTCATTTTATTTAATTAATCTTTGTCATATATTTATTCAATATGTTACTAATTCCTAAATTCTCTCTTTTAATTAAATAGATTTGTTAATTTATTTAATTAATTAACCACTTCTTCTAAATTAAATAATTATTTTATGTGACACTTCTTTATTTTTAAATAAAACAATCTATTTAAAAATATCTCACATAGTTAACTGATTCTTTTTTTAGTAATTAATTTCAAAAATCAATTCCTCCTTATCTCACAAAATCCAAATTTTGAATTAATTTAATTCAAAATGGAAATATTCTTTGCAAATAAAGTAATTTCTAAAATTATTGATTTTCTAAAATCCCATCTTCTTATCTTCTGATTTTTGCTAATTTCATCTCAACTGTCACATTTATCTTTGATTTAATTTATTTAATTAAATCTTATTCACACAATTGAGAATTTTTCCCTAACCCTAATTGAGAGTTGCCATTTTGAATATTAACCATTGATTCTAGGGCATTTCTCAATCTCTCATCTCTTCTGTCTGTTCAAAATGGCATTTTTTATAAAATACTATTTTTCTCTCATTTCTTGGCATTAGGCAATATTTTAGACATAGGCATTTCAATTGTATTGTCATAGTCATAGGAATTTAGGCATTTATCAAATCCTTCAAAGCTTGGTGTAGGACATAGACATTTATTTGCAGATTGCTCACTCATCAAATCTGAGGGCAACATGTCAACCAGCAAGCAAGAAGGTACTATCAAGGTGAATCATGGAAACTCATGCGAATCAAAGGTAATAATTATTCTTGTTTTCATTGTTCTTGATAGGATCTTTGAGTTTATTTTATGTCTTAGTTTATCTCACATTCTAACCTTAAGAAATTAACCATAGATAATCCATAAATTTACCTTTAGTTACATTGGTGAACCCGAAATTTTGTAGAAAATTTGTGTTTTCTTGTTTGTTTTCACTGTTTTGCAGGTTACAGCCAAGAAGTCATCTGAAATCCCATCACCTTCTTTCGAGCATAGAAAAATGGGTGAATAAAATATTTACAAATTTTTTTGCGTTTTGTAGATCTCAGTCTCAGCTTTCCAGAACTTCAAACGGTTTCAAATTTTGTTAAGATTTGAGAAAGTTATGGCTATTTTAGTGATCACTATTTTTTTAATTTAGCTTTTAAAACCCGTGTTTCTTTTTGCCTATAGCATTTTTTTTGTGCAGAATTGTGGAAAATACTTTCTGGGTTTTGAAGGCTTGATTTTCAGCTTTCCATGGATATTTACCACTTAAAATTTTGTTAAGTTTTGAGGAATTTATCACTATTTTAAGTCTGTTGTTTTCATTTAAGTTTTTATTTTTTTATTTTTTTTACTAATCTTTGTTTACAGCTGTAACTGAGGGTAATTTCTAGGAGTAAAGATTAGATCAATTAAATCAATATAAAATGATAAAAACTCAAAGTTCTATAGAGCACAAAAGAAATTAAGCAATAGAACAATTATACCTGCAATTTGCAATTCTCATGATTACCTCCATAGCACCTTCTTACTTGCTGGATAATGTGGCCCTCAGATTCGTCATTCGAGCAATCTGAAAATGTCTAAGTCTTACAACAAGTCTTGAAGGATTTGCTTAAAAGTCTAAATTCCTATGCCTATTGCCAATGCCTATGTCTAAAACAAATGTCTAAACTTGATCAAATATAAATGCTAAGTAATGGAAAAGTCTAAGAATGCAAGTGAGTAAATGCCTATAATATGCCTATGAAAATATAAAAATGTCAGCGCGTCTGTGTGTAATCGAAAAGTGAGAGGAAAATGCCATTTCAAACGGATGGACAAGATTAATTGACGATGAGAACCTAAAATGAGTGGTCCAGATTAAACCTGAGAATCCCTAATTAGGGTTAGGGAAAAATCATTAATTGGGCGGTCAAAAAAATGTCTTAGATAAACAGATCAACGATGGAGAATAAATGAGACAAATTAATTAAAAAATAAAGATTTTCAAAAAATCAAGAAGATAAGATTGCCTGATTTGCGAGAATCGAAAAATCAAAGAGATAAGATTTGGACTAAAGATCAGATTTGGAAAATCAACAATCTGCCCAATTGCTTGATTTTTGAAAAATTAATTACCAATTTGAATTAAATTAATTCAAATTATGGATTTTATGAGACAATAAATAATCTTTTTAGATTATTTATCAAAAGGACTAACAGTTAAGATTGACATGACATTTTAAATAATTTAATTTATTTAAAATGAGAAGAATATTAATTTGGCAATTAAATAATTAAATTAAATTATTTAATTTAGAAGATAAGATTAATTAATTAAATAAATTAATCAATTTATTTAATTAAGACAATTAGTGACGTATTAAATAAATAAATAAAACTTATTCATTTAATAATCAGGAAGAATTAAATGCAGAAAGGGAAATTAAATAAATTAAGAAATTTATTTAATTAAAGGAAGATTTAGACAGTTAATGACGCATTTAATAAATAAATGAAATTTATTTATTTAATAATCATGAAGAATAAAAGGACATAAATTAATTAAATAATTATGAATTATTTAATCAATAGTCGAATGTGGACCAAGGACATAATTAAATGTCATAATTATGGTAGGATGAAAGTGGTAAAAATGAAGCTTGCAGGCCTAGGTCATTTTTAGGTGTCTACATTTTGCCCCTCTTTGTCATAATGTAGCATGTCACATTGTGACAAAGAAAAATAAGTCAAGAATATGCCCCAGCGAAGGTATGAAATATCATTGCCCCCTCGAAAAAGTTTCAAATTTTGGGTTGGCGACAGAATTTTTTTTAAAGGGTCCTGATAAATCAATTTAATGACTAGAAAATCAACGACACAGTCAGTTTTGGATTCAGACATGTTTAAGGCAATCAACGGGGAATTCCAAGGATGTCAAATGAGACTCCAGTAGTAACCCACCTAAGAAAAATGTCATTTTGACCTTATAAATAGGTTGACAAAGGGGTAAAAATCAATTCACTTTTACTATTTACCTTGCGAAACTTGAGAACTCAGAGCGAAAGGCATAGCAGCGGGGATGGCGATTCCAGTGTCAGAGCACCGTGGGGAGATCGTGAAGACCTTCAGGCAGCCAAAGGGCTCAGAGCCAGCGGTATGTATCTTTAACTCACTTTGTCAATTTCTTGTTTTACATGCCAAATGTTAGTTTCTAGGATAGTCAATGTCTGCGCCGCAATGCAACTGCGTTCGCATAAGCCGCAACTGTCTGCGCATTCGACGCATTTGATGCATCGTGACACAAGTGCACAGAAAAAATAGGATAACTCAGTTGGTTGTGTCGCATTTGATAATTTCTACGATGCAATTGACATTTCATGTCACAACTGACTTTTTGAATTCTGCAATTGCCTAATTGCAACGCATTTGATCTTTTAATAGACGTAATTGTCATTCTGTAACGCAATCACTCTAATGCGATGTAGTCACCAAATATCGCAACACAATCGTCAAAATGTGACGCATTTGTCATTGTGGACTGCATTTGATGTACAGTATGATGCAATTGACATTTTGAGATGCAATTGCCTGAGTGTGACGCATTTGTAATTTTCCTTGACCATAGTTTATTTTGATATTTGCATATCTTTAGATGATATTCACGATTACTGATAGTTTTCCAAAATGTACTGATGCATTGTTTGTCTTTTTGTAGAGGCGACTTGCCCCTATTTATATGAGAGAGCAGACCGACCACCTTTTGGTTCACCTATCAGTTGGCCCTGCGAGAGCGGCGGCGATTGATGCGACTGGGTTTATTCTATGTTGCGTTCATGCTCGCCATTCAGGCGAATAGGGGATTATTGACTGCACTGTGCGAGCGATGGCATTCCGAGACCTGTTCCTTCCACCTGCCGACAAGTGAGGCCACCATTACTCTAGAGGATGTCTATCGGATTCTCCGAGTGCTGATTCATGGGGAGCAGATCGTTTATGTTCTGCGGCATGGTGAGTAGACCTTCCGTGCCTATTATTGAGATTAGGGTGCAGGATTGGGGATTCAGGGCTATGAGATCTGATGGGAGTTCATGGTGGATCATTATGGGTGCTTCGATGCCTTCTTGGAAACTTTGATTGCTGGCATTTTGATTCTTGACCATCGGGGACATGGATTTCCTATTGGTTGGGGAGACGTCCTGGTTGGCATGAGATGGGACAAGATAGTTTACGCTTGGGGTCCTTGTTTGCTAGGGATGCTTTACCATTAGCTACACGATATTGCATACATGAGAGGAGAGAGTATCTCCTGCGGGACCACATTGATGATGATCTGGGTGTGGGAGCACATCGCCATATTCCAGCCTCCCATTGAGAGACCACAGTTGGCCGAGGGGATGCCCTATGCTTACTATTACGCTAGTGCATTACAGCAGACCCATATGTGCGAGACAGGGTGGTGGCGGCATAGGATCGACACTATGGTAATATTCATCTGGAGGCTGTATAGAGATTGCGAGGCATGGGATGATGAGGATGAGCACCTCAGCTTCTGCAGGTAGTATAGATATCTTATTGGTAGGATAGTGTAGACGTCTTTGATTATTGAGATGTACCTCCCATAGCGTGTCCTTAGGCAGTTCAGGGAGTAGCAGGATGTACCCGTGGGGACATCAGAGTATGCCAGGTTTTCCAAAGAGTATGCATGGGGGCTAGCTATTCCTATGGCCTTCACAGAGTAGCAGATAGATGGGCTAGTAGCCTAGGGTTGGGGTTGGAGGGGAGGAGCAGCGGATCCTGGTACTACGCCGACTTATGATTTATGGTGGCAGGCACGTAGACCAGTGCCATTGACGGATCTAAATGGGCCAACACCACTGGATAGACAGTCAGTTATTCTATGGGTACCACAAGCCAGGCAAGGCAATAGAGGCAGAGATGGAGGCAGAGGGAGAGGCAGAGGCAGGGGCGGAGATGGAGGGAGGGGTGGGGATGATGGAGGAGACGGAGGCAGGGGTGGAGATGGAGGCAGGGGCGGAGACGGAGGCAGAGGAGGGGATGGTGGTAGAGGTGGAGCTAGAGGTGGGGATGATGGCAGAGATGGCCAGAGGTGGAGGCGAGACGGCCAGGGATAGGGCCGTAGGGTGCGACAGTGCATGGTGAGGGTAGCATTAGATGTTATCCCTAAGGTTGGTGAGGAGGGTGAGGGTGAGGAGCAGCCCAGTTAGGAGGAGGAGAGGGTGATGGAGTGACAGGAGGAGGAGGTGGATGTGGGAGGGCAGGAGGAGGAGGTAGAGGTGGCAGGACAGGAGGGGGAGGCAGAGGTGGCAGGATAGGAGGAGGAGGCCGAGTGGCAAGACAAGAGGAGGAGGTCGATGATGATGATGAGGAGGATGATGCCATAGATGAGGCCGAGAGACTCCTCTGATGGCAGATGGTGGAGGGAGAGGAGGAGATATCGTCCACTTTAGGGCTGCCGCCGGATGCCACCGTAGATCAGAGGGTGGCCGACCTACAACGGTGACTGGATGAGAGCACAACACAAGTCAAATCATTATAGTCAGCTCTAGAGGTAGCCCGAGTAGAGCAGGATCAGGCAGTGATCCGCCAATAGGATGTGGTCTGGTGGTGTATAGAGTTCACAGCCTTATGCACAAGGCCAATGGGAGACATGGCTCGGGAGCTTGCCAGGGTGAGCACTAGATTAGGGCAGTACAGGACTCTGTATGAGTAGGTAGTGCCACCAGAGTGACGGGATCCTATCTTGTTCCGGTAACAGTCGAGGATAGGCCATGGACACAAGTCAGGCAGTGGCAGTGGTACTAGGAGTCACACTAGTGCCGGAGGGTCTACCTTGATAGGGCACACTTCAGGGCATCGGTCACATCACTCTCACAGGCACACTCCGAGTCACCACTCAGGGCATAGTCATGGGTTAACTGGTTCCGTGCAGAGGTCAGGATAGGTACAGCTGCTAGTGGTTGATCCCTCTACTTCTCAGAGTCCGACCGCAGTGATTTCACAGGTGTTTTATACTATTGAGATGACACCTGCCTTCTCAGTTATGACAGTGGCACAGGCAGAGGTTGCGAAAGGTCCACCTATTGCTTCAAAGCCAGTGACAGGGCCTCAACCACCACATTCTTCACCTCGAGGGGATGATGAGAGCCTACCGTAGGGGCATGCTTGTATTATGACACACTATGTATATTATTTGAGCCTGCGAGCTCCATTTTTGGGATATCCGTTGACTCTATCCTGACATTGTACCTTTTTGAGATTATAGTATATGATGATGTAGTTTTGATGCAACCTATATGTGTTATGTGATGTTTTTTTCTGTATGTATTATGATATGTATGATGTATGATTTGTGATGTATCATGTATGTCTTATGATGCCTATTTGTGATTTTGATGCCATGATGATGCAATGCTTATTTATATGATTATGTTAATGATGTGCATGATGTATTTAGTAAAAGATGCAATGTTGATGACTATGCTAATGCAATGTTTGCGATTATGTATATGATTTAATGCCATGGATGATGTAATGTATGGACCTAATGCAATGTTTATATGATCATGTATGCACTTATGTTTTTGGATGTCATAGGATATCATCACGGGATGGACAAGAGAAGATGACGAGACTAATGAGAGAAAATTATCAGATTGAAGAGGAGAAGACATGAAACTGATGGAAATGCATGCTAATTCCTAGACCAAATCCTTCAAAACTTTACCATAGGACATTAGTACTTATTGCTCTTAATCATCATTGGGAGACTATTGTAATGGCCAAGAAACACCATGATATGACATAGATCAAGGTGTGCAAGGTCATACCATTACGTAAGACAAATAGTCACAGACAAGGATAATCATGACTCATACTAGGAGCGTGCTTGCCCCAGTCCTTTTGCCATAATCCACCACATACAAAAAAAGGAAAAGGACAAATCATGAAACATTGCTGCTTCTCTAAATCCTATTTCTAGGACATCCTTGAGAAACTAGTAGCATGATTGTCAAATTACAAAAAGAAAGAGTCCTTACCATGATATGTCGTTATTTTTCTAAATCCCAAAATCAGGACCTCGCTGAGAAACTAGTAGTCATGCGTGTCAATTGACATGATACGTCACTGCTTCTCTAAATCCTGCATAGTGGGATCTCACTAAAAGGCTAATATCATGATAAAAACTAAAAGACAATTGTCAAGTGTTTGCCAAGTGTGTTTAGATATCCACTGTTCTAATGCCAAGATGCCATGTTTGATAATTTCGAGATGTCGAGATGTTGAAAGTTTTGATTGACCTTGGAAAATGTCGAGAATTGGTGAATTCAGGAAGGACACATCCTAAATAATGCCAATAACAAAAGGATTTGATCCCTAATGGTCATAAGGGGTCCCTTGAAATAATGACGATGCCTAGGAAGGACACATCCTAAGGCATAAATGACAGAGTTGGTTCTTCAGAAGGACACATCTGAAGAATACTGATGTCATAAAGAGTGATCTTTAGATGTCAAGAGGATCACTCAAAATGTCAAAATGATGATGAAGACGCCTAAGAAAGACACATCCTAAGGCGTAAATGACAGAGGTTATCATTCAAAAGGACTCATCTGAAGACTAACCAAAATTTAACAGTTTGATCAGTTTACGATGATTTGATTTGCTTTGATCGAGTTTGACTTGTGTTCAACTATATGCCAATATTGTCATGATGATGCGAGTGACATGCTGATGAGATTGCCATGCTGAAATAACTGATTGTCATGATTTGCTTTGTTTGAGGAGTTTTCCCATGTAGAAAATGATTGAATACTTTTGACGTGTGTGCCATTGTAGTGTCATGAACTCTAATGGACTGACCTAGTGCGGCCTTGGGGGCTCATCGATAGATGGCCTTGCCTATGTCATACACTCAGAGACCTCGTAGTTCGACACGACTAATAACTTTGCCTTGATGAGCAAATATTGCGCCATGATTTATTTTGACAAACCTAAAAGGACTGACCTAATGTCTCGGGGACTCAAGTATGAGTCTTACCTACGTAGCAAATGCACAGAGACAACGTAGTTCAAACAGATGACAAGAACTGATTGGCTTGATTGACTTTGACAAGAGATGACACTGCGCTTGCGTTGTTGTTTTCTTCAAGACATTTTATGATTTATGTCTTTTTTTTAGGACATTTTGCGATGTTTTTTTGTCTTTGTTCAGGACTTTTTGCCACTATTTTTGTCTTTTTTCAGGACTTTTTGCCAATGTTTGTCTTTTTTAGGACTTTTTGCCAATGTTTTGTCTTTTTTTAGGACTTTTTGCCAATGTTTTTGTCTTTTTAGAACTTTTTGCCAATGTTTTTATCTTTTTTTAGGACTTTTTGCCAATGTTTTTGTCTTTTTTCAGGACTTTTTGCCAATGTTTTTATCTTTTTTCAGGACTTTTTACCAATGTTTGTCTTTTTTCAGGACTTTTTGCCAATGTTTTTGTCTTTTTTCAGGACTTTTTATGATGTTTTTGTGATCATATGTGACATCCACTACAGTTGCATGATAAACATTTTTCCCCCAATCAGGTCTAAGACAGTCATTTGCAAGGAATATGGACGGGATGTTGCTGACTTGCTAGACGGATAGTCATTAGGATTTGATGTCAATCATTTATCTACTATGACAGGTAGGGTAGGATGTGATGGTGATTTACAGAATAATGGCAGAAATGCCTTTCAGCCTAGGCCAAGTTAGACAAAGTGATAGTAGATGGCAGAGCAATGATTGATTATACATGGTGCCTGTTTGCCAGGTTTTCACCATGGTACTTGTCTAAAGTGCCTATTTGCCAGGTTTTCACTATTGAACGAATCATTTTTATCTTTACTATTTTCTTGACTTTTTGATTTTTTTGAAGCTACCAAGATGCCTGTTTGCTAGGTTTTCATCAGGGTGACGATTTTTTTAATTTTTTAATTTTTTTGTATTTTATGGCTTTCAACTCCACCCTCTGATGCTATGCATAGAACTTTTAGAGGTGTAAACTATTGATGGGCTCTGTACACTGTTCCCCATCTGGAGTTGCCAATTGATAAGCTCCAGAACCAAAAGAAGATATGATAATATAAGGACCCAGCTAGTTTGGTTCAAATTTTCTTGGCTTTTCTCTATCAACTTGGTTTTTGGGGTTTTGCATGAGAACCAGGTCACCAATGTCAAACTTTCTGACCATAACCTTTTTATTGTAGCTGTGACAAAGGTAGTTATAATATGCTTGGAGATGATTCAGTTTGTTTTCTCTTCTTTCTTCCAGCATTTCCAACTCATGCAAATGTGATTGTCGGTACTCCTCTTTATTAGTTAGACCCTTCAATGAGACTGGTAGCGAAGGAATTTTGACCTCAATGGGTATGATGGCTTCAACACCAAAGACTAGGGCAAACGGGGTGGCACCTGTAGGCATACGAATGCTAGTTTGGTAAGCCCACAGAGCAAGGTTGAATTGTATGTGCCAGTCATGGCCAGTGTCATTGATAGTCTTTTTGAGAATTTTGACAATGGTTTTATTGGACGCCTCCGCTTGGCCATTTCCTTGTGGGTAGTATGGAGATGAAAAGTGGTGTTGGATATGGAATCACTCACATAACTCATGTACGTCTTGATTTTTGAACAGACGTTCGTTGTCAGTGATGATGGATTGTGGAAGGCCATACAGGCAAATGATGTAATTAAGGATGAACTTTGATATTTGTTTGTCAGTAATATATGTCAATGGGATGGCTTCAATCCACTTTGTGAAATACTTAGTGGCGGTAATAATGAATTTGTGGCCATTGGATGAGGTTGGATGAATCTTACCCACGAGGTCGAGTCCCCATTGAGCAAAGGGCCACGGAGAAGTGATTAGCCAGAGTTCTTGTGCTGGAGCGTGGACCAAATCACTATGGATCTGACATTTGCGACAAGTTCTGACATATTCAATTGCATCATTTTCCATTATCGGCCAATAATACCCAAGTCTTGTTACTTTCTTAGCCAGTGTAGGACCACTCAAATGAGATCCACATATACCGTCGTGCACTTCTTGTAAGGTCATACATGCTTCATCAGTGTCAAGACATCTAAGGAGGGTATCATCAAAACTACGGCAGTATAGGGTGTCACTGACAATGGCATACCTTGCAGATTTTCTAATGAAGGACTTCTTTTAGTTATTGGACAGGTTCAGTGGAAGGGTTTGAGATTTTAGGTAGTCATAAATGTCCTGATACCAAGGAGAGTTGGGACCAACAAGTTTGCAAACCATTTCTAATTCTAGGATATCATATGCCGGTATCAAAAGTTGTTCTACTAAAAACTCAAATTGTGACACATTTTTAGGGATGTCCAATAGAGAACTAATAGTGGCCATTGCATCAGCTGCCTTATTCTATTCCTTGGGTATTTTTTCAAAAGAAATCAACTAGAAGTATGTCAGGAAACTATCCACCATCCTTTTGTAGGGAAGCAACTTCTCATCTTTTGTTTCATAGTCATCATTCACCTGGTTGATCACGAGTTGGCAATCCTCGAATACAAGCAACATCTGAATTTTCTATTTGATTGCCAACTTGAGACCTGTGACTAGTGCTTCATATTCAGCAATGTTATTTGTACAAGGGAAAGTGATCCTGAATGACTTGGGAATTGAATCCCCCTATGGTGTGATAAACAAGATTTCAGTGCCTGAGCCATGACCAATATGAGACCCATCAAAATATAGCTTCCATGGTGCTACCGGTTTCGCATGAAAAATGGACTCATCAGGAAAATCAGTTACTAATGGATGAGTGACTTGGATTGGTGCATCTACTAGTTGATCTGCTATTACCTATCCTTTTACTGCCTTACGCTCGACATATTGTATGTCATACTCGCTTAGTATCATGACCCATTTTGCTAACTGGCCAGTTAATTCTGCCCAACTTAGTAGATATTTCAGTGGATCAATCTTGGTGACCAGTTGTATCTGATGACTGAGCATATAGTGTCTTAGTTTTTGGGACACAAAGACAACAACAAGGAATGCACGTTCAATGTATGTGTAGTTCAATTTAGAGCCTATCAATGTGCGGCTGATGTAATAGATTACTCTTTCTTTTCCTTTATGATCATTTTGGGCTAGCAATGCCCGCAGTGCTAAACTAGTAGTTGAGATGTATAGAATCAATGACTTTCTATGAATGGGCGGCATGAGGACTGGTGTTGATAGCAAGTAATCTTTTATTTGGTGGAAGGCCTCTTGACATTTATCTATCCATACAAAGGGGACACCCTTGCATAACAGATACTAGAATGGATGACACTTATCTGCCAATTGGGCTATGAAACGACAAATAGATTGTACTCTGCCTTGTAGAGTTCTGAGTTCACTGATCCCTCTAGGTGGAGGCATGTCTATAATTGCTTTGACCTTTGCCAGATCAACCTCTATGCCTCTTCGGGAAACTATGTATCCCAATAGTTTACCTGATGTGACCCCAAAAACACACTTCTTAGGGTTTAGCTGAACTTTGTAATCTTCAAGTCTCTTGAAAATTATGTCGAGTACCTTCAAATGATCTTTCCTTGTTGCTAATTTGGCCAATATGTTATCTACATAATCCTCCATTATTTTTTGCATCATGTCATGGAAGATCATGGTCATAGCCCTTTGATATGTGGCACCTACATTTTTGAGACAAAAGGGCATGATGTTCCAACAGTATGTACCCCATGGGCAAGTAAATGCCATTTTGTGTTGATCCTTAGGAGCAATGTGAATTTGATTATAACCAGAGAAACCATCCATGATTGATAGCATCTCATGTCCTACAGTTAGGTCTACTATGATGTAAATGTTGGGCAAAGGAAAGTCATCCTTTTGACATGCTTTACTTAGATCTCGAAAGTCTATACATACACGAATCAACGCATTTGGCTTTGTCACCGGCACTAGGTTGAAAATCCATTCAGCATAATCTGTAGACCTTATGAATCTGGCATCCAGTAATTTCTTTAACTCAGCCTTGACCAATAGAGAAACTTAAGGGTGTATTTTGCACAACTTCTACTTGACTGGTTTAGCATTGGGTAATAGTGGCAGATGATGCAGAACCAATTTGTGGTACATTCCTGGCATGTCAGCAGAGGACCATGCGAAGTTGATTTTCTATTCTGCAAAGAGTTTATAAAACTCTGGTTTCTCTTCGTCAGTCAATGATGTAGCAAATAGGATCATCTTGGGGTCCTCTGTAGTTGAAATGTTATCCTCTATTGTGTCCTCAATAAGCATGGCCTATTTCTCCTATTGGATGGGGAGAAAATCTAGTCCTCCATCTTTGGGTGCCTCAGAGAGGTTTTCACTCATAGATACGTCCTTTATTTTTACTATTTTATCGTCAAGAGGTGCCTTTCGGTTTTCACCTAGAGACGTTTCATTTTTCACTTTATTTTTACTTTTGCGACTAAAGGACTGAACAGTCTCACCGAAATATGCGGTGTAGTCTAAATCAATGGCAAATTCGGATTTATGGTCCCCACTGGGTATGCCTTCTCGTAATCCCATGAAATCAACAATTGCCTCATCATTCTGAAATGTGTCCAGAACTAGCGGTCCTTGTTGGTCCCAATTGACTAGCTCTGGGTAAACTAAAGAAATGCCATCGTCAAGGCTAGTGAATTGGGGTGAGGATGCAGACAACATGTAGATGGATTCAGTGATGTTCTAAATGAGGTTATCATCATCCAACTCTACATCGGATTCTATCCAATATTCTCCTTCACTAGTGTCATATTTGTTATCAAAGTAAGGAGTAAAGGTTGTAGAGCCCTGGTTATCAATGTCGTCTAATACCTCGGATAGGTTGGACTGAGGGGGTTCAGACACTGGGTGTTGTATGTCATGGGAAGTGGTAGTGGGACTTTGATTATTTGGTGCTTGTTCAATTTTTAATGTTTGCCAAAATCATTGTTTAGAGGTCAGTTCCCCTGGTTCGACAAACAAAGCATCAAGACAATAGTCACTTAGGGATCATTCGGAGCCAAATCCCACTCATGGGAGTCTGTTTCAATGAGGGTTTCCCTAGTAGTCTCAACACTGTCAAAAGCATGTACTCGGTCATTTGAAAGTCCAAAGGTGCGTTGATCATCATTGTCGAGTGATCCAAACCCTAATCCAAGATACTTTAGAATTTGAAAGGGTTATATGGGTTCCCTTCGACCAGTTTTTATTCTTTCCAAGGCCACTAGTACCATCATAGCCTTTAGCCTTCATGATGTTGTAACCTTTGCCATATCTTTGAACTGGTAATAGGGGTAGTACGACAATATCCTTATAGATCCATCCTGTGATGTCAGCAAGGTCTTCATCACTCATGTCTCCCGGCTTGATAAAAACTGTGTTCGGTGGAACTTTGAAAGTTTCTTGAGGTTTAATTCTGAAACATGGCTGACCATATATCTTTGGAGGTGTGGGTATTGTTGTTATGCTGTATGTTGTGTGAAGTTTGAATTCTCTACAGCCAAGGTCCTGGATTTTGACAGTCGATTTAGTCTTAGGGCTGGTGGAAGGTGGTGGTATGGCAGAAGACATGGATGGAATGGATGTGGAAGATGATGTGAGTGTGGAAGGGTTGATATACCTGGATGACGAGGAGCTAGGTGCTTCTCGGTTAATAGGTACTCAGTTTTCGGAGATGCCCCTTAAGTTTGTACAATATTGGAAAGGGTCAAGATCTCTGTATATGGTTACTTCAGTGCCATCAAATAGAAACTTGAGGCATTGGTGGTATGTGGATGGGATGGATTTTAATGCATGAATCCATGGACGGCCAAGTAAGATGTTATATGGTAGTTCCAAATCCAGGACCTGGCAGGTTGTGTCTACAATGACCGGTCCCACTCTTATAGGGAGAGAGATAACACCTCGTGAAGAGCGTTCCTTGTCATCGTACGCTTTGATCACTATACTTTTTGTTGGGTCTACGCACGCATCAGAGAATCCTAGAGCTTTAACCAATTTGAGGGAGCATATGTTCAATCCTGCTCTGCCATCTACTAAAACCCATCTAACTTTGTGCTTGTGGATAAAAGTTTCTATGTGTAATGCATCATTATGGTTTATTTTATGTGATGATTAATCTTGATCCAAGAAGGTGACATGGTGCGGCGTAGTGAGATATCCCACCATAGTTTCAAACTGATTGAAATTGATGTCCTTAGGGACCGACGACTCTAGGAGAGTTTTATCTAGGATTTCTTTATGCGCAGGAGAGATACGAAGCAGCTCAAGGATAGATATTTGCACGGGAGTCTTCCCTAGCTAGTCAATGAGGTTGAACTGACTCTTGGGTTTCAACTGTTGTGGGGTTGGGACAGGTTTTGGTTGTTTAGCAGATGGAGCAGGTTGTGATTGTTTAGCTGATGGGCTCGGTATAGTGATTTTGGCTTGTCTAGCGGGAGGTGGACTAGCTATAGTGACCTTGCCATTGCGAGTTGTAGCATTACAGTGGGGTGCTCTTCTAACTGTAATGGTATTGATGTATTCATATTTAGTTTGGACATTGTTTATAATAGGTCCACTAGAATAGTCGTACTTGACTTGGGCGAAGCTAGCTTGATTCTGTGGACCTGAAGTGGAAGCATTATGAGAACCATGGTCCTGCAGTGGATTCTTGTGGATAGTATGATTTGAATTGGAGGTGAATTGTGATCCACCTACTTCGATGGTGTGGTTTTTGATAAGACCTTGTATTATGTTTTTCAATTGTCGACAGTTAGAGGTTGTATTCCCTTTTGCTCGATGGTATTCACAAAGTGCATTGTCATTCTACCATGCTGATTTGAATTGTCTTGGGTCATACGGTTTTATTTCTGGCAGTATGATGACCCCATGCTGGAGGCATTTCTTAAGGACTTCTTCAATGGGTTCACCCAAATGGGTGTATGTGCGACCCCTAGGAAATTGTCTCATCTGGTGATATTGTCCCTGATTGTTTTGACCACTTTGATTGTTTGAAGAAGTATTGGGAGGAGGTGTCAATGTCGTTGTTGGTCTATTTTCTTGTTGAACCCCTTTCAAGTCCAATATAGGACCTACAGTGTTTGCAGTCTTGGCGTCAACAACACCATCGTTTGTAACGTGTTTATTTTTAACCCAATATTTTTTTTTGTGAGCGGGTGGATTGACATTTGTGTATTTGGAACTATATCTCAGTTCTCCCTTTGTGATAAGGGCTTTCTCAATCTAGACCCCTTTTTCCACTAATTCTGTGAAGTTTGTGCAACAATGTATTTGTAATGCAAATTTTAGGGGCCCTAGAAGTGTTTGGACAAACATGTCAAATTTTTCCCTTTCAAGAATATCAATGTGACATTGACTAGCAAGGCTTCTCCATTTTTTCAAGAATGGAATAAATGTCTCACCAGAATCTTCTTGCGTGAGATTGCACAAGCTAGTGATAGAGGTATCCATGTCAATGTTGTACACGTAATTTCTTATGAATTTTCATTTGAGCTCATCCCATGTCTGGATATCTTTTTGCGTTGAAAACCATTCAAGGGCTTGACCCACCAAACTTTTGGAAAAAATTCTCATCAAGTATGTTGGTTCGTAGGTGATATCCATACAGTTGGTTGCAAATTCACGAACATGTTCAATGGGATTTGTCTTGCCTCTATATTTTGTGAAGTTGGGTGACACATATCCTGGTGGAAATGGAGGCATGCATAAGCTCGTGTCAAATGGGTGTACATCTAGGTCATATGATATTTCTGATTTCTTGCCTGAAATGTACATGTTTTGGATAATTTTCTCCATATCCCTCACTCTTGTTTTGAGGTCATCCATGGTAGGGTCGTTTATGTTTCCGTACATTGGATTGCCTGGTACACCATGTGTTCCTGTTTGTTGTGTGTGAATATTGGTGTATTGTGGCGATATGGATTGTTGTGGTATGTATGACGTGTGTGGATTGACATGTTGTTGGTATTGGAAGTTATGATTGGGTGCATGTTGATGAGTATGAATGTTGGATGATTATGTTGGGATGTGTCCCCCAGCCATGTGTGTCATTATTTGGGGGATGTTATCACCATCGATGTTATGATGCATTAATGGTGCCATGGGTTGTGTTATGTGGCCACCTTGTGTGAATTGTTGATTTTGTACAAGGGGAACATTTGTGTTTGTACCTTGGGAGACAATGACATTTGACTGTGTTGTCGTGTTAATGTTTTTTTGTTGTCCTTGGATAAATATACATCTTGTGGCTCCTCCCGAAGGATTTTGTGAAATACCACTGAGTAGATATGTCGAAGTTGTCAAGGGGGGATTGTTGTGACTTGATGATGCCCCCGTGGTATTTATTGTCATGGTAAAAAGAGGATTGGAATAATTTTCCCATATTGTTGAGGAGCCAAGAGTGGTTCCATCCGATTGTGGTAGTGTCGTGGATGTTGTGGGCATTATGGATGATTGTGATCCTCCAATAGATGTAGTATTTATTGTGTTGGAAATGTTTGGGATGTTCGATGTAGCATGTACTGTCATTGTGGTGTCAAAGGAAGTGTTGCTCGTAGTGTTTGAAGTTTGACCACTATGTGACATGTTATGTGTGTTGTTATTATTAGGGTTAGGAGGTGTCAAGTTTAGTGTGTTAACATCAAATCCTTGTGGTAACTTAGCTCCTTCACTCAAGAGCATAGCTAAGAATCTATCTCTGTCCTGACGGACCATTGCTTTAGCAAGCTGACAGGCCTCTGGGTCTTGTGTCAATGCCTCTACGTTTTCCTGAAGTAGTTGACCATTTTCATTCTTTTGCAAGAATTGTTCGAATGGGCTGTTTGATGAGGATTGCGTTGTTATTGGAGGTTGATTGTCTAAATTGGAAAATGGATCATAAAGGGTCCAGTTTGAGTCATGTGGAGGATTGTTGACATTAAACATGGAGTCTTGTTAGAAGTTTTCCATTTTTCTCCTTTGTTTTTGAAGTCTAGTTTCGACCATAAATGAGATTGCTCAAATGGGAATGACAACTAAATGCAAGTATGACACTACGTGAAGTCTAAGTTCAAAATGATGACTAGAATGACTAATGTTTTTGGATTTTCATGAATAGAATATGCAATGTGTAGTAATGTAAGACAAGGTTATCTAAGCACTTCTAAGCTTGAACTTTGTTTTCGATTTTGACTACTAAAGGACTTTGTTGGAAATGACAAGTTGACAAGGTCTAAATGACTAGTGAGTTTCCTAACTAGACTTTTCAGCTGGAAAAAATCTCACAAAAGAGGACAATGACTAAAAGGGGGTTTGATAACTTGGTCCAAGAGAGCCTAATTTTGAAAACAATGACTTTGCAAAGTGTGCTAAGAGTTTCCTAATCCTAAGTATGCAAAATGTGAACCTAGGGACAACCTAATGTTGAATGTATGCAACGAAAAAGAATGAAGGATGATGAAACCTATGGTGACTAATGCAACCTAATGGTCAAGACTTTAAGCAATTTCAAGTTTGGTTTCTGACAGAATCTCCCTAGAAACAATGGTTGAAAATTTGAAGACCTCAGGTTTCGACTGTAAAGTTTAAAATTTTGATAGGCAAATGCATCGTTTGAAGCTTCAAATGCGTCACAGTTTGGCAAATGTTGTTCGGTTTTGCAATTGCAGCTTTTGGACTGTCAAATGTGACTTGATTTGTCAGATGCGTTGTGATGCCTATAGATACGGCGTTCTAAGTGCCAAATGTCGTTTAAAAGAGCGATTGCGTTGCAAAAAATCACTTGTGGTTCGACAGATATGATAGTTTTGTTTCAAAGTGATTTTCTTGTTTTGATGGAAATTTTGATCTGTTTGGTGAATGCTTTGTTTCGAACTATGATAGAACTAGAATACACTTGACAAACACAGTGTTTTAAATGTAACCAAACACACATCAGATAAGCACGATCCTAGGTTAGGCCATGACAATATTTGCTAGATTCCACGCGGGTTTCCCGAACCGCATATCTGTAGCATGTGAATTCAAAAGCTTGGTTGCACGGGCTCCCCCTTACAGTGCACTCTCTTCTCAGGAAAACCAAGCTTCCAACCCCCATGAAACTCCCATGGCGAGCTGATCACCTCTACTACAAACTACGAAAGTGTGGATGCCTTCACACCGACCGGTGCTGCGCTAGCAAATAGAAAGATTTTGGCTTTCTATACAAGAGTTTTTAGTTAGGGACCCTCGTTCGAGTGGCCATACATGGGGTAAGAGATCTATCACCATTAAGGTGGCACTCCAGCCTGAAGAGGTTAAGCTTAATAGGGTTTAAGGGAGTACAACTCCGTCTGTATGACACATCTGTACAAGCAACCTTAGGTTTTCCCTTAAGGTTTACATTTATATACCAGTTGGGGGTAGTTTGGTTTTAGCTCCATTGTCAGTTTGAGTTGTGTTGGGGTGATGAAATCCCTAGGCAAGCCTAATTTCTAGAGTTTGTAACCGTTTCTCTTACACCCAAGATTGCCCAAAAGCGCGAGGGGAGAGGATACTCTGATATACCAAGTCAGGGTAAATAACAGATAAGAATGGGTCTGGTTTTTTGATCACAAGGTTTTCACCAAGTGAGAGCATACTCACCTACCATTCCATAAACACAATCAATCAAAGAAGACATGTGTTCTTTTTATATGCACCAAAATTAAATGTTTGCTAATCTATGAAAGAAAAACAAGCACAATGTTTGTTTATTCCATCTTCAACATTCGAACCTACAAACAATGAATTAGTAATCTCTTTAAGCAATGGTCTTTGACACATGAATAGGGATTGCCACACGCTACAAATGAAGATTAGTAACACAAAAAATCTAATCTATCCAACATGCAGGAATGCAAAACCAGAAACAAAAGATCAAAAAACTAGAAAAGAAATAGAAAATAGAAAGCCCTAAGATCCAAAAAAAATCTGAATGACAAAAATGATAGAAAAGAAAATTTACCAGTCAAATGTGGCTCGACAGAGCAGTGGCGTCATTCTGGACTTGAAATATGGCTCTACTGATTAGATGTGTTGTTCCAGATGTCAGTTGAGGCTTATCAGGGTGATTACGGCTCCTCTGTCAGCAGATGCGTTGTGACGCATCAAATGTGTCACGATGTTTTTAAAAAAAACTTGCGTCGATCCATACCTGTACCTGCAAAATAGAAGAAAACAACTAAAAATAGTACAGAAAACTAGAAAATCGGAGTCGGGTTCACCAATGTAACTGAGGGTAATTTCTAGGAGTAAAGATTAGATCAATTAAATCAATATAAAATGACAAAAACCCAAAGTTCTATAGAGCACAAAAGAAATTAAGCAATAGAACAATTATACCTGCAATTTGCAATTCCCATGATTACCTCCATAGCACCTTCTTACTTGCTGGATAATGTGGCCCTCAGATTCGTCGTTCGAGCAATCTGAAAATGTCTAAGTCCTACAACAAGTCTTGAAGGATTTGCTTAAAAGTCTAAATGCCTATGCCTACTGCCAATGTCTATGTCTAAAACAAATGTCTAAACTTGATCAAAAATAGATGCTAAGTAATGGAAAAGTCTAAGAATGCAAGTGAGTAAATGCCTATAATATGCCTATGCAAATATAAAAATGTTAGCACATCTGTGTGTAATCGAAAAGTGAGAGGGAAATGCCATTTTATAGAAAATGTCATTTCGAACGAACGGACGAGATTAATTGATGATGAGAACCTAAAATGAGCGGTCCAGATTAAACCTAAGAATCCCTAATTAGGGTTAGGGAAAAATCATTAATCGGACAGTCAAAAAAATGTCTTAGATAAATAGATTGACGGTGGAGAATAAATGAGACAAATTAATTAGAAAATAAAGATTTTCAAAAAATCAAGAAGATAAGATTCCTGATTTGCGAGATTTGAAAAATCAAAGAGATAAGATTTGGACTGAAGATCAGATTTGGAAAATCAAGAATCTGCCCGATTGCTTGATTTTTGGAAGATTAATTACCAATTTGAATTAAATTAATTCAAATTATGGATTTTATGAGACAATAAATAATCTTTTGATTATTTATCAAAAGGATTGACAGTTAAGATTGACATGACATTTTAAATAATTTATTTTATTTAAAATGAGAAGAATATTAATTTGGCAATTAAATAATTAAATTAAATTATTTAATTTAGAAGATAAGATTAATTAATTAAATAAATTAATCAATTTATTTAATTAAGACAATTAGTGACGATATTAAATAAATAAATAAAACTTATTTATTTAATAATCGAAAGAATTAAATGCAGAAGGAAATCAAATAAATTAATAAATTAATTTAATTAAAGGAAGATTTAGACAGTTAATGACGATATTTAATAAATAAATGAAATTTATTTATTTAATAATCATGAAGAATAAAAGGACATGAATTAATTAAATAATTATGAATTATTTAATCAATAGTCAAATGTGGACCAAGGACATAATTAAATGTCATAATTATGCTAGGACAAAAGTGGTAAAAATGAAGCTTGCAGGCCTAGGTCATTTTTAGGTGTCTATAGCATCATTTGGTGGTTACTTTTCGTTGGTCAAAGGAAAAAATTCAAACTCCTAACATGATTTGCAGGTTCTCATACGGTCTCATTTTTTTTTACAGGTGCAGGAGTATGAAACAATGCAACAACAAACCTACGCGACTACAAATGACTAGTTATTTCCTTTATTAAATTGTTATCTAGATCCGACGCGACCATGACCAATAGTTTGATTTCTGTATGGGGATTAAAATGATCCAATCCTAGGATAAACACTTTAATATGGAATTTATCAATCCTAGGGTAGACACCAAACTTTATTTTATGTTGGTTAAAATGAATCCCTTGTTTGTCGTGAAGCAACATCTTCACTTAGTGTAGATAATCATCATTTGGGTTTAAAACTAAACTTTTTGTTTGTTGTGTTTGTTGGGTAATAGGTATATGCTCTCCCCTTTACTGGGTGATCAAAAAACTAGACTTACCCATTTTATCTTAATTCAATTTATGTTTTATTAAATCCTTTAGAAGGCTTGCCATGGTGGAAAAAAGTACTCACCCTACGGGAACGACCAAAGTGGGAACTGCCAAAGCTAGGTGATGCAGGAGAATCCAGTGGTGTAAGGGCAATCTTGCATCACCCAAAAATAGTTAAATTTCAAGTTTATCAATTTTTAGATATTTTTAAATTTTTTGATACCCTTTTCATCATAATGAAATTTCCAATTTATGGTTTTTATTTTCCATTAATGGGTTGAAAGATATTGTTTTTTTAGTTTCTCAGATTTGCACCTGAAAATCTTTCAAGTTAGATTTGAGGCACTTAGAATTCCTAGATCGGCCCTGAAATTTTCTAAAATTGGCATCATTGATTTTGAGTGTGTTCTTGACTTTGGGAGCTTTCCAATGGTTCAAACGGTTCGCGAATCAGAGCTCCGGATCAAAAGTTATGGCCCTGAGAAGTTGGCACACTTTCTAGAAGATACAATTGCAAATGTTCTTTTGAAATTTGAACTTTAAATTGTAATTTTTTGGTGCCAAACCACCTAAACTCAAATTTGAATGTTGTTTTGGCTCCAAAACTAGAGAGGAGCTCTATTTATGGGCGGGTTTCTAATTTTTGGGGAGAAGCTCGCATATTGTGAAAGGGTTATTTTGTACCTTTTTGTAACTTGCATGTGTTGTAAAGCTTGGGGATTTGAGATCCTCTGCATCTAACAAGCTCCATTTTCTAAATAATAAAATTATTCTCTTGTTTGTGGGTGATTTTTTAAGTCTGAGGTTGCACCCTCATCAAGTGGTATCAGAGCAGGTTTTCTTGAGCGTGTGGACAGATCACTGATCGTGAGGTAGTTCACACTTGGACCATAGTTGTGGGTCGAGGTCAAGAAAGATGCCTCCAAGAGTGATGCCTGGTAGGTGTGGTGGTGCCAGAGGTGGTCGAGGTGGCAAAAATATTGGTGGAAGAGATGCACTGGCAGCCCTCCAAAGACAGATTGATGTGTTACAAGAGCAGTTGAGAAGAGGGTTAAACCTAAGGGAGGAAAGTGAGAATGAAGGAGAGGAAGAAGGTTCAAATGAAGAAGAGGAAGAACAAGAAATTGATCAAGACTAAATGTGGCTAATAAGGGCCATTTTGAAGATTAGGAAAAGACCCAGTGCAGAAGTCCCTAGTTATTCTAGAAGTCTGAATCCGAAAGAGTTGATCAACTGGATCAACGAGCTAGAAAAATATTTTGAGTATGAGGAAATAGAGGACCCAGATCAAGTTAAGTTTGCGAAAATGAAGTTGAAGGGCCATGCCAGTATTTGGTGGAAAGAGGTCCAGTTGGAAAGAAATTGAAGAGGAAAGGGAAACATCACCAGATGGGATTGCATGGTAGAGAAATTGAAGAAACAGTTCATACTAGTGGACTACGAGTTAGATCTATTGAAGAAATTGCAAGGGTTGAAGCAAAGAAGTAGATCTATGAAAGAATATACTGAAGATTTTTTGACAAGATAATCATCAGAACGGGCCACACATAGGCCAATAAGGAGAAGGTAGCCCGATATCTTAATGGGTTACGACCGAGCATTCAGGAGGAGTTAAACTTAGTCAAAATGACCACCATTGAGGATGTGTATCAGTTTGCTCTGAAGGTGGAAGAGAAGCTAAACAAAAGATTTGATGGAAAACAAAAAGGACAAGGAGGTCAAAGTGGAAGGTGCAGTGGAAGACCTTTAGGAAGCCAAAATGATGATGAAAAGAAAAGTGAAGATGTGGGCACCAGCAGAAGCCAAAGGAATTACAACTTCTACTGCGCTCGTGATCAGAATAGTGGTCATCAAAGAGGTAGAGGATGAGGGAGATATGGACAAGGATCTGGAAGAGGTGGTTTCAAAGGAACATGTTTCCAGTGTGGTGAAGAAAGGGCATCGAGCCTATGAATATCCACAACACCAAGGAAGGGTAGACAAAATGCTAGAAGGTCGTGGAAGAGTTGTACATGCAGATAAGGAGGCCCAATCTGAACATTCAGATGATGCTGAAAGGGGAGAAGCCGTAGTGATTAGGAGAAACCTGGTGACTGAGGAAAAAGAACCAGAACAGAGAAGAATATGTTTCGCACAAGGTGCAAGTGTGAAGGAAAATGTTGTGATGTCATTATTGATGGTGGGAGTACCGATAATCTGGTGTTAGAAGAGATGGTCACAAAGTTGAAGCTAAAGAGGGAAAGACACCCGCATTCGTATTGGATTGCCTAGTTGCAGAAAGACCACAAAGTTTTTGTCAATGAGCAGTGCCTAGTAAAGTTCAAGATTGGGAGCTACCATGATGAGGTACTCTATGATATCATCCCTATGGATGCATGTCACATGTTGTTGGGGAGGCCATGGCAGTTCGATAGGCGAGCTATACATAATGGCCATGTAAACACTTATTCCTTGATAAAGGATGGGATTCGTCACAAGTTGAAACATCTAAAGGAGATTGAAGAAAAGGTATGCAATAGTGCTAAAATTTGTTATGTAGATGAAAAAAAAATTGGAAGGTATGAAGCATGAGCATGTGTGTTATGCATTGATTCCTAGAGTGAGTAAGGAGGATAGTGAGAAGGTTCCAGAAGAAGTTTTTCGGATCTTGGATGAGTTTCAAGATATTGTTTCTGATAATGTACCCGAGGGTTTACCACCAATAAGGAAGATTAGTCATCAGATTGACTTGATTCTTGGAGCCAGTTTTCCAAACAAGGCAGCTCATAGAATGACTCCAACAAAAAATGAGGAGTTGAATAGACAAGTTCAAGAGTTGTTTAGAAAGGGTTTGATATGGGAGAGTTTGAGTCCATGTGCAGTACCTGTAGTACTAGCACCAAAGAAGGATGGGGAGTGGAGGATGTGCACAGATTCTCAAGCCATAAAAAAGATAACAATCAAGTACAGATTTCCCCTGCCAAGGATGAATGACTTGATGGACTGTTTGAGTGGAGCTTAGTACTTCACAAAGATTGATCTGAAGAGTGGATATCCCTAGATCCAGATTCGAGAGGGAGATGAATGGAATATTGCCTTCAAGACCAAAGAAGTCCTGTATGAGTCGTTAGTCATGCCTTTTGGGCTAACCAACACACCGAGCACATTCATGTGGCTCATGAACAAGGTACTAAAAGAATTTCTGGGAAGTTTTGTTATTGTGTATTTAGATGATATTTTTATTTTCAATAAGATGTTGGATGAGCATCTGATGCATATTCAGAGAGCCTTTGAAAAGTTAAGAGAAGAGAAACTGTTGATTAATTTGAAAAGGTGTAGTTTTGTTAAGAGGGAGTTAGTGTACTTGGGGTTTGTTGTGAGATCTTTCCATGGTTTGGCTAGTTTTTATAGAAAGTTAATTAGAAATATCAATAGTATTTGTGGACCCCTGACTGAAACAATGAGAGGGGATAGAAAAGAATTCAAGTGGAGAAGTGGGGCAGAAAAAGTTTTGAACTGTTGAATCAAAGGTGACAAAGCAACCTGTTCTAGCCCTCCCAGATTTCAACAAGGTGTTTTAGGTGGATTGTGATGCTAATGGTTGTGCCATTGGAGCAGTGTTGAGCCAAGAAGGTAAGCACATTGCCTATTTCAGTCAAAAGTTAAATGATGCCAAGAGAAAGTATTCTGTATATAATCAGGAATTTTATGCAATAGTTCAAGCTTTGAAGAAATGGAGACACTATTTGTTGTTGAAGGAATTTGTTCTATATACTTATCATCAGGCCTTGCAGTACCTAAATAGTTAGGAAAAATTAAATCAGAGGCATATGAAATGGGTAGAGTTTTTGCAAAGTTATACCTTTGTTTTAAAACATACGAGTGGGAAGTCAAATAGGGTTGCAGATGCCTTAAGTAGGAGGCATACATTGATGACAAAGATGCAGATTGAAGTGGTTGGGTCCAATGAACTTAAGACACTGTACGTAGAAGATCCTGGTTTTGCAGAGGCTTGGAAAGCTTGCAAGAAACCTATTCTAGTGGACAGGACAAGGTGGCTAGATTTCATAATCCAAGATGGCATGTTATTTAAGGAAAGCCAATTGTGTATCTCGAGGAGTTCCATGAGGGAGAACCTGATAAGAAAAGCCAATTGTGTATTCTGAGGAGTTCCATGAGGGAGAACCTGATAAAGGAGAAGCATAGCAGAGGAATGGCAAGACATTTTGGTCAGGATAAGACCATTGCCATTATCAGTGAGCATTATTATTGGCCTTAGTTGTCATAGGATGTGAAGAAGTTTGTACAAAGCTGTAGGGTATGTCAGATGGCTAAAGGAGTGAGTCAGAATATAGGCTTATATCAGCCCTTACCTATACCAGAGAGGCTGTGGGAGTATATAAGTATGGACTTTGTTCTTGGTTTCCTAAGGACACAACGAGGGAATGATTCAGTCTTTGTGGTGGTTGATAGGTTTTCAAAAATGACACATTTCATTCCATGTCAGAAGACCCATGATGCAGTCCACATTGCTGACTTGTTCTTCAAAGAGGTGGTGAGGCTACATGGTCTGCCAAAGAGTATTATTTAAGATTGTGACACCAAATTTGTGGGGTACTTTTGGAGGACCTTGTGGAAGAAGCTGAAGACAGAGTTGAAGTTCAGTTCTGCACACCATCCACAAACAGATGGGTAGACAGACGTTAACAGGAGTCTGGGTAACCTACTGAGATATTTGGTAGGAGATAAACCCAAGGGATTGGAATTGATCTTACCCCAGGCAGAATTTTCTTACAAAATTTCTATCAACAGAAGCACTGGTAGATCACCATTCCAGATTGTGTATAGAGGTAACCCTAGAACAGCTCCAAAACTGAGGAAGATGGACCAAGAGAACAAAATAAGTGTTGGAGTGAAAGATTTTGCAGAACACATCAAGGATATACATGAGAAGGTAAGAGAACATATTAAAAAGATGAATATGCAGTATAAGGCTAAGGCAGATTAGAAAAGGAGGTATAAGGAGTTTTAGATTGGTGATGAAGTGATGGACCACTTCAGAAAGAAAGGTTTCCAGTGGGAACATATAACAAATTAAAGATGAAAAATTTTAGTCCCTGTAAAATTTTGAAGAGGCATGATTCAAGGAATGCATATGAGGTAGAGTTGCCGGATGGATTCAACATTTCCCCTATGTTCAACATTATAGATTTGATAGAGTATCATGAAGGTGGTGTAGAGGATGTACCAACAATAGAACAGTGTGGAATTTCAACACCTACTTCAGAAAAGGAGGAGATTGAAGAAATCCTAGACAGTCATGTGGGAAGGAGTACTACGAACTGGCAATACGAAGAATATCTGGTGAAATGGAATGGAAGGCCTATTGAAGATTCATCCTGGTTGCCTAAGGCAGATGTTGACTGTTTGGGTTTTTTTCCTCCACCATTTGAGATGTGACAGGGTCACTTCTCAAATTACCCTGGGTGTCTGATGTAGGAGCATCCAGTGGTGTAAGGGCAATCTTGCATCACCCAAAAATAGTTAAATTTCACGTTTATCAGTTTTTAGATGTTTTTACATTTTTGGATACCCTTTTCGTCATAATGAAATTCTCAATTTACGGTTTTTATTTTCCAGTCTTGGGTTGAAAGATATTGCAGTTTTAGTTTCCCAGATTTGCACCTGAAAATCTTCTGAGTTAGATTTGAGGCACTTAGAGTTCTCGGATCGGCCTCAAAACTTGCCAAAATTGGTGTCACAAATTTCACGCGCGTTCTTGACTTTGAGACCTTTCCAACAGTTCAAATGGTTCGCGAATCAGAGCATCGGATCAAAAGTTATGGCCCTAGAAGTTGGCGCACTTTCTAGAAGATACAATTGCAAATGTTCTTTTAAAATTTGAACTTCAAGTTGTAATTTTTTGGCGTCAAACCACCTAAACTCAAATTTGAATGTTGTTTTGGCTCCAAAACTAAAGACAATCTCTATTTATGGGCAGGTTTCTAATTTTTGGGTAACCTTTTGGGGACAAGCTCGCATATTGCGAAAAGGGTTATTCTGTAGCTTTTTGTAACTTGCATGTGTTATAGAGCTTGGGGATTTGAGATCCTCTACATGTAAGAAGCTCCATTTTTTGAATAAAAAAATTATTCTCTTGTTTGTGCATTATTTTCTAAGTCTGAGGTTGCACCCTCATCAAGTGGTATCAGAGCGGGTTTTCTTGAGCGTGTGGACAGATCATCGATCATGAGGCAGTTCACACCAGGATGGTGGTTGTGGGTCGAGGTCAAGAAATATGCCTCCAAGAGTGATGCTTGGTAGGCATGGTGGTGCTAGAGGTGGTCGAGGCGGCAAAAATGCTGGTGGAAGAGATGCACTGGCAGCCCTCAAAAGACAAATTGATGCATTACAAGAGTAGTTGAGAAGAGGGTTAAACCTGAGGGAGGAAAGTGAGGATGAAGGAGAGGAAGAAGGTTCAAATGAAGAAGAGGGAGAAGAAGCAATTGATCAAGACCAAATGCGGCTAATAAGGGCCATTTCGAAGATCAGGAAAAGACCCAGAGTAGAAGTCCCCAGTTATTCTGGAAGTCTGAATCCAGAAGAGTTGATCGACTGGATCAACAAGGTAGAAGAATATTTTGAGTATGAGGAAATAGAGGACCTAGATCAGGTTAAGTTTGCAAAAATGAAGCTAAAGGGCCATGCCAGTATTTGGTGGAAAGAGGTCCAGTTGGAAAGAAATTGAAGAAGAAAGGGAAACATCACCAGATGGGATTGCATGGTAGAGAAACAGAAGAAACAGTTCATACCAGTAGACTATGAGTTAGATCTGTTGAAGAAATTGCAATGGTTGAAGCAAGAAATTATATCTGTGAAAGAATGTACTGAAGATTTTCACAAGATAATCATCAGAACAGGCCACACAGAGGCCAATAAGGAGAAGGTAGCCTGATATCTTAATGGGTTACGACCGAGCATTCAGGAGGAGTTAAGCTTAGTCAGAATGACCACCATTGAGGATGCATATCAATTTTCTTTGAAGGTGGAAGAGAAGCTGAGCAAAATATTTGATGGCAAGTAAAAAGGATGAGGAGGTCAAAGTGGAAGGGGTAGCGGAAGACTTTCAAGAAGCCGAAATGATGATGAAAAGAAAAGTGAAGGTGTGGGCACCAGCCAAAGCCAAAGGAATGACAACTTCTACTACCCTCGTGATCAAAATAGTGGTGATCAAAGAGGTAGAGGATGAGGGAGATATGGACAAGGATCTAGAAGAGGTAGTTTCAAAGGAACGTGTTTCTAGTGTGGTGAAGAAGGGCATCGAGCCTATGAATGTCCACAACACCAAGGAAGGGTAGAAAAAAGGCCAGAAGGTCATGGAAGGGTTACGCATGCAGATGAGGAGGCCCAATCTGAACATTCAGATGATGCTAAAAGGGGAGAATCCCTAGTGATTAGGAGAGCCTTGTGACTAAGGAAAAGGAACCTGAATAGAAGAAGAATCTATTTTGCACAAGGTGCAAGTGTGAATGAAAATTTTGTGATGTCATTATTGACAATGAGAGTACCAATAATCTGGTGTCAGAAGAGATGGTCACAAAGTTGAAGCTGAAGAGGGAAAGGCACCTGCATCTGTATCAGATTGTCTAATTGCAGAAAGGCCACAAAGTTTTAGTCAATGAGCAGTTCCTAGTAAATTTCAAGATCAGGAGCTACCATGATGAGGTACTCTATGATATCATCCCCATGGATGCATGTCACATGTTGGGGAGGCCATGGCAGTTCGATAAGAGAGCTATACATGATGGCAATGCAAACACTTATTCCTTGAAAAAGGATAGGGTTCGTCACAAGTTGAAACCTTTGAAGGAGACCGAAGAAAAGGTGTGTAGTAGTGCTAGAATTTGTTATGTAGATGGAAGAAATGTTTTGGAAGGTATGAAGTGTGAGCATGTGTGTTATGCATTGATTCCTAGATTGAGTAAGGAGGATAGTGAGAAGGTTCCAGAAGAAGTTTTTGGGATATTGGATGAGTTTCAGGAGATTGTTTTTGATAATGTACCTAAGGGTTTACCACCAATAAGGAAGATAAATCATCAGATTGACTTGATTCCTAGAGCTAGTTTGCCAAACAAGGCAGCTCATAGAATGACTCCAGCAAAAAATGAGGAGTTGAACAGACAAGTTCAAGAGTTGTTGAGAAAGGGTTTGATATGGGAGAGTTTGAGTCCATGTGCAGTACCTTCAGTACTAGCACCAAAGAAGGATGAGGAGTGGAGGATGTGTATAGATTCTTGAGCCATAAACAAGATAACAATCAAGTACAGATTTCCCCTGTCAAGGATGGATGACCTGATGGACTGTTTGAGTGGAGCTCAGTACTTGACAAAGATTGATCTGAAGAGTGGATATCCCTAGATCTGGATTCGAGAGGGAGATGAATGGAAGATTGCCTTCAAGACCAAAGAGGGCCTGTACCATTGGTTAGTCTTGCCTTTTGGGCTAACCAATGCACCGAGAACATTCATGCGGCTCATGAATGAGGTACTAAAAGAATTTCTGGGAAGTTTTGTCATTGTGTATTTAGATGATATTTTGATTTTCAGTAAGACATTAGATGAGCATCTGATGCATATTCAGAGAGCCTTTGAAAAGTTAAGAGAAGAGAAACCATTGATTAATTTGAAGAAGTGCAGTTTTTTGAAGAGGGAGTTAGTGTACTTGGGGTTTGTTGTCTTAGCAGAAGGTCTCAAGATGGACCAAGAGAAGGTGAAGGCTATTCTGGAATGGCCTACCCCAAGAACTGCTACCGAGGTGTGATCTTTCCATGGTTTGGCTAGTTTTTATAGAAATTTCATTAGAAATTTCAATAGTATTTGTGGACCCCTGACTGAAACAATGAGAGGGGATAGAAAATAATTCAAGTGGAGCAATGGAGCTGCAAAAAGTTTTGAACTGTTGAAGCAGAAGGTGATAGAGCAACATGTTCTAGCCCTCCCAGATTTTAACAAGGTGTTTCAGATTGATTGTGATACCAATGGTTGTGCCATTGGAGCAGTGTTGAGCCAAGAAGGTAAGCCCATTGCCTATTTCAGTGAAAATTTAAATGATGCCAAGAAAAAATATTTTGTATATGATCAGGAATTTTATGCAATAGTTCAAGCTTTAAAGAAATGGAGACATTATTTGTTGCCGAAGGAATTTTTTCTATATACTAATCATCAGGCCTTGGAGTACCCAAATAGTCAGGAAAAATTAAATCAAAGGCATATGAAATGGGTAGAGTTTTTTGAAAGTTATACCTTTGTTTTGAAACATAGAAGTGGGAAGTCAAATAGGGTTGCAGATGCCTTAAGTAGGAGGCATACATTGACAACAAAGATGTAGATTGAAGTGGTTAGGTTCAATGAACATAAGACACTGTACGTAGAAGATCCTGATTTTGTAGAGGCTTGGAAAGCTTGCAAGGAACCTGTTATAGTGGACAGGACAAGGTGATTGGAATTCATAATCCAGGATGGCATGTTATTTAAGGGAAGCCAATTGTGTATCCCGAGGAGTTCCATGAGGGATAACCTGATAAAGGAGAAGCATAGTGGAGGAATGGTAGGACATTTTGGTTAGGACAAGACCATTGCCATTATCAGTGAGCATTATTATTGGCCTGAGTTTTCACAGGATGTGAAGAAGTTTGTACAAAGCTACAGGGTATGTCAGATGGCTAAAGGAGTGAGTCAGAATATGGGCTTATATCAGTCCTTACCTATACCAGAGAGGCCATGGGAGGATATAAGTATGGACTTTGTTCTTGGTTTGCCAAGGACATAATGAGAGAATGATTCAGTCTTTGTGGTGGTTGATAGGTTTTTGAAGATGGCACATTTCATTCCATGTCAGAAGACTCATGATGCAGTTCACATTGTTGACTTGTTCTTCAAAGAGGTGGTGAGGCTACATGGTCTGCAAGAGAGTATTGTTTTAGATCGTGACACCAAATTTGTGGGGTACTTTTGGAGGACCTTGTGGAAGAAGCTGAAGACAGAGTTGAAGTTCAGTTCTACACACCATCCACAAACAGATGGGTAGACAAAGGTTGTTAATAGGACTCTGGGTAACCTACTGAGATGTTTGGTAGGAGATAAACCCAAGGGATGGGACTTGATCTTACCCTAGGCAGAACTTTCCTACAACAAATCTGTCAATAGAAGCACTGGTAGATCACCATTCCAGATTGTATATGGAGGTAGCCCCAGAACAGCTCCAAAATACAGGAAGATGGACCAAGAGAAGAAAATAAGTGCTGAAGTCAAAGATTTTGCAGAACACATCAAGGATATACATGAGAAGTTAAGAGAATATATTAACAAGATGAATATGTAGTATAAGGCTAAGGCAGATCAGAAGAGGAGGTATAAGGAGTTTCAGATTTGTGATGAAGTGATAGTCCACTTTAGGAAAGAAAGGTTTCTAGTGGGAACATATAACAAATTGAAGATGAAGAAGTTCGGTCCCTGTAAAATTTTGAAGAGGCATGATTCAAGGAATGCATATGAGGTAGAGTTGTCGGATGGATTCAACATTTCCCCTTTGTTCAATATTTCAGATTTGACAAAGTATCATGAAGGTGGTGCAGAGGATGCACCAATGATAGAATAGTATGGAATTCCAACACCTAGTTCAGAAAAGGAGGAGATTGAAGAAATCCTAGATAGTCATGTGGGAAGGAGTACTAGGAATAGGTAGTAAGAAGAATATTTGGTGAAATGGAAAGGAAGGTCTATTGAAGATTCATCATGGTTGCCTAAGGTAGATGTTGATAGTTTTGGTTTTTTTCCTCCACCATCTCAAACATGACGGGGTCACTTCTCAAATTACCCTGGGTGTCTGATGCAGGAGCATCCAGTGGTGTAAGGGCAATCTTGCATCACCCAAAAATAGTTAAATTTTAAGTTTATCATTTTTTATATTTTTTTACATTTTTTGATACCCTTTTCATCATAATGAAATTCCCAATTTACGGTTTTTATTTTCCATTCATGGGTTGAAAGATATTGCAGTTTTAGTTTCCCATATTTGCACCTGAAAATCTTCTAAGTTAGATTTGAGGCACTTAGATTTCCTGGATCGACCCTGAAACTTTCCAAAATTGGTGTTGCATATTTTGAGCGCGTTCTTGACTTTGAGACCTTTCCAACGGTTCAAACGGTTCACGAATCAGAGCCCCAGATCAAAAGTTATGGCCCCGAGAAGTTGGCGCACTTTCTAGAAGATACAATTGCAAATGTTCTTTTCAAATTTGAACTTCAAGTTGTAATTTTTTGGCACCAAACCCACTAAACTCAAATTTGAATTTTTTTTGGCTCCAAAACTAAAGAGGAGCTCTATTTATGGGAGGTTTTCTAATTTTTGGGTAAACTTTTGGAGACAAGCTCACATATTGCGAAAGGGTTATTCTATAGCTTTTTGTAATTTGCATGTGTTGTAGAACTTGGGGATTTGAGATCCTCTACATGTAAGAAGCTCTATTTTCTAAATAATAAAATTATTCTCTTGTTTGTGGGTTATTTTCAAAGTCTCAGGTTCCGCTCAAGTTGTGCCCTCATCACTAGGTTTTCCAACCCACTATAATCAAAAGTGAATTTTGGGGAAACCCATATTCAACAGCAGTGAGCAAGATAACCATCCCCAAAGTCTTTGTTCTAAAGATTAGGAGGTCTTCTAAGGGATTTTATCTATTGCCATGCCGAACAGAAACCTTAACTACGAACCATAGTGTAGAAAGCCAGCTGTGTCAGTATCCAAACATTATTTCAATCACAGTACAAGGGGAGGAAAGAATCTGCCCCCAAGACACTCACCATATAATCGCCATGGATTGTTTGCTCAGGGGATTGGTATCCACTTCTGTCACCTTGAGTACGCACCTAGAAAAGACAAAAACATGGGAACCCTCTAGGGGGTGACATGGCTATGTGAGTTGATGCGATTTTAAGATGTGGGTTGTGATTGCTATGATGACATTTTGACTATTAAGAGTGAGTTTGATTGAGGTGTCTTTTTGTTCAAATACTAGTGAAAACAAAAAAAAGGGTCATGTTCGATCCTTGAACATACACTCAATGTTTTAGTTTTTATGTGTTTTCCAACTGCTTTCAGACAAACTTCAACAAACTAAACATCAACAACTTGGGTCCAAACTTGTAAAATTTGAAAAACATTATCATCTCACAACATCATGGCATCCACCACCTTTTCTTCCCTTCAACAAAATGTTGATAGGCTTGCTAGTAAATTTGAATATGAATTACTCTGTAGAGGTTGATACCAAGAAGCCTTTGACTTTAGGAGAGAATTTATCCAAGCTGAAAGCAATGCCCTTCGTACCAACAACCAATCAGTCCAAATCCTCCATCCATCTACCCTCACTATCAACAATCACTTAACACAAATCCTGCCATTAATTACCAACAAACATCCACTTATCACCCTTATCCTAACCTTGACAAGGGAAGCCAACTATCAACTAGTCCATTCCAAACCTCCACGTCATATTCTGACCCTTCACCTATTAATCCTGTCCAAGTCTACATGCCTTATCAACCATCTACCAACTCATGTCAAGTCCCCACATCATACCATACCGATCTGGTCCAAGCCTCAATGTCCTATTTCAATCAACCTTACACCAATCTAGATGAAGTCTCCATGTCATATCCTTGTCCTTCAACAGTTAATCCAGTCCAAGACTCCATGTCCTATCTTTGTCTCTCACATGCTACTCCAGTCCATGTCCCCATGTCCTATCCTAGTCCTTCATATACTAGTCCAGTCCAAGTTCCCACGTCCTATCCTATTCCTTTGGTCATTAATCCTTTTCAAGTCACCCCCTCACAAGCCACATCTAGTCATGAAAATTCTATCATAGTCCAAAGTCAAATCCCATTTAATAAACTTGAGGATACATGTCAAAATGAAAGTCCAAAGCATGACCTTATAATGTCACCCTCATGTCAAGAACAGGGTAGTCCATCCCATGACCCTATCTCAAAGTTCATTCAATATGTCCTTCAAAATAATCATGACATCCAAAACACACCTATCCTTAACAAAAATTCCATTTCTGATTATATCATCTATGACAACCCTATCTTTGATCAAGACCCTATTATTGACCTAGAAATCCAAGATGATCCACTCATTGACCTTTACGCCATTCATGATCGAACACTTTCTAACCTTCTAAAGGCCTCGTCTATTGACATTTCCCATGATGAGACACTTGCCTCCATGGGACATATAGACAATATTCCTCCAGAACAAGAATCTTCCACTAGGGACATGCCTGCATATGATCAAGTTATAGCTAAAATCATCAGAATCTATGACACCAAACATAATGATGGCTTTGACATTTCCTTGGAAGCACTAATAGAATCATCTGAACTTGACATGTCACAAGATCAGACCAAAGATATCAGTTAGGAATATGTCCACCAAGACAATGAAGCTAAGACACTTTATCAACTAGGGTCATCTATCTTTGTCAAAGCAGGCTTTCTTGCAGACAAAAATATTGCAAGTGACAGTATCCATATACCTAATGATGGGTTAGCATCTTGCTTTCAAAATAATAAATACCCCATCGCAAACAAAATCTTTCAAAGCATGCAATATCAAGGCAAAGAACTAGGCACACACAAGCAAGGCATTCTAGAACCAATATAGCTTCAGGAAAATTACAGACATCAAGGTCTTGGCTATTCCTTAGATAGAAAATCAAATGATGTTAGTAGTACCTCCTCGATATTGGGGGTAACCTTGTCAAATAAAAATTTCAAAATGGATTCCATAAGAAATCCTTGTCATAAGATTGCTTCCAACACCCTCTCCACCCACACCATGAACCGTCATTCTATCATGAATAAACTTTCCCTTTGGAACCAACAAAAATAAAAGTCTTACAAGTCAAAAGATCAAAATCAAATTTCGAAGGCCATTGAATCAAACAAAAGGACAAGTGGACAAATGAAATTAAAATGGATCCCAAAGAAAGATGGATCAAACAAAGACACCAAGTCAAATACAAAAATCAATCACAATGTGGAGTCACAAGACAAGAGGACTCCCACATATAACACATGTCCACCTCCTTTAAAATGGTCATCAATCAAGGCATATAAAAGTGTTGGTTCCAAACACCATCCCTCCAAAATCCATCATCCACCATCCCAAGTTTGAAAAATAAAAATTCATTCATCCAAACTTCCAAACAATCTTTCCACATCTACCATCATTCGTCATAACCCTACATTTCATCTAAAGTCCAATGATCCCATGTCACAAATATGTCACATCTTGGTAGCAACTCTTTACCACAAGGACTCTCATGGCACTCTACCATGATGTGCGTATTCTGATAAGGCCAACTCTAGTATAAGAAAGGACAATGGAATCGATCAGTTGTATACAAGTGCTACGATCCTGGCGAGACAACTACTTTAGACAGGGCATTATTGGCATGTCATGGCACCAGTCTCTACATCGGCATTGTTAGTGAATTAAAAATAGTTAGTGGTTATCTAAAGCATCCAGGCTATCCACCAAATCAAAAATACAAAAAAAAATTGAAAAATGTAAAACATCATCACCCTGATGAAAACCTGGCAAACAGGCATCTTGGTGACACCAAAAAAAATAAAAAGTCAAGAAAATAGTAAAGAGAAAAATTTCATCCAATGGTGAAAACTTGGAAAACAAGCACCCTGGATAAGTACCATAATGAAAACCTGGCAAACAGGTGTCATGTGTAAAATAAATCGTCTATGTGGACTTTTACACTTGGGGGCAAGTCGTCTCATTTCCCATACCTTCCTCATGACATTGACATATGTCCATCTAAGCCTTATCATTTCCATGCATTTTTCCCACTTACCTCAGTCTTGACATAAAATTTGCACACATAAATCATGCTTTGGGAAAACTCTTGACATGTTTATCCTTCGGTCATACATGATTCACGAAACATCATGTCATTGACTGTCATAGTCTTATTGTCCTTATATGACATAGTCCTTGAAAATCATATGACAATTCCCTTAGTCTCACGTCTCTCATCCTTTACCAAGGCCACCTCTCATCCTTTCATGTCTGTCACCTATCTTTGCTTTCCCTTGTCAAACAGTCTAAGGATAATCCTCATCCCATCTAGTCCTAACCAAGTCATTCCAAATGCAATGAGTCTAATACATACAAGCACATTATCCAAAATTTTCCTTGACTGTGCTCTTGGCCTGACTGTAGACCTCCATACTTTTGTCACTTTATCATTATCATCCTCATGTTGTTTCGGGATGTGTCCTTCCCACATCAAACAACATTGTCATCACCTATCAATTGGTATTCAGCTTGACTAGGGGCACAATCATGTTTGTCCTTGGATTCTCATGTGTAGGAATTAATCATATGCATTTGTCATGATCCTCTTAAATATCAAAATCCAAAAAAATCATAAAATGACAAAAAGACAAAAACATCACAAAAAGTCCTGAAAAAAGACAAAAGCATGGCAAAAAGTCCTTAAAAAAAGAGGCCAAAAACATCATAAAAGTCCTAAAAAAAGACAAAAACATCATAAAATGTCTAGAAAAAAGATAAAAACATCATAAAATGTCCTGAAGAAAGACCAAAAAATCATAAAATGTCCTGAAAAAAGACCTAGAAATCATAAAACGTCTTGAAGAAAAACACAAAAACATCCAAATCAATGTCAAAATCCTAAAAATGGAGTCAAAGTCAGTCATGTCAGTTAGTCCATGTCATTGTCGAACTACGTTGTCTTTGCACATTTGCTACGAAGGAAAGGCCATCAGTCGATGAGTCTCCAAGACATTAGGTCAGTCTTTTTAGGTTTGTCCACATAAAATTGTGGCATTTGTCACAATCGTCACATCGGTCAAATAAGTCAGACACAGTCAAACTCAAACACAAGAAGTCATTTGAAACATCAATGTCAAAATTGGTCAAAATCAGACAGCACAATCCAATCAATCATATAGTCAATATCAGTCAACTTGCCAAAACATGTTAGTCAAAACAATGTCAGTCTCATCACTCTTTGGTCCTCTTCAAGATGTGTCCTCAGATTTGGACCTCGCCAAAATTTCATTTTCCTTTTTTAGGGTATGTCCTTCCTGACAATAGGCCCTGTCAAACTATCAACACCATCAAATTGGCAAAACCCTTAAACTGTCCAACCTGTCAAATCGACAGGAAATCAATCTTTGGCAAACAAAATAAAATGGCTGTTAATCTTTCTCGTCTATCTTGTCTTATCTTTTGACTATCTTGGCTATTTTGTCTTATCTTTTTAATGTCTTTTCTTTGTGGTCATGTTATTATCTACCTCGAGGATGTCCCATGAAGGATTTAGAGGTGCAATGACGTCTCCTGGCCTATTTTATTTTCTTTTACTTTTGTTTGTGGATTGTCTTGACAAAAAGATTGGGGCAACATGACCTTTAGTATGAGTTAGGATATTCCTTGTCTGTGACTATCTTCTTTTCAAGTGGATGACCTTGCACACCTTGGTCTACGTCATATCATGGTGTTTGTTATCCATTTGTGTCATTTTACCACCCAATGATGATTAAGAGCAATAAATATTAAAGTCCTATGGCAATGTTTTGAAGGATTTGGTCTAGGAATTAACATTCATCTTCTTTAGTCGTGTCATCTTCTCTCACTCATCTCATATAGGCATTGCATCCATATCATCATCCATATCTTTTGCACTAACATTTATTTGTCTCTTCATATTCTAGTCTTCTCATTAATTCTAAGAGCACACCCATGTTCTTGGAACCTGTCTGTCCTCTCGAGGGGGCATATCGCAACCCTCCTCATCATTCTTCCTCATCTTATTTTTGCACTGGGGCATATTTTTGACTTATCTTCTTTGTCACAACGCGACAAGCGGCATTATGACAAAGAAGGGCAAATGTAGACACTTAAAAATGACCTAGGCCTGCAATCTTCATTTTTACCACTTTTCATCCTAGCATAATTATGACACTTTAATTATATTCCTAACCTATCTTCAACTATTAATTAAATAATTCACAATTATTTAATTAATTCAGGGTCTTCTATTCTTCTCGATTATTAAATAAATAAATCATATTTATATAATGTGTCACTAATTAGCTAAATTCAACTCATAATTAAATAAATTTCTCATTTTATTTAATTAATCTTTGTCATATGGGTATGTGCAAGATCATGATGGGCCAAAAAGTGGCAATATTATGGGTATTTGTAGGGTATGTGGCTGATGACTTTTTTTTTACCCAAAATTGATGAAACGAAAGGGTTTTAGAGGAGATTCTCAGCTTTCCACCAATATAAATTATGCTTTAATTTGAATTTAATAAATAATTATTATTTATTTTCTATTAGAATTACGACTAAAGTCCTAATCGATAGCAAATGAAAAACATCTATAACTTTCAAACGGTATCACATTTTTGAATCAAACATGCATCACATACTATAGGATTAAAAAGAAAAATAAATTTCATGAAGTTTTGACCAAGTTAAGGTGGTCAAACATTTTATATTTTTTAAAAGTTTTAATAAAAATTCATAATTAATTATTTACTTGGAAAAAATTACAAAAAATATGCATCACATCCGAAAATGAGTCCTCTAGTTATATATAAAATCTTATAAAAAATATTATCATTTTATTATGGTTAGGGTGGTCAGACAGACACCTACTTCTTATTTTTTCCTTGAAATTTAAGTACTACTGCATTGAAATTTTAAATTTTCACCAAATAGACTTTATTTATTTTTAAATAAACCTAGTAGTTTAGAAACTAAATTCAATTTTCTATAGATTCTATTTTTACATATTTTTGAAATAATATAGATAACTTATTCAAATTTTTACGTCAAGTTGCCTAACACTAATTTTTCTAAATTTTTTGCCACTTAAGGGCTTGTTTTTTCCATGATGATCCTGCACATACCCATATATTTATTCAATATGTCACTAATTCCTAAATTCTCTCTTTTAATTAAATAGATTTGTTAATTTATTTAATTAATTAACCACTTCTTCTAAATTAAATAATTATTTTATGTGACACTTCTTTATTTTTAAATAAAGCAATTTTTATTTTTAAATAAAGCAATTTATTTAAAAATATTTCACATAGTTAACTGATTCTTCTTTTAGTAATTAATTTCAAAAATCAATTCCTCCTTATCTCACAAAATCCAAATTTTGAATTAATTTAATTCAAAATGGAAATATTATTTTGCAAATCAAGTAATTTCTAAAATTATTGATTTTCTAAAATCACATCTTCTTATCTTCTGATTTTTGCTAATTTCATCTCAACTATCACATTCATCCTCGATTTAATTTATTTAATTAAATCTTATTCACACATTTTGGAAAATTTTCCCTAACCCTAATTGAGAGTTGCCATCTTGAATCTTAACCATTGATTCTAGGGCATTTTCTCAATCTCTCATCTATTTCATCCGTTCAAAATGGCATTTTCTATAAAATGTCATTTTCCTCTCTTTTTTTGGCATTAGGCAATATTTTAGACATAACCATTTCAATTGTATTGTCATAGTCATAGGCATTTAGGCATTTATGAAATCCTTCAAAGCTTGGTGTAAGACAGACATTTATTTGCAGATTGCTCACTCATCAAATCTGAGGGCAACACATCAACCAGCAAGCAAGAAGGTACTATCAAGGTGAATCATGGAAACTCATGCGAATCAAAGGTAATAATTATTCTTGTTTTCATTGTTCTTGATAGGATCTTTGGGTTTATTTTATGTGTTAGTTTATCTCACAATCTAACCTTAAGAAATTAACCATAGATACACACACACACAACACACACACACACACACAAACACACACACACACACATATATATAATTGGAATTTTGTGTTTTCATTGGTATCAATCGATCTTTGTTGTTGCATCCCATATTATATGTGTATATATATATATATATGTATATATATGTTTGTGTATATATATGTATGTATATATATATTGCAAGTTTTCATTGTCATTGATATCAACCTCTAGTGTTTCTTTGATGAGCATGTGTTGGTGATGTTTAACCTCTTTTGTTGTTGACATGTTTTAGAAGTGTTTCAAATGATGAGAATTTGTTTGTGGTGCTTGGTTTCCAAGTATTTTTGAGAAAATTTGAATAAAAGAGGAAACAATGTGGTGAAGAGTGTTCAATGTGATAAAGTGGTTTTCAGTGTCTTGCTTTCCATTTCTTCATGGATGAAGATATACCTTTGTGATTCAGATATGTTTCTTAGAGGTGTTTAAAGGTGTTATATCTAGATTTTTAGGTTCTAGATCATTGTGCAAAGAAAGTTACATTTACCAGTGTGTGAACTGTGAAAGTAGTGGTCTGGGAGAAATGGTTTTGCTTTGCATTTATCTATAGTTTGGTTTATGGTATTATGTATATGAGGGTGCACTTATAATGCACACATATATGTTTAGTCTAATTTGATTTTATTTTGGTTCTCCACAAGGTTGGATTCATGTGTTATAGTATATGAAAGGTTATTGGGTGTATAAGATGAATGTGTTCTTTAGGTGAAAGTTGTTGTGAAGGAATTTGTTGTATTTCAAGGTGTTTATGGAATATTCCATATTTTGTTTGAGTGTTGTGTGTGTTCCATGAGTCATATTTGGATCTGAGGTAGTTTGTACTTAATTTTTAATGTTGTTAACATATGTTCATTTGAACTTGGGTGTTTAAACTAATTATGGATGTGCTTCAGTGTTTGTGGAAGCATGGAATTGTGTGTTTATGTGGATTTAGGTTTGAGTTAAGGTTTGATGTTTGAATTCATTCTTTTGCACTGAAAGAATGTTTTTATGTCAACCTAATTTTAATTTTCATGGTTGAGGTGCACAACTCACTTTGTGGATTATTTTCAAGGTTGAGGATGGTATATATGTTTGATTATTTGAGGGAGGAAACATAAGAGAAGAGTTTAATATGAAGTGTTGAGATGTGAAGTGTGAAATTGAGAAATGCAATGTGATCTTTAATGACTAATACTACTAGAAGTGGTGATAAGAAGGTGTCTACATTCTATAGAGAGAGTGTGAATGTTCTAGTGAACCAATGGTGGAACTTTTTTACTGCTTTGAGATAGATTTCTTATTGTAACAATTTTCTTTCTTCTTTCTAATTTGGTAGTGAACCATTGGAAGTGAGCCCTTTGGTAGTGAGCCTATTGTATTCAGTGTTGCAATTACTTTATATTGTGAGCTAATCCTCACTATAGTTTTTACCATCTTGGGTTTTCCACGTAAATTTGGTTTTCTCATGTGTTTGCATTACTATTTCTCATGTTGAAATTCTACTAATGTATGTTAATGATTTAATGGTTTATAGACTAATGTAGATCTAAATGTTAATGAGGGTTTTGATGTTTTAATGTACTATTTATTCACTCCCACTCTCAACTATCTTGTACATTCAACAATTTCTATTAGATCAAGGTTCCTTGGAAGAAATCTTAACCACTTGAGGTATATATAAGATTATGCATAAGAAGTATGCTCCTTTATTTGATGGATTTGATTATGAATTTTGGAAGACCAGGATGGAAGGTTTTCTTATATCTCTCAAATTTGGAGGTTGGAAGTCTATTCAAACTAGATATATAATTCCTACAAATGGTCTGAGTACTAATGATGAGATTAAATTATTTGAGAAAAATGGGAAAGAAAGGTATGTTCTTAAATTGAGTGGTCTTTCTAATTAAAAACATGTGAATTTCACGAGTCTTAAAACTACTAGTGAAATCCAAAAAAATGGAAATTAACTATGAAGGAGATAATAAGGTCAAGCAAGAAAAGGTGCAAAATTTTAAGATCAAGTTTGAAAATATAAGGATCACAAAAGATGATATTGCAAGCTGCATGCATAGAGTGGATGAAATTTTCAATTCCATCAAAGGACTTGATGGAAATCTAGAAGAAGATGAGGTGGTAATGAAGTTACTAAGGAGGTCTTGATGGAAATATAGAAGAAGATGAGGTGGTAATGAAGGTAATAAGAACTCTTACTAAATATTATAGCCATAAGGTTTCTACTATTGAGGAAGTTAAAAATTTGAATAACTATTTTAGAGATCATTTTTTTGGTGTATTAACTACTTTTTAATTAAGAGATTTTGGTCCAAGTCATGTAAAAGGGGAGAATTCTTTCAAAAAATTTAAAGAAGAGAAGAATGCTTAATCAAACTAGGATGATGTTGATGATGTAGAAGCAAATTTTGTGAGAAAATTAAAAAAGGGTACTCGAAAATATAGAGGTAAGTTATCTTTCAAATTTTTTAACTATGGAAACATTGGTCATTATTCTTCAATATGTACTCTCAAATCTTCAAGAGATAGACCTAAGAAGAATAAAGGAAAATCAATTAATACAAGTTATTATGTTAAATAAGATTCTAATATATCTGATGATGAATCTAATTATCCGTATGATGAAGATGATGAATTATATTTCATGGTTCTAAATGTTGGAACTAATTATCCTAAATCTGAGAGATGTATGAAGGAAAGTTATCTAAAAGTAGGTCATAACATTAAAAGAGCAATGGTTATTTCTTTTCATGTTAGAGAGGAGAAGAACAACTCAATAATTGATAGTGGATGCTCAAATCACATGATAGGTGATAAGAGTAATTTTTTTAAGCTTGAGATGTTTGAAGTTGGTTTAGTTAATTTTGGTGATGATACACTTGCTAAGATATGTGGAAAAGGTTCAATCAATTTTGATGGAAAGCATAATATAGATGATGTTCTCTATGTTAAGGGTCTACAACATAATATTTTGATTGTAGTAAAAATGTCTAGCAAAGGATATAATATTGTATTTCAGGATAATGGTTGTAAGATTAGAAAAGGATCAAAAACTATGGTTACAGAAGGAAAAAGGAAAAATGGATTTTTTTATCAAATTAAAGGTGAAAATGGTCAATTCTTTATGACTTAGATTAATGAAAGTTTTCTATGGCATAAAAGAATGTGTCATATCAATGTTGATAGCCTAGTGAGGCTCAGTTCAAATCAAGTTGTGAGAGATCTGGTGAAGATTACAAAGCCTATCAATGTTGTTTGTAAGAGATGTCATATTGGGAAGCAAGCTAGAAAGAGTTTCAAATTTAAAGAACAATATACTATCTGTCCTTTGGAGTTGTTGAATATAGATCTTTGTGGACCTAGTAGAATCATAAATTTTCAAGGTGACAGGTATTCTATGTTATTAATTGATGATTATTCTAGAATGAATTAGGTTAGTTTTCTCAAAGAAAAATTAGAAGCTTTAGATGAGTTTAAAGCATCAAAGCAAAGGTTGAGAATGAAATGAATATGAAAATAAAAATTTTAAGATCTGATAGAGGTGGAGAGTTCACCTCTAGTGAGTTGAACACTTTTTGTAAAGATCATGGAATAAAGAGGCATATGTTAGCTCCTAGGAATCCTCAATAAAATGGAGTTGTGGAAAGCTAGAGTAGGACTGTTCAAGAAGCAACAAGGAAAATGATGAAGCAAGAAAATCTATCGAATTTCTACTAGAGAGAAGCAATTCATATTGAAGTGTATATACTCAATAGAGAACAAGCAAGGAAAAAAAATTTAAAGACTCTGTATGAGTTGTGGTATGGAAGAACCCCTATTGTAAAATATTTTAGAGTATTTGGAAGAAAATGCTACATCAAAAGAGATGAAGAAAAGTAAGGAAAGTTTGATGCAAGATCTGATAAAGGAATCTTCCTTAGATACTCTACAAGAACCAAGGCTTATCGATGCTACAAAAAAGGGATGAAAAATATTTTTGAAAGTGTAAGTGTCAAAGTGGATGATGAATTACATAAAGGTTGAGTGATTGTAGATGGATATAAATCAGATGAGTCCTCTTATAGAGAAAAATGAAAAGATTATGGTAAGGAAAAGGAAGTAAGGTTGAAGAGGAAGAAAATCTAGAAAAGATCCATAAGACCCCTAAGTATGTATAGAAGAATCATTCAGAAGATCAGATCATTAGTGAAAAAAGTAGTGGTGTATTGACAAGAAGAAAGAATGCTATGATAGAAGAACAAGTAAACCTATCTTTACTTTATAACATTAAACCTAAAGAACTAATTGAAGCATGTAAATGTGAATTTTGGATAAAGGCTATGGAGGAAGAACTAATACATACTAAGAAGAATCAAACTTGGGAACTTGTCCCAAGACCTACAAACAAGAAAGTGATTGGAACTAAGTGGGTATTCTAGAACAAGTTGAATGAGAGTGGATAAGTGGTAGGAAATAAGAAAGACCTTTTTGTAAAGTCTACTCACAAGTAGAAGGAATAGATTTTGAGGATACATTTGCTTTGATGGAAGGAATGGAAGCTATTAGGATTTATTTGGATTTTTCAACACATAAGGATTTCAAAGTATATTAGATGGATTTAAATTCTGCATTCTTGAATGGTGAGTTGGAAGAAGAGGCTTATATTGAACAACTAAAAAGCTTTCAGTTATAAAATAATCATGATATTGTTTGTAGATTAAATAAGGCATTAAATGGACTCAAGAAATCTCCTAGAGATTGGTATGCTAGATTAGATAGGTACTTGTTGCAGCAAGGATTCAATAAAGTTACCACACATAGTAACATTTATTTCAAAGTGAAAAAGATAAAATATTGATAGTGGTTGTGTATTTTAATGATATAATATTTGGAGGTAATGAATCAACATGCGCAAGATATTTACAACAAAGATGTAGAAAGAGTTTGAGATGTCTATGTTTGGGGAGATGAATTTATTCCTTGGACTTCAAATAAATAAAACAAAGAAAGGAATATTCATTTCATAATTAAATAATGTCAAGGAAACACTAAAGAAGTTTGGAATGGAAGCTTTAAACCAGTATGTACTCCTATGGTTATTGTTTGCAAACTAAGTATGTGAAAGATATCTTAAGGTTGATCAAAGAAAGTACATATCAATGATTAGAGGATTGTTGTATCTAACTCCTACTAGACTAGATGTTATGTATGTAGATTGTCTTATGGCTAGATTTCAAGAATATCTCAGAGAGTCACATATGGTAGTAGTGAAGAGGATATTCAGATACCTAAAGGTCACTCTAGAACATTGTTTGTGGTATCCAAAGGATACTGATTTCTCTCTAAGTGCTTACATAGATGCAGATTGGGTAGGTTGTATGGATGACAAAAAGAGTACAGGTGGTAGTGATTTCTTTCACAAAAATGGGTTTGGTATCTTGGCTAAGAAAGAAGTAGGATTCAATGTCATTATATAATGTAGAGGCAGAATACATTTTTGCAGCATCATGTTGCACACAAGTGTTGTGGATGAAACAAAATTTGAAAGATATCAAGGTGGTATAAAATGAACCAATTTCTATACATTTTGATAATACAAATTCTATTAATATTTCAAATAATCTAGTAATTCATTCAATGAAAAATCATATTTTAATCTGATATTACATCTTGAGGGAGAAGGTTGTGTAGAGAATAAGGTAAAGTTGGAATATGTGCCTACAAAGGATCAAGTTGTAGATATCTTCACTAAGGATCTTCGTAAGGATAATTTTGAGTATCTCCATGAGAAGTTAGGGTTTATTTCCCATCCTTTCAACTAGATACATAAGGATATGCATCAATCCAATGGATTTCAAGATTTATTCCTTGTTTTGGACTGATTTTGGTGTCTACCTATCAAGGCAAGTAGGTAGTAGCATTTTTGGTTATTTTAGTCAGGGGAGTAAGTGTTTTCACTATGTGGCATATACTAGGTATTTTCCTTTTTCAACTATGTCAACGGATATGTATAGTTGTTACTCCTAATGGGGAGTGTGCAAAGAAGGTGCAAAGAAAACAAAGTGTAGTAAAAGAAAAGGAAGTTGTCGGTGTGATTGATGTCAAAGGGGATGTTCCTCTTTTTCATTGATGTTAATGGCAGATAGAGAGCTAACTAGAAAACCATTTGATATAAGTAGGAGAGACATATTGTGAAAGAGGAAGTGTTGAAAAGTATATGTGATCAAAATTATATGCTTGTGTAAGGGGGAGCAGTATGCACTATGGTGCAATATATGAGGTGGTGATCAAATATTTTATTGTTGATGATGATTTTTTTTCCATGTGTTGCCATAAATGAAAAAGGGAGATATTGTTGGAATTTTTTGTTTTCATTGATGTCAACCTTGGAGATGTTTTGATTGGATGCATTATCTTGTCATTAGAAGTATCACTAATGTCAACCTATAGTGTTTCTTTCATGAGCATGTGTTGGTGATGTTCAATCTATTGTGTGGTTGATATGTTGTACAAGTGTTGTAAATTATGAGAATGTGTTTGTGTTTTTTGGTTTCCTAGTGCTTTTGAGAAAATTTGAATAAAAGAGGAAATAATATGGAGAAGAGTGTTCAATGTGGTAGAGTTGTTTTTAGTGCCTTGCTTCACATTTCTTCATGGGTGAAGATCTTCTTGTGTAGTTTAGATATGTTGATTAGAGGTGTTCAAAGGTGTTATATCTAGAGTATTAGTTTTTGGATAATTATGCAAAGAAAGTGTGCCATAGAAAAATGGTCCCTAATCATTTCTGTGGCCTTTTAGGTCTTGTTTCATGGTGTTGGAACTATTTTGCTTTGATTTTATGTTGTGACATGGCTTAAACATGCTTATTTAGGTACTTAAACTCAAATAATGACATCTTTTGAAGGTGTTATGAAGTGTTGTAAGAAATTTCTACATTCTTCTAGACTCTATTTAATGCAATTTACCTAGAAGCCACATTTTCACTCACCAAAAAGCCCTATTTTAAAGTGTTGTAAAGTCTTATAACAAGCTTTCATGCTTTTCTAGGCATGTCTTCACTATTTACACCCTTTGCATGGTTTATTTTGTCTCTTTATGCCCTCACATGACCTAATTAATTGTATTTTTTAATGTTATCCTAATAAGCAACATTAAATACAACATTTTTCCTGACACATGTTTTTAGGTCCTAGGTGGGACCCATTCACCATGGGTGGCAAATGAGTTCCCCTTTGGCCCCAAATTCAAAATGTTTCAAATTTCCTTTCGAGATTTTATTTAAAATCACTTGATGTTGACCTATGATGAGGTATGAATGGATACTAAGGCATAAGAATTGTATAAATATGTGATTTTCATCTCATTTTACATCTCCTAAAATCTCCTCACTCATTCAAGTATTCAATTCTACATTTTCAAGCATTCAAACATTCATACATCATTTTCAAGCATTCAAGCATTCTACATCATCAATTCAAGCACTATTCAAGCATTTTGAGGTAGCCATTGACATTAATTCAAACTTGCATTATCAAGAGTTAGGTGACTTGATAGCATTGGCATGTTATTATTCTGTATTTCTCTTTCATTTCATTGTATTTTCAAGGGTTTAATTACCAAAAGTGAGGTTTGACCAAGGAAAACCCCTAATCATTTTTCCCCTTTTGCTTGTTTGTTTGCAGCCCTTTTTTTGTAGATTTGACAAGTTATTAGGTGTTGAAGAGTGATTTTAAAGTCAACTAGGTGCTTCAAGTCAACTTGAGTCAAAAATAAAGCTTGGAGAGAGTTATTTGTTCATTTTCTATAGATTTGACTTCGACAACTCAACAAGCAGACATTCCCATATTTGGTATTACAGAGTTGTCTTCTAGTTTTTTAGAAATTTGGGAGATGACTGATTAGCCACCTATGGTGAATGAGTCCTACCTTAGGACTAGAAACTTGAGTTTTGTCAAATTTCAGATCCCGATAGATAGAAACCAACTCCTGATAGTTTTTCATCAGTAGGTGGACTGATTTGCCACCCTGGGTGAATGAGTCCTAGTGTGAGAAATCAATGAATTTCACCAACATCCAAAACACTCTGGAAAGCTCACATTTTATCCAGGTGCACTCAAATTTATCCCTATAGTTTCTATTATGCATAATTTCTTCATTTACTTCATTGTTTGCATATCATAATTTGTTTTCAAACATAGTTGTAATTGCACTTTTGCATTCATTTTCAATCACCTAGATTAAGCTATTGCATTTAGTTAACTTTATTTACATCATATCAAATCACACACATCCTAATTTGAGTGATAAATTAGCATTTTTGGACCCAATCTCTCTCCTTTTAAGTAAAACCCCTAGAAGTGCAAGAGTAGCATTCAGGTCCCAAAAAATCTATGTTTTAGAAAGTTTTTTTCATGAGTGTATGAACTATGAAAGAAGTGTTTTCTAGGAGAAATGGTTGTTCTCTACATTTCTTCACAAGTTTGTTTCTAATATTGTAGATCAGAGGGTGTGTTTCTATTGTGCATATATGTCTTTAGTTTGAGTTTTTTTGTTTTGGTGCTCCACAAGGTTAGATTCATGTGTTATAGTATGTGGAAGGTTAATTGGTTGTATAGGATGAATTTTTTCTTTAGGTGAAAGTTTTTGTGAAGGAATTTGTTGGAATTTAGGGTGTTTATGGAATATTCAAAATTATGTTTTACTATTGTGTGTCGTTTGTGAGTCGTCTTTGGATTTCAAAAAGCGTGTACTTAATATTTAATGGTGTTAACATAGTTTTGGTTGACCTTCATTGTTTACACTAATTACAGATGTGCTTCAATGTTTGTGGAAGCATGGCATGGTTTTTTTATAAAAATTTGGGTCCAAGTTAATGTGTGATGTACTCCACCTTCATTCCATTCAATCATGAGAATATTTTGGTGTCCACCTAATTTGAATTTATATGGTTGGAGTACATAGATGACCTTACGATTTTTTTTCCAGGTTGAGGATGGTATATATGTGTGATGATTTGATTGACTATGCATAAGATAAGAGTGTAATACAAAGTGTTAATATTTGAAGTAAAAAAGTACAAAATGTAATGTGAGCTTTAATTCCTAAGATTATTGGAAGTAGTGAGCAAAAGGTTTCTACATTATATAGAGAGAGAGTGAATGTTCTAGTGAAGGACTGGTCATACTTTTCTATTGCTTTGAGATTGATTTATAATTGTAACAATCCTCTTTATTCTTCTTTCAAATCTAGTAGTGATCCCTCGAGGAGTGAGCCTATTATATTCAGCATTGCAATTACTTTATATTGTGAGCTAATCCTCATTGTGTTTTTTCCCTTCTTGGGTTTTCCATGTAAATCTAGATTTTTCATGTGTTTGAATGTGTTTCCATTAGTATTTTTTTTGTTTACATTCTTCTAATGCATGATAAGGTCTTAATGGTTAATGGAATAATATAGATGTAAATGTTAATGAGGGTTTTGATGTTTTAATGTACAATTCATTCATCCTCCCCTCTTAGTTTTCTTGTGCATTTAACATATATCCCAATGTTACATACAACATATAAAGTGGAACCAAAAATATCAAACCCATGTGATGCATGTTTCTCTAGATCCCAAAGGTGCACCAAAAAATAATATTAAATTGCATTATAATATTATGCAAGTGAAACATAGAAAAAGAGGGTATACCAAATGTGATTGATCAAATGGGTACACCCAATTTTCAATAGATGTTTCATAAATTATGAGAGGAAAAATGCATAAATAACAATAAAAAGCCAAACCTAGCTATTATAACGGTAAAAAGGAAGGATTTCAGATGCTGAAATGATGTGTACCTTGTTGAAAAAGTGTTGCTTCAGGCCTCATTGAGGACACATTTGCCCAGTAGCGAATAGGTCCTTGCTAGGGTTCCAAAAAACTGATATATGGGTTTTGTTCTTAAATGTCTCAACTCCCATATCCTAGGTGCTCAGCTCCTAAAATTCAGAAATAAATTTTGTAGAGTACTTTCCATGATCTTGCAATAAAGATGACAACCTTTACAACTTTGCAATCTTGAAAAAATTTGCAACTATTGGTCTCCACTTGATCTTCAATCTAAAACCTGCAATCACACATCAAGAGAGGAAAAAATGTTGATTATTAGGGAATATGGTTTTTCCTTTGTCAAACCCCATTTTGGTAATTAAAACTTGTAATGAAATAATGCATAACAAAAAGATGAATGAACAACAATGTGTAGCAACTCACCAATCCTCAATTGAGCCTTGAAGTAAAAATGTGAAACTTAGCATGAAGTGGCCTCAATGTATGTAGATCTTGATCATGAACTTGAAATAATATAATGGCTTTGAATACTATAATGATCTTGTGAAAGTACTATAATTACTTCATTCATCTTTATACTTATATCACATAGTTTCAATGTTATAACTATAGAGCTTTCACAACATCATTAAAAGCTCTATAGTTATCATTCAAAGCTCTATAATTATCACATGAAATTAGAGCTTTGAGCTTTCAATGATGTTGTGAAACTATGTGAGATAAGTATAAAGATCATTATAGGTCTAGTTATGAAACTATGTGAGATAACTTTATATTTATACTTATCTTAAGATTTAATCCTAAAATTTAAATAACACAAGCCAACATCAAATCTAGGATTTGAAATCACTAAAATACTACTAAGAATGTGATTAAAAATGGATGTCCTAAGTTAAGGAGGACCTATTTTCCATAGGGTGAATGGGTTGTAGCATACTTAGGTAGGACCTATTTTAGATATTTTGACTTAACATGCCAAAAGGGGGTCCTAGGACCTAGTGAGGACCCATTCACCAGGCGGCGAATGGGTCCCAAGTCACTATCCTAGGACACAAACCTTGAAAAATTAAGTGTTGTGAAATATTATTAATGAGTGTCAGGCTGTATCCATCAGAAAATGCAATAAATAAGGCTTGGATTTGAATTTAAGGGGACAATTAACTTCAATTTAACCTCAATTAATTAATAAATCCATAGATTAGTGAGAAAGTGTAAAGAAACACTTTACAACACCCTAAATAAGGCACCATTAAGTCCATTTTATTAAAAAGGGTCCTAGACTTAATGTGAATGTGTAAAACATATTACAACACTAAATAAAGGCAACATTAGGCTCATTTATTGTTTATCATTCCCAAATTAAGTAAGGATAAGGGATACTTTTTTTGTTACTACATTTTTCCCCCACTTTAGTGAGAGTTTTCCCCCATGTAAAACTCACACTAAAGTAGACATTCAATACACTTATGGATGAAGTAATGACAAAGATACACAATCATTCCCTATCAAAGACCAAGAAAAACAAAGTAAAATAAATGATCAAGCTTCAACCATTCCAATATGATATGGAACGTGATTGTTTTTCTGAGAAAAGGATCAAACTTCAACAACATGTCCAACATGATGTGGAATAGATCGAGGTTACTTTTTCAAAAAAAATTACAAGTGGAACTTGATGTCCACTATGCAAATGACACACACACTCACTCTAGGGTAGTGGAACCTTAGGCCATCCACTAGGTGAGTATCCCAAAAAGGTGGAAAATGAGATAATTATATTAGCCTCCCATACCAAACCAAAGTTATCCTCCTACCAACCTCGATAAGATACCACAATGCTAAATGCTTATGAATATTATGTCTATAGGTATTTTTCAAGGAGTTCTAAATTCATGTAATGTCTTCCTCTTAGGGAACATTGTGCCTAATGTCTCCAAGAGAGGACAAGTCAAGAATATTAGATTGCCACTTATGGGATTTATCATTTCACATCATGCCACTAGGGGAAAGTCGTATGCTTAGAAATATCATAATCTTGGAGGACATAAAATCCAATGACACCACCAAGAAAAGAACGCATCACAAGAAAATAAAATCACACCATGAAATATGAAATTTTTTGAAAGATTATATTGATGTATGTCACCACTTTAAAGTAGTTGATAACACCATTATTATGAGAAACCACTTTAAAGTATTCAATTTTTTCTCCTAGGACATGAGAGATTACTTAGAATTCCCTATGACAATTCATATGTTCTCAAATGAAACTACATCATGAATAAGGGGTTGCCCACAAAATGCAATACTGAAGATAACTTAGTATGTCACATCCAAGCCAACTTAGGGAATGTTGTCCACATCCCAAGATTGCTCTTATATATACATGGAAGGTAGTCAGCTAGCCAAAAGAGACAATTACCAGTGACATATGTGGACAAGGCTATTTAATCCCTTTCCCCCACTGAGTGCAAGACAAGGATGAGCTAAGATGATTGATGATATGTTGCCCCTTGCAAAAAGAAAATGTTTTTCAATCAATGTAAAACATGCAATAGTGAGTATGTTATGGTCCTACAACTATTACATGACAAGGATAAACAACTAATGTTATTGATTAAATAATGTGTAGAAAAAGTATACACTTGATGTCTATCTAATGAGATATTCCCACATGTAGTATCTATCAGTTTAGGATTCACCAAAGTTAAGGTTGGATTGGAATACTATATTGTAAGGGTATTGATGTTAAGTGAAGGCATTTTTGATGTTTTTTTTTCTTTCTAAGGACAATAACCAAGACCATTAGTTGTTTGTTGTGTGTTAGGATCTATAGGGACATGGATACCTTGTTCTCTAGCACCACATCATTTTCCACTATACCCAAGTTGTTTTATGAGTTCATAAGCTTTTCCATAAAGAATTTTCATTTATTTTGGATTCGACGATTACTCATATTCAACTTCATCAAATTTTGTTGTGTAATTTTCTTCTTACTTTTTTTTGAGGCTTTCCAACATGAGCATAAATTATGGATGGTTGTCTTGGTTGTTCCTATGTTGTCATTGATGTCAACATGGTAATAACTATATGATAATAACTATATGGGAAGTTTTCTTGGTTTACCAAAAGTTGTTCTTTGTTGATAATACTCCTTTGAAATGGAACAATGTGTTGGTATTTGAGTCTGAAACTCATCACAAGATCTAATATGACACTAATCTCCTAATCATGTTTTCTTGACTCATTTAGACAACTATATCCTAGATCTTGAGACATCTTTTTCTATTAACAAAAAAGTTATCTCTGACAGAGTTTAACTCTATATCCTACTATTATTCTTTGTGTGGTATATTGTGTGGGAGACTAAGCATTCTACTAAATTGAACATTCTTATGCTACAATTTTGTTGATAGTCTCTTTACTAGTCGTATGATGGTAAATTAATGTGTTCTCAGATCTAGAAAGTGTTTGCTTTGAGAATTACTTATTGGTTTAGAGAATTGTGTTGTAATCTTGGATGAATCTTCGAATGCAATATATTATGAAGACTAACAACTGACTTGGCATAATGCACTACATGGACAAAATGTTTAAAACTTATAAGGTGCTGACAAAGAAGGTTTTTATTATTTTGTGTTCATCCAATTAGCCCGACCTAATTTATGAATAAGATATGCTTGTATATATATAAGGTGTTTTGAGTATGATGAGAAGAGAAGAAGTGGAAGAAGACACACATGAGTAGTGAATGTGAAATGCAAAGAGATTGAGGAGTGTGTGAAGATTTAAGCCTAAATGATTTATTAGTTGTGATTAGTGTAGTTTTGTTGAGCGATAACTATGTGAGGTAATAGTTTATATTCTGAACTTCAGTGCCATTGAACCCTCCACATTGAAGGTGTATTCCATTAGTTCAATCTTTTGGCAGTGAGCCACCATCATTTTGTCTTGGAAGTGAGCCATCTTTTGTACTCAGGCTATGATCCCTTTTAAGGATAGTTAGTTCTAGCAGTAAGCCTTGTAATATTTTGTATTCAGATATAATATATTGTGAGTTAACCCTCACCATGGTTTTTCCCTCATTGGGTTTTCCACATAAAAATCTTGGTGTTCATGTGTATGATTGCATTGACTTGTTTCTATGTTTACTCTTGCTGATTTATTCAAAATTGTGATAATGTTTAAGTGAATTTTACTATGGGTTTATGGAATACTAATTCACCCCCCTCTTAGTGTTCCAAATGCTCAACAATTGGTATTAGATCTTGGTTCCTTGGAAGAAGCCTAATATCTTGAAGAAGGTCTTAGAATTTGAGTATGAGAAATTTTTTCCTTCAGAGGTAGTGTCTACTGCATTTTTAGAAGAAATGGATGTAATAAAGGACAAATTGATAAAAGAAAATGAGTACATTGAAGAGATACAAAGTAAGAGTATGGAAGCATGTGATCAGTTGACTGAAGGAGAAGAAACCTTCACTAGCCTACTGAAACAATTGGATGAGAAGAAAAGAACTAAAGAATGTATGGAAATTGAAATGCAAAAGATGGATGAATGCACAAAGCTTGAATTAGAAGAAAATATATTGAGATCTAATCTGGAAAGGGAAAGAATTTTTGAAGAAAAATTTAAAATAAGCTCGGCGATGCTTGATGAGTTGATTACCCCTCAAAGATTGGAAATGGATAAGATCAGTTTAGGGTTTGAGGAAGGCCAAGGTTCTAAGCAAAGAAATTCATTGAAAAGAAGATGTGATACAAAATAGACAAATCAAGGAGTGAAGAAGCAATTCTAGAAAAATCCCTATCAAATGATATGATGCTAAAAGGTATTTATCCTTGAACAGTGCTTGTCATTCCCACAAGAAATTTGGTCATAAGGTGAAGGACTATAGAAGTAAAATGAATGATTCTAAGAGAAAGAAAGGGTATAAATAAATTATGTTGGATAAAAGGGGAAATGGAAAGAAGAATGATCTAACCTTTGATCCAAAAGAAGCAAGAAAGGAAATGGAAAGGATTTGAAGAAAGGAATCATTAATCTTATCTATTCCAAACTCTAGTACAGATACTCTCGATAATTTCTAAATAAAAGTAGTGGCTAAGGGGGAGAAATCATTAGAAAAAATAATAAACCCCCTCATCGATACTTGTGTCATATCATGATAGAAATATACTTAATGCAATAACAAGGTATTTTTCCAGTAACACATGTGAAGAATGAAGTCTATAGAATTTGGAAGAATGGATGTGTACACATTTTTTGAGGCAATCTACCTACAATTTGAAACATTTATTGCAAAATAATTTGAAATGAAAGGAATAAGTTTACATAATTTTAAAATCCTATGTATTTTTGGAGAAGCCTATAAAATAATTTTAGAAGAGAACTCAGGGTTTCAAAACTTGAAGAAAATAATTGATGAATTTGAAGTGAGCTCTAGATGTAGGATATCTATACATTTCTTGTTGGAATTTTCAAAGGTTGAAGAGGTATATGAGGAATATGTCAGGAGATTATATTGGTGATTTCTCTTGCATCCCTCCGAATTTTTTTTCTATAGAAGATATCTATGCATTTGTTTACATCAAGATAGAAGAAATGCCATCAATTCAGCTGAACATGCTTTGGGAAACTGAATTGAAAGAGAGCCATGATGCCTATAGAGTATTAGTTGAGAAAAACTTGGATTTTTGGAGGAAATTTACCTTGTTTTAATTTGAGAAGTATATTTGAATAGTGTTGAGAAAAATTCATGATGAATCTTTGTGGATTGATGAGGAATATTTGGTCACCAAAGAAGTAATTAGAGATGTAACTAGTTTATGTTCCTCTAGACTAGTTCCTAAACTAAAGGCTATGAATGAGGAAGAAATAATTGAGGTTACAAGTGGGAGTTCTAAAGGAAGATAGATTGGTTTGAGATCGATTGTTGATCTAGTAATACGGTATTATTCTATGGTCATTGGTCATAAAGTTTGTATCCCTAATAATGACTCTACAGTTTCTACTATTGCAATGCATATTGTTGTTGATATGGTAACAACAGGTATGGAATATGACTTGTGTGAACTACTTCACATATATCTTTTGAAGAATTTAAAGGAGATCAAGAAGAGTAGAAAGAATACATTTTAGTATGGAAATTTGGTTTTTTGTCTACTCTTTTACTTTTTGAAAGAGTTACCAATAATAGGAAGGTTAGAATTGTCAAATTTAGAGCCTATTGCCTATCAATTTGGTAAATTCATGATAAATCTCAGTAGTTTGGGTGTAGAAGAGTTTTCATTTGCTGAATTCTTTGGAACATTTCAGATGAGGATGAATAAAAGGTCTAGGATTCCAATAAGTGTTGTGGAAAGATACTTTGGAAGCATAAATTTTCTTGTGTCTACAATTCTTTTTCACATGGAAGTAGTTGAATCAAGGTTTGTTTGGATATTTGAATTGGATTATGAAGTGTTAGAGTCTAAAATTGATAAATATTCTAAAATTATTTTGGAAAGCCCTAAGAATCTCAATGAGGAAATGATGTAGGAGCATCCAGTGGTGTAAGGGCAATCTTGCATCACCCAAAAATAGTTAAATTTCAAGTTTCTCAGTTTTTAGATGTTTTTACATTTTTTGATACCCTTTTCATCATAATGAAATTCAAAATTTATGGTTTTTATTTTCTATTCTTGGGTGGAAAGATATTGCAGTTTTAGTTTCCCAGATTTACACCTGAAAATCTTCCGAGTTAGATTTGAGGCACTTAGATTTCCTAGATCAGCCCCAAAAGTTGTTGAAATTTGTGTGGAAAATTTCAAGTGCAGTCTTGACTTTGAGACCTTTCCAACAGTTTAAACAGTTCACGAATCGGAGTCCCGGATCAAAAGTTATGGCCCCGGAAAGTTGGAGCACTTTCTAGAAGATACAATTGCAAATGTTCTTTTGAAATTTTAACTTCAAGTTGTAATTTTCGGAGCCAAACCGCGTAAACTCAAATTTGAATGTTGTTTTGGCTCCAAACTAAAGAGGAGCTCTATTTATGGGCAGGTTTCTAATTTTTGGGTAACTTTTCAGGGACAAGCTCGCATATTGCGAAAGGGTTATTCTGTAGCTTTCTATAACTTGCATGTGTTGTAGAACTTGGGGATTTGAGATCCTCTGCATGTAAAAAGCTCTATTTTTTGAATAATAAAATTATTCTCTTGTTTGTGGGTTATTTTCTAAGTCTTAGGTTCTACCCTCATCAAGTGGTATCAGAGCAGGTTTTCTTGAGCGTGTGGACAGATCGCCAATCGTGAGGCAATTCACACCAGGACCATGGTTGTGGGTCGAAGTCAAGAAATATGGCTCCAAGAGTGATTCTTGGTAGCTGTGGTGGTGCCAGAGGTGGTCGAGGTGGCAGAAATGCTGGTGGAAGAGATGCACTAGCAGCCCTCTAGAGATAGATTGACGCATTACAAGAGCAGTTGAGAAGAGGGTTAAGCCTGAGGGAGGAAAGTGAGGATGAAGGAGAGGAAGAAGGTTCAAATATAGAAGAGGAAGAATAAGTAATTGATCAAGACCAAATGCAACTAATAAGGGCCATTTTGAAGATAGGGAAAAGACTTAGAGCAGAAGTCCCCAGTTATTTCGGAAGTCTGAACCCGGAAGAGTTGATCAATTGGATCAACGAGCTAGAAGAATATTTTGAGTATGAGGAAATAAAAGACCTAGATCAAGTTAAGCTTGCAAAAATGAAGCTAAAGGGCTATGCCAGTATTTGGTGGAAAGAGGTCCAGTTGGAAAGAAATCGAAGAGGAAAAGGAAATATCACCAGATGGGATCGCATGGTAGAGAAATTGAAAAAGAAATTCATACCAATGGACTATGAGTTAGATTTGTTGAAGAAATTGCAAGGGTTGAAGCAAGGAAGCAGATCTGTGAAAGAATATATACTGAATATTTTCATAAGATAATCATCAGAACATGCCACACAGAGGCCAATAAGGAGAAGGTAGCCTGATATCTTAATGGGTTACGACCGAGCATTCAGGAGGAATTAAGCATAGTCAGAATGACCACCATTGAGGAAGTGTATCAGTTTACTCTGAAGGTGGAAGAGAATTTGAACAAAATATTTGATGGAAAGCAAAAAGGATGAGGAGTTCAAAGTGGAAGGGGCAGTGGAAGACCTTCAGGAAGCTAAAATGATGATGAAAAGAAAATTGAAGATGTGGGTGCTAGCAAGCCAAAGGAATGACAACTTCTACTGCCCTCGTGATCAAAACAGTGGTGATCAAAGAGGTAGAGGATGAGGGAGATATGGACAAGGATCTAGAAGAGGTGGTTTCAAAGGAACATGTTTCTAGTGTGGTGAAGAAGGGCATCGAGCCTATGAATTTCCACAACACCAAGGAAGGGTAGACAAAAGGCCAGAAGGTCATGGTAGGGTTGCGCATGTAGATGAGGAGGCCCAATCTGAATATTCAGATGATGCTGAAGGGGGACAAACCCTAGTGATTAGGAGAGCCCTGGTGACTAAGGAAAAGGAACCAAAACAGAGGAAGAATCTATTTCACACAAGGTGAAAGTGTGAAGGAAAATGTTGTGATGTCATTATTGGCGATGGGAGCACCGATAATCTGGTGTCAAAAGAGATGGTCACAAAGTTGAAACTGAAGAGGGAAAGGCACCCACATCCGTATCAGATTGCTTGGTTGCAAAAAGATCACAAAGTTTTGGTCAATGAGCAGTGCCTAGTAAAGTTCAAGATCGGGAGCTACCATAATGAGGTACTATGTGATATCATCCCCATGGATGCATGTCACATGTTGTTGGGGAGGCCATGGCAGTTCGATAGGTGAGCTATACGTGATGGCCATGCGAACACTTATTCCTTGAAAAAAGATGGGGTTTGTCACAAGTTGAAACCCCTGAAGGAGACCGAAGAAAAGGTATGCAGTAGTGCTAGAATTTGTTATGTAGATGGAAGAAAAATTTTAGAAGGTATGAAGCATGAGCGTGTGTGTTATGCATTGATTCCTAGAGTGAGTAAGGAGGATAGTGAGAAGGTTCTAGAAGAAGTTTATGGGATGTTGGATGAGTTTTAGGATATTGTTTCTGATAATTTACCTGAGGGTTTACCACCAATAAGGAATATCAGTCATCAGATTAACTTGATTCCTAGAGCCAGTTTGCCAAACAAGGCAGCTCATAGAATGACTCCAGCAGAAAATGAGGAGTTGAACAGACAAGTTCAAGAGTTGTTGAGAAATGGTTTGATACGAGAGTTTGAGTCCATGTGTAGTACCTATAGTACTAGCACCAAAGAAGGATGGGGAGTGGAGGATGTGTACAGATTCTCAAGCCATAAACAAGATAACAATCAAGTACAGATTTCCCTTGCCAAGGATGGATGACCTAATGGAATGTTTGAGTGGAGCTCAGTACTTCACAAAGATTGATCTAAAGAGTGGATATCACCATATCCAAATTCGAAAGGGAGATGAATGGAAGACTTCCTTCAAGACCAAAGAGGGCCTGTACGAGTGGTTAGTCATGCCTTTTGGGCTAACCAATGCACCGAGAACATTCATGCGGCTCATGAACGAGGTACTAAAAGAATTTTTGGGAAGTTTTGTTATTGTGTATTTAGATGATATTTTTATTTTTAGTAAGACTTTAGATGAGCATCTAATGCATATTTAGAGAGCATTTGAGAAGTTAAGAGAAGAGAAACTGTTGATTAATCTGAAGAAGTGCAATTTTTTGAAGAGGGAGTTAGTGTACTTAGGGTTTGTTGTCTTAGCAGAAGGTCTCAAGATGGACCCAGAGAAGGTGAAGGCTATTCTAGAATGGCCTACCCCAAGAACTGCTACCAAGGTGAGGTCTTTCCATGGTTTGGCTAGTTTTTATAGAATGTTCATTAGAAAATTCAGTAGTATTTGTGGACCCCTGACTGAAACAATGAGAGGGGATAGAAAAGAATTCATGTGGAGTAGTGGAGCGAGAAAAAGTTTTGAACTGTTGAAGCAGAAGCTGACAGAGCAACCTGTTCTAGCCCTCCCAGATTTCAACAAGGTGTTTCAAGTGGATTGTGTTGCTAGTGGATGTACCATTGGAGCACTATTCATCCAAGAAGGTAAGCCCATTGCCTATTTTAGTGAAAAGTTAAATGATGCCAAGAGAAAGTATTGTGTATATGATTAGGAATTTTATGCAATAGTTCAAGCTTTAAAGAAATGGAGACATTATTTGTTGCCGAAGGAATTTGTTCTATATACTGATCATCAGGCCTTGCAGTACCTATATAGTCAGGGAAAATTAAATCAGAGGCATATGAAATGGGTAGAGTTTTTGCAAAGTTATACCTTTGTTTTGAAACATAGGAGTGGGAAGTCAAATAGGGTTGCAGATGCCTTAAGTAGGAGGCATACATTGATGACAAAGATGCAGATTGAAGTGGTTGGGTTCAATGAACTTAAGACACTGTACGTAGAAGATCCTAATTTTGTAGAGGCTTGGAAAGCTTGCAAGGAACCTGTTACAGTGGACAGGACAAGGTGGCTGGATTTCATAATCCAGGATGGCATGTTATTTAAGGGAAGTCAATTGTGTATCCCGAGGAGTTCCATGAGAGAGAACCTAATAAAGGAGAAGCATAGTGGAGGAATGGCAGGACATTTTGGTTGGGATAAGACCATTTCCATTATCAGTGAGCATTATTATTGGCCTCAATTGTCACAAGATGTGAAGAAGTTTGTACAAAGCTGTAGGGTATGTCAGATGGCTAAAGGAGTGAGTCAGAATACAGGCTTATATCAGCCCTTACCTATACCAGAGAGGCCATGGGAGGATATAAGTATGGACTTTGTTCTTGGCTTGCCATGGACACAATGAGGAAATGATTCAGTCTTTGTGGTGGTTGATAGGTTTTCAAAGATGGCACATTTCATTCTATGTCAGAAGACCCATGATGTAGTCCACATTGTTGACTTGTTCTTCAAGGAGGTGGTGAGGCTACATGGTCTTCCAAAGAGTATTGTTTCAGATCGTGACACCAAATTTGTGGGGTACTTTTGGAGGACCTTGTGGAAGAAGCTAAAGACAGAGTTGAAGTTCAGTTCTAAACACCATCCACAAACAGATGGGCAGACAAAGGTTGTTAATAGGAGTCTAGGTAACCTATTGAGATGTTTGGTAGGAGATAAACCCAAGGGATGGGACTTGATCTTACCCCAGGCAGAATTTTCTTACAACAATTCTGTCAACAGAAGCACTAGTAGATCACCATTCTAGATTGTGTATGGAGGTAGTCCCAGAACAACTCCAGAATTGAGGAAGATGGACCAAGAGAAGAAAACAAGTGCTAAATCCAAAGATTTTGTAGAACACATCAAGGATATACATGAGAAGGTAAGAGAACATATTAACAAGATGAATATGCAGTATAAGGCTAAGGCAGATTAGAAGAGGAGGTATAAGGAGTTTCAGATTGGTGATGAAGTGATGGTCCACTTGAGGAAAGAAAGGTTTCCAGTGGGAACATATAACAAATTGAAGATGAAGAAGTTCGATCCCTATAAAATTTTGAAGAGGCATGATTTAGGGAATGCATATGAGGTAGACTTGCTAGATGGATTCAACATTTCCCCTGTGTTCAACATTTTAGATTTGACAGAGTATCATTAAGGTGGCGTAGAGGAAGTACTAATGATGGAACAGTGTGGAATTCTAGCACCTACTTCAAAAAAGGAGGAGATTGAAGAAATCCTAGATAGTCATGTGGGAAGGAGTACCAGGAACATGCAGTATGAAGAATATCTAGTGAAATGGAAAGGAAGGTCTGTTGAAGATTCATCCTAGTTGCCTCAGGTAGAGGTCGACCATTTGGGTTTTCCACCACCATCTAAGACGTGACAGGGTCACTTCTCAAATTACCCTGGGTGTCTGATGCAAGAGAATCTAGTGGTGTAAGTGCAATCTTGCATCACCCAAAAATAGTTAAATTTCAAGTTTCTTAGTTTTTAGATGTTTTTACATTTTTGGATACCCTTTTTTTCATAATGAAATTCCCAATTAATGGTTTTTATTTTCTATTCCTAGGTGGAAAGATATTACAGTTTTAGTTTCCCATATTTGCACCTGAAAATCTTCTGAGTTATATTTGGGGCACTTAGAGTTCTTAGATCGGCCCTAAAACTTGCTGAAATTGGCGTAGCAATTTTGTGCATGTTCTTGACTTCGAGACCTTTCCAACGGTTCAAACGGTTCATGAATCGAAGTCCTGGATCAAAAGTTATGGCCCCGAGAATTTGGAGCACTTTCTAGAAGATACAATTGCAAATGTTCTTTTGAAATTTTAACTTCAAGTTGTAATTTTCAGTGCCAAACCGCCTAAACTCAAATTTGAATGTTGTTTTGGCTCCAAACTAAAGAGGAGCTCTATTTATGGGTAGGTTTCTAATTTTTGGGTAAATTTTCGGGGACAAGCTCACATATTGCGAAAGGGTTATTCTGTAGCTTTCTGTAACTTGCATGTGTTGTAGAACTTGGGGATTTGAGATCCTCTGCATGTAAGAAGCTCCATTTTTTGAATAATAAAATTATTCTCTTGTTTGTGGGTTATTTTATAAGTCCCAGGTTGTGCCCTCATCAGGAAAGTACCTCTAGTAGTGTGACTAGAATAGGGAAGAAACAAAAGAGTGTAGTGAAGAAAGAAGGTGTAGATAAAATAAATCTTGAACATGAGCATGGAAGAATAAAAATTTACAAAGCTTTGGAAGATTTGCAGAAGGTTATTCCCAATGCTAATTTTGATTCATCTATTTCTATTATGGAGAATCTTCATGGCATGGTTAATACTTTAAAGGTATACATCTCCAAACTTAAAATGTTTGCTGGAATTAGGTCTGATAAAGAAAATTTGAAAGATATCATGTGCAAATGCACACAGTCAAGTAATGAAGGAATTGAAGAGTGTACAAGGTTGTGTAAAAGAGGCACATGAACTACTTTCCTTTTGCCTAGATTGGTCTAGAATTACACTCAATATGAGAAATGAGATAAGGATGAGTGAGACTCGATTAAGCACTCAGGCAGATACATATAGGTTAGTAGAAGATAAAGATAATTAGATGTGGTCCTACATTGCGAAAATTTAGGACAATTTTTTCTCTATATAGGACCAAACGACAAATGTTATGAAGAATTTTGTGGCACTTAGAGACATGATTAAACTCAAACATACTTCTATTTCTAGTGATATTGGTTGTATTGGTAAATTATCAAAGATCAATCTTAGTCCCAATACTTTAATAGATGGTATTGAGTCACTAACTAAACTTGAGCTACTCTAAAAGACTCTTGTTAGTGCAAAAGGTTCATGAGAAGAAGGTAAAGCGTCATGGAAGGCTATCCTGGAGAGTTTCAGAGATTATTCTTTAGGTAAATTTGAAGTTGTATTTATATCAATTTGGTTATTTTTTTATGCATATTTACATTTATACCAGAATCCTTCATTTTTCATTATTGTCAAAGAGGGAGAGATAAAAAGATAAAGAGTCAAAGGAAAAAAAAATTGAAGAATATTTTTGATAGGGGGAGCATTTAGTGTATTCAGTTGTGGTATAGTATAAATTTTTTTGTCATGCATGTTGCGATCAATTCCAAAGGGGGATATTGTTGGAAGATTTTTAACATGAACATGAAGTATGGATGGTTGTGTTGGTTGTTCCTATGTTGTCATTGATTTCAACATGGTAATAACTATATGGGAAGTTTTCTTGGTTTATTAGAAAATGTTCTCTATTGGTAATACTCCTTTGTGATGGATTAGTGTGTCAATATTTGAGTTTGGAACTTATCAAAAGATCTGATATGACTCTAATCTATTAACCATGTTTTTTTGACTCATTCAGATAGCTATATCCCGGATCCTAAGACATCTTTTTCTATGAATAGAAAGTTATGTCTAATAGATTTTAACTATGTATCCTAATATTATTTTGTGTGTGGTATACTGTGTGGGAGACTCTGCATTCTCCTTAAGTGAAAATTCTTATGTTGCATTTTTGCTAATAGAATTTTTACTGGTAGTATGATGAGAAATTAATGTGTTCTTAGATCCAAAAGATGTTTTATTTGAGAATTACTTGTTTTTTTGGAGAATTGCATTGTAGTCTTGGCCGACTCAACAAATACAATATATTATAAAGACTAATATCTGACTTGGTATAATGCACTACATGGAAAAACTTTTTAAAACTTATATGGTGTTGACAAAGAAGGATTTGATTATTTTGTGTTCATCTAATTAGACTAGCCTAATTGATGAATAAGATATGCTTGTATATATATATAAGGTTTTTTGAGTATGATGAGAAGAGAAGTGGAAGAAGAAACACATGAGCAATGAATGTGAAATGTGAAGAGATTGAGGAGTGTGTGAAGATCTGAGCCCAAATGCTTTATCAGTTGTGATCAGTGCAATTTTGTTGAGCGATTGTTCTATGAGGTAGTACTTTATATTCTGAGCTTCAGTGGAACTAAACCTTGCACATTGAAGGTGTATACCATCAGTTCAATCTTTTGGCAATGAGCCACCATCATTAAATCATGGTAGTGAGCCATCTTTTGTACTTGGGCTATAAGCCTTTTTAAGGATAGTGAGTCATGGCAGTGAACCTCATAATATTTTGTACCTAGATATAATATATTGTGAATCAACCCTCACCATGGTTTTTTCCCTCATTGGGTTTTCCACGTAAAGATTATGGTGTTCATGTGTATGATTGCATTGACTTGTTTCTATGCTTTCTCTTGTTGATTCACTCAGAATTGTGATAATGTTTAAGTGGATTTTATTATGAGTTTATGGAATATTGATTCACCCCTCCTCTTAGTATTCTATATGTTGAACACTTTTATAGTTGTTGAGGTGGATGTTTTTGAATATTCTATTGAATATTTTGTTGACATTACCACTTTTTCTTTTCCCTTGTTAGATTCTTTTGTTATGATCTTGTATTCTCACATCAATGTTGGTGTGAAATATAAGGAACCCCAATAATCTTCTAGCAACTTAGTGACTTCATCAATTTTTTTCTTGTGTTCTTCTTTTATGACTTCCACTTTTTCAGTTTGGTTCCATACTTTCAAGGGGTCTCATCCCTCTCTCTTAGGAATTAAACAACTTTCTAGTGCAGGATGATCTTTGAGTTTATAAACTATTTTTTCATATATGTATTTCATTTTATTGTGAAGAGTAGAGGGCATCCCATTCATCTCATGAATCCATAGTCTTCCTAAAAGAAGATTAAATGAAAGATCATGAGGCATAACATGGATCAAAATTTGTAATGTTACTTTCCTAATTCTAATAGGTATTATGATTACTCCAAGTATTTTTTTTCCTACATTATCAAACCTATGAATAGATAAAGAATCTAGTTGAATTTGGATTTTTTCTACTTCAATATTATCAAGAAGGTTTATGCTATGCATGTTAAGGGTTGAGCCATTGTCAACAAGAGTTATCTATATTTCTATTCGATTAATGTAAGCTATTATAATGAAAACATCAAATTTTTTTCTCTTTTAATGAGGGTAACTCATCTTGAAAAAAAGTAATTTCTAAGTTGGTCAAAGTTATCACTTGAATTTGGGTTTCCACATCATTTTATTGCACATTAGGATGAGTAGGAACTTTTTGTAAAGTAATTTGAAACGTGCTATGATAAATAGGTGAGGCTTGAATAAGGTGCCATAAGGATATCTTAAAAAAATTATTCTTAAGTTGTCAACAAGATCATACCCCTTTGCACTTTGTAAAGGAAAATGAGGAGCACTAGGAAAGATGGGGTTAGGAAGTGAGAGGGATGTTTGAGTTGTTTTTTCTTGGTTGTAGATTGTTACTTGTGCTATATGTATGAGAAATGGTATTGTAACTAACTCAATGTGAAACATTATTATTATTAGGTTTCGTTTTAGGTCATTCTAAGATAAACACAAGTTTAGTTTGAATTTTTGGTTGTTGTGAGGGTAGATAAATGGTTAGAAGTGGCTCTAGAGACCACTTCAAGGGATATATAATGTGCATAACCTCAAAAGGCTTGTCCTTATTTTCATGATCTCTTAGTGAATGGGAGTCTAATTTCACTTCATCATCTTCATCTAAGGAAGCTTCATTATTATTTCTTGAAATAAATGTGTCCATGCTTTCTTTTTCTTGCACTATGATATCCTCCCTAGTAGGAGAGTTTCTAGGAGAGCAACAAACTAAATGTTCATGAAATTCAATTTTTTTCCTCTAAAATAACTTCGTCACAAGAAGGAGACTCATCAATGGTTGGGTTTTCTTGTTTATCAATGATGACATTCTCTTGTTCAATAAATTTTTCCCTAAAGGAATGGAAAGAAATAGGATTCTCATGGATCTCATTGATTGGATCTTCTAACACCAAGGTTTTTTCTTCAAAAATTTAATTTTTATGATTATCTATGATTTCATCCTTTCTCTATAAGGTCTCATTCTCTTTGGCTATAATATCTACCCTAGTAGGAGAGCTTTTAGGAGAGGATCAAACAAGTGATCAGATTCCATAGTTATATTTTGTAAAGTAGCTTTATCACAAATAGGGGAGGCATCAAGAGAAGAACAACTATGAGTTTCAAGCTTACCAATCATTGAATCCTTTTGTTAAAATAGACCTTTCCAAATGTTAGGGACATTAGGAAGGATATAAATAATTCTATAACTTTTAATAATTGGATCTCTTACACCAACATAGCCTCTTCACAAATGTGATTTATATGATTGTCCATGATTACATCTTCATTCACCAAAGAATTCTCACAAGTAGGGGAGGTTTTGGGAGAGGAATGTAGACTAAGTAGAGTAGTGGAAATGATCTCATCATCTTGTTTCATAATATCTTCCCAAGGAGGAGTATTAGAAGGAAAAACAAGACTTTCAAGATTCTCACAGATTGCATCTTCTTTCACCAAGATACCTTTGTCACTAATAACAGAGGTATCAGGAGAAAAGGAATTATGATTGTCATGATTTCCAATTCTTTCATCTTATTCTATCACATCATTCCTAAAAATAGGAGAGATAGGAGGGGGTGTGGAATTAAGGAAGGTGTCAACATTTTCACTCTCTTGCACTAAGAGACTCTCATAACTAGGAAATATTTTGGAGGAATGACTATCATGTTGGTTGATTATTTTTTTCTTGGCATACTTTGAAAGGAAAGATACTAACATTGTAAAAAGTAATCTATCCAACTTATGCAATGCTTCAAAAAGTAAAAAATTATCCAATAGACTTGAAGATTTTTAGGACAAAAATTAATTTTTGAAATGCATTAAAAAATGACTGCAATAGGTGGATGATTTGACTTAGATACATAGAACATGAATTTTTGAAACTTTCCAAACTTATATAGTAGGTCACAACAATCCTAGGAAGTACAAAAAATCACTAGAAAGCTTGAAAAAGTTTATTTTTGTAGGCCTTTAAGGACTCATTTTCCTAGTGGTGAATGGGTCCTAGTATGCTTTTCCAGGAAACTTTGAACCTAATATTGAATCTTAGGAATTGTGAAAACTTGTTGATTTGGTATCCCTAGTAGGGACTCATTCGCCCTATGGAAAATGGGTCCAAATTTTAGGCATCTAAATCCAATGTTGAATAAGGTTGAATGATGAACAATGGAACTAAATTGAATATGCAATGTGAATCTAAATGATTGAATGATGATGTCAATGTTAACACTATGAAAAAAAAACTCATATCTAATGCAACTTTTCTATTTTTTAGATGAATATAAGAAATGCAAACATGCAGATTTACCCTAAAATCAATGTTCACTAATGCAAGATGAAAAAAAACCTAAATGAAATGAAAATATAATGCAAAAGTAAGATCTAGGATTAAAAAAACTAATCTATAATGCTCAAAAGGTTAGGTTCACCAAAATGAAACAAAGAAAAAGAGGGTATACCCAAATCTGATTGATCAAATCGGTACATCCTATTTTTCACTAGATGTCTTACTCAATTATGAGAGGTAAAACACAAATAATAATTAGAAAAAAAACCTAACTATTATAACTATAAAAATGAAGGTTTTTAGATGCTAAAATGATATGTACCTTGTTTAAAAGTGTTGTTTCAAGCCTCACTAAGGACTCATTCTTTGAGTGGAAAATGGGTCCCTACTAGGGTTCTGGAAAAGTGATTTATGGGTTCAATTATTCAATTTCTGCACTCCCATATCCTAGGTGCTCAACTCTCGAAATTCAAAAACAAATTTTGTAGAGTACTTTCAATGATCTTGCAATAAAGATGACAACTTTTACAACATTACAATCTTGAAAAATTTTGCAACTTTTGTTCTCCACTTGATCTTCAATCTAAAACTAGCAATCACACATCAAGAGAGAAGAAATATTTTTTTATTGTTAGTGAATAGGGATTTTCCATGGTCAAACCCCATTTTGGTAATTAAACCTTGGAATGAATTAATGTATAAAGGAAAGATGAATGAACAACAATGTGTACAACTCAACAATCCTCAATTGAACCTTGGAGTACAAATGTGAAACTTAGCATGAAGTGGCCTCAATGTATATAGATATTAATCCTGAACTTGACATAAGATAATGGATTTGAAAACTTGAAATTGATCACCAATTCTACAACATCACATTAGCTCAACAACATGCATGATTTTGACACAATTAAATAGATATTTTATTGCTACAATAAAATGTTGATAATCTACCCTTGAATTCTTTTTAAAATTCTCTATAATTATTTTGTGAAAGTACTCTTGATTTCTTATGAAGATATAGGTATGAAACTATGTGAAATAACCTTATATTTATACTTATCTTAAGATTTAATCTCAAAATTCAAATAACACAAGCCAACATCAAATCTAGGATTTGAAATCACTAAAATCCTGCCAAGAATATGTTCAAAAATGGGTGTCCTAAGTTAAGAAGGACAAATTCACCATAGGGTAAATGGTTCCTAGTATACTTAACTAGGACTTATTTTTGGAGATTGTGAATTAACATGCCAAAAGGGGGTCCTAGGACCTAGTGAAGACCCATTCGCCACCTGGGTCCTAGGCCACTATCCTAGGACACAAACCTTGCAAAATTAAGTGTTTTGAAATATTATTAATGAGTGTTAAGATTTATCCCTCAAAAAATGTGATAAATAAGTCTTGGATTTGAATTTTAGTGGCCAATTAACTTCAATTTAACCTCAAATTAATTAAGAAATCCCTACATTAGTGTGAAAGTGTAAAGAAACACTTTCCAACACCCTAAATAAGGCACCATTAAGTCCATTTTATTAAAAAGGGTCCTAGACTTAATGTGAATGTGTAAAAGACATTACAACACTAAATCAAGGCAACATTAGGCTCATTTATTGTTAATTATTCCTAGATTAAGGAAAAGGGATAATTTTTTTGTTACTACAACAAGGTGGACA
>VDFB02271358.1:17451559-17538648 GCA_007258455.2 Sequoia sempervirens | reverse complement strand
GTGATATTCAGCGTCTCGATGAAATGCTCATACGAACGTGGGAGACTCTTCAGAGTAATGACCACCATATCTTCTTCCTCCATTTTTCGACCAATCGCCTCCAACTGATCACGAATGTCCTTAATCTTCGTCAGATGTTCCTATAAGGACATTTTCTCATCCATCATGATGGAAAAAAGCATGTTCTTGAGAAAGAATGCTCTGCTCTTGTCGGAGGTTTCATGAAGGGCCTTCAAATGATCCTAGATTTTCGTAGCAGTTTTTCCAAACGGCACCTGAGGTAGCTGCTCATCTGTGACGGAGAGTTTGATGAGCATGATGGCTTCCCAGTTGCGTTCATCCCATTTGTCCTGATCCTTTCCGGCTACAGCAGGAAGGGTTGAGGTCCCCAAAACGACTTGATCGAGACATCGATATTCAAATATCGTAAACATTCGCTGCTTCCAGGTGTTATAATTCTTCCCATTGAACTTCTGGCTTCTTTCGAGCATTATGTTCGTCAGAGATGCCATCACGTACCTCGTGGTCAAACTGGTGACAACAAAATAATGCACAAAAAACAAAAATATAGAAACCCTAGCACGTATTTTGAGGTTTTATTGAAAACCCAGAAAAGACAAATAAAAACCCAGAAGGATTTAGGAATACCCAAAAAATTTTGACGGCACAAATTTTGAGGCATGGAAAATGAGGTACCCAGAAAAAACGAACAACCCAGTTGAGATCTCGTAAAACCCAGAAGGAATCTGCAATCAAAATAATTTTTCGACTTCATCTGAGGGTTCAAAACCCTAGTCGAATTTTCTGAAAACCCTAGCATGCCATGAGAGCCAGAAATTTGCAGAAAAAAGTTTGGATCTCCAAGAAATCGTAGCACAGAGAGGGGCGACCAACATGAGAGAAAATGCGACCTTCAAATCTTCATAAACGCATCTCAAACAGAGACAAAAAACACGGATACACGCCCAGAAACAACTCCAAACGAGGTCGCGCCAGAATAGAGCCCTAAAAACGCGTGTTCAGAAATACACGAAATCGCGGAAGCCCTAGTTGCAGTCGCGACAAGCAAATAAAATCCACAAAACTGCGTCCAGAAGACGTGAAGACAAGCGGCCGCAGAGAACTAGAAAACGCAACCAACACGCACTTAGAAATGCCACAACAGAGGTCGCGAATGAAGACGGAAAAAACGCGTGCAGACAAAAGCACGGCCAAAAACGCGAAGAACGCGTCCTCCAAAAGTCGCGCGGCCAAAAGGAATCGCGTTTTTTTCTCTTTCTTTCTGACTAACGCGCCTTCAAAGGTCGCGAAAAACAGAAACAATGGCGCCTAGAAAAACGTGAAAATTCAGAAACCCTAATGGCAAAAAAATTCAAATTATGAATTTTTTAAAGCCCACGAATTTCTAGGGTTTTTTCCTTATGGCTCTAATACCATGTGAATGGTAAATTCTTCTTGTATTAACAAAAGGAGATCTTACAATATAAAGAAGTTACAAGCAACTGTAGATATTAATGATATCTACCTACAAACATTAAATGTCCACCTAACAGATAGAAAATATCTAATCTATTAAATACATCATATTGACCATTAATAATATAAGAATATAATATTCTAACATTCCCATTGTCAATGTATTTAAGAATAGTTCATTTTTGTAGCTATAGTGCTAATTTTAAGTTGTTGGTTTCAGATTTGAGCAAAAACAAGGATAAATCTCCCACTAAATTATGGAAGCACTTGTGTGAAGGGTTTTAGTTGAAGGAATTGAAATTTTCAATTCACATGTCCTTGTGTTAGATTGAACAAATCATCTACAACTATCAAAACATATTTTCTGCTCAAACTAATCCATGTCATTTTTGGGAATCTATAAAGAGTTGTTTTGAGCTTACTTTTAAAATAGATTAATTTCTTTGATGTCCAAGATCATGTTAGACAGTGAGATTGCAAGTATTGTCTGCATTGAGACACTCTGGCATGAGATGTTCTATTTTACAAAGGAAGAATCTAGATCTTGTAGGTATCTCAATTTGGTTCTCTAATATCCCCAATTTTGGAGTAAGTTTAATTTAATTAAATTAATTAATTAAGTTGTCCAAATTAATGATTTTTCATAAGGATGACTAATTGATTATTTTAATTAAATTAGGTGGATTATTAAATTAGTTATTTATAAGGTTATCAAGCAATTAAATATTAAAAGGTGACCTTATATTTAATTAATTTAATAAAGTGACTAAAAATAAATATTACATTATAAAGTCACTTGAATAAAATAATACTTTATTCTAGAAGCTTCTTGGAGATGTGGTTGAAAAAGTATAAAAAGAAGCTTTGGCTGGGCATTTTGGATGGTTGAGTTGATTACTACATTTCTACATTTGGTGAGCTTAATGCTTGGCTAGTTTCACTTGTGAAATATCAAGCCTAGCTGGAAAATTGAGAAAGTTACTTCAGACTTTCTACTTGTGCAAAATTCAGTGGCCATTGGCCAAATTTTGTCTTGAAGGAAAAATCGATTCAAGAGAAAAAATAGCTGATTGCATTGAAGATATTTTAGTCTAAGAGGAGGACGATTTTGCTGCAAGGATGGCGTCTTTCTTAGGAAGGTTCCATGGTGATATGCTGGGAAAATAAAATCAGACATTTTGGTTCATGCTGGGCAGCCCAAGAAGAGGTCGATTTTGAAAAAGAGGTGGAATAAAATTCTGGAAAAATTCCTCAAGCTTCGAATTGCATCAAGGAGATAAGGCGCACCATTTGGAAGTCATTTGGAAGCTCAAGCAAGAAGAATCGAATTATATTGTGTGGCTGCAAGACAGTTCCAAGTTCCATCTTTTATTGTTGCATTCCATTTAGAGGCTCATATTCACATTGTATGCATTTGCTGATTCAATCAGCATCTTCTCCATGTAATTTCAGTCATAAAGTAGATTCCATGTTGCATATGTAATGCTGTTAATCATACAACTGATAGGCATTTAGCTTTAGACATATTCATGTGAAAAGTAAATGTAAACTCAGGTCTGATTGCACTTCATTTGCAGCTTGTAAGCACTCTCATAATATTGTAATATCAATTGGAGTTATAAGGGGTTTGCTTGCCATCTATTTGACAAATTGTCTATCATATGTAATTGCATTGTTTTGAAATAGTTTTCATGCCAAGTGTTTGTAAAAATGTCTCTTGACTGTAAATGATTATTTGCATTTGAAAACACGAAAAGAGCTGCATTTCATTTTAGTTACTTGCCTAGTTGTCTTAGAAATCATTTCCAAGCATTTTACATCATTTGCAAACATTAAAAACAATTCTACAACAAACTGAAAACCAAATCAGTAAGTTCAAACATTGTATGCCAACTGTTTGACAAAATTCCTAAGGTAGAAGTTGAAGAGTTTTGAGTCTGAGTCAGCAAGGCTCATTACAGTGGTATCAAAGCTTAAGATCCTGCCAGCCTGTAAGGGTTCATGAGTGACAGAGAAAAAAGATACGCAACAAGAGAAGAAAAGAAAGGACAGTATTACCCAGCAGGTGATAGAAGACAATTCAGCCCTCCATATATTCCAAAAGGATAAACACTTTCAGGTGAATTAAAGAGGCGTTGGGAAACAACAAGTGAAGGAGATTCAGTTAGCACAATGGGTGAAGGTGGTAGTGGCAGCCCTAGGAAAGAAGATTCAAGTGATGCACTCTTGAGGGAACATCTAGCAAAGCAAAGAAGAACAAATCAACATTTAGAACAAATGATGAATATGCTGACAAGAAATTCTCTTGGTAATAATAACAATACAAACAGAGGTAACAATGGTTATGGAGACAAGTCAGTCAATAACAACAAGGTTCCTAATCACCGCACTACATAGAGTGGAACAAGACCTATGATGCCTGTTTTTCCAGCTAGAGAAGAACAACCAGAAGTTGAAAATGAACTCAAAATACTTGAGCTTCAGGATCAATTCAGACAAGAGTGGGTAGCTGTTGGTTTTCAACAGGATATGTCTCTCAAAGACTACATGGACCTAAGAATGAGACATAGACCAAACAAAGGCAATAAGAAGCAGCAGAATGACCTCAGGAGAAAAGTGGGAAAATTGAGGTTGCCTTCTTATAATGGTTCAGGGAAGACAACAGCACGAGCTTGGGTGCAAAAAGTGGACACTTATTTTCAGCTTAATCCTATGCCTGAGGATGAAGCAATTAAATATGCTACAATACACTTGGATGGAGTTGCACATTGTCATGTCACCCGAAATTGTAACACTAAGCTATAAAACGTCTAAAGACAAATAAATAAATGACATACAAATAATTGTCAAATTCCAAAACATGAGTAATTACGATTTAAATATAAGTATAATTACTGTTGGTAATATTAAAATTATAAATATAATATCCGAGAAATATCAATGCCATACAATACACAAAATATAATATACAAATTATAAATGAAATGTAAAATACAAAATATAATAATGCAAATCATAATTTAAATATAACACCAATTAATAAATAGAATGAATAAATAATGTAAATATTTATAATATTAAACTATATATAAAATAACAATAATAAAATACAATACTTATTAAACACACTTAAATAAAATACATTATCAGCTGCATTGCAAACAGTGTTTGTCTCATGAAGGGACATAACCCTCCCTTTAATCACCCTCAATGAATCTTATATTAAGTGCAAAATTATGAAGAAGTGGGTGTATCGAATGGCAGAGAACCCAAGGTCATCACACGTGGCTGAGGGAAGGAAAAAAGCAATATAACAAAGGCCATATAACAAAGGCAGCGATGCAAATAAGTTAAAGGCAGCGATCCTCTTTAAGATGTATAATAACAAACTCAACCGACTCATTAAGGACTGCCTCCTTTATTTAATTATCAATTATTGTTAGAGGCCGATTTGGGTGAGAGAAGCAGGTTGTATTTTACAGTCATGACCCTCCATAAGAGATGCGTTTATCTGAAGGTGAAGGAGAGATATAAAAGCTGAACAAAGGAATAGACTAGCACACGGGTGGATAAAATGTGAATTATAGTGGAGTGGCAGCAAAGGATAGAATATTATATCATAAACACAGATCCTTTATGAGTCTTACTCTTGGAATCGGTGGGGAAAGAGACATCTGCAGACCGATCAGGGCAGATGGTAAGTGATTTCTGTCATAAATAAATAATTACAAATTATGTTGAAATCTAATCCATTAATAAATAAATGTTAATAAATGAATGGATTAAGAATTGAGTAAAGGATGATGGTTGAGAAATATGTTATATATCTATATATATATAAGATAAATATAAATCTATTAAATATAATATGTTCTCTTGGATATATAATTCATGGGTTGATATATATATATATATATATATAATTTACGGTTATCCAATAATGATGCTTTCAGCAATTATTGAATCTTATAAGTAATAATCGCTATGGCGTTAAATGATATAATAGAATCCATTTATGGGATATGGGAAGATGTTAACATCCACCCTAATGTTCTTTGAAATATTCCGAGCCAAATTTTTTCATTTTTCAATTTACAAATTACAAAGCAGAGCACCCGTTAAGGTTAGAGAATAAACCAAAACGTGCAAGAAAACAACTCTAACCAGAATGGCACCGATGATGGCGAGCATTGGTCAGAGGATCTCTACTCTAAATACAGAAAGGAACTCAACGTCAAGTATGTGCTACCCAATCCAAGGCGGAGTGAGGGGCGACCATATGACGGAGTGATTACAGAATTAAATGCTTGAAATAAATGCTGAAACTGGAAATACTCGACACCCAGAATGTGCTTGCTAACCCAAGCTGGGAAAGTAGCTACCATAGGGCGGAGCTGTAACTATTACAATAACTTAAATGAATTTGAGAATTACAATCAGATTTGAACAAGAATGAAATGACTGCCAGTACTACTGTCAGTTTTACAAAGGATGTTCATCTGCCTGCTGAAATCATAGAAATTTGAGAGCTTAACATTACATCAAAAGATCTCTTCTTAGTATGGTTAGAAGAGCCAAAACAATAGACCTTTCAATGCTCAAAATTACAACTCTGATTTTTGGATAAATCTGCACTCTTGAATTAAAAACAGCAGTCTAAGGAATTCACTATTTTGCTCATATCTCTCTCTTAACTTGCCCAATTAACATGAAACCAAATGCAATAAGCTCTAACAATGGAGGCGCCTAAGATGAGACACAGGAAACAGATCCAACCAACCACAATTAATTATGCACGAGACCCAATGCAATCAAATGGTACGGCTGCAAGAAGGAAGGCGATCTGCTCTATTAAATTAAATACTTCTCTAAAAAATCTGCAAATTAGAGAATGATGGCGCCTAGCCTTAACAAGGGGAATGGGTTAATACCCAGATGCAATACTTTTGTCTTTTTTGATTTATGAATAAAAACATGAATCTGCTATAACAAATAATGCAAAATGCTGAAAACCACTAATATGCAAATCAGATCTAACCATGCGATAAGCTGATTACAATGCATAAACTAAATGTAACTCACAAACTAGACTAAATCACCACTAGTCGCTGTCTTTCAAGCGAGAAGCAATGCCCAAGCTAGGAGGCCTTCATTCCTCGAAGCAATCCCAAAGCCAATCCGGCAGCATAACATTCCTGTAGATAAAAGATACCAAATGATGCTCCAAGACTCCTTTTTATAATTCTCCAGTTGACTTCTCAAAACCCTAAAATCCGCTTTTAGGTCAAAACCCAATCTCCTCAAGGATGGGCGTACTTTTCCTTCAAAGCTTTAGATTTGATATTTTAAATAAATATCATACTTTAATAAATGCGCCCAACAAAGCTTGCTCAAACTTTAGTAATAATTAAAATATTCCTTAATGAGGCGCCACCCTCAAAAGATCACCTTTTTAAAACAACCTTAAGTCATTAACTCTAGGCCAAGGGTCAACGTTAAAATATAATAATTAAAACGTGACTTTTTAATTAAATGACTTAACTTATCCTTCCGAATATGCCCTGAAGCCAATACTGAGCAAAACATCTGACCAAACTGAAGCAGGAAGTCAACCGAGCTGAACTCAACTGGAAAGCTGCTAAAAATAGAATTTACTAAAAATAGTAAATTCCGGAAAATGCTCAGAATGCCGAGATGAACACACCACTGCGAAGCTCTCTGAAAACCCAGAAAGGATCCGCCATTGAATCCATCATCTTTGAGCAATGACCTCCTCAAAAATAGGAAACCCTAATTTATCTTCCGACTAGCCTTCGGGTTCCCAAGGAAAAGGCCAACGGTCACTAGAAAGATCAGGTTTGAGAAGGGGACATTACAATCCGCCCTTCCCAAAATTGCTTGTCCTCAAGCAATACCACCACAACTCCAGTAATTTGAAGATTAATCCATACGCAACAAGTATGATCCCTGGTTCCCAAATGCGTCTCAGGAAAAACCCACCATGCCGATGCTGCACCACTCTGATCACATCAATGAAAATATCATGCCAATGCTGCACTGACTCCCCTTGTAACTCCAAAGTGTTACCATCTATGATTCTCAAACTGAAAGATCTTAAAGGAAGGAAATCAAAATCATGCAACATCTCATGTCCACGATCCCCCGAATTAACAGTATCACCCATACTACTGTCAATCACCATTCTAAGCAATAGGAGAGATGGACTATTCAAATCAAAATCGAACTCCTCCCCATACCTCCACATGGTAACAAACAGGACCATGCCTGCAAGTGTGACCTCGACAAATCTTCTTGCAAGGAGGGAAGCATTCCTTTGCAAGAGCTCCACAAACTCATACCCATGTCTCCGCATAAAGCTACCATGCCTCATCTGAATTATACTGGGACAACCATGAAGACTACAGAAAACAATCATAGTTCCAACCCCATGAGTCTCCGAATGGTGAACCAAAGCATGTGAGCTACTGCTGTCATGAATCAATACTGAGAGTAAACTGTCAAAGTTTACATCATCAACCATCATAAGATGAATTTGGAGGGTAGGAAAAGTGTGAAGGAACAAATAATTACTGCTGATCAAGACTAGGATCAGCGCAGTGCAATCTGATTCTCGAGTCCTACCCAAGGGAAAACAACAACACCACTCCAAATCCCAAGCGTGAGCATGTGAGATGACCATCGAGCTGCAAAGTGACACCTCCAAGGTGGTTGGAAAACACACTAGATTCATCTCCATGAGAGAACTACCACCTCTTTGATCAGGAGTGAGGAACCAACTCTCCTGAATGAGAGTAACTCCATAAGTAAGGTGGCTGGTCTGCCACCAACCAGCAAGCTCGTGTCTCAAAATCTGCCCTTGTCTGAGCTGAAAGTCACTTCCAAGAACTACCGATCGTTGATCTCTCCAACCCATATTCAAAATTTCTCTCCAATCCATTTGTTGATGAACAAACGGAACCATCAAGTAGCTGGAAAAGAAGGGAACAACATCAACAAATCTAGAAATTTGATCCTTATCCCTCCAAAAGTCTTTTCCATAAATAATAAATTTTAACAACCCAAGTTGAGAATCCCCAGCATGGATACCCAACTGAAAGTGATTTTCAACACACTGAAAAGAAATCTCTACACATTCCCAAGTGCTAGTGAGAACCAAGTGCCTTCTCACGAAACTGATGTCCCATGTAGTAAATCCTTGAAGCTTAACCATGAAAGCTTCCACATTAAGGGAGTATGAAACATAGAGTGGCTTCAAATTCAGCTCCCAAAACTGATCAATATGATTCCAAACATCATTCCACCCAAGGGATGGATTGTCAAGAGTGCACCCACCAAAGTCTAGTTCACCTTTTTCCCATTTCCCCTGAGTAGTAGGTCTGAAATCTTCACTCGTTGCTGCTGTAATGAAGTTACCAACAGCTATCAAGACTTGTCTCATCAACACCTTGATGTCATGGATGTTGAAATTACCTTGCTTCGTCACCTCCCATGTAGAACCTCCATCCTCAAACCCACTTATGCATTCATGACTAATCAGCAAATGTGGCACATCCACATGGAGTGAGATCAAAGCATCCAAGCACTGGAAACCATACTCAGTCTCATTCTTTGTTTCATCTTCCATCACATAGAGAGGATTGCCATAATCTCCTTCATCACCTTCTTCAAAGAGAGGATTGTCAAAAATTGAAAAGTTATTCCATCCATCTTGCTGATCTAAATCTGCACTTGTAACTTCAGTCCTTCTTGTGAAACCTTCAAGGTCAAACTCTTCTCGAAGACTATCAAGCTCACAAAATACTTGCTTGATTTCTTCGGCTTTATGTGCATTCTCTTGCTTTGTGAAAATTTTGAAATCAGCAAACTGATTTTCTATTTCCATTAATGCCATTTGAGTTTCTTCTAGCGTAGCTCTTGTTGATCCAAGCTCCAGAGAAAGTTCATCAATCTTTCTTACTCTATCTTGAGAAGCACAAATGGTCTTCTTTGCAACTTCAATGGCATAATCACGATCTTCAACCAAGTGCATGTACTCGGACTTCAAGGTTACCAAAGAGTTTCTGATAAGTTGCAGATTGGGAAGAGCAACTTCATCTTTCACTCCTCTTTGTCTCTCTTCAAGCTGAGCCTTCCAGTACAATTCCTCAACCAAGCTATGTGTGTGATCAAACAAGGATAAAGCTTGCACTTCCTTGTCAACGAACACCTTGAATTGTCCTTCCCACTCATAAGAATGCGAAGATGGTGAATTGCTGGTTGGCTGCTTTTCAAAATCAGAACTTTGTTTTGTGACATCGCTGTCCTCAAAGCTGCTCCAACCTTCTTGTCTTTCATCCTCAACTAATGGAGAATGTTCAGTGTCATGGAGAGGAACATACTCCACAGTTTCTTCGTCCTCAAGCTTGCAATCAGCTTCTTGCCTTGGTAGATCAGCCTTGTGATCTAAAACCACATTGAACCTTTCTTCTTCAAAAGCCGTAAGGTCTTCAAGCTCTTCATCCACCTCATTGCCATTTTGATCAAAGGCTATGGCAGCCCCTGACTCAAACGAACAATCATTGAATGCTGGTTTGAAAGTTTCGGAAGTAACAACATCCTCCTTGGTGGCTGCAATCAACTTGAAGGGATCACCATGGAGCTCTTCAAAGTAAGCTTCTTCATCAAAGACAACTTCTCCTTTGGCCTCCTCATAGCTTGCAAGGCAGACAATATTTTGGTTTTCATCAGGATCAAAAGGAAATTCATCCCACAAAGGTTCTTTGTTATACCTCTGTGCCAACACACCTGGATCCCAAATGCCAAGGGGTTGACTGAGATGATCAACAGGAAGAGGTTTTTCATGCTTCACTGGAAGTATTGACTCAATGAATAAGTCAAATCCTGAATCTCTTAAGCTGATATCTTCAAAAACATTTTCTTCCGATGGTTTGGTTTGTTGGTCAAACCCAAATCCAACAATGTCACCACCGAAATGAAGTGAAGATTCTTCGATGCTGCTTGTTTCGAAAACTTCACCTTCATTATCTTTTATGGAACTATCATGAGAAAGTATGTTGCTGATTTCCTCATGTGGAACTTCTCGGGGAGTTGAGACAGCAACAAGAGCAAAACTATCCCTCACTAAATCTTCAACAAGAGGAGGTACAAACACATCGAAATCATTACCAACATCATCACTTTGGTAACGGTCATAAGCTGATTCAAAGACACCAATAGTATTTCCTTCAACTTGCTCTTCTTCACTTGCTATCACATGCAAGTCAAGGGGCATATTATGAGGCTCTTCCACACACTCTTCAACTGTCACGTTTTCTCCTTCGAGCTCACGATCATTTTGATGTGATATGTGCACCTTGTTTGTGCCATCTTCAATGCTAGATGACTGATTTTTCTCTTCAACTTGCATATTTGTCGGCTGCAATCCACAAATAGGCACTTCATCTCCTTCCTTCTTTGATTCTTCGAACAAAGCTTGTTCTGCTTCCCTTTTTATCCTTTTCCTAATGTGGTCCACCATCTTCAACTTTTCGGGCTCCAGTGACGCCACACACCTCAAATGGGAATCAAATGAAACATTGTACCTATAATCATCTGGCATGGTTTGATATTGCTCACGGAGTTTGACAGCCTCATCTTCACATTGTCTTTTAAACTGTTTGGCATATTCAATGAAGTCCCTTACGACATCACTAACCTTTCCTTCCTCCGATGCCATAGTTGAATCTGACTTCTCACGACCCATAGACCTTAGAAAATGCAACATCTTTGAAACTTCTGAAAGCTAATACTGAACTCAGCTCTCACCTCTGATGTAGAATCTGTTTTTTCTGTCAAGTGAATTCTGATGGGCACAGGATGGCAGGATCTTGGCTCTGATACCACTGAAATATTCCGAGCCAAATTTTTTCATTTTTCAATTTACAAATTACAAAGCAGAGCACCCGTTAAGGTTAGAGAATAAACCAAAACGTGCAAGAAAACAACTCTAACCAGAATGGCACCGATGATGGCGAGCATTGGTCAGAGGATCTCTACTCTAAATACAGAAAGGAACTCAACGTCAAGTATGTGCTACCCAATCCAAGGCGGAGTGAGGGGCGACCATATGACGGAGTGATTACAGAATTAAATGCTTGAAATAAATGCTGAAACTGGAAATACTCGACACCCAGAATGTGCTTGCTAACCCAAGCTGGGAAAGTAGCTACCATAGGGCGGAGCTGTAACTATTACAATAACTTAAATGAATTTGAGAATTACAATCAGATTTGAACAAGAATGAAATGACTGCCAGTACTACTGTCAGTTTTACAAAGGATGTTCATCTGCCTGCTGAAATCATAGAAATTTGAGAGCTTAACATTACATCAAAAGATCTCTTCTTAGTATGGTTAGAAGAGCCAAAACAATAGACCTTTCAATGCTCAAAATTACAACTCTGATTTTTGGATAAATCTGCACTCTTGAATTAAAAACAGCAGTCTAAGGAATTCACTATTTTGCTCATATCTCTCTCTTAACTTGCCCAATTAACATGAAACCAAATGCAATAAGCTCTAACAATGGAGGCGCCTAAGATGAGACACAGGAAACAGATCCAAACAACCACAATTAATTATGCACGAGACCCAATGCAATCAAATGGTACGGCTGCAAGAAGGAAGGCGATCTGCTCTATTAAATTAAATACTTCTCTAAAAAATCTGCAAATTAGAGAATGATGGCGCCTAGCCTTAACAAGGGGAATGGGTTAATACCCAGATGCAATACTTTTGTCTTTTTTGATTTATGAATAAAAACATGAATCTGCTATAACAAATAATGCAAAATGCTGAAAACCACTAATATGCAAATCAGATCTAACCATGCGATAAGCTGATTACAATGCATAAACTAAATGTAACTCACAAACTAGACTAAATCACCACTAGTCGCTGTCTTTCAAGCGAGAAGCAATGCCCAAGCTAGGAGGCCTTCATTCCTCGAAGCAATCCCAAAGCCAATCCGGCAGCATAACATTCCTGTAGATAAAAGATACCAAATGATGCTCCAAGACTCCTTTTTATAATTCTCCAGTTGACTTCTCAAAACCCTAAAATCCGCTTTTAGGTCAAAACCCAATCTCCTCAAGGATGGGCGTACTTTTCCTTCAAAGCTTTAGATTTGATATTTTAAATAAATATCATACTTTAATAAATGCGCCCAACAAAGCTTGCTCAGACTTTAGTAATAATTAAAATATTCCTTAATGAGGCGCCACCCTCAAAAGATCACCTTTTTAAAACAACCTTAAGTCATTAACTCTAGGCCAAGGGTCAACGTTAAAATATAATAATTAAAACGTGACTTTTTAATTAAATGACTTAACTTATCCTTCCGAATATGCCCTGAAGCCAATACTGAGCAAAACATCTGACCAAACTGAAGCAGGAAGTCAACCGAGCTGAACTCAACTGGAAAGCTGCTAAAAATAGAATTTACTAAAAATAGTAAATTCCGGAAAATGCTCAGAATGCCGAGATGAACACACCACTGCGAAGCTCTCTGAAAACCCAGAAAGGATCCGCCATTGAATCCATCATCTTTGAGCAATGACCTCCTCAAAAATAGGAAACCCTAATTTATCTTCCGACTAGCCTTCGGGTTCCCAAGGAAAAGGCCAACGGTCACTAGAAAGATCAGGTTTGAGAAGGGGACATTACAATTCTTATGAAATATATTATATGAGAATCGTTCATAGTGAGCGATAAGGAGGAAATAAATAATCCTTTGACCAAAACGAGATATTTATATCATCTTCAACCTTATTAGATGTTATCACTGAAATTTATGGATCTCTAACGTTTCTAATGTCTCCTTGAGAAACACTTTGAATGCAAGATTTAGGTTTGAGTGCCTCCTCTAGAAAGGGGTCATTATACACATGAATGGTGGTATCACAGATTAGTCACCATGGGACATGACCAAATTACATCTTATGCAGAGTTCACCGAGCGCTTGATTGACAGATTCGATGTGAAGGATCCAAAACTCCACTTCAAGGAGTTAGCGCAGCTCAAACAAACAGGATCATTGGATACATACATTGCTGATTTCTAGAGGTTGGCTGTTTTGGTGACAGACATTTCAGAGAGGAGGTTGCTAGTCCTATTCATGGATGGTTTGATGGATCCATTGAGAGGTTGGGTTAAGGCTCTCAACCCTACTTCACTTCAGGAGGCAATCAAGAAGGCTAGGGACATGGAGTCTAGCCAACAAAGAAATAAGTTCTCAAGCAATAACAGAAACAAATCCCCCTCACGCAGTTCACCTCTTCCAAAAGATACAAGGGAAAATCCTTCTCATAAGAAAGACAATAAGAAAAACAAAATAGATGAAGACTTCCGCAGGGAGTGTAGAGAGAAAGGAATTTGCTATCATTGTAAGGAGAAATGGGTAGCAGGTCACCGTTGTTTGGGAAAGGGTAAGGTTCATCTCATAGAGGTAGTGTCAGATGATGAGGATGAGGAGGAGCATGCACACATGGACAGTAGTAGTTCAGATGAGAATCAGCCTTGAGGAGAGGACACTGGTGGTGGTTTCATTGTTTCACTTTCAGGCTCTCCTAGATTCCACTCTTTTAGAGTTAAGGGGTCCATACAAGGTCATCCCATCACAGTCTTAATTGATAGCAGGGCTACACATAATTTCATTGATTCAGCCTTAGTGACCAAACAAGGATTGGCAGCATAGGGCTTTGATGGGTTTAGCATCATGGTGGTTGATGGGTATAATATGTTTTGCAGGAAGAAGGTTCCCTGATTAAGTGTCAAATTGAGTAACTATACAGTGATAGATGATTTCTCTATAGTGGACTTGGGAACCACAAATGCTATCTTGGGAATTCAGTGGCTCCACTCATTGGGCGAATATTCACAGAACTTCCAGACAATGGAGATCAAGTTTAGAATGGCCAAAGGACAGAGAGTGGTGCTTAGAGGGAAGGCACATGGAGCACCCAAGGGCGTGATAGCTAATTGTATGATGAGACTTGAGGAGCCGAGTGGTTTCAATTTATGGGATGGAGTTAGGTATATTGACAGCAATTCTTTGATTTTTCCCTCATGGATTGATGGCTGCTCTACTTTGACGAGACACTCTTTGAGGACAACAGTTGTTGGTTGGGATGGTCTCATGACTGTTAGGGGATGGAGTAGTGATGAGTTTCTATCCTTAGGCAGCAAGGATACATTTAGCTCCATCATGGACTTGTTTGGTAGACTTTAGGGTGCTAATCTGATTTACAACAGCAGCATGTTAGGGATTGGCATATGCTTCTATATACCTTGGTTGGGCATTGTTTTCATCTATAGGCGACCACTTAGGGTGTGTTGGCATGAGGATGACACAGGCACGACAGGAGTGGATGGCATTCATGATGATGACATTGTTGATACGGAGTGGTATGCACATGGTGTTTCTTGGGCGCTGATCGGAGGTTTCCACCTTGATTGCACTTTGAGGTGTGTTCACCAGATATCCCTCGACCCACATGTTCAGGACTTGGCCTCGTCATTGTTGCTTCAGCGTGGTGGGTTGAAGGGCAAGGCATCAAGCTTGTATGATTCAAGTGGAGATGATTGTTGGGGCACTTGGATGCACGAGGATTGTCACTTCAGTGCTTGGCTACCATATGGCTACTTCAATCCATAGAGATGTGGTTGAAAAAGTATAAAAGGAAGTTTTGGCTAGGCATTTTGGATGGTTGAGTTGATTACTACATTTCTACATTCGGTGAGCTTAATGCTTGGCAAACTTCGCTTGTGAAATATCAAGCCTAGCTGGTCCTAGTTTCACTTATGAAACATCAAGCCTAGCTGGAAAATTGAGAAAGTTACTTCAGACTTTCTACTTGTGCAAAATTTAGTGGCCATTAGCCAAATTTTGTCTTGAAGGAAAAATAGATTCAAGAGAAAAAATAGCTGATTGCATTGAAGATATTTCAATCTAAGAGTATGATTTTGCTGCAAAGATGGCGTCTTTCTTAGGAAGGTTCCATGGTGATATGCTGGGCAAATCAAATCAGACATTTTGGTTCATGCTAGGCGGCCCAAGAAGAGGTCGATTTTGAAAAAGAGGTGGAATAAAATTCTGGAAAAATTCCTCAAGCTTCGAATTGCATCAAGGAGACAAGGCGCACCATTTGGAAGTCATTTGGAAGCTCAAGCCAAGAGAATCGAATTATATTGTGTGGCTGCAAGACAGTTCCAGGTTCCATCTTTTATTGTTGCATTCCATTTAGAGGCTCATATTCACATTGTATGCATTTTCTGATTCAATCAGCATCTTCTCCATGTAATTTCAGTCATAAAGTAGATTCCATGTTGCATATGTAATGCTGTTAATCATACAGCTGATAGACATTTAGCTTCAAACATATTCATGTGAAAAGTAAATGTAAACTCAGGTCTGATTGCACTTCATTTCCAGCTTGTAAGCACTCTCATAATATTGTAATATCAATTGGAGTTATAAGGGGTTTGCTTGCCATCTATTTGACAAATTGTCTATCATATGTAATTGCATTGTTTTGAAATAGTTTTCATGCCAAGTGTTTGTAAAAATGTCTCTTGGCTGTAGATGATTATTTGCATTTAGGAATTCATGTATTTGCATTTGAAAACAAAAAAAGAGTTGCATTTCATTTTAGTTACTTGCCTAGTTGTCTTAGAAATCATTTCCAAGCATTTTACATCATTTGCAAACATCAAAAACAATTCTACAACAAACTGAAAACCAAATCAGCAAGTTCAAACATTGTATGCCAACCGTTTGACAAAATTCCTAAGGCAGAAGTTGAAGAGTTTTGAGTCTAAATCAGCAAGGCTCATTACAGGTTCTTCAAAATGGCTATTATGATGAGCTCCAAGAAAAGAAAACGAAGACTTGGCACATTGGTATTCCAGATTTAATCAGAGTGGTGCAACGAAAGCATGGTGTAGTATTCCTAAGATTGATTTTGGATCTTGGAATCATATTGAGTTTAATCCAAAATCAATCAATGAGTGAGTTGGCATTGCTCGAGGACAAGCAATCTTTGGGGAGGGAGGACTATATGTCCCCTTTTTATGGTCATCCAATGTCTTTGGAAGCTCAAAATTTCTTGGAGAGCACTAGATATTTCTGAATGGAGTTCAAATAGTAGTGTTGTGTTCAAGGGATCAAGATGAGTCTGTTGGTTCTTTCCAAGTGTAGTTTCAATATTTTGGATACATTCCACACTTCTTGGAGGAATATACTATTTTTTGAAAGTATCAATTTTCATTAAATTGGATCTCCAGTGAGCTTTAGAATATATTGGCATAATTAGAATTCACTTTTGAGCTATTTTAATATTTTCCATAGACTTTGGTGAATGAGCAAAAAATAATTAAAATATTAAGTAGTTAAATATTTAAGTTGTCAAAAAAAAGATACAACTTATATTTAATTATTTATAATGGACATAAAATGACTTGAAGGGTTTAAAAAGTAAATTATAAAATAAAATCACTTATTTGGAGCTAAAGGTTTATTATTAAAAAGTAAATTGAAATTATTATTTCCCAAAAGCTTCAAAAATGCTTATAAAAGGAAAATTGGAGAAGTTGATTCTAACATTTTATTAAACCCTTGTTAACTTGGGAGATTGAACTAGGTTCATTCTTCAGCCAAGGGACGAAAACCCCTTTTGACCATCAATTTCATGGACGAAAACCCACCTAGCTGATCAAGTGAATTCATACAGAGTTTACTGTTGTGCTAAATATCGAGATATCATTCATAGGCTTGAGTTTAATTGATAAATCAAATGCAATTTAATTTTAGTTTGAAAGATTATTGAATATTTTTAGAGGTTGGAGTATGGAAATTCATTCTAGGGTTTCCAAATCCCAACCACTCCAAATAAGTGTTTCAAACCCTAAGTTCCAGCAACCTTTTTGTAATAGTCAATTTTTGGAAGGGCCCACTGATTTGTGCAAGAGTTTCAGAAAGGGTTTAAGATTTTAACATATTTATAGCTTCAGCTGGGCGCCTAGGACAAGCAAGCAATCTGTTATTTTGTGATTTATGATCAGTAATATGTGTGAGGTCTTTTTGCATAATCTATGAGCATAGTATGCATGTTTAAAGGTAGCAATAGTTATTTCAGGATATTGGATGGAGCTTAACGTGGTAACACCTTTCAAACCTTAATCTACCAACTGCCCCTTTTGAGAGTAATTTCTTGTGAAAGGAAGGTGATTTGCTGCCCTAATTAGAGGATTATGGAACACTAACAAGAAGATTCAGCTACAGCAAGAAGAATTCATTGTGTTGGAGATGCTCCTGGCTGTTTGGAAGAGTTTAAGGAAGAGAATTAACTGCAGCAGTGATACCAAAATAACATTCAGATTTGTGTTCAAGGGTTGCTAATATTAAATACTCTATGCCGGCAGTGAGAGAAATATTCATAATTATATTTTGTGGCAGTTCAGCGATTATAGTATCAACTTAACTTTCCAATGGATTGATTAGCATATATCAATTATGACCTGTTGATGTGTTTTTTCGTGACTGCACCAATTTAATGTCCCCATTTTGGCCATTAGCTCTTCATTTGGTTTTAGCCTATTTCCATAATTCGTAGGCTAGTCTGAGGTAAAATTAGGGTCTCCTTCTTCAGAGGTTTTATGGCATTTCAGGGAGTTTACTATTTATAGTAAATTCTATTTTTGGCAGTATGCAGTTTTCGATCTTCAGGTTTTCATTTTTAGTTGGAGCAATTAAATGAGTTCAAGTTTTAGCTTCTGAAAACTTTATTGGTGAATTTCGTAAATAAAGGCATTAATGTTATAATTTGCAGTTGACCCCTTGGCCTAGGGAAATAACTCTATGTTGTTCTTAAAAGGTGGACTTGAAGGGGGACGCCTTCATAAGAATTAAATATTAATAAAGTCTTTAATGCCTTGAGGAAAACTGGACGCCATTTTAATGAGGAGTTAATATTTTTTTAAAGTTTAATGTGGCTTGAAGTGGGATGCCATCTTGAGTAATTAAAAGATATTTGGAAATTTGAAGAGTCCTTTGTGTCTTTTGGCGTGCCTTGGAAGGAATTCGAAGAGACATCTCCTTTTCTATAAAAGAGAAGCCTGGCTCCAGCATTTGGCATCCATGAATTTATGCTAAAGTTATGCTGTCGAAATGACAATTGATAGTTTGCTTCGAGGAAAGCTTACCTCCTAGCCTCTCACCAATTTCGTGTTTGAAATACAACACCTAGTTGGATATTTGTTGCTTCTCAAATCAGACTAGCAGATTGCGCTCAATAGATGAAGATTTTTGATGAAATTTCTAGTTTTGAAGTTGTTGATACAGTCACAGCTGAAGGTGGTTTTTGCATACAGCTTTTGGAGTGAATTTAATTTGCTTGTGAGTACTTTTTCCAATCCATTCCTACACCCAAGGCGACCATCTTTGGAGATTTTCAGATTTTAATTTTGAGTTTCTGATTTTTAATGTCAAAATCGCCCCTCAAGGAGGGTCGTACCATTCTTGAAGTATTGGAATTCGTGCTTGAATGATATGCTGAGTTTTGGTGTTGTTTTGTGATTTGTTTTTGGGCGCCTACCACCTATAAGGCTTCTGCAAAAGACATCACTCAATTCGGAGGTAATTTGGTAAAGTTATGAGCATTTAATTGGTTTCACAGTTGCTGGTTATTCATTTCCAGAATTGTTATTTTACATCAGACTTGTTTAAGTTTGAATCTCCAATCCTTTCTTCATCATTTATTGTTGATGTCTAACATGGAATCATCCAGTATCAGGGTACATTGAATCTATTGTAACTTTCATGTATTTTGCAGCTCTTTTTCCATATTGTAAGACTATAAACAGTAGTACTGTTCCAGTCCTTTATTGCTGCAATTCTTTCTTTAATTTCACATTAGTACCCCTGGATGGTTTACCGCCAGTGTGGATAATTGAATTTGTATCACTCTTGTACCCACTCTCAAGTGGTGAATTCCCACTCTTAAGTGGATGCCCGCCGCAGCGGAAGAATTAATTAGTATGAATTCCTATGGCTGGTTATCCGCCTAATTGTTTCAATTTTAATTAATAACTCCGTCATATGTTAGCACCTCGCCCTCACTGGGATCTTGAGTGCACATTCTTGACGTTGAGTTTGTTTCAGTTCAGTTGCATTCCTTTTTGTATCAAGTTGAAGCATAGGGATCCTCTAACCATATGCCCGCCCCTCGTCCTTAAGTGGTTTTAGGGCGCATTCTTGGTTAGAGTTGTTTTGTTAGAGGTTTTGATTGGAGCTAACGCTAATCAAGTTGGCCAAGTGCTGGATTGTGTTGTGCAATTCAACGAAAAAATTGGTTAGCATATTTCAGTGGTATCAAAGCAGAAGGTCCTGCCATCCTGTGGATCAGTGCTTCATGTTTAGGCAAATGAGTGACAGAGATCTCCGGTACTACATCGAAAGTCAGAGCAAATTCTAGTTTAGCTCCTTGTAGTATCCAAAAGTTGGCAGTTAGGCATGGCTAATGAAGAAGAGATGAAGTTGGCAGAGACTCTCTTTATGGCTGGAAAGAGACTTGGTAAATAATTTCAGTCAAGAGAAAATGAAGAGAACATTCTTCATTTGTTAGAACAATGTTTGAGTCAAATGAAGCCATCACTTTCAAAGAAAATGGAGTTGGCACTAACTCCTGCAGTGAATTCTTTGAATCAGCCCTATTGGTTGGGGCATCCTGATGAAGAAACCAAGCTGCTGATTTTTTCTTGTTTCATGGAGATAATAAGAATTGTAAATCCCCATTTGCCCTATGATGTTGAAACCATGAAGATCATATTAAATATGATAGTGGAGAGTTTTCAAGATTTGGATGAAACTGGAAGTAGTTTGTTTCCAAGAAGAGTTGCTATATTGAAGGTATTTTCTGAACTCAAAACAAGTATGTTGTTGGTTGAATTAGGTATGCAAGATCGAATATATTATTTGATCCATTACCTCTTCATTTCAACTTGGAGTGAATAGGAGGAGGTTGTAGTGGCAGCAATAAGAAGCATTTTAGTTTTGACTATCAATGAGATGGATGACATTCCAAAATCCGTCCTAATTTTTCTATTAAACACTCATGAACAAGAAGGAAAGAATTCCTCTACTGCTGGTTTGTTGATCAGAGATTTGTTCATTCATTGTGAGAGAAAATTGAAGCCACACTTGAAGAAGACAGAGCAGAAAAATGAGGTAGTTATTAGTGCAAAGGATGGGAATAAAATGTCGTTTCTCAATGATTCTAAGGCGGTTTCTCAAGAAGTATCTATTGATAGGTAGTTGTTTGCACATGCTAAGGGTGAGTGCAAGGAGGCAACATCAATTTTGAATACACATGAAGAGTCTACGACAAGTAATCAAGAAGAGCTCCTTGGAATGCTTGTAACCACTTATGAAGAGATCAGTAATATACCTTTACATGAAGGGTTCATTGAAGACAAGAAGGATGAAGTCTTCAAATCAGGTAGTAATGATGATCCTTTACTTCATTCCAGTGAAGATGTCATGAATAGTTATGGATTAGAATCGTTTGATCATCAAACTAAGCTCTTGGAGAAAGATTCTCATGAAGATATCAGTTTTGTTGAGTTGGGAGGTGTCTCATTCAAAGAGTCACCAATCCAAGAGGAGCATGAAGATCTTTTTCCTGTTGATCATTATAATCAACCCTTTTGCATGTGGGATCTTGGTGAGATGGCACCAAGGTATATTAAAGAACTTGAGTGGGATAAATTTCCCTTTGATCTTGATAAAGTTCAAAATCCATTTTGTATTGCAAGCTACGAAGTCATTGGAGAAGATTGTAATGTCCCCTTCTCGAACATGACTTCTTCTGATTGACCGTTGGCCTATTTTGGAGATCTGTAGGCTTCTCAGTGGTGAAATTAGGGTTTCTTGGTTGGTGGTTTCTTGTGCTCACGGATTGGTGATTGAACTGCGGATTCCTTCTGGGTTTTTCGTGAGCTTTTCGGTGATGTGTTCTTTTTGGCATTCTGAGCACTTTCACGAATTTACTATTTTTAGTAAATTCTTTTTCTGGCAGTGGTCTTGTTGGTTTCGGCTCGATTGACCTTCTACTTCAGTATGTTTAGTTGGATTGCTCAACTTTGGCTTTGGGGCACGTTTGGAGAGATAAGTTGAATTAATTTTAATAAAGTCATGTTTAATGTTATATTTTGCTGTTGACCCCCCCTTAGCCTAGTGATTGAACTTAAATTGTTTTTAAAAAGTGGTCTTTGAGGGGTGGTGCCTCATGAGGTTATTTTATATTTTTCTAAGCTCAAAAATCAAAGTTTGAAAAAGGACGCCTATCTTGAGGAGATTATTTTAAATTAAAAAGTCAAATTTGCTTAAGACAAAAGGGACGCCACCTTTGGAGGGAAAAGGAGTTACTCAAAATTTGAAAAGCTGGGTTTCTAGAAGCTACTGGAAAGTCATCACAAGTCTTTAAAAGGAGGTCTTGGTCTTCATTTTCATTATCCAATATCTTGAGTAATGTGATGCTGCCGAAATGGTGAGAGGATTGCTTCGAGGAATGAATGCCTCCTAGCTGGGCTCAACTTCGTGCTTGTGAGACAGCACCTAGTGGAGAGATTTTCTTGTTTTGAGTGCATTTTGTAGTGAGGATTGCTTTGTAGTGAGTTAGTTGCAATTGTAGTTCAGTTATTTGCATTCTCATGATATTTTCTGTAGTTACTGAGTTCACAGCTGATTGTAAGTTTCACTCATATTTCAAAAATACAAAAAGATATCATTTTGGGTATTGTTCCTTTCTTCTTGTCTAGGTTGGGCGCCCCTTTGCTCCAATTTCCAGATTTTTCTTTGAAGAACTTGAATTTTGGGAAGAAATTCGCCCCTCTCATAGAGCCGTACCTTTCTTGCTGCCTTGGGATTTGTGCAGAAATTAAATAGCAGCTTTTGGGGTCTGTTTTGTGTCTTCATCATTGGCGCCTTCATCATAGGAATAGTTTGCATCAGTTTTCATGCATTTTGGGTGAGTGATGAGAGTTGTGTGAGCATTTCATTGAATCACTGTATTGCTGATTAACAGTTTTCAGTCCATACTCTGTCATAACAGCGTGCATAAAATACATCTTTTGAGTTGGGTTTGGAAGGGGAGACATTGAGAATATTTAAGGATAGCATTACACATTGTTGCAGCATTGAAGACTCTCTTATTTGTGCTTAACAGATAAATTTCTGATATTGTAAGCTGGACAGTAGTACTGTCAGCATCTTTCTTATTTTTTGTTAACCTCATGTTTGTAACTGCCCACTGAATAAGTGGAAGAGGCTGGCTTGCCGCCTATTTACTGCTTTTGCATTGTAATTTCTTAAGTCTCCGCCATATAGTCGCCTCTTATCCATCATGGATTGAGTAGCACATACTTGGTGTTGAGTTGTTTTTCAGTATTGCAATAGATAGGGATCCTCTGACCGTATGCTCGTCGTTCGCCGACGCATCTCTTGGTTAGAGTTCTTGTTTCCGCATTTCCTTTAAGATCCTCTGACCAATGCTCACACCTTGCCCACATTGGGATCCTGGTGTACATTCTGGTTAGAGTTACTTTCAACATCGTTTGGGTTTATGAGCTAACCTTAACGGGTGCTTGTCATTGTAACTTGCAATTGTGAAAATCGAAAAAATTTGGCTCGGTATATTTCAAAGATGTTGTCCTTGATGAAGAAGCTTACTTGGCAAAGCTCCATAAAAATTCCTTCGAGGTGGTTGCAGCCACTAAAGCAGAGTATGTTGCTACCAAGACTTTAAGAGCATCAATCAATAATGATTCATTGCTTGAAGATATTGTTGACAAGCCTTCTATTCAAGAATTATGCAGTGAAAAAAGAAGGGAGGAAGCTGATTTTGAAAATCATGACAATGAAAACAAATCAGAAAAATTGATGTTTGATGAGCATAGTCTATTTACTGATTGGGATCAGGGGCCTAAAAAGCTGCAAAATTTGAAGGATAATTTATTGGTTTCAGAAGAGAAAATTGTTAAGGTGTTATCAAGATTTGATAGCACACACCATTTCATTGAAGAAATCTATTGGAAGTTTCAGTCTGAAGAGAGACATAATGGAGTTAAAGATGGAGACACTCTTCCCAAGATGCAAATCATCAAAGGGAGACATAATGGAGTTAAGGATGGAGACACTCTTCCCAAGATGCAAATCATCAAAGGGGCATTGGAATCCATAAAGTTAGATTATTTGCACTTGCTCACAGATAGAGATAATGCTATTAAGTTTGCAGAAGAGACCTATGATGCCTACCAAGAGAAGGAGAAAGAGGTTGATAGTCTTTGCCTTGATCTTACCTTAGCTCATCACTCTTCTTACAAAACAGAAAATCAATCATCTATGGCAGCCACACTTATGGAACAAGAAGCTAATACAAGGCTAATGGAGATCAAACAAATAGTTGAAGGAATAAATGAACTCCATAATGTTGAAACAATGCATAATGCCAAAGAGATTCAATATGTTGATAGTGATTGGAAGGTAAATCAAGAGTGTGAACTCTTGAGTTGGGAAGAGAATTTTCCTCAAGAAGGGATAGCTTGCAGCCATGAGCTAGATGTTATGACTGGTAATGTGTGTAATATTCATCACACTACATTCTATGGATCAACAACTAATGATGGGCATCTTCAAGTTGAAGAAGATGTGCATGAATTCTATGAAGACACCAGCGAAAGGGATGAAGGAAATATTGTTTCTATGATTGTGTACAACAATCCATCATCTTCACATGATTTGTTAAATTATGAGTTGATTGACAATTTCTATGTGGATGACATTGGTAAGAAGTTTTATGTTTTTGACATGCATAATTTTATAGTCAAGCATAAGATAATGTTGGTGGATCCATTCTATATGTCAAGCAACACTCTCTTGGGATGGATAGTAAATGAGCATTTAATGGTGTTCAAACGTGAACTGGCTGGTTTTCACTCAGCATTAACCAATGGAAGAGTACCACCTATCTTAAGATGGTTGATGAGGTCAGGTCTTGGAGAGATGCATCAAATTGTAGGAGAACTTTCAGACTTGCCCCTTTGGTTTCTAGATTGTGCATTGTTCATGAGTGATTATTCTAAAATGCTGGTCATGAAAGGTTCAAACTTTGCATTAATGGTTGCAGTTGATTACATGGATTTGTGTGCTCGAGACTTTCACTATGGCTCTTGGAGATATGTTGGGAATTCTTCCCAATGTGTTGGAGATTATTTGCGGTCGGGAATTCATGCTTGGAATTCTCAACATGGCTTGATGGAGATTGTTGCAAGTAGAAAAAAAGATCTTTAGAGAGATAAGGATTCAATTCTCAGAATCTTTGATGTGGCCCCCATCTTTACCAATCATTTGATGATTCCTTTGGTTCATCTATTGGTGAATTGGAGAGATACTTCGAACAAAAGATGGCTTAATGATGGGATGGAGTCTCTTGAGGGGATGTTTCCAGCCTTGGGTAGGAACAATTGTGATATTATGGACGCTGATTTCCAGTGTCAAAATAGTTGTTCTACTCTTTGTATGCTGATTTTCCTAAAATCAGACTTTAATTGGTTTACTTCAGATTTCATGGGCAGCTGGTATACTTATTTTTTCTCTTCACAATCTCTTACCAATGATGGTTTTTGGTCCCAAAGGTGGGAAATGTTGTTTCATAGTGATTTGGATCAGATTTGGATGGTGTTTAAGTTCCTTTCCAAAGGTTTTCTCTGTACAAATTCTTGCACTAGTGTTTGGGGCAGGGAACCTTTGCTTGTTTGGGTTCAACTTTTTTAGACTTTTGGGTAGAGATTGGTGGAAGTTTTCAGAAAACTTCTTGATTATGTCAAAGTTACTCAAAGGAGGCATTATTCTTCCTTGAGGAGTTTTGAGGATGCAGCTGCTATGACTTTGCAAAGAGTTGTTTTTCCCTTTGCAATTAGCTATAATGGAGACACACTTGCTATTGTGACTCAGTTTGTTACTTTGAGGAGTTATGTTGATGACAATATTTTTGAGTTGCTTAAATTATTCTTCGTTCTCAAAATGGTGATTGACATTGACATTGCAGATGGTAATTCCTCAAAGTTTATTGGGCATGAGACGTTCCTAGATTTTGAATCAAACCCTTCTGTGTTGTTCAGCTTGAATTTCAGGCATGCTATCACTTTGAGGTTGCAGGGATGGTTTGTGCAGTTATGGTGCAGCGATTTCATTTTTATGATCAGAATGGAGCGGCATCAACATGGTGGAACTTTTCAGAGATGGACTTGGGACCCTGGGATCCTATTTGTTTTGATGGGATTAGTTGGAGTGTTGTGGCATTGCTTGAGGACAAGCAATTTTGGGAAGGGCGGACTATAATGTCCCCATTTTGGCCATTAGCTCTTCATTTGGTTTTAGCCTATTTCCAGAAATTCATAGGCTTGTCTGAGGTAAAATCAAGGTTTCCTTCTTCGGAGGTTCTATGGCATTTCAGGGAGTTTACTATTTATAGTAAATTTTATTTTTGGCAGTATGCAGTTTTCAGTCTTCAGGTCTTCATTTTTAGTTGGAGCAATTAAATGAGTTCAAGTTTTGGCTTCTGAAAACTTTATATTGGTGAATTTCGTAAATAAAGGCATTAATGTTATAATTTGCAGTTGACCCCTTGGCCTAGGGAAATAAATTTATGTTGTTCTTAAAAGGTGGACTTGAAGGGGGACGCCTTCATAAGAATTAAATATTAATAAAGTCTTTAATGCCTTGAGGAAAACTGGACGCCATTTTAATGAGGAGTTAATATTTTTTTAAAGTTTAATGTTGCTTGAAGTGGGACGCCATCTTGAGTAATTAAAAGATATTTGGAAATTTGAAGAGTCCTTTGTGTCTTTTGGCGTGCCTTGGAAGGAATTCGAAGAGACATCTCCTTTTCTATAAAAGAGAAGTCTGGCTCTAGCATTTGGCATCCATGAATTTATGCTAAAGTTATTCTGTCAAAATGACAATTGATAGTTTGCTTCGAGGAAAGCTTACCTCCCAGCCTCTCACCAATTTTGTGTTTGAAATACAACACCTAGTTGGATATTTGTTGCTTCTCAAATCAGACTAGCAGATTGAGCTCAACAGATGAAGATTTTTGATGAAATTTCCAGTTTTGAAGTTGCTGATACAGTCACAGCTGAAGGTGGTTTTTGCATACAGCTTTTGGAGTGAATTTAATTTGCTTGTGGATACTTTTCCAATCCATTCCTACACCCAAGGCGACCATCTTTGGAGATTTTCAGATTTTAATTTTGAGTTTTTGATTTTTAATGTCAAAATCGCCCCTCAAGGAGGGCCACACCATTCTTGAAGTATTGGAATTCGTGCTTGAATGATATGCTGAGTTTTGGTGCTGTTTTGTGATCTGTTTTTGGGCGCCTACCGCCTATAAGGCTTCTACAAAATACATCACTCAATTCGGAGGTAATTTGGTAAAGTTATGAGCATTTAATTGGTTTCACGGTTGTTGGTTATTCATTTCCAGAATTGTTATTTTACATCAAACTTGTTTAAGTTTGAATCTCCAATCCTTTCTTCATCATTTATTGTTGATGTCTAACATGGAATCATCCAGTATCATGGTACATTGAATCTATTGTAACTTTCATATATTTTGCAGCTCTGTTTCCATATTGTAAGACTGTAAACAGTAGTACTGTTCCAGTCCTTTATTGCTGTAATTTTTTCTTTAATTTCACATTAGTACCCCTGGATGGTTTACCGCCAGTGTGGATAATTGAATTTGTATCACTCTTGTACCCACTCTCAAGTGGTGAATTCCCACTCTTAAGTGGATGCCCGCCGTAGTGGAAGAATTAATTAGTATGAATTCCTATGGTTGGTTATCTGCCTAATTGTTTCAATTTTAATTAATAACTCCGTCATATGTTAGCACCTCGCCCTCACTGGGATCTTGAGTGCACATTCTTGACGTTGAGTTTGTTTCAGTTCAGTTGCATTCCTTTTTGTATCAAGTTGAAGCATAGGGATCCTCTAACCATATGCCCGCCCCTCTTCCTTAAGTGCTTTTAGGGCGCATTCTTGGCTAGAGTTGTTTTGTTAGAGGTTTTGATTGGAGCTAACGCTAATCAAGTTGGCCAAGTGCTGGTTTGTGTTGTGCAATTCAACGAAAAAATTGGTTAGCATATTTCAACCAACACAGAATAAAGTCGCCAACGGCTACCCTATTCTCTCTTGATCAAAGTATCCAGCACGCTAAGATTGCGAGATAGTTCGTGCGTTCAACTCCAAGGTTCCTTCAGTGCGAATAGTCTCAGTTGGCTTGATGTGTTTGCTGGTATTTCAAGGGGACTTACACAATTGTTCGACAACTGACAACAGACAATAGATTAAGGGCTTCACGTGGTTCGAATGATTTGGCAGATAAGCACGAGTTTCCTAACACTAACCGGAAAGTACTGAATTTAAATGAGTGTAGGGCCTAAGAAGTTTATGTTCTATCTAAGGACGGGACGTGGGATCAATCTCGACAGACTTCGACCAGACTCTGCTCCGCCTCACATTGGACAGCTTACACAAAGTCGGTGCAATCTTCAAGGGAGTGACAAGAGGTTTTCAAACTATAACTCAACATGTAAGTACCATCAGAACGACGCATACAAACACATGAATCACAATCGAAGTTAAGTTTGTAACGTTTTTCAGTTGACCACACAAGGCAAACTTGCCATCAGCAAGCCGCTAGTGGTATGGATAAAAATGAAGTTGCCTCGATTAACACCACAAATCCACAGCTAACATCTACTTGCATGAAAATGAAAACTACTCTATATTAAGTTACTTCTTGATTCTATGTGAATTGGAAGGACGAAGAAGCCTCGCTAGCTACTCATAACAAAGAGGAGATCACCATCAATGAAAAACTCTTTTATTATGAAAGTGTTCACAACTTCTTACAAAGTATTCAAATGGAAGACTTTCCTTCCTTTTCAAACTATACTATGCTAAGCTATCAACTACACTATCAATCTCTCTGCTCTAGTCTCTAGTCTGATCTCTAAGCTCTACTTCCACTAGAGTACAAATGAGGGGGGATGCCCCTTTATATAGCTGGCCAAGTCCAATGGACGGCTCAGATTACAATCGGCTGGATGGCCCAAATTGTGCCACCTCAGCCCTAAACAAGATTCACCCTAAAAACCGCCACGAAGAAGAGGGGTAATAAATGAGCAATTAATGGCCACCATCTTCTAGAAGATTCTTGTTTTGAAACGCGTTCACGCTGTTCTTGTTCTTCTTCTCAACTACAAATTTGATGAGTCTAGTCGCCACTGTTTCAATTTCTTAGACTGGTATGGCAGGCACGTTCTCAATCTTGAAACTTCAAGGCTGTAACTTTTAAACTTGTTTGCATTTTGAGTTGTATGAAGCACGCTGGAGAACATCTTTTGGGTCATCGAAGGACCTCACACTTGAGAGTAATTCCTCTATTTTGTTCTTCAATCTGTCATGTTGTCGGTCTTCAACGCCTAGGCCTTCATCTTTCCTCTATCCTGGACTTAAAAGATTTTCTTGTCTTGAACTGAAACATTTCTTCTTTGTCACTAAGTCTCAACACTTAGCCATTTCTCGCAACTTTTCTTCATTTCCCCAAGACATCATGCCTTGGCCTCGGTGTTCGCCCTTTAAAATCATCTTTTGAGAGTGTTAACTTCAACTACATCTTTTTCACTTTTCCAACTGAGGCGCTCACTCTGACATTTCATCCAACTCTGACTCGAGCAAAATGTTTTCATCAGGATTTTGATCAAAAATTATCTAGGCACCCAACTTCAAATTCATCCGCCAAGGCATTTTATCTTCAAAAACACATTTTACTCCTTTTTCCTTAGAAAAGTTTTAAATTTTCCTTAGGAAAATTTCATAATTCAAGTGTCGATCAAAATTTCCATCTTGAAAGCCTTGGCGAAGTGCAGAAGACTTTAAAATCCACTCCTTGTCGAAGATCTTCAATACCCAGAAGAAAATTCCCTTCAGAACGCATTGAATCCATGGGTCTACAAACGAAGGGGGTCATTTAATTTTTTGATTTTTTTTAAACCTTAGAAAAATATTTTTCCATCAAATTTATTTCCATTCTTCATCTTTGGGTGAATTTTCCTTGCTCGGCCTTGAAATTTTTTTATCATCCTCGTGAAGCTAGAGTATTCTTGACATATCCACTATAATGTCCCCGTTTTTAGCACTTCACTTTTCCATGATTGATAGCCTATTCCCAATGTGTTGTTGGCTAGTTAGTGGCAGAATTAGGGTTTCCGGCTATTTGATGGGTTCTCTTGAAGATTCAGGGTTTTGCTTGTTGGAGTTTGGGCGTTTGGATTCTGGACTCCTTCTGGGTTTTCAGAGAGCTTTGCAGAGGTATGACTTGCAACTGCGTCGGGCAACCTTTCCAAACTTACTATTTTTAGTAAGTTATGACGGCTACATTTCGGAGTTTGGGATTTTGGATTGCGGATTCTTTCTCGGTTTTCAGAAAGCTTCGCAATGGTGTCGCATGCATTGCATTCTGAGCAACTTCTTGAATTTACTATTTTTAGTAAATTCTATTTTTAGCAGTGGTCCAGTCAGCATCAGCTCAGTAGGCTCTCCTCTTCTGGCAGTTCAGTTGGTAATATCGTTTTGGCCCTTTGATGCATTTTCTGGAGAGATAAGTATTTTAATTAAAATAATCTTATATTATAATATTATAACCCCTTGGCCTAGCTTCATGACTTTAAGTTGTTCTGAAAAGGGGGACCTCATGGGTGGACGCATCATCAAGGAAAGTTTTAATATTTCTAAAGTCAAATATTGCTCTTGGAGGTGGGACGCCAACTTTTGGAGAGAAGTTAATTTTAAATTAAAAGAAAATTGCCTTTATGAAAAAGGACGCCATCTTGAAGGGAGACTTGGTCAAGTCAAAACCCTAAAAGCATCTTGGGAAGTGGGGCGCACCTTCTGGAAGCTTCTAGAGGTGTCTTCTCAAAATTATAAAAGGGAGCCTTGGGTCTTCATTTCAGCATCTCATATTTTCAGTAAAGTTATGCTGCCGAATCGGTGACAGAATTGCTTCGAGGAAAGCACACCTCCTAGCTTGGCTCATCTTCTTGCTTGAAAGACAACAACTAGTTGAGAGGTAGATTGTAGTGAGTTATTTTGCATTGTATTCGAGTTTCTTAGCATATTAGTTCTGTTATCTTGCATTTTAGTCATATTTTGGAGTTGCTGATAAGCATGGCTGTTTGTAGTTTTCACTCATATATTGAAAAATAAAAATATCTTTGTTCTGGGTAATGCACATTTCATCTTCTTTAGATTGGGCGCCCCTTTGTGCCAATTTGCAGATTTTAATATTGAGAGCTTGAATTTATAAAGAAAATCGCCCCTATTTGCTAGGCAGGCCCTCTGTGGAGTGTATTGGGAAGCGTGTTAAATAATGGTGGGGGTTTGGGTGTAGTTTTTTGTTTGTAACTTGGTCGCCCTTGTTCTAGGAGTCATTTGCATTTGGTTTGGGGTCATTTGGTGGAGTATTGAGGGAGTAGTGAGTAGTTTAATGAATTTCTGTGTTGCTGTTTTAGCTTTTCTGGAGCAGGTCTGTCACAAATCAGAACATTGAAATTGGTCTTTGAGTGGATATTTTGGTCTTGGAGCAGTTGTTAAGTAAGGGAGAGTCTTCTATTTTGTTGCAGCACTTTGCAGCTCTAATCTTGTGCTCTTGGCAAACATTCTTCAATATATTCTAAGCTGAACAGTAGTACTGTCAACATCTTTCTTATTCTTGCTAATCTCATACTTGTATTGCCCACTGAACAAGTGGAAGAGGCTGGCTTGCCACCTATTTACTTTGTGTTGCAATACAGTTTAATGTCTTCGCCATATGGTTGCCTCATCTCCAACCTGGATTGAGTAGCACATATTTGGTGTTGAGTTCCTTTCAGCAATATTAGTGATAGGGATCCTCTGACCATATGATCGTCCACCTTGGACACATTCTTGGTTAGAGTTCTTTATTCAGCTTTGCTTTGAGATCCTCTGACCATATGCTCGTCGTCATCAGGCGCATTCTTGGTTAGAGTTGAATTCCGCATCGTTTTGGTTTAAGTGCTAACCCTAACGGATGTGTGTTGCATTGTATCTGTTATTGAAAAAATTGAAAAAATTGGTTCGGTTCTTTACATCCACAGCCAATTTTATTCATGCCTTAGCAAATTTTATCATCACCTCAAACTCAGGCGTATTCCTCTAGAGGTGAAATTTCAACACTTAGAAAAATTTTAACATTTTTCATGAGCATGGGCGCATATTGGGGATCTAGAAGGAATTTTGAACACTTAGCAATGTATTCATCACCACCTCTTTCCAAGGGCGCATATGACCCTTTAGCTTCAGATTTCGAATGCTTTAGATTATTTCCAAGGCCTCCACAAATCAAGGGCGCATTTAGGACCTCCTCCTTCGATTTCTCCAACACTTAGAAAATTTTCTAAGTCATCTCCTTGTTGGGCGCACTTACTTGGTCAAGCTTTCAATTTCGTTGCCTTAGAAACATTTCAAAGCTCCCTCCTCTAGCAAGGCGCATATCATACCTTGAGCTTCCAATTTTGAATACTTAGAAAATTTCCTGGAGCCTCTCATGAGTCAAGGCGCATTTGGGTGTTGCTGCTTTCAATTTGCACGACTTAGAATATTTTCCATCCTCTTCTCATGACCTTGGGCGCATTTGGGGTGGGCAACTTCTAGTTTGAGAGGTGTTGTCCCTCATTTTTGACTTGTTAAAAATTGGGATAACCTATCAAAATTTTGATAGAATTTGAAGATTTTCTCTTCGAAGGCACGTTTTACGAGGTGCAAAGGTTAGAAAATTTCAGTTTTGGGTCTATAGTCCTTTTGGCTAACATTTTTCACTCACTCTTGTCCGTTTTCGTGAAATTTTGAGTCATTTTTAGTGTCTTTTTGACCAAATTCGGGTTTGTTAGGCAACTCAGCAGAATAGGGAAATTTTGGCTTAAGAGCAAAATTGCTAAATGTCCAAAAAATCCCGAAATTGCAAAAAGCAAAATTGCTAAAACTTCCAAAAGTTCCAAAATTGCTAAATGTCCAAAAAATCCCGAAATTGCAAAAAGCAAAATTGCTAAAACTTCCAAAAGTTCCGATTTTGCTTAAGTTGTTTAAAAATACCTATTTTTATTAAAATGAAATTGTCAAATGAGCTAAAAGGTCCGATTTCTTCTATTTGACAAAATGTAAAATTGCAATGAGTCTCTAAAAACCTGAAATGCAAGTAAAGGGCATTTTTGAAGTTTTACAAGTTATTTTTCACTTGCAAAGACTTCTAAAAACCCCGATTTTCATGAAGTTGCTTGCAATCACTTCTCAAAAGCCTGATTTTATTAAAAGGCACTTGTAATGACTCCAAAAAGCTCCGATTTCATGAAGATCAACTTGTAAAGTGCCTTGAAAAACCCGATTTCTCTTGTTGCAAGCTTGTTCCTCTTTATTTTTTTTGTTGTTTATCCTCATTTTGATGTCTTGAATCTCTGGCTTTTGGGACGCCATTGTGTAAATCTGAGTGTGCATATGATAAAAATGCTTTAAAGAAAAAAACGTGTTTTCTTCTTTGCTGAAAACACCTTTCATTTCATTCGCCCTCCATTAAAACGTTTTCTATTTTTCATTCATTTCTCCATCTCATATGCAAAACGCGTTTTCCATTTGTCTTTCAAATGCCTTTCATTTCATTTCAAAATGTCATTTATTTCATAATAAAAACGTCTATGGCTGAAAAACGTTTTTCTCTCTTTCATTTTCAGCATTCATTTCATTTTTTTTTTAAAATGATATTCTCACTTTATCAGCCATACATCTGCTTTTACAATTCAAATGCCTTCATTTCAAAACGCATTTCATAGCTTTATTCATTCGAATGCCATTTTATAAGAAATGTATTTCTTGACTGAAAAACGTGTTTCTTATTTTCAGTTATCTTTCATTCGCCATACATTTTCATTCGCCCTTCATTCATTCCATTCCATTTGACTTTCATCTCATTTCATTTCACATTCACATTTCATTCCATCTCATTACCATTCTCTTGAAAGGAAGAAAAGAATAAAAATGCCCTAGAAAGCAAATCGGGATTTTTCCAATCAATTGCAAGTAGGGCATTTTTGTCTAAAATGCAACTACAAGTTAACACAAAGAAATAAACTTGCAATGGTTTCTTATTTCCCCCTACTTGCAATCAAGAAATTATTCTTTACAAGTTGGTATTCATTTGCTATGTCTCTTCAAAAACCCGAATTTCAAATGGCTTGTTGATAAGAAGTGGGAAAAGATTGGAAAACTGAGAGAAGACTCAACAAAATGGTCAAGTTTTGATACTTTTTGATTAGCGGTTAATGAAGATGAGCAGCACTGTATGTCAAGAAAGCAAACAGATGTCATTCTTAAACAGGTTGTAAAGTTTTTTTTTTAAAAAGGGAGTTACATCTACATCAGTTATGGATGCTCTCTATAGTGGCTACAAAGCTCTTGAATGTCAAAATGCAGAAGGAATTGATTCGTGAAGAGAAGAAACAGCAGCAGTCCTAAAGTGCAGATTTTCAGGAGTCTTAGAAGTAAAAGATAGATCACAGATATGTGCAAGGATAACACAAGAAAGCTAGACAGAGATCTATGAAGAGTGAAGAATAATTGAACAAGCTGAAGGACATTCATGCCAAAAGAAAATGATGATATTTCCAAGAGATCTTTAAAAAGGATATTCTTCATCAAAAGATCTTTTTACCTATGGAAATTAGTAACATGGAGATGCAGTCCTATACAGGTCTATTGAGATAAGACAGTGAATCAAGACATCTTAGAATTGTGAAAAGGAAAAGACAGTTGATTAAAGAGTAGTTTGTAGCAACATGATGACTTCATCGATAGAGGATGACATATAATTTACTTCTATTATGTTTTATGTATTTTGTTTTGACAAGTTACATGTGAAAGCAAAAAATTGTAATTGCAAGTGTTTCTTTCACTTGCATTTTTGTAAAATGTAATTATATGTAATCAAATTACAATAAGATTGTAATTTTGAATAAGTCAATTGCAATTAGTTATCGGTTGAGAGATTTTCTCAAGTTTGTTGAGATCCTCCCACCTTTCTCTCCAAACCTCCCTCCTATAAATACTTGAGGGGGTCTATTGTAATAGGGTATCTTTTGGAAATGCAACAAAATTCTGCCAATTTGTGTATGCATTCTAAGACTTTGAGTTTAGATGTAAATCAGATTGCAATCAATAAAGAAAACAAATTGCTTCCAAACTTTGTGTTGGTACAGATTGTGATGTGACGACATTATCTGGAATTGATTGTGAGTTTTGTGGTGTTATACAAGAGGGATTCAAGCTCAATTCTGCAGACTTTGAGCTGCTTATTGCGTTTGGAGTTTTAGATTGGTTTTCAGATTTGATACTGCAAACTTTGAGTTGTTTGTCACGTTTGAAGCTATTATAGAACGCTCAAACAAAGGGGGTAATTTGCAAACTTTGTGTTGCTTTTATTTTCTATTTTGAGCTGCTACATACTGTACTTGGTTACCAGAAAATCATCTAAAAAGGTTGATAGGAGAGTAAATTGTCAAAGACTTTGTGCTTTCAATTTGTTTTCCCGTCCCGGAGGAGCAACGGAGGACTTTGTGCCTTTATGGAAACTTTGCTTCTTTATTTGTTTACTTCATAAATCATTTATATTTTCAGCTGTGATTCTTTTCTGAAACAAGAGAAAAGAATAAGTGTCTTTTCTGGAAAAAGAGAAAAAGACAGAGTTTCACCCAGATTTAGAATAGATTTATAATTAGAGTGTATTTCTGAATTGTTAAAATAGACAGAAAAGGGGGAGCCTTCCCTTAAATAGGAGAGTTTATCTCACATACTGTGGTTGAAACCACAATTTTGCATATCCTCAAGGTATACAAAATTTTCAACCAACAAGAGGGTGGACTTCAATTTGCCAACACTTAGAAACTTTTCTAACTCCTCTTCAGCTTGCTGGGCGCATTTAGCACATTGAACTTTCAATTTGTGACACTTAGACATTTTTCTAACTCCTCCTCTAAGTTTAGGCGCATTTTAGAGGGTGTGCTTTCATTTTCACATACTTAGAGAAATTTTCACCCTCAAGCTTGCAAGGGCGCATTTGAGAGGTTGAACTTCAAATTTTGAGGAGTTAGAAACCTCTTTCATCAATCTTCAGCTTTAATGGCGGTTTTCACTGGCTGGACTTGAAAATTTATCAATTTTAGTGAATTTTATGCTCTTTGCCTGATTTGGGGTGACTCGTTCATGCTAACCCTGGCTTGCCCTAACTTGCTATTTTTAGAAAGTTCTTCAAATTTTGCATTTTAAGCTGATTTTTAGCTCCAGAAGGCTTGATTTTGCTTTGTTTCGAACCTCGGAATGTGGTTAAGCTGTTGGTGCTTGATGCCTGTCTACGCCTGCTATTTTTAGCAACTTACTAAAAATAGCAATTGCTCAGAATGAGCTCAAATTTCGCGTGTTGAATGCCTAAAGTGTGGTGGTCGTGGCTAGATGCTTCATTTACATGACCGTCGTGTTTTGCCCTTGAATTTAGGAAACCCTAATTCCTCTGTACCAGCCTGCTAAAAATAGTAAGTGCTTGATTATTGAATCTCTGTAGCCCCGTTTGACCTGAAATTCGTGCCATGTGGTCCTCACCACTTATTTAACCTGTTCATATTGATGCCTCGCGCTGACCTGCTATTATTGGCATGTGTCTGGAGGTGGTTTACTATTTATAGCAGTTGCCCGATTTCGAGACTTCCACAGCTCCGTTTGACTTGAAATTTGAATGCTGTGATCCTCATCAGTAGACTTATCCGTTCACACTGGCGCCTGATGTCGACTTTCTATTTATAGCCCATTTCAGGAACGCCTTACTATAAATAGTAAGTGCTTCGTTTGTCTTCAAACTTTACCAGCGGACTCCTTGGAAGATGCTGATCATGATGGGATACTTCAGTTTTCGGAAATTCTGGCGTTTGACCCCTCATTTTGGGTCTCAAAGCTTGAAACCCTAATTTTCCTTGCATGTGTATCAGATGAGCTTTGTTTAACTCTGTTTATGTTGCATGTCACTGTGTTCGTGATTTTGAAGCGTCGGGCAGCTACCGAAGTGGTACTACTAAAAATAGTAAGTGGTTGAAAAGGTGATCAACCAGCTGTCAGATGATTTTGCATGTCACACTGCCCGAGAGATCTTGAAAAACCCAGAAAAATCACCAACATGCGAGCACTGGCTAAAAATAGTAAGTTTCTGAAAAGTGACCAGCTCTGCTTGCATGTTACCTCGTTGCGAAGCTCTCAGAAAACCCAGAAAGATAATGCTGACATGCGTTGAGAAAACTTACATGCAAACCCTAAAAATGGCCCTTGAAGGAAAAACTGCTAAAAATAGCAAGTTGTCTGTTTTAGCTCAAATTTGGCCAGTGATGAGTTTAAAGTGCTCAAAATGCAATGCAACTGTCAGAAAGTGAAAATCTCGAGAAAACAAACCCTAAATTGACACTTACTAAAAATAGAAAGTGGTCAAAATACAGTGAAAATTCAGAGGGACCCTGCTTGAAGCATCCTATCAGCAGTGCTAAGCTTAGAAATCGATTAGCCAACTCGAATTGACCTCAAAGTTATCTATAGAACGTAAACCCTAATTCATCAGAAAGCCCTCCAGACTTAGCCAAAATTCAGATCTATGTCAAATGGTAAGTACATCATTAGACAGAAAGAACCGACAGAGAGAGACAGACCGAAAGAACAAAGCCAAAAGACCCGAATGAAGCAAAAATTAGGGGGGTCCCCATTTTGAATGGGGCGATGTGTGAAAAGGTCACAACATGACCCCATAATCTGAGGTAGTTAATTACATATGACAGCAGAGATATAAAATACTTACGCCCAGGTTTACCTACAGCCATTGTATAAGGAAAGTGGAGCAGAGTTGGAAGAGAACTGTATTCAGCTACAACAAGATATGTTACTAATTCTGGGCAGATTTGGCACATTTACGGAGTGCAGCAATTGTTATAGAACAGCTACAGCAGCAATATTAAGAAGTAGTTTCTGAAGCTTACATGAGGTGAACATTATACGAGGAAACTCAAGAGATGTTAATCAACAACCAGCTCCTATTTGAGGTTAGCAAATTGATCTTTTTATTGTGCATATGCATAATAAATTCTTTTATCAACAATAGAAAGTGTGAGTGCAAAGTGTTTGTCAAAATGTCAATGACTATCTACAAGTATGGCAACTCTTTGTGAATATTTTCCTATGGTCAATAATGATTGTTGCAGCTGTTCTAAATTCCTAAAATCAGATTTATTGGTTGATATTATGATTTCCAAACTATTTGACAAAATTCTTGTACGTTGAAAGGGTTGAAAACTTGCAAATTTGAAAAATAAATTGGTTGGGGTTATTTCAAGTGAATGTTTTATCGATTTCTAATAATTGCATGTGTTAGCAAAATAGTGAGGAAATAAAGGAGGGAAAGGCATCACTTGTTAGATGCAATGAGCTCAAGATGGAGGAAGATGTCAAATGAACTATCCTTAAAACTTCCAAATGGTGAGTCATTGTTTGGTTTTCAGAGTAGCATTATGGATGGACATGCATTTAAGAAAAAAGTTTAGGTCACAAGGATAGAAGTGCTGAGGGAATCTCCCCAACTTCTATTTCAGTGAAGGAGGGTGAGCTCCTTGTTGGTAACCTAAGGTATGAAAAAGATGGTCATATTTCAAATTTGTTGCTTCCTCCTCTATCACTATAAAATTCTTGTCATCATGGAAAACATGCTTAAAAAGGTGATAGAGTAAAGGATACAACTTGTAGTATAGGGCATGTGGACTCTTTGATTCAAGTTCTTGATTGTTTTTGCCTATAGGATCCACATGATCTTTTGAGGGTCAAAGTGGATAGAGACATTGATATCATTATTGAGTTCTCCATCTCTTGCATTTGGATTGAAAGGAAGTTTATGAAGAACCATATAGGGTTTGTTTTGCATCCTAACCACATTGTGAAAGATCAATGTTCACGGTTCATAGATCACTCTTAGGAGCAAAGTACCACACTTGAAGAGAAGATCTTGGGTGATATTGTAATGTCCCCATTTTACAACATTCTCTTTCAGTGGGGTTGATTCTAATACACTTACTAGTTTTAGTAAGTGATATTTTTAGCAGGGGAGTCTAGTGTTGTGCTTCTGACCTCTGTGAGCCCTTTCGAGCTCCTCAGTTTCCCTCTTATTCGAGTTTCAGAGCGCTACTTACTATTTTTAGAACTTTCTAAAAATAGTAAGTCATCTAAGGCAGGTTAGACCTAGTCAAGATTGTCTCTCAGCAGCATTTCTCAATGGAGGCATTAGTTTCTAAGGTTGAGACATTTTAATATTTTATTTCTCCTCCGAAATTAGATTTAATGAAGTAACTTTATATTTATTGGTTGAGGGTCATGAAGGGGACCTTTTTGTACCTTGATGCCTAGTGCAACGACTTTAAGTCATTTTTAAAAGAGCTTTAAAAGTATTTTATAATGCACATTAAGGGGGTGGACACCTATGAGGAGAAATGAGTTAATTTTTAAATGAAAAAAAAACTAATGCTGAAGTAAAAAGATTTTATGTTATATCTTTTTAATGAGCATATACTTTGGGCGCCCAACTTATTGAAAAAGATTTAAATATAATTTAAAACAAAGGCTAAAAGATTTAAATATAATTTAAAACCAAGGCTAAAGTGATTGGGCGTTGGAAATATGAGGAGGTATAAGGGAAATAATGTGGCTCTTTTTTCATTATGTGTTTTGATATGAATCTTGATCGTGCATTCTCCAAGAGCTGTGGAAGCTTGAGGGTTTGAACCAGACCTTGCTGAGATGAAAACCTCATCAAAGATCCCTCGTGTGTGAAAGACCACATCAGGAAGGATTATTGGAGGCCTCACACAGGGGTTTCATTTGGGCTTCAAAGTTGCAGATTTCAGAGTTTAGAGATAAATATTTTCGATCGTTTTTGAAGTGGAATTGTTGGTTTTGGCTTGTTAAATCTTGGTATTGATTTTGGTGAAGATTAAACTCATTTTGGTGATGATTTTTAATGATTTCTAAGCACTTTTTTTATGCACCTGAAACCCATAGTTTGGCTCATAACTCTAAGAAGGATTTTTATATCAAAATGGGTATTGATTCTAACTATTACTCTTCTCCTAGCGATTCCAAAGAGCATTAGTTTTTTTTTTTTAATGAAGCATTGGATTTTAAAAGGAAAAATTGCCCTTCTACAGCCAGTGCCTCTTATAGGGGTTTCTAAGTGTTGGGGCGACCACTTCAGGAGGGTTTTCTCAGACTTCTTTTGGTGGCCAAAGAAGGGACGCCGGTCTAGCCTTGCATTGTATTTAATGCCTTTGTTTCATGGTGTTGCTCGCTGTTTTTAGGGAGGCTTAGAATGTTGTATTGCCTTTTTTTCCTGAGTCAAATTGTTCCTATAGCTAATCGCCATAATCTGGGGGGCCTTCTCATCTTGGTCGGCTTGAAGCTTGTGAAAAGTTAGTTGTGGCTAGAAACAACATCTTCTCCATTCACCATTGAAGTCTTTGTGCAGATCGAATCATTGTGTGAGCTTCATGTTGCTGTTATGCACCTTTAATAGGGCTATAAGATCGTGGTTGGGCAAGGAGTTATAGGTTGAAGACTTGAGCTGGTCATTGCCTTTAAGAGACTCTTGTTTTCTGTTATGACATCCATTTTCAGGTCTGATAGTGCACTCATTTCTAATGTTTATGTAAGCAAAAAATCTGCTCTTACTATTGAAGAAAATCTGAATATTTAGTGGCTGCAAATTGTGTTTTGTTCTAGTATAATGTCTCTCTTTATGCTCTTGTTATTATGTATCATGTATTTCAATTAAAGCATGCAAACTCAATGAAAATACCAAAGCAAACCCTGGCATAAACACAGAGTCAACAAGCTGCAAACACTCAGGAAAAAACATAAACAAAAAAAAATCGGGGGTTGGTCATTACAGTGGTATTAGAGCCAAAACAGTCCTACCAACCAGTGGGTATAAATTTCTATGAGCCAAAGTGATAGAGAAAGAAGGTATTTAGAAAGGAGTAGGAGAAAAGAAGAAAGTTTTTGGGAACATTGGTCATCCTCTGAAGAAGGGCAGCATTCAAATTCATCATCCAATGGGTCTTCCAACACAGGAAACATGGGAGATAGGGGTGTTGAAGGTGAGAGGAATGAGAGGAGAGACAAGAATGGGGCACCTCCAGATAGAATGGAAATCTTAATTGAAACTTTGGTTAGGGGACAAATGAGGGCAACCCAACAAGTTCAAGAAACAAATGACCGGTTAACTAACTTGGTGCAAAGAATGGATAAAATGGGTCAAGGAAATAGGGTGGGACAGCAAGGAGTTAGCAACCAAGGAGCTTTGGCAAGACCTCTTATGCCAAACTTTCCACCGAGGGTTGAAGCTCCTGTGAATCCTAAGCTTACCTTGTTGGAACAGCAGGACCAGTTTAGGCAGGATTGGCTCGATGCAGGGCCTAGTTTTCAGATGGACATATCTCTTAGAGATTATATTGACTTGAGGATAAGACACTCTAACCACAGGGGAAATAGAGACCAACAAAATGAGCTACGAAGGAAAGTAGGGAAGCTCACACTTCCTTATTTTGATGGATCCAGAAAGATGACAACCAGGGCGTGGGTACAAAAACTAGATACCTACTTCACATTAAATCCTATGTCAAAGTTAGAATCCATTCAGTATGCATCAACACACTTAGACGGCATTGCTCACGAGTGGTGGTATAATGGAATGTTAACCTTGGGGCATGCACAAATCACTTCTTGCAGGGTGTTCACCAAAAGGTTGATTGAGAGATTTGATAAAAAAGATCCTGAGCTGCACTTTAAGGAGTTAGCCCAACTCAAACAATGGGATTTTGTAGACTCATACATTGCAGATTTTCAAAAGCTTTCAATGGTAGTCACTGATATTTTTGAGAGGAGGCTCATAGTATTGTTCATTGATGGACTTTATGATCCATTAAGGGGTTGGATAAACACTTTTAACCCACCTAGCCTTCAGGAAGCCATTAAAAAGGCTAGAGACATGGAGACATCAGCTTTCAAGAATAAATTTCAGTCAAAAGACTCTCAGCCCAAGAAGGAAAAAGACAAGAAAATTGACATCAAAGAGCAGGAGCAGCCTAAGAAAAACTACACAAGGATAGACAGTGAGACTTTGAATGAACTCAAGAAGAAAGGATTATGTTTTACATGCAAGGAACCATACACCAAGGATCACAAATGCTCAACCAAGGCTAAAGTACTGCTAATAGAATACCAATTTGATGAAGATAGCGGATCAGAAAAATCAAACCAGCAAGCTGATACCGGAGAAAATGAAGGTGAAAAGACAACAGAAGAAAGTGGTAAGGTGTGGGACCATGATGGGATATTTGCCCAACTCCATAGCTTTCATGAGAATCAGTTGTTGCGCATTAGAGGTGTGATACAGGGGCAGCGTATGTTAGCCTTGATTGATACAGGTGCTACCCATAACTTCATCGATGATGGTTTAGTGGCACGGAGAGGTCTTCAAACACAAGAGGTTGGTGGTTTCAAAGTTATGGTAGCCGATGGATTTACAATCCAATGTACCAGGATGGTTCCCCAGTTGTGTGTTCATTTAGGAGGACATGAAATTAAGGACTTTTATGTGGTGAACACTGGAGGCACGAATGTAGTTATGGGCATTTAGTGGCTACGCTCTTTGGGGGAGTTTACTTTGAACTTTCAAACATTAGAGCTAAAATTTAAATCTAAAGGTAAGAATGTGGTTTTGAGAGGACTATCACATAGTGGACCACGTGCAGAGTCTAGCAAAGAAAAGGGAAAAGACAAGGCAGCAAACTTTAATGAATCTTTAGAGCTGTCCAGAATACCAATGAACACTTGTATCAAGGTTAGTAAAACTGAAAATAATAACACACCTTTGGGGAATGATTTATTTGTAGAGACATCACAAGATGAACATAAAGAACAAATCAATCCGCCTTCTGATACATGGAATCTTGGTGAGATGGTACCAAAATTTGGCAAAGAACCTAATTGGAATGAATTTACTTTTGATTATAGAGCGGCTCCAATTTTCATTCAGCAATTAAGCATGGCTAATGGCATTGATGATGACTTTGATCTTGGTCTTGTTCTAGACAACAAATCAGATTTTACTTTGCATACAGTTGAACATGAGCAGGGACCACAGCTTTGCTGATTTGGATTCACAATCAGTTCTTGAGGGTGGTCAACAGATGCTTCTTGATAACCCCTTGTTCGAGATAGGAGTTGATAGGATTTATGACAACCCACTTTTTGAGCTGGAAGATGAAATTACTCCTAGTTGCAGCATTACATTGTATGAAAATAGCAAGGTTTGAGACCCAGGTGCAACTTCTAGTAGTGAAGTGTTGACTCAGGAAGGGACTAGTGGGACTACTTCCAGCCTTCGGGCCCGAGCAGATTTTTCGATCAGCGTACATACGATTCCGATTTGGGATCAGCAACTGAGTTGTTCCAAGTTGAGTTTGGGTGTCAGTAATGATTTGGTGCTAGGGGATGATTCTTCAACCAATTTCTTGCATACCTCTCCTACGTATTGTTGATGTGTTTTTCGTGACCGCACCAACACAGAATAAAGTTTCCAACAGATACTCTATCCTCTCTTGATCAAAGTATTCCGCATGCTAAGATTGCAAGAAAGTTCATGTGTTCAACTCCAAGGTTCCTTTATGCAATGGGTAGTCTCAGTTGGTTCGTTGTGATTTGCTGGTAATCTCAAGGGGGACTTATGTAATTGTTCGACAACAGACAATGAACTAAGTGAAAGGGGACTTTACTCGACTTGAAAGGTACGTCTATAAAGCTCTTTTTTTCTTTCTAAACTAACCAGAAATGTACTGAATTTAAAATGGTTGTAGGGATAAGAAGGTTCTAATCTACTCTAAGGTGTGGGACATGGCGATCAATTCTCGCAAGCTTCAACCGAGCTTTGCTTTGCCTCGCTTCGGACAGCTTCCACAAAACTGGTGCAATCTTCAGAGGAGTAATCAAAGGTATTCAAATCATGATTCAGCATGAAGACACCATCACAACGACGCATGTCAGCATATAAACCATAATCGAAGTTAAGTTCACAATGTTCTAGTTGACCACGCAAGGCGAACCCACCGTCAGCGAGCTCGCTAGTGGTATGGATAAGCGAAGTTTTGTTCAAATTAAGCACCACATTCCACAATTACCAACTACTTGCATGAAATGAAATCTACTTTACTTTAAGATACTTCAAAATTCTAAGTGAATTGGAAGGATGAAGAAGTCTCGCTAGCTACTCACAACAAAAGAAGAGATCATCATCAACGAAAACTCTTTTATTATGAAAGTGTTCACAACAACTTCTTACAAAGTATTCAAATGGAAGACTTTCCTTCCTTTTCAATCTAAGCTAAACTATCAAACTATGCTACCTTCTATTCTATCAATCTCTCTCTATTCCTTATCTGCTATTCTCATTGAAGTAAAAATGAAGGGGCAATCTCTCTCTATTCCTTATCTGCTATTCTCATTGAAGTAAAAATGAAGGGCGATGCCCCTTTTATAGTTGGCCCAGTTCAATGGACGGCTCAGATTCAATTACAATGAAGGGCTCAAATCGAGCCACATAAACCCTAACCCTAAAAACCGCCACTAAGAGGAGTGGGGTAATAAATGACAAATTAATGTCCACCACCCTTCTAGAAGGCTCTTGTCTGGAAACGCGTTTTGTTCAATCTTACAAATTCGATGAGACTAATCATCATCTAATTCAACTTCTTGGACTTGGACTGATATGGCAGGTACGTTCAGTTGTTTGATGATGATCTTCCTCCTTGTTGTCATGGTACCTTTGGTTATGCGGAGTATGCTGGAGAACATCTTCTGGGTCATTGTCGGAGGACTTCAAACTAAAGAAGAATTCCTTTATTTTGTCCTTCAATTTATCATGTTGTCAGTCTCCAACGCCTAAGCCTTCATCTTTTCCTTCATTCTAAACTTGAAAGATTTTCTTGATTCAATCATTCCCGCTTGCCATTCACCTAACTGTGTTGGGTGCATATTGGGTCTTTAAGGAGAAATTCCAACACTTAGCCATTTCTAATAACATCTCCCTTCATGGTTTGGAGGCAAGTGAGACATCATGGAGAGTCTCAAAACATGTAACTTTATTTCATCCTACAGTTGCAATATTGTCCCGAAGTATTCGCTCCATCACTTTGAGTCCTCCCACTTTGGTCCCGGCATTCATCCTGCAAAACAGGTAAAAAGAAAAGCATCATAACACTTATAATAAAAACTTACTTCACTTACCTGATCTCTATGTTCTGATCTCCAAGGCCTGAGTGGTCTCTAGATCTGATAGGGTTTATCATTTTTTTTCTAGCCAACTTTGCTTTCTTTATGATTTTTTTATCATCTGTAGGCTGGCGTATAACACCTGTGCTTCATATTTCAATGCCTTAGACAAATTTCCAACCCATCTGTCTTAGAAATAATTTATTTCCTCTAGAAAATTCATCAACCAGGCGCCCAAGTGAAATTTCCATCTTAAAGTCTTTGGCAAGGTGTGGAAAATTTTAAAATCATCTCCTTGTCAAAGATATCCAATACCCAAAAGAAAATTCCCCTCAGAAAATGCAAAATTCATGTGTATTACTATGAAGGGGTACATTTAATTTTTGAATTTTGTACCTTAGAAAAATATCTTTGTCAAAGTTTATTCTTTACTCTCTTCTTCCCTTGGGCGTAGTTCTTCTTCTGCCTTGCCTTGAAAAAATTTATTTAACTTCATGAAGCTGGCGCCTTCTTGGGGTGGTCAAGGAATTTCCATTCCTTAAAATTTTTTATCATCATCTCCTTTAGGAGGGCGCATTTACAAGGGTCCACAGGAATCTTCTTGCCTTAGAAAAATTTCAAAGCATCAATCTTCTTCATGGCGCATATCAAGTGTGGAGGAGGAAAAAATTTTACACTTAGAAACTTTCCTCCATCTTTTCTCAAGGTGGGCGCATTTTACTAGAGGAGGTGGAATTTTCAGTGCCTTAAACATTTTCTTGTTTCTCCTCTAAGTTGGGCGCATTCTCAAGGACCTACAGGAATTTTCCCACACTTAGCATATCTTCAACTTACCCAACTCTACCTTGGGCGCATATTAGGGGTGGAGGAGGAATTAACAACTTAGAAACTTCTCTAAAGCCATCACCTTGCTTCATAATGGGCACATTTGACTAGTGAGGGAGGAACTTTCATTACTTAGCAACCTTTTAAGCCATCACCTTGCTTCATAATGGGCGCATTTGACTAGTGGAGGAGGAACTCAACACTTAGAAATTTTTTGAACATCCTCCATGGCAAGGTGGGCGCATTTCAAGGCCCCTACAGGAATTTCAAGACTTAGAAAACAATTCCCAAGTCAACCTCTAGCATGGGCGCATTTAGGGGGGCCAGGAGGAATTTCCTACTTAGAAAATTTTATCAATCTACCTCCATCTTCTTGAGGGCGCATTTGGCCTCCTGTACTTCCAATTTCACTTGCCTTAGAAAAATTTCTACTTGATTCTTCTTTGGATGGCGCATTTACCTAGGTGAGCTTCCATTTTATGACTTAGTTGAAACTTCATCACCAATTCTAGCTTCTTCATGGCTGAGGGCGCATTTGGGTATGTGGACATGAAATCTTCCTCACTTAGAAACTTTTTCAACTCCTTGCCTTATGATGGGCACATTTGAGAGGGTCTACTGCCAATTTGTGCCTTAGAAACTTTTTCACTTGACCTTCTTGGAACTAGGGCACATTTAGGGGGTCCAACAGGAAATTTTCATGCCTTGAAAACTTTTTCTCCAATCTTCATCAAGTTGAGGGCACATTTGGAGGGCTGAGCAAGAAGTTTCTCAGACTTAGACATTTTTTAGCTTGCTTGCCCTGGTTTGCTATATTTAGTAAGTTTTTGGTTTTCACTCTTCTGAAGCTTGGATTGATTTGGAATTCACGCCACAAGATCCTCATGATCTAGTTGATCTGTTCACATTGCCATCTTGTGTCGACCTACTATTTATAGCCCGCTTCTAGAGGTGATTTACTATTTATAGTAACTGCTTGGTTTCAGGACTTCTTCAACTCCGTTTAACTTGAAATCTGACTAACGTGATCCTCATGGGTTGACTAGCCTATTCACACTGGTGTCTCGCGCTGACCTGCTATTTATAGCCTGTTTCTGGAGTGCCTTACTATAAAAGTTAAGTGCTCGGATTGCCTTCAAATTTCACTAGTGGAATCCTTAAGAGATACTGATCGCAGTGGGATACACCGATTTTCGGAGATTTCGGCGTTTGACCCCTCATTTTAGGTCCCGAAGCTGGAAACCCTAATCTGACTTGCATGTTGCTCAAACGATCTCTGTTTGACCCCGTTTCTATTGCATGTCGCCCTGTTTGTGATAATGAAGTGCTAGGTAGCTGTCGGTGTGATCCTGCTAAAAATAGTAAATGCTTGAAAAAGTGATCATCTGTCTCGCATGTTACCCTACTGCGTAGCTCTTGAAAAACCCATAAAGAATAACCTGACATGCACTGAAAAGTCATGCATGCAAACCCTAAAAATGGCCTTTGAAGATAGCTCCTGAAAAAGGACCTGATCCTGATTTGCATGTTACGTCACTGCGAAGCTCTCGAAAAACCCACAAAGAATATCCAGACATGCGTTGAAGACTCCAACATGCAAACCCTAAAAATAGCCTCTGAAGTGAAGACTGCTGAAAGTTATCATCTCATCTTGCATGTTATATCACCGCGTAGGTCTCGGAAAACCCAGAAATATTCTCTAGACATGCACAGAAAAACTCCACATACAAACCCTAAAATCTGCTTCTGAAGGTGATACTTGCTAAAAATAGAAAGTTGTCAGATCTGGCTCAAATTTTGCAGACAAGCAATTTGACGTGCCCCGGATACAGTGTGACGGATAGAATTTCAAAAGGTGCTGAGAAAATGTCCCAAATTAGGTACTTACTAAAAATGGTAAGTTGTCAGAATTCAATGAAATTTTGCTGGGAACCTGCTGGAAGCCTACTGCATGTATTGTCGAGCTCAAATTTCAATTCACTCACTCCATTTGACTTCAAACTGGACGGAAGATTCAAAACCCCAATTCTCAGACTTAGCCAAAATTTCAAGTTTAAGCTCACAGACGGGCACATCCCCGGAAAGGCAAACAGCAGGAAGGGACAAAGAGAGAGAGACAAAACCAAAGCCAAAAGACGAGGAACGGAGCAAAAATTAGGGGGTCCCCATTTAAATGGGGTGATGTGTGAAAAGGTCACAACACATACCCAGTGGAACCATGGATTTTTAATTGTTGCCCACGCTTTCTTGAGTTGGTTATGCAGACATTTCTCGATGAGCTGATTGATTTTGAGTTGGGGCAACTAGTTGTGAGTACTTATCCGGATGTGGTGCCCCCATTATCTGCTTCCATTTTGGTGAGTGACACTAACTACAGTTACTTCATGGTGTGGGCATACTCTGTTGCGATTGATGGTTTATTGATTGCTACAGTTGGGATAAGGAGAGTACCAATTAAGCACATTGAGCTGACAGTGATGTACAGTGTGACGCAACTTCAGCATGATGGTTCCTCTTTAAGATTCACTTGGGACCCGGGATTCACATTGTTTTTTAGAGCAGCTACTGTTTGGGATGTGAGAGCTAGTGTGGATTTTTTCGAGCTTACTCTGGTGGCACATCAGTTTAGCTCTCTTGAGGGACATAATGTTGAGGAGTGGATTGACTTTTGGTGGTTTTTTGTCACTCTTCTTACAGGTGATTTTCAGGAGGCCTTATGTGTTGGTACCTTGCGGACAGGGATTCGAGCAGATGGAGCTACAGACCTCCTAGAATTATTTGGGACCCTGGGATCTTTCCTTGTTTCACTATGTTTTAATGGTGCACTGCAGGGCTTTACAAGTATTGCTTGAGGACAAGCAATCTTTGGGAAGGGCGGACTGTAATGTCCCCATTTTACAACGTCCTCTTTCATTGGGGTTGATTCTGATACACTTACTATTTTTAGTAAGTGATATTTTTAGCAGGGAGTCTGGTGCTATGCTTCTGACCTCAGTGAGCCCTTCTGAGCTCCTTAGTTTCCCTCTGATTTGAGTTTCAGAGCGCTACTTACTATTTTTAGGACTTTTTAAAAATAGTAAGTCATCCAGGGCAGGTTGGACCCGGTCAGGGTTGTCTCTCAGCAACATTTCTCAGTGGAGGCATTAGTTTCTAATGTTGAGACATTTTAATATTATTTCTCCTTCGAAATTGGATTTAATGAAGTAATTTTATATTTATTGGTTGAGGGTCATGAACAGGACCTTTTGTACCTTGATGCCTAGTGCAACGACTTTAAGTCGTTTCTAAAAGAGCTTTAAAAGTATTTTATAATGCACATTAAGGGGGTGGATGCCTATGAGGAGAAATGAGTTAATTTTTAAATGAAAAAAAAACTAATGCTGAAGTAAAAAGATTTTATGTTATATCTTTTTAATGAGCATATACTTTGGGTGCCCAACTTATTGAAAAAAATTTAAATATAATATAAAACAAAGGCTAAAGTGATTGGGCGTTGGAAATATGAGGAGGTATAAGGGAAATAATGTGGCTCTTTTTTCATTATGTGTTTTGATATGAATCTTGGTCATGCATTCTCCTGGAGCTGTGGAAGCTTGAGGGTTTGAACCAGACTTTGCTGAGACGAAAACCTCATCAAAGATCCCTCGTGTGTGAAAGACCACATCAGGAAGGATTATTGGAGGCCTCACACAGAGGTTTCATTTGGGCTTCAAAGTTGCAGATTTCAGAGTTTAGAGATGAAGATTTTCGATCGTTTTTTAAGTGAGATTGTTGGTTTTGGCTTGTTAAATCTTGGTATTGATTTTGATGAAGATTAAACTCATTTTGGTGATGATTTTTAATGATTTTTGAGCACTTTGTTTATGCACCTGAAACCCATAGTTTGGCTCATAACTTTGAGAAGGATTTTTATATCAAAATGGGTATTGATTCTAACTATTACTCTTCCCCTGGCGATTCCAAAGAGCATTAGTTTGTTTTTCTTAATGAAGCATTGGATTTTAAAAGGAAAAATCGCCCTTCTACAACCAACACCTCTTATAGAGGTTTCTAAGTGTTGGGGCAACCACTTCAGGAGGGTTTTCTCAGAATTTTTTTGGTGGCCAAAGAAGGGACGCTAATCCAGCCTTGCATTGTATTTAATGTCTGTGTTTCATGGTGCTGGTCGTTGTTTTTTGGGATGCTTAGAATGCTGTATTGCCTTTTTTTTCTGAGTCAGATTGCTCCTGCAGTTGAGCGCCATAATCTGGGGGGCCTTCTCATCTTGTTTGGCTTGAAGCTTGTGACAAGTTAGTTGTGGTTGGAATCTTCTCCATTCACCATTGAAGTCTTTGTGCAGATCGAATCATTGTGTGAGCTTCATGTTGCTGTTATGCACCTTTAACAGGGCTATAAGGTCGTGGTTGGGCAAGGAGTTATAGGTTGAAGACTTGAGCTGGTCATTGCCTTTAAGAGACTCTTGTTTTCTGTTATGACATCCATTTTCAGGTCTGATATTACACTCATTTCTGATGTTTATGTAAGCAAAAAATCTTCTCTTACCATTGAAGAAAATCTGAATATTTAGTGGCTGCAAATTGTGTTATGTTCTAGTATAATGTCTCTCTTTATGCTCTTGTTATTATGTATCATGTATTTCAATTAAAGCATGCAAACTCAATGAAAATACCAAAGCAAACCCTGGCATAAACACAGAGTCAACAAGCTGCAAACACTCAGGAAAAAACAAAAACAAAAAAAAAATTGGGGGTTGGTCATTACAGATATCCAAAAGGAGATAGTCACCACGGAATGCTTGGTGTGGAAAGTGGGTAAGAAAAAATAAATGTCAATTGAATGTTCAAGATTTTAGGACTAAGCATGGTATGGTGTTGTTGGAGTCAAGCTACATACAAGGTTACCCCTTTTGGATGGGTGATGGTGAGTTCAAGAAGAATGAGATACTACATAATGGCTTTAGCATTCCTTGCATCTTCAAGGCACAACAACTTTTCAGCACTTGGAGTGTACACAAGGTATGTGATGATTCCTATATCATGGGTCTAGGTGAGTGTAATGACCTTGCTCAAATCTGACCTCAAAATGCTGATTGAAGGCTCAAGGAATTTTGTCAAACAATTCACATGCAAACTTCCAGCTTGCTGGTCTGAGTTATCAGTCTGATATAAATGCTTGAAGATGATATCAAAGTACTCTAAATGCTTGGAAATCAAAACTACAATGCATAAACTATATCCTAGATGCATCAATGACTTAATTTCATCATTTACAATGCTCATATATGATTTCTACATGTGAAATATCCACCTACAGCCAACTGGTAATTTTAACGAACAGTTGGTATGCAACCTATATGCTGATAATAACATCTACAGCCATTGACATTATGTCAAATAGTTGGCATACATCTTCATATAACATTCAAATGAACATTACAACCATGTAAGACTTCCCATGATGTCTTATTGAAATGCAATCACCTACACAAGTTATCATGGAAATGCCAAGACTCTTGGCTTACAACATGACCCAACTGAAAATGCTAAAGTCTGATTACAATGTCTACCTACAGCAGTAGCTGGTATTTGTGATTTACAATGCAACTTCAAAGATTAAAGATGCTGATGATAACAGCATGAATTATAAGGATAAAATGATGAACAAATGCAATGACAATATTGATTTTATAATCAAGTTTGATACCAAAATAAACATCTACAGCAGCTCTATAAAATGCATCTATATGATATGTAAATAGCATGAAATCTTCAAGGAACCTATAGCTTGAAGTCACCTTGAGTCTCCAATGATGAAGCAAGCATTATCTCAAAAGATGAAGACCTCATGAACCCAAATCGAACCACCTATGCTGCCGCCCCTGTTTCTGATGCAATGGCAGATATAAAATAATATGCAGCCTCTTGGTTGCCAACAAAGCCTCCAACAAGATCGCCTAGACCTCTAATATGAAGCACCTCCACTCCTAGATGAAATCGTTCCAAGATGAAGTGCCTATGAGCAAAATCGCGGTACCTCATAGGCTGGTCGCCATGTCTGATAAATTATAACAGCTGAGAAATTGAATTCCAAGCCTCAGCAATCATCAATGGACTCCCCACAAATGAAGCGCCTCAATCAAGGAATGAAATTGGTGCAAGATAATGCCTCCATGAGTGAAGTCGAGGGCTGATATGAAATCTGAGTATGACTGATATAAAAATCTGAGTATGCACAATGCAATTCGACCTCCTAAATGCCAAATGGATGGAGACTCCAACACCAAAATAGTCTCCAACAATGCTCCAAATTGAACCGTACAAAAACTTGGCCAAAGGCCACAAAGTTTTCACAATGAAGCACAAGTAGAAAGTCTGAAGTAACTTTCTCCCAGCTGCAATAATTCAAGTGATATTTCACACCCTCAAAATTGCTATCAATAGGAAGTTTTTGTTTCCTATGACAATAAAGTAATCTGCAGAAACTCTAGGCTCCACAAGATGAAACAACAACAACAACATCAAATCTCCATGATGAGAATGAGGCCCATGATGTTAATTTATACTTTTTCCTCAATAGGTCAGCCTCCTTCTAGAACTTTCCCAAGTCACCTTCTAGAAGGAATACTATAATATTATTTTATTTTATTATTTTATTATTGCACTTTATAATAATACAAAATATTTCTCAACTCCTAAAGTGCAATATAACATTATAATATAAAATAAAGGTTTCCATAAATAGAAATATCCATGGTGATACTAGGAAAACCTTCATGAAGTCGCGAAATGAGCCAACCAATCACTGGGTATTTTCCAAACGACCCTCTTATCAAACCCATTAGCCTATGAGGATCAAGAATAGGCTAATTCCTCTAAACTCCAATGCTCATGAAAAAGGGGACATTACAGTGAGATATCTTCTTTCAGTAGTTATACTTGCATACTTTGGACCAACATTGCAAGGTACTTAAATTTTCAAGGCTACCATCAAGTAGATAGTATCATCATGATTTGAGGAGGCATGATGTTCCTATTAAGAGAGTTAGAGGAACCACAGAAAGATTCAAAGAAGTTCACATGAATGCTAGGGTAGCACAACATGAGCATGATGAGATGACCCCAAATTGAGAAACTTGTGTGAAAAATCACTAGCAAGGTATGAGGAGGTGGACTGATGATGAGGTGCTATCCTCATATGGCAATGGAAGGATTCCCAAGATAGCTATGGACCTAACATCATTGTTGTTGTCATTATCAACCACCACATTACTTCAATGGCATTAACACAAGTGGTTCTACAAGGATTCCCACCCATAGGGAAGAGTATTTTTCAGTGGGTGGAGAGTTATAAATCCGTGTAGGGCTGCCCATCGCTTCTACATTGATCATATGGCTGATTTTTGCAAGAGTTTGTCATATTTGTAGTTGCTACATCATTCTCATAGTGTAAGCTTTGATGTTTCCAACAGTCCGCAGTATCAGGCGTCTTTTATGAGCTCAGGAGGTTTTGGTGTGCAGAATACCACTTTCCAGGGTGGTTTTGTATGTGTTTCCTATACTTAATATTTTTAGGAAGTTAGTTTGGGGCACCAGTAAGGTTAGTTGTCAATATTTCTATTTTTTGCTATGTCGATGGAGGCTCTAATATCAGCATCCAATTATTTACTATTGTCCGGGATTTTATTTTTTAAATAATGATATTTTACAAAATTAAATTAAATATTTAACTTTATTGTTATTTAATTTTATAAAGGACGTTATAAAGGGGTACTTTTTGGGAGACAAAGTGTTTTAAAATTTAATAAAAGTACTCCCTAAGTTGGACACCACACTTGGGAAAAATAAAGTAACATCTAAAAATTAAAACGGTGCATTTAATGCAAATTGGGACGTGGGGGTTTGAGGAGGATAGAAAAAGAAAAGTGAGGCTCATTTTGGCATTCATGTTGGACTTGATATTGGATTTTCTCATTGTTGGAGAAGTCGATTCTTCTTCTTCTTGGTTTGTGAGGACAAAATCCCTTATAGGCGACATTCTCCACGTTGTTGAAAGACACAATCTGGAGGATTTGTGGTGGTTCCATCCAAGAATCGCATTGGAGCTTATTTATTTTAGTTTGGTGAAGATATTGCCGAGATTACATTGCAAATTTTGGAGGGCAGACTTAAGCATTAATTACCAGCAGGTTTGAAGATTTAAAACTCAGAAAATTGACACCTTATGTTGGCTGCACCAATCCCTAGGCAAGTCATACAGCTGCAAGGAGAGCGTGGGATTTTATGGGCTGGTCCCCGAGGGTTTTGAACAAAATATAGCTGGTTTGGAGGTGCCTAGGGTTCTTGTGGCCCTATGTTTCAATCTCATCCATGAAGCATTCATTTTCAGACTGTGGCGTCCCATTTTTGGAGTCTCTAGTTTGCTGATTGCAACTACAGCACTTTGTCAAAGTCTTATAAAAATTTTGGGTATGTTGGAAAAAAATATGTAATGTCATTTTATGATCTGAGTCCCCTTTATAATTGAGAAAAAATACATTTTTTGATCAGAATATAAATCTGGAAATTTCTACTCATTGTAACTCTGAATATTGTAAAATTTCTGAGTTGTTTCGTTGCTGCAATCTACTTTATTTCTGTTCATTATTGTTAAGAAATATCTTCTACATATTACCTTCTTCTTCTCTCAAAAACATATCAAACAAAACAAAAAAAACAAGGGCAAATTGAGGGTGTATGTTGCAGTCTTCTTGTAGTGCAGAAACTGGCATGCTAATGCAGGATAATCTGTTCATGAAAATTCAAGGAGGGCATGGGAGCTGCTCAACCCATTGAGTCCTAATAGAATCAAGCAGGCTTTATATATTTAACATCATCTAACTCCTCACGCAAAATATGCAATATTTAAAAGGAAATCATCACAACTCATTCACTCAAACTAAAGACAGCAAAGGAAGAATATAAAAGTGATGCATATACATCTATCAATTCAGATAAACAGGATCTGCCTTTGTTGATTCACTTCCTAAAACACAAAATTCATTATCCTATGATTGAATAAAAAGAAGATGCATAGATATCTATGAATTCATATTTGAAAGGACCTGTCTTTCATAATTTACTTGCTCAACTACAAAATTCAATTTACTCTATTTGAACATCATATTTTGAGTTTCTACATGAGGTACTCTTCCATATGTAATACCACAACAACACATACCCCAGCCTATTAGTTACTCCCTAAGTTGGATGCCCCACTTGGGAAAAATAAACATCTAAAAATTAAAAAGGTGTGTTTAATGCAAATTGGGACGTGGGGGTTTGAGGAGGATAGAAAAAGAAAAGTGAAGTTCATTTTGGCATTCATGCTAGACTTGAGATTGGATTTTCTCATTGTTGGAGAAGTCGGTTCTTCTTCTTGGTTTGTGAGGACGAAACCCCTTGAAGGCGACATTCTCCATGTTGTTGAAAGATAATTTGGAAGATTTGTGGTGGTTCCATCCAGGAATTGCATTGGAGCTTATTTATTTCAGTTTGCTGAAGATATTGCCGAGATTACATTGCTGATTTTGGAGGGCAGACTTAAGCATTAATTACTAGCAGGTTTCAAGGTTTAAAACTCAGAAAATTGACACCTTATGCTGACCGCACCAATCCCCAAGCAGGCCGTATAGCTGCAAGGAGGCGTGGGATTTTATGGGCTGATCACCTAGGGTTTTGAAGAAAATATAGCTGGTTTGGAGGCGCCTAAGGTTCTTGTGGCCCTGTGTTTCAATCTCATCCATGAAACATTCATTTTCAGACTGTGGCGTCCCATTTTTGGAGTCTCCAGTTTGCTGGTTGCAACTATGGCACTTTGACAAAGTCTTCTAAAATTTCTGGGTATGTTGGAGTTAACTATTTAATGTCATTTTATGATCTGGGTCACCTTTATAATTGAGAGAAAATACATTTTCTAATCAGAATATAAATCTGGAATTTTTTGCTCATTATAACTCTGAATATTATAAAATTTCTGAGTTGTTTCGTTGTTGCAATCTACTTTATTTTTGTTCATTATTGTTAAGAAATATCTTTTGCATATTACCTTCTTCTTCTCTCAAAAACATATCAAACAAAACAAAACAAAAAACCCTTTAAGGTGTATGCTACAATCTTCTTGTAGTGCAAAAACTAGCACACTAATGCAGGATAATTTGTTCATGAAAATTTAAGGAGGGCGTGGTAGCTGCTCAACCCATTGAGTCCTTACAAAATCAAGCAAGCTTGATATATTTAACATCATCTAACTCCTCACGCAGAATATGCAATATTTAAAAGGAAATCATCACAAATCCTTCACTCAAACTAAAGACAGCAAAGGAAGAATATAAAAGTGATGCGTATACATCTATCAATTCAAATAAACAGGATCTGTCTTTCTTGATTCAATTCCTAAAATACAGAATTCATTATCCTATGATTGAATAAAAAGAAGATGCATAGATATCTATGAATTCAGATTTGAAAGGACCTGTCTTTCATAATTTACTTGCTAAACTACAGAATTCAATTTACTCTATTTTAACATCATATTTTGAGTTTCTACATGAGATACTCTTCCACATATAATACCACTACAACACATAACCCAACCTATTAGTTACTCCCTAAGTTGGATACCCCACTTGGGAAAAATAAAATAACATCTAAAAATTAAAAAGGTGCATTTAATGCAAATTGGAACGTGGGGGTTTGAGGAGGATAGAAAAAGAAAAGTGAAACTCATTTTGGCATTCATGTTGGACATGATATTGGATTTTCTCATTGTTGGAGAAGTCGGTTCTTCTTCTTCTTGGTTTGTGAGGATGAAATCCCTTACAGGCGACATTCTCCACGTTGTTGAAAGACACAATCTGGAGGATTTGTAGTAGTTCCATCCAAGAATCACATTGGAGCTTATTTATTTCAGTTTGGTGAAGATATTGCCAAGATTACATTGCAGATTTTGGAGGGCAGACTTAAGCATTAATTACCAGCAGGTTTGAAGGTTTAAAACTCAGAAAATTGACACCTTATGCTGGCCGCACCAATCCCCAAGTAGGTCGTACAACTGCAAGGAGGGCGTGGGATATTATGGGCTGGTTGCCTAGGGTTTTGAACAAAATATAGTTGCTTGGAGGTGCCTAGAGTTCTTGTGGCCCTGTGTTTCAATCTCATCCAGGAAGCATTCATTTTCAAACTGTGGCGTCCCATTTTTGGAGTCTCCAGTTTGCTGGTTGCAACTACAGCACTTTGTCAAAGTCTTCTAAAATTTATGGGTATGTTGTAATTAGATATATAATGTCATTTAATGATCTGGGTCGCCTTTATAATTGAGAAAAAATACGTTTTCTAATCAAAATATAAATCTGGAATTTTCTGCTCATTGTAACTCTGAATATTGTAAAATTTCTGAGTTGTTTCGTTGTTGCAATCTACTTTATTTCTGTTCACTATTGTTAAGAAATATCTTCTACATATTACCTTCTCTCAAAAACATATCAAACAAATAAAAAAAAAAAGGGCAGATTGAGGGTGTATGTTACAGTCTTCTTGAAGTGCAGAAACTAGCATATGCTAATGCAGGATAATATGTTCATGAAAATTCAAGGAGGGCATGGTAGCTGCTCAACCCATTGAGTCCTGACAGTATCAAGCAGGCTTAATATATTTAACATCATCTAACTCCTCACGCAGAATATGCAATATTTAAAAGGAAATCATCACACTCATTCAATCAAACTAAAGACAGCAAAAGAAAAATATAAAAGTGATGCGTATACATCTATCAATTCAGATAAACAGGATCTGTCTTTCTTGATTCACTTCCTAAAATACAAAATTCATTATCCTATGATTGAATAAAAAGAAAACGCATAGATATCTATGAATTCAGATTTGAAAGGACCTGTCTTTCATAATTTACTTGCTAAACTACAGAATTCAATTTACTCTATTTGAACAACATCATATTTTGAGTTTCTACATGAGATACTCTTCCATATGTAATACCACTACAACACATACCCCAGCCTATTAGTTACTTCTTTCATTTAAGCTCGGGCAACCAAAAATCATCATCTCCTTTTGAGGATGGAACAAAGTTTTGTTCTGCATTTGTTTCAACGAAATCTAAGTGTCTACTTCTAGTGGCCACCAAACTTATTGCCTGGGATTGTTATTCACTGCTTGAACTTGTGATGATATTATATTGGGATCCAGTCTTATCACTCATTCCTGAAACAGTATCCCAATTTGCTTCAACTTTTATGGACTTTTCCATTGAATGCCGTTCATGAACAGACTCTTGAGATAGGATAACATCCCCATTGGTGGGAGCCATTATATGAGTTGCATTATTGTTGTCCGAAATAATTATCAAGTTGTCTTGTTCAACATTCTCATTCTCGTCATCTAGAAAAATGATCTTTCTTGACAGTTCCACTCCATCTCCACTAATTGAATTTTGTCCATCTCTATATGGTGCAGAGCAAATCTCTTTCTTTGGAAACTCCACCAAACTGTGTGCTTGGTTAAATCTTGCACAACGCCTAGAACCAGGTTTCTTGTCATAAATGACAGGCATACATTTTTTAGGTTTAATAGAATTGTTTGCACCCTTCTCTTTCTTTCCCTGCACTTGCTTTATCCCCTGTTGTGCATTTTTTCCCTGTTCTGATCCAAATGCTTTTTCTGACAAATTGATGGCAAGATCTTTCCTCAATGCAGTAGTACCTTTCCTTTTCTTCCTAGCAGGGTTTGAAGATAATGCAGTGCCTCCAGGCGTTCCTGTGCCTTCCATCCTCTTGTAAGGAGTACAAGTATTCACAACCCTGAAAATATGGACTGCAAATTTATATATGTTTATGTTATTGTCCACCCTTTCAAAGACACAAATATCTCCTTCCTCTAGATTGTTGGCAAGGGAAAAGGATCTCCAACCCCCACTCAGGCCATTTTTATCGCCCCCCAAATACTGAACAGACCATTCCTTATGGTTAGGATCCACAAGAGTCACTTCAATTCTTGGAGTTGTTGGTAATTGGAGATTAGCTTTGCATGCTTTTGAAATACCCTGCACACCCAATCACCATTGTGCAACAACATTACATCAACCTGTTAAAACCCTTTTAAATCATACAATTAAAAAAGATGCAGAAATCCAAACCATTGCAGATTAGTTATGTTGACCTAATAAATCCCTCTTGAATTCTGCTAATCATGAAATGGAGAATCCCAACCATTGAGTCAACTACACTAAATTAGCTGTCAAGCTCAAGTTAAACTTTTGTAATGCAGAAAACATAAGAGAAATGCAATAGACGAAAAGATGCCTAGATATAAAACAGATCAAACTAGAATTCCCTACTAGAAGTGTGAGAGAGATATCTTACAAGCCAAAACCCTTGATATACATGAGATGGTTTCATAATGATTAAAGAGAAGGGTTTATCTGATGTGAAAGAGTTAGCAGCTTTGAGAGCCTTGTTCCTTTCTGCTTCGCTAACATGACGTCTACATGAAACATGATAAGCTTGTTGATAACTCTTTTCTTTGGCCTCAGTCCCTACAGATTTCACTATTTGAGGCTTCTTTCCAGCAGGAGATGGCTTCCGTTGGCAATAGGCAGGGCTCTTTGAGAGATGGCCTGCATTCAAATAAAAAATTGTTGCACTCAAATTCAGTTTAAATTGAATTATATGCTCTGCATTAAAGGTTAGATATAAGTTATGGGTCTCAGGGATTTGACAAGATTTCTCTCATGCAATAAGAATTCAAAGATTTTGATTTTCCTTACCACGAGCACGAGCAGAGGAATTGGCTCTATTGCGTTGTTTGGCCATTGCTTCTCCTTTATCATTACGTTTCACATCACAATCCCAAACAGTTGGCAACGGGCTATGAAAGGCAGCAACATTTTTCTGGCAACCACTCCTTCCAAATATTATAACTTTGAAATAAGACCTACAGATATACTTAAACACCAGAAAATCTCCTAACTCTATTGCATGATCATGCACGAATTTTTCCCAGCCCTGTCTAAATTCCAGTTGCGTACTTGTACCCCATAATGTTACAAACCATCCTTGCCCATTTGGGCCTCGTAAAATAATACTTCTGCCAATCTGGGTTCTGAGATTTTGAACAAATGCTGGAGGAATACGCTGCAGTAAAGGAATGGACTAATTAATCTTCACACATTTCAACTCGTTAAACAAACAATATTACAAACAATATCTGAAAAAAGCTGTATCAGTAGAGTATTGATTAAATAGGGGTTACCAGTTTGTAAGCAAAGTCTCCCAGCATCACTTTGAAGAAATATACAGCATTTTCTTCAACATTTTCATTTGCCATTGTAAATTCAATTCAGTGAAGTGGGAAACCAGCAAAATGTAATTGTAAATAGCCGTTGGCTGAGAGTGATGATCGAGTCTAGTGAGCGGCAACCATAATCACTCATGGTACACATATAGTAAATGCTGACTGATATAGTTATTAGCTCCCGCCTTGGGGGGAATATTAATCCTCTCGATGTTTTCTAATTTAATAATTTTGAAAATATTATTTACCTATTATTGTATTGTTTATGTTGGAAACAAATTATTATTTGAATTTCATCACATTTTGAATATGAAATTCTTGTGATAAAATTTCAACTATATCAATAATGTAAGTCTTATTCAAACATTAATTTAAGGCTCAAGTTTCAACTCTATTAATGTTTTTTTGTTATTTGAATGACATTGAACACTATTTGAAGCTATTATAGCTATCATAATAGTTCTTTTGTATGTGAGTTGGTAGGGTAATTTAATACAAAAATTAATTAACCCTTCAACAAAATCTTCTTCTATAAAATTTTATTGTTGACTTTTAAATTATTGTTACTTTAAAAAATATTATATTAAATATATTTGCAAAAATGAAATCATACTTATTAAAATAATGCACTATTATATAATACCGTATTATTGCTTTAGTGCAAAAATGACTAGCAAGAATATAAGTAATCCATGATTAATGACTTATAATTACTACAATAGTGCATGATTTATGCAATCTAATAGCCACTAACCTTCACTCCAACTACAATTTCAACTATCAAATCATCATAATGAACCAAATACAATGTGGTCAAGCACATTGTTGATCCAAAAAATCATGTTCCCATGACTTTAATTTGGAGCTGCTTAAGATCACAAGTAGACATATTCTAACAACTCTATTATCCTTGATAAAAATAATTACTATTTCACAATCTTTATCTCCACTAAATAGAGAAACTAATCAACGACAAACAAGACACAATTTTTCTCTTACTTTATTAGTTGCTACCTATATATTACATGCATCCCTTGGATGTAATTTTATGGAAACTATTTACTCAATTAAAGTGTAGAATTAAAGAATAAGAATATTATAATTTCTATTTAATTTGTTTTCTAATAATTTTGAATAAGTTATTTATATATTTTTTGTTGATTGTTATTGCGAACAATTGATGTATAGATCAAATTCTTTTTAATTTTCAGTGCATTTTCACTTTAATAGACAAAAAATTATTGCATCTTTAACTTTTGATATTATAATCATTTCAAAGGAAAGTTGGTAATCTTGTACATTGGATCACAAAAAAAAATCTATGAAATGTGTTCTCCTACTAGTAAGTTTCTTTGCAATCAAATAAAGAATTAAACAAGTTTAACATAAATGTCTTCATTTGTATTATACATTTTTTTTAAATAATAAATATTCAATTTATTCTTCCTTCTCATTAGATAAGATCTTTTTTCTCTATAATGAATATTACTATGCCTTCAAATATCTTTATAAAGGTATTCCCTAGATAAATAAATATCTTGTACTTGTCGCACATTTATGTCTTTCTTGTTGTATTTATTTTTAGTCTCCCCACTTTTCAAATGATTTTTTATCTAATAAAATGGAAAAGTTAATTAAACTATTATTACACATTTTTAATAGAAACAACTAAATCAAATAGATATTGACATCTTTGTTCTTTTTAAAACAAGGGGATTACAAGATAAGTAAGCAAGAAAAAGAAGGACGCGGTGGGCGTTTGGACAATGAGCAAATCACTATTGACAAATAAGTTGTCATCAATGACCCCCCAACACCAAAAAGGACGGGAAGGAAGAAGGGTTCAGCCTTCAAACTCAACAGAGCCAATATCAACCTAAATAAAAATAAAAGGAAAAAGGCAAGTATAGTGCTCCCTACGCCTAGCTCCAAAAGGCTAGAGAATGATGAAAAAACTCCAAAATATTTTTAGTGTTTTAGGAATGATAAAGAGCCAAATATAAGTTCAGGAAATAATGAATCTTAATTGTACCTCATGGAATGTAAGGGGCTAGAATCTCCCAATAAAAAGTACATGGTTAGGAGATTCCTTAATCTTGAAAAAAAAAAAAGGATTTTGTGCTTCTTTAGGAAGTCAAGGCCACTGGTTTTACTCTTGAAACCAACATGAGACTCATTTGGAGAAATTCCTCCTACCTTGTCACCAAACATGATAAGGGGAAGGGTGGATCTGCTATTCTAATGGCCAAATTTTGGATTTAATACCTTACTAGGTTTGACACATCCCCCTGCAACAGGGTTGTGTGGGCATCCTTTGAAAAAGATAGATCCAAGTTTGGAATTTGCTTAGTTTATGCACCAAATGACTACAAAAAATGCACCAAGCTTTGGAAGTGGCTTGTGAATCTCCTTGACATCCCCTAGATTCTTAGGGGGATTTTAATATGGTAGAAAGTATGGAAGACAAAAAAGGAGGTCTTGACATTGACAGGAAGGGAAGTGAGAAACCCTTCTGGCTAATACTAAAGTCTAAAATCAACCTCATTGACCCTCTAGAAGGGAGGAAAGCATATGAAACATAGAAAAATAGCATAAGATTCAAAACACATAGGGTTTTATACTAAATTTGGAATGTTTCACCAAACTTACTATAAATAGAAAGGGAAAAATGGGGTGTAATGAACCTACCTATTTTCTATTTCATTCAGGAAATGAGATCCTCCAAGAAAAAATCCACTTTCAACCCTTAGGTGGATGAATTTTTTTGGTGTTTTTCCATTACACTTGAGGAATCTCTAAAGAGTAGCCAACTCTCATACTCAAGACCCTTAAAATGAATGGCCAACTAACAAGGTTCGGTTGAAGACTAAAGCCTTCTACACTTTAGGCTCTGTGGGACCTAGGAGGGTGTTCCTTTCACATTTCATTTGACTATCTCAATGAATGACATAGCAAATCACAAATCGGTTCCTATCAAAGGTAAATAGCATAATCCACTCAAAGGTTGGCTAATCTTCAAGCAAATTACCATCAATTCACCAGGAACAAGGAGAATACCTCACACACATGCCTCATAGTAAATGAATTTTAAAAGATTTGTATTCTAACCCTGAGTCGATAGCCTTATATACTATCATCATCATTCAAATGACAAATACCACAACAAATAGACTAGTGTCTTCATCAATTGGGTGATGGAGTCATGCATCTTACAATCAGTCAGATAGAAATTATTTAAATCTGATAATTCAGGACAATTTTCATAAGGCATTGCATTATGAAAACTCACTGTACATAATACATCACTTCTTACCAAATCCTCTATAAACTCTCACAAATCCATGACCTCATTTAAGCATTTAATTGATTATTTGAACCAAAGCAGAAATAAAGACATGCATTCAAATGATGCATTCAAAGATGAATAGGATATACCTGATATTATATTCAAACTCTGCAAGAAGTATATAGAGAAGAGCATATGAATTATGCATAAAATCTTCTTCGATATCAGTAATTTCTACAAAACTATTTAAGATTTCATATGCACAATACAAAGACCAAGACAAATCGACCAATCTATTTTCTAGTATTCTTCTAATTTCTACCTTTTTCTCATATAAGACCTAAAGACTCGAAAGACCAAAACCCCTGCAAACGAGCCATGAATTCCCTTTTATAGAACAAGGGAGCCAACAAGCTTTCGGCTTGAAATGCATATCGCATTACAAAATTTCATTTTAGTTTTAATTTCAACTGCATTTCCAAAATTCCCCACATGCTAATTACGTTAGAATGGGGAAACCACCATTGCAATGACCACCAAGAGGAGAAACAAAGTGCCACCAAAATTTTCCTCGACTGCCAAGTAATCAGCAAATTCATCGTTCATACTACCACGGGGGCACATAGTCAGCATCCAACACCTCAAAAAACAAGCCACGCATGCAAAGAGAAAATGACCACCACAAAAACTATCAAATAGCACAAAAATTTCATTCACATACCACCTTTTATAACAACTAGAAGATCTTCCACCACCAGCACACCATCCATGATACACGCACCCACTTCGTGTTGTAGCGAGGGTTGGAGATGAGACCTCAACTCCTTCCTCGTCCTTTTCTTGTTTTAGTACAACATCATCTCACCCGCTCAGAATCCCAATTGCCAAAGGAGGGACGGACAATACCTCTGCTCTAGGAGATGGAGCTCGGCCCAGAGTCGCTAAGTATTGTCGATAGCTGGAATCCATCTCTATCTCAATTCCAAACGAGGTTTCTATGATGTCGATGGGAGAGTTTTTCCATCCAAAAGAGCCATGACCATATCAAAGTCTTCATTGAACTCTGCTAGAGGTTCCAATAGCTTCTTCTCCTTTTTCTCTGATTGCCTCCGAGCTCACAGCTTGACCCATTAGTCAGTGGCTACATCTGGTAATAATAGGCACAGGTCTCTTGTCATGGATATCCTTATGAGCGCTTTGTCCTTGCCCCAGGTCCTCACCATGGGATTCCTATGAATTAAGTCGAGAAGACCTCTGCACTGGAACAGATGGAGAACCAAACTTACTCATCCTACCACTAGAGAAATCTATCCTCGTAACCTCAACTTTTTGCAAAAATTCAGAAGACTTGACAACAAATAGTGTTGGTGAAAATAACAACTCTCTACTTCTATTTACTGAATAATGTGATGATAACAATCATCAATTTGCTCAATGAAAACACACGTGCAAAATGGGCAATTCATTGGCATGCATATTGTCACCATTTATTTCCCAAGTGCATGGAAATCTGCATATCATACTTCATGATTACCGATAATTAAGTCTCCACATGCACGTAGATCAATTTGATTGCATTTGCATAGAGTAAGTCATTAATGTCTACTGGTTGCAGAATGAAATGGCTATCATGTGCCAGTTTATTAATTTTGAATGTCATTCATTATCTCCTGATGAGATGGAAGATCTAATGTAACTCACTTTATGCTGACTGAGATTGAATTCCAGCAGTGCTTCACCCTTTTGTCTCTAGCCAATGGCATTAATCCACCTCAAATAGCTACTCCTTTGTCAGCAAGCTTTATCTATCTCACAAATTTGATGGATTAATCCATGTGTTAGGATCTCGTTGATCTCGTAGCCTTTAATGAGTGTTCATCTTTTCCTTGTGAACCAGCGGGGAACGGTGGAGATTGTCCCCGATAGTTAATCTTGGCCGTCGGTTTAGAACCATGAGCCTCAATCCAAATAGTGGAAAATAGGCCCCACGTCCGTATGAGGACACGCGTCTTTATTTTTCCATCCTCACACTACATAACCAACTAGAACTTTACATTTGCAAACTGGCGAGGTACAGTCAGGATTCTTTCCTATGGTTTTGAATCCCAAAACCTGCACACACTGCAAAGTTAGCATTAAAAAGGGGTCATTGTTAGGCAGATGGTGATTTGACCCTTGCTGATGAAATGACTTAAGCTTAAGTCATTTGGGAAATATTAAGACCCAGCCTTAGGGGGCGGGTGCATGAAGTTGGGTAGCAATTTTGTGGCCACTTTTTTTTAAAAAAAATGAAAACTCATAGCATGAGCATGTTATAACCGCTCACGTTATTGCACGTTAAAAGCAAAAAAAAAAGTGAAAGTCATTCATTTTCACTTCAACTATTTTTTTGTTCTACCCGTGGCCAAAACCCCCAACTTTCACGGTCGCGTTCTAGGAGGAGGTATTGTGCAAAAATATTCAACAATAGTTGCTATTTCTTTGCAAGGATGGTGCCACGACAACGAAAAGGTGGGAGAGGTAAGTATTGTTTGCTGTTTGTTTTGAATTTCTTAGTTTTAGGTTGATTTTGTTAGTTTTAGGTTATATTTGATATATGTTTTTTTGAATTTTTAGGAGATGCAAATGAACCCGCAAACCCTCAAAATCCTCAACAAAAAGAGCAACCAAATCCTCAAGAACAAAATCCTCAACAAGAAAATCAACCTCAACAACAACCTCCTCCACCAATCACTCAACACCCTCCTGGCACTCAACAAAATTTAATGAGTGAAATTGAGAACAACACAAAACAAATTGAGGATTTTATTAGTAGGTTGAGTGATCCAAATGGTTCAACCACAAAAATAATGACCCTAGAAAATTCATTGAAAGATATGTTAAAAAATGTAGATTCAATTAGCAAACAAATAACTAGATGGTAAGATAGGAGGCAGATGGCTAGGGCATATTATGCGGATAAACAATCATATAAACAAGTAAAGGATTTTAAAATTACAAAAGGTGATTTGTGCTCATTATTCACTGACCCACTCACAAATCAAAATCTTAGCCTCAATGCGAAGAGGTTTCCTATTCATTGGTACCACCACCAAGAGATTAGGAATCATTTTTATGATAGGTGGTACATGGTCTTTGATGACCGACCATGCAACAATTATGAAGTCCCCCATTATTTTCTTAGGAAACTGTGATAGGTCGAATGTGAGCGTTAGAAATCAAGCAACAAGCAAAAGAGTGCAAATAACAACTAAAACAACCTACACCTCAAGATTAGCCTAAGTTGGAAACAATGCAAGACAAAGCAATGAAATGGAACCTTATACCTTGCGTTGAGTCGATCCTTTGGTTGGCCCTTTGATCTTGGATGTGTATGCTCCTTTGATGGCAAGTAGAGGATGTGAAGATGGAAATGATGCTTGGAATCATGAAAATGGCTAAGTGTTGGTTGAGAAACAAAACTGCAAGAGTTTGGCTAGCACAAATGATCTCCCCCAAAATGAGAGAAAAGAGGGGGTATTTATAGGAATTTTGAGAATTCCTAGAAGAAATGGATGGCCAAGATTGAGCCACCAAATATCAAGATGTAGGGCTAAGGTGAGTTGAGAACTCACAAGCCCTCACATCTTGACATGTGTCATGTGAGATAGCCCTAAAAGGTGAAGTGGACATGAGGTGGAAGGAGAAGGACATGACATGGAGGGGGGTACAAAGTACCTTGGAATTGGACAAGATCTCCTCATAAAGGAGGTACTTGTCCCCATGTGGGTGAGAGGACAAGTGGGGAATTAAAAATTCCTCAAATATTCTCATGGGGATGAGAGAATTTAAAATTCCTTAAATGCATTGGGGATTAAAAGTGAATTAAAAATTCACATGGGGAAGGGAGATGCCTTGTCAAAAAAGAAAAGCATTTAGTAAGGTTGACTAAGGACACATGTCATAAAGGACATGGGGAAGAGAAAAGGAATTTAATATTCCTTGGAAGGATAAAAGGAATTAAAAATTCCTTGAGAGGTTGATTAGGCTAGTTAGTGAAGGATTAGAGGATGGTTAGGTGGCTAAGAGAGATTAGAGGCCAACTTGCAAAAGTTGGAGGATGTGACACCTCCTAATCAAGGATTAGGCATGTGCACATCCTAATGATGAGATTAGAAGAAGGATTAGGATAAGATAAAAATGATGGAGGATGTGACATGAAGGGAATTAAATAAATGGAATATTTATTTAATTCAATTGATGGAAGGAGGATTAAAGAGATAAGGTATTATTGATTAAATACCTTAGGGATTTGGCAGAATTAAAGCTATTAATTAAATAATAGCAGTATTACTTAATTAATGAAAGTAAGATGAAAGAGGATGAATTTGGATAAATTAAGTGTCCAAATTTAGACGTCTACAGAAACTATACAGTGAGTTCATATTGAACAAAATCCCAAATTATTTTGATATGAGGGACTTCTAGGGGAGAGGTGGGGGTCAGCTCAGGATAGGCCCGGTGCACAGCGGATCCTACATGGCAAGGGAGACGAGCTCTCGCTAGGATGCCTCGTGAGCACATTGTTATGCCTATCATCACGAAGGAGAGTGCCGATGTAGAGACATTGCAGGTGATCAACACTTTGACCCAAAGTGTCATCCATCATACTAGCCCTATTCTACAACGTCATCCAAGGGATTCTTCAAGTGGTGGCCTTCAAACCCATGTGTGTCAATCTTGCGGGGTGACTTGTTCATATGACCCCACCGACACTCAGGAGGCTACTACGCAAGATCTATATGTAGCTACGGAGATGGAGAGAGTGGCTAACATTTTGCATGATGCGTATGGCATTGATACTCAGGTAAAAGTTAGCATGTTCATTGAATTTAATTTATTAAATTTTGATTTTGAAATGCAAGATTTACAATTTAGTTTTATGATTTTAATAAAATTGCAGGGTCACAGTGTTGAGACTGGATACGCCAGCCCTCCACCTACTTTTTTCTGTAGTACACCTATCGGTGGGGTATGTAACTAGTAAACAATTATAAATTTATTACTTGTTAATAGCATTTTTTTATGAATGGTATTTTAATATGTGATTTTGGATGTTGAACAGGGTAATATTGGAGGTTTTGAGGGAACACCTCCCAGTGCTAGTGGATTTACTCAAACCTACACGCAAGTAATAGAATAAAGAGTTTAACTAATGAATTGTACTTAATAGATTTGTGTAGTTTATATTCATATTGTTGGTTACGTTGCATTGCACATCATTCAAACTCAAAGCATTACTTCACATTCCATAACTAATAACTAGATGTTGATAGATGACAAATTTTCAACTACAATATAGTTGTTTAGAAAATCAACATAAGCAGTGATGCAATTACTTCACATGGAGGCATGTGCTTGCAAAGGTGCACCTGCACGACAAACTATAGATGCTTGGAAAAAATCTATGAAAACATAATAGTAAGAAATAGCATAGACAAGGTAGTTTGAAAAAATGCCTCGAAGAAATGCGGTCTCATGGTGATGGAATTCCATTTCATCACCATGAGATCACATTTCTTTGACGCATTTCTTCAAATTGCTCACCACCTTTTCTATGATACCACATTTTTCATACATGTGCACCAAAGCATTTTATCAAACTACTCACTTGCTTGCTGCTATGGCTAAAAGCCTAAAATAGGTGCTTTCCAACAAACTATGGATGCTTGGAAAAATATCTATCAAAGCATAATAGTAAGCAATAATACCATGGAGAAGGAAATGAACTTTTCAAAAAAATGCTTGAAAGAAATGTGGTCTGATGGTGATGGAATGCCATGACGTGCATTTGTTTGTAATGGCATTCCATCACCATGAGACCCCATTTCTTTTGAGGCATTTTTTCAAACAGTTCACTACCTTCTCTATGCCATCGTGCAGTTATCGTACATGTCTACGAAAGCATTTAATCAAACAGTTCAGTGGCTTGTTGCTATGGGTAAAAGCCTAAAAACATGTCCTTTCGAACAAGATATGGATAGGGAAAATAGTAAGCATGATAATCATAAATATATAGTTTAATAAGTACTCATAATTGTGTTCATTAGATCTCATACATTATAAGTCATGACGTGGATAGCTATTGTAACTTTTTTGCGATTGAATAATTTGTTGTTTTATTTTCAGATGTTGGAGGCGGAAACACCTCCATGTTACGAGGGTAATGGATATCGGTGTTTCATCCGCTATACAATCCTCAATGGCTCTGAAAGGGGAGGTATGAGGAAAATTACTAAATTTCAATTTACATTCATTGTTATAGATGTTAGTTCTAGTGAAAAATCAAACCATTATTGATTCATAGTTTAATTTCTATTTGGATGGTTTATGCAGGGCTTGAGCACGCCTTAGCATCGATGTGCGGATATTTCCCTTGTGGAGAGTGATTGTGAGATGGTTGTAAGTGATTATTTCATTAAATATATCATTTTTTATAATGTAATTTCTATATATTAATGTCTTTACTTCTTATTGTAACAATTAAAACTTCACCAAGAACTTAACAATACTAGGAGTAGCAGGAGCACTCCTCAAGTCAGCACAAATGAGTGACAGACCTATCACCATTTGATCGACAAGAAAAGGGCAAGAGTTTATTTTGAAAGCCTGGAGAGCAATGAATTTTGATTCCAGAGCCCTTTGTTGTATGCCTACATGGCAGTTTTGCACATATTTTGTATTGGATATATTTGACATTGTATGCCTATATGGCATTCTTGTAAGCCTATATGGCTATTTTGTACCTATATTTTATACTTATATCGACATATATTGATGTATGTGTACATGGCTATTTGGTTAATAAATATTTTTTATCGATAGTGTCCATATTTGCATGTTATAAATTCATGGTTCAATAGATATGAGTTACGTGTATTCAAGTGTATACTTTACAACTTACGTGTATAATTTGTGACTTACCTATGTTCCAATGTATACTTTGTGACTTACGCGTTTTCATGTGTATACCTTGTATTCGTGCATATACTTTATATTAAGTTGTGTATACTTCAAGGCATACGTGTTTGTGACTACTTGCGCTACCCTTATTCACATGTACATTCTTGACTTATTCACATGTATACTTATTAATTGGTTAGCCCTAGCATTGATCATTGTTGTCCTTCATGGTTTGTCTTGAATAAATTAATTGATTGATGGTAAACAACTTTATCTAAAAGCAAAAAACATGTTTTCAATTTTAATTCCATGAAATGATTGATAAAAGGATTCCAATATATTTAATCCTTTGATTGGAACAACTCAATTAAGAAAAGGATACATAATCTTCACAACACTTGCAAAACATAATATTTAGAGTAGATGAAGTAGTCAACTTCTTGACACATTATCTATGTTATCGTGTTCTTCTATTTTAGCCCTGGTTTTGGTCTTGGTTCGCTCAAATGGTGTGGGTCCTGGTTCAGTTCGCTTGTGGGTTCGACCAGGGTCCTTCATTTTTGGGTCTGGTTCACCCAAGTAGAACCCAAGAAAACCCGGGTAGAACCTAGACAGAACCCAGGCAAACCAAGATAGAACCTACATGCCTAGGCATCCAAAAAAGTGTTTTTTTGAACATGAACATTTTTTTAATGTTTTATGGAGTTTGACTTTGACCCACACCCAAGGGAACCCTATAAGTGACCTCTAAATCACTTCAAACACCTTAACTACCTAATTCTTATTCATTTGTTTTGCAAAAAAGCATTTTCATTCCAAGATGTTGAGCTTTCATTTTTGCTTCCTAGATTGAAAGCGGATTGTGACACAACTTTCTTTTTTCAAAAATTGTTCTGCATCATTGAACTGAGAATTTATCACACATTTGTAGAGAAACAAATGAATACTACAAACTAAAACACATTACACTTATATTCTCACTGACTTGATGTACTCTCCAACATCACTCTTCTCTCATGCAAAGACTTAGAACTGCTTGGCCATGCCTTTGCATCATTTAGGAAGTTTTTCTTTTTTTGACAATGTCAAAAGCATGGCTGCATAAAAATTAGGAAAAATACTTTTCCTTTTAGATTAGAAATGCATGGAAATTTCAAAAAGTATCCTTGATATTACAAAAAGATATGTGTTTATACACTTCAATTGTGCAGTCACCCTTTGGCTCTTTGAAAGAAAAATCTGCCTATGTCATTGTTACACTGCACAGGTAAACCGGATTTTGTATTGTGTAGCTATATTAAGCTACCACTCTCAAGACCAATGTAACAATGATACAAAATAATGTTTGAGACTGCAAGAAGACATCAAAATGGCTAGTGTACTAAACAAATTCTTATGATTTATGAAAAACGTTGATAACTCTACTCAGTTGGCTTCTTTTTTCAAAATCATACAAATTGAAACCTAGTATCAATAGACTTTGTTTATCAAGCTACCACAATTCAAGTTTCAATGATGACTATTTATCATGCATGTTTTAAATGACATTCAATTTTGTGGTGGTTTTGTTGTTTATATTCTAATCCTAATTCATAATTCTAGGTTGCATATATATATATATATATATATATATGTTTTTACATGTTTTTTGTACTAACGAACCCAAAACGAACCAAACCCCCGAACCCAAACCCGAACCTCAAAACCTATTCCAACACTCTTCATTATGCCTGCATAAACTTATTTGACCACCAAATTATGCTACCTCTTGACTTTACCCATTTCTACTCCCTCAAACCTCTCTTTTTCTTTCAAAATCCTTGTTTTCTCAACTAGGGCATCATGCCATAACATAATTTTGACCTCCCCTATCCTTCCAGACCTTTTGAACACATCAAACTCCACAACCTCACCCTATTTCCAACCTATTCTAACTTATTTTCAAGCAATTTCTTCTTTTCACCTCTTCTAGCCTTGCTTTTAAGGGGCCTCAATTCTAAATTTTCAACAAGGGCAACATTAGTCATCTCTTCCAATGCCTTTACCAATGCTATTTTCTTATTCCTACTCCATATCCTACTTACATCAGGCCCATATCATTGAGACACGGCCTGGACAATAGGTGGAATTGCCTATTTCAACATATTACACTCGAACCCTTAAGGGATCAATTTGGTTGAACGTAGCTCAGAGTGATTTCGTATGTTTGGGTGTGAAAGAGGACCATTCCTAGTGTAAACATACCTATTCGAATGCATTCGAACAATACGTTTGGTCACACGAGTTACAAAATGAAATTTGTACCACTTTGCAACTTTCCACTGCTTACATTTGACACTTTTTCCATCAACTGAAAACTAGACACCACGGGAAAACCACTCTGAGATAACAAAAAACAAGAGAGATTATTGTAGAGGGTCCCAACGTGATCCCATAGGATCAAACAAGAAGTTTCTAAGCGTCACGGTATCTAAGTAACAACATACTGAAGTTTGCAACCATTTTGCACTTTGGACCCTTAAGAGATCGATCCGGTTGAATGTAGCTCAAAGTGATTCTGCGTGTTTGGGTGTGAAAGAGGAACATGCCTAGCATAAACATACCTATTCAGACATGTTGGAACAGTTCGTTTGTTGCAGAACGAAAGTTGCACCACTTTGCAACTTTCCACTACTTATATTTGACACTTTTTCCATCAACTGAAAACTGGACACCACAGGAAAAACACTCTAAGATAACAAAAACTGAGAGAGGTTATTGCAGAGGGGCCCAACATGATCCCATAGGATCAGACGATAAGTTTCTAAGCATCATGGTATCTGAGTAACAACATGTTGAAGTTTGCAGCCATTTTGCACTTTGGACCCTTAAGGGATCGATTCGATTGAACATAACTCGAAGCGATTCCGCATGTTTGGGTGCGAAAGAGAACCATGCCTAGCGTAAACATGTCTATTTGGATGCATTGAAATAGTTCGTTTGGTCACACGAGTTGCAGAATGAAAGTTGCACCACTTTGCAACTTTCCACTGCTTGCATTTGACACTTTTTCCATCAACTAAAAACTGGACACCATAGGAAAACCACTCTGAGATAAAAAAAACTAAGATAATTTATTGTAGAGAGGCGCAACGCGATCCCATACGATCAGACGAAAATTTTCTAAGCATCACGATATCCAAGTAATAGCATGCTGAAGTTTGTAGCCATTTTGCACTTTGGACCCTCAAAGGGATCGATTTGGTTGAACATAGCTCAGAGTGATTCCACGTGTTTGGGTGTGAAAGAGGACCATTCCTAGCATAAACATACCTATTCGAACGCCTTGGAATAGTTCGTTTGGTTACACGAATTGGAAAATGAAAGTTGCACCACTTTGCAACTTTCCACTACTTACATTTGACACTTTTTCCATCAACTGAAAACTGGACACCACAAGAAAACCACTTTGAGATAACAAAAACTAAGAGAGGTTATTGCAAAGGGGCCCAACATGATCCCATAGGATCAGATGACAAGTTTCTAAGCATCACGGTATCCAAGTAACAACATTCTGAAGTTTGCATCCATTTTGCACTTTGGACCCTTAAGGGATCGATCTGGTTGAATGTAGCTCAAAGTGATTTTGCATGCTTGGGTACGAAAGAGGACCATTCCTAGTGTAAAAATACCTATTCAGACGCATTGGAACAGTTCGTTTGGTCACACGAGTTACAAAATGAAAGTTGCACCACTTTGCAACTTTCCACTACTTGTATTTGACACTTTTTCCATCAACTGAAAATTGGACACCATAGGAAAACTACTTTGAGATAACAAAAAATGAGAGAGGTTATTGTATCAGACGAGAATTTTATAAGCATCACGGTATCCAAGTAACAACATACTGAAGTTTACATCCATTTTGCACTTTGGACCCTTAAGGGATCAATTCTGTTGAACGTAGTTTGGAGCGATTCTATGTATTTGGGTGTGAAAGAGGACCATTCCTAGTGTAAACATACCTATTCGAACGCGTTGGAACAGTTTGTTTGGTCACATGAGTTGTAAAATGAAAGTTGCACCACTTTACAACTTTCCACTGCTTTCATTTGACACTTTTTTCATCAACTGAAAATTGGACACCACGAGAAAACCAATCTGAGATAACAAAAAATGAGAGAGGTTATTGTAGAGGGGCCAAACACAATCCCATAGGATTAGATGAGAAGTTTCTAAGCATCATGGTATTCGAGTAACATCATGTTGAAGTTTTTAGCCATTTTGCACTTTGGACCCTTAAGGGATCGATCTAGTTGAATGTAGCTCAGAGCGATTTCCCGTGTTTGGGTGAAAAAGAGGACTATGTCTAGTGCAAACATACATATTCGGACGCGTTGGAACAGTTCATTTGGTCACACGAGTTGCAGAACGAAAGTTGCACCACTTTGCAACTTTCCACTACTTACATTTAACACTTTTTCCATCAACTGAAAACTGGACACCATAGGAAAACCACTCCGAGATAACAAAAACTAAGAGAGGTTATTGTAGAGGGTCCCAACACGATCCCATAGGATTAGACGAGAAGTTTCTAAGAATCATGGTATCCGAGTAACAACATGTTGAAGTTTGCAGCCATTTTTCACGTTGGATCCTTAAGGGATCGATTCGGTTGAACGTAGCTCAGAGCGATTCCGTGTGTTTGGGTACAAAAGAGGACCATGCCTAGTGTAAACATACCTATTAAAAAATGTTGGAACAGTCTGTTTGGTCACACGAGTTGCAGAACGAAAGTTGCACCACTTTATAACTTTCCACTGCTTGCATTTGACACTTTTTCCATCAATTGAAAACTGGACACCACGGGAAAACCACTATGAGATAACAAAAAAAGAGAGAGGTTATTATAGAGAGCCCCAACACAATCCCATAGGTTCAGACGAAGATTTTGTAAGCGCCATGGTATCCGAGTAATACCCTGTCAAAGATTGCTACCCTTTTGCACTTTGGGATTTGATGTTTCATTGAACTGTACGGCTCCGTACAGGGTGATTGTGCTCTTTTTTCAATGGAATTTGGTGGGCGGAAGACTTAACTCCATTTTAGTTTTGGTTTGGTTGGATTTCAAGTGATTTTGTGTATTTTAGAAGCCAATTACTAAGGGTCGGTTTGTATACCCTATTTTAAGGGTTTTGAGTGCATTAAAATGTCATATTAAGCCTTTCACCCACTGTATGCTTCTATAACTTGATGGAAAGGCTTAGTTATGGTTAGAAAGCATGTGTGAAAAGTTTTGTGTGCAAGGAAGGTGAATAGAGGGTTTTTAGGTGATGCTCTAGATGTCAAATGGTGCATTTTTTAGTGGAAAATGGTGGTTTACTAGTAGGTTTTGAAGAAATCTTCAGGGGCAATGATATCTCTTGAACTTTTAGGCTTGTGCAGACCTTTTTGAAGGTGTTTTAGGCTTTGGTTGGATATGGGAAGGTTTTTAGTATGGGTTTTCAATAAACCCTTGCCTAACTTGTGAAAGAAGAGGGTTTTGGGTTTTGTTATGTTAGAGGGCTTGTTAATTCAATTCAAGGTGGAGGAACTATTTTCAACATCAACTAATTAGACCTCAACAAGACACCAACCTTGAAATCATAATCACCCAAATTGAATCAACTAGCAACAATAGGCTTATAGTCTCCAAATCTCATCAAATGGGCTTATCTTTTAGAGAAGGTCATCCAATGGCCAACCAAAAATCAATCAAGCTTTAACACAGAACCTAAGAAAAATTACCAAGAGATCATACCATGTTTCTTTGTACCATCATTAAGATCCAATAGACCACCTTGCACAAAGGCTACTAAATTAGCCCTATTTACAAAGATACGACCTTTTAAACACTATATCTTCACTCAAACTCCTCAAACAACAATATTTTATGTGTCAAAACCTCCAATTCCATGATTTTTTTCTAGGTCCAAGACATCTAGACCCTTAATACACCAAACCCTTGATTTCAAGCAGAATACTTGGGGTTTTAATGAAACTCCTATCTCCCGGACTTGCCAGACCAAAAAAAGCACCAAACACACTTACCAGACCCTTCACATGGTGAATAATACATTACATGGACAGTCCTTCCCACATTTTGTCAAAACACCACTTGAAACCCTCATTTTCATCATGAAAATACCCTGCTACAGCCCTAGAACATCATCCCAAACACCCAACCTTGACTCCACAACATTCTAAATAGGTTAGGCATGTATTTTACAAGTTAGAGGACCCATTCCACAAGTTATAGTAGGCACAAAAAGTGGAATGGGTCAAATTACATCATGAAACCCTTCAATCCAAGAACACTGTGAAAGTAGGTAGCAATAGTAAAACCAAGATAACTTTCACTATACAAAGAGTTAAAACCTCTAAATAGGTGCAAATGAAATATAATTCATCAATCTACAACATCCAATAGGTTTCAAATCATCTTAGCATTCATACAGGTTGTACAATAATAAGAAAAGTGAGAAAAACCAATAAATTTTTGGAAAATAGCATTCTTCTTGATAAAAAATGGGTTACAAATCAACCAACAACCTCTCCTTCGAGGAATTGAAGGTTATTATACATGTTTACCGTAGGAACAATAAAAGCAGAGGCTTTGAAAGGAACTCCATGAAAACCAAGCTCTCTAAATGGTATATCAAACTCTAGTTCAAAATCTTTTTGATGAGGCTGCTCCCATAGCTCTCTTACTTGTTTGACAAATCCTTGAAACTCTATATTGATTTTATTTTTCCTATCCCTCTCTTTCTGCTCTTCCTCAATTTCATCAAGATTATACATTGACCTTCTTGCCCCTCCTAAATTTTGGACCACATCCATTACCTCCACATAAAACTGGACATCCTTGGTCTTCTTGGTTTCCACACCTTGATATGGTTATGCAAATGAAAATGAAGCAAAGTAATCATCTCCTTCTCCGCTGGCTAGAAGAATGCATGCTTAATGTTTTGATACATGATATCAACTCTCTCTTTCTCTCTCATGGTTGAATATCAAAATCTAGTATGGTGGGCCTCCAAAGTTCCAGTTATCTTTCTTCCTCTTCCACCAAATGTTGGTCTGATCCACACGTCTTCCAACCTAATTGGATTTGTTTTTGAAAGCTATGAAGTTTCTCCTGAGTCACCAATGTAGCTCTCTCTACCTTTTCAGACTCTTTCATTGCTACAAATCATCTCTGGGATTTAATCATTTGTACCACATGGTTGATGTGCTTTGAATCCTTGCATCTAAAGGAAATTTCCTTAACATAAATATTGCTAGGGAATTTCAATGTTGCCATTGTAGTTGGCATTAAAGTCGGTACCTGCAACATTGAAAATTATCCTTAGATAAGAATTCCCTCCATCTTGTTGGCTTGTAACACTCTTGATGGTGGCTACATGAAGAGTGATTTTGATTCCTCTTCTACATCAGAGGGTTTGTATCCTTGATCTGACTCTTCTGAATTATCAAAATCAGAATCACTAGCTTCCATATTCAAAAATTCCCAACCAACATCTTCAATAAATTTATTTGGATCATCAGTAATAGTCTTCAAAATTGGCTGCCAATACAAGTTCATTCTACTTTCATAATACTTTATATCCATGGAGTTCAGCCATTCCTTGATGCCATCAAGTGAAGATTGAGGAATGGCGTCAATGCGAGTACATCCGCTTGAAGTCTTTGAAAACAATAGCCATATCAAATTCCTTTTTCCCAAGTCCTACTATCTTAAGGTTAACAATCTCAATCTCACTAATAGCGATTACTAAGAAAGGTAATTCCACCAACTCTACCAAACAGTTTACCGTAGGAACAATAAAAGCAGAGGCTTTGAAAGGAACTCCATGAAAACCAAGCTCTCTAAATGGTATATCAAACTCTAGTTCAAAATATTTTAGATGAGGCTTCTCCCATAGCTCTCTTACTCGCTTGAAAAATCCTTGAAACTCTATATTGATTTTATTTTTCCTGTCCCTCTCTTGTTGTTATTCCTCAATTTCATCAGGATCATACATTGACCTTCTTGCTCCTCCTAAAGTTTGGACCACATCCATTACCTCCACATAAAACTGGACATCCTTGGTCTTCTTGGTTCCCACACCTTGATATGGTTATGCAAATGAAAATGAAGCAAAGAAATCATCTCCTTCTCCGTTGGTTGGAAGAATGCATGCTTAATGTTTTGATACATGATATCAACTCTCTCTTCTACTCTCATGGTTGAATATTGAAATCTAGTATGGTGGGCCTCTAGAGTTCCAGTCATCTTTCTTCATCTTCCACCAAATGCTGGCCTAATCCACACGTCTTCCAACCTAATTGACTTTTTTTTTGAAAGCTTAAGTTTCTCTTGAGTTACCAGTGTAGCTCTCTCTGCCTTTTCAAACTCTTTCATTGCTATTGATCGTCTCTGGGATTTAATCATTTGTACCACATGGTTGATGTGCTTTGAATCCTTGCATCTAAAGGAAATTTCCTCAACATAAATACTGCTAGGGAATTTCAATGTTGCCATTGTAGTTGGTATTAAATCCGGTACTTGCAACATTGAAAATTATCCTTATATAAAAATTTCCTCCATCTTGTTGGCTTGTAACAATCTTGATGGTGGCTACATGAAATCTAATTTTGATTCCTCTTCTACATCAAAGGGTTCATATCCTTGTTCTGAATCTTCTAAATTATCAGAATCAAAATTAGTAGCTTCCATATTCAAAAATTCCCAACCACCATCTTCAATAAATTTATTTGGATCATCAATAATACTCTTCAAAATAGGCCACCAGTTCAAGTTCATTCTGCTTTCATAATACTTTATATCCATGGAGTTCAACCATTCCTTGATGCCATCAAGTGAAGATTGAGGAATGGCGTCAATGAGAAGTACATCCCATTTGAAGTCTTTGAAAATAATAGCCATATCGAATGCCTTTTTCCCAAGTCATACTCTCTCAAGGTTAACAATCTTAATCTCACTAATAGTGATTACTAAGAAAGGTAATTCCATCAACTCTATCAAACAATTTACCATAGGAACAATACAAGCAGAGGCTTTGAAAGGAACTCCATGAAAACAAAGCTCTCTAAATGGTATATCAAACTCTTAGACCTCATTCTTGTACATTTACAACCAAATTCAAAGATTTTCCTTCAAAAGGCTACAAATTCAAATTTTGACAATTTTGTAGCAAGAATGCAATTTTTTGCACATTTGACCACCAAGACTCAAAAACTCACCCTAATACACCTTAAATGGTCTTGATTGACCTTATTTAGCATAAATAAACACAAAATACCTTAATCTAATCTATTGACCACCTATCAACCTTCAAAAAGTGGAATTTTACAACTAGGAGACTAGGTGCTCCTGCACCAAAATTACATTGTAGATGAGCCTTCAAGAGGATTTAAATAGCCTTGACAAATGATTCTACATCTTTCCAATCATGCCTAACTGTTGTTTTTTAACTAAAATGACTTATTACAAAATCAATTGACCATCTACTTTGACCTTATTCAATTGACAAAACTTAAAACACAAAACTAACTTAAAAGACTTCCATGAATCATATTTGCCCAATAACCTTGGTGCCCCTGCACCAAATTTCAATATTTCAGTAAATCTCATTACAATGCCTTAGGTACTCTGTTCTCACAAATATTTTACAATGTCACTCATACATTCAAGATTCTCTTATAATGTCTACATCATAGGTTCTCATTTAGAGGTTAACTTCAAATGAGTAACTTCAGATTCCCTCACAAAGCTTCACATGCTCTTTTATAATGGCGTCAAATCAGAATTGAGATTTGTCGAGATCATCAAAATAAGGATGTTGCATTGCTGTTTTGGTTGAGATTCTCTTTGATGACTCAAAAATCATCATTTTTTGCAAGGAGAGACCAATCAATTTTTACTAGTTTAGTTACAAATACACAAAGTAAAAGAATTAAAAGAAACAGCTTATCCAAAATGGAAATGAAATGGAAATAGATGGAAGGCACTTACAGATAGGCATGGAAGTCTCTCAACTTAGTCACTCCTTGTCATTCATCTTCACTAGGAGTTGCAAGATACCTATTGCAAATATCACCTCTCATGAATAGAATATCTTGAAATTCGAGATGCTCTTATAATGTCTACATCATAGGTGCTTATGATAAGGTTAACTTCAAATGAATAACTTGAAATTCCCTCACCAAGCTTCACACACACTTTTGTAATGGATTAAAATCATAATTGAGATTTGTCAAGATCATCAAAATAGGAATGTTGCATTGCTTTTTTGCCTGAGATTCTCTTGGATGGCTCATAAATCTGCATTTTCTACAAGGGGACACCAATCAATGTTTATCGGGTTACTTACAGATACAAAAAGTTAAATAAGATGATAAAATTGGCATCAAACAAATTAACGTGGATACAAATAAAAACTAATAAGAACCATTGTGCATATACTTACAAATTAATCCAATGAACCATCCGGGTCTACTCTACTCTTTATTGTGTCAAGTATTTCCTCATGGTCAGACTCATGGACCTTCCACAAGGTCTTGTTCAAAGGTATACCCCCATATTTGGTCAAACAAATATTGGATGCCATGACAAGGTTTGAGTAATGAAGAATCTTACGATGCTTGTCAAAGTCCTAAAATAGCCAATGTTTAACACTCTTATGTGGGTACCTTCTAAGCCACATTCCAGTAACAACAACTAAGCCTGTAGGGTATTCGATGTTTTCTCCATCTATAACTAGACCTTCCAATTTATTTTTTGCCTCAACACAATGACACAAGTAATATTTTGTTCCCTCTTCATTGTCTTCATTTGCAATAACTGCATAAACATGCCCTGCATTGATATGTGCGGCACATCTCTTGAAATTAGTCAACATTACGAATATAGTACAAAGTAAGATAACAATATGGAATTTCAAAAACTAAGCAAGTAGATATATTACCTGGTTGAACTAGATCTGATACATGGTCAAGTCGATCGATGATTCTATCTGTGTTAGTTCCAATGTCGTCGGAGGGCGATACATGTGAAGTGGGCTAAGATAACTTGTCAACCATTTGTCAACCCACTCCCCTAACTCACAATCATTCCAGGCTTGCATTGTACATGAAGAACAAAAGCATGCCATCTTACATGTATTGATACTCCATGAACCTGCATTTGAGCTAACGAAAGAGTGTAGCTCACTCGATCCTATTAGTGTACAACAATCCTCATGGTGCAATGTTAGTATCATCCATCAACCAAAAAAATATACGAACTGAAGACGTACCTTTCTTATGTGGACCCATCAAAGCATTACACCACTTGACGATTAATCTTGCATCTATCAAATTTGCACTGTCTTTATACTTTAACTCTTCTCGTGCTAATGCTCTTTTCACGCATGCTCATGCACCATCATGCTCCCCCTTTCCATGCTCGGCCTCACAAAAGTTCCACATATGTTGAACACTTGTAGTGAGATGCATCCTACACAACCAGTAGAACATGCATGCATTCTTGAACTGTGCTGCATAGTTATCTGACAATATTATATGCCGACCGTATGCTATGCCCTTCTGAGCCAAGTCATTATAGAACATCTGGAAGCAACCTTGCATGAACTCTAGAGAATGTGTTCGATCATCACTAATATAAAAGTGATAGTCCCTCAATACCTTTCTTTGGTCCTCTGTACTATCAGCTGCATGAATGAATGCTATGTGCACAAATATCAAAACCTGTGTGGAGTTGTAATACTGTGACTGCACCTCACACTGTGGCTATAGAGTGTAGTTCTCTACAAAGTCAACCAATGATACTATGCTGCCAACTGGAAAGGTTTCCTTGCATAGCTTGAATTGCGTGTCCAACCATCGGGCTCTATGGGTATGCCTTGCATACTCATACAATAGATTCTCATGAAACATGGACATAAACCGATACACTAGAATCTTCTGAATAACCAAATCACACCTATTTGCTTGAGACCCATCTTTTGTAGCATATGCCACTATTTAATACTTCCTAAACTCTACTAGTTTTTGTCCCACCTCATCTGTGCTTTCCATATATTGACATACTGGCATTCGTTGCAAGCCACCACAATGCTCGCATGAACCATCCAAGCATGCTGTCCTGTAGAATATGTGGCCATCCTCTATTTCACATAATTTTTTTGATAAGAACTCTCTTGAAGATTTTGGTGGAGCTTCTATGCCATAATCCTGCAAAACATCATTAGTATGCAAATCTAAACATATAGAATGATAAACATCATAATGGTTAGAGAATTCAATATGTAGTCTACAACAACAAGTAGTGCATGTGTGATTTATCTTGACATAAAAAGGTTTAAGCATTTCAAAAAATATTTGAGAAATACTAATTTGAGGATAATCGTTTTGAAATTTACCAAAAAATTGGGTTTGATTTGTATCTAAAAAATGCTTTGGATGTGGCTCACAGTTCCGACTACCAATTCTCCTCCTTACGACATCCCTTTGATTTAGAGATGGCCTTGTATTATTCTTCCAATACTTTGCAATTAGCGTTCTCAATGCTTCAACAACTTTTTTATCTTTATGTGGTAGTCTCCCCGAGAATGCCCATAATTCATTTGAATCGGTGCCCTCAATTCTTTGCCACCTTTGAACAACTTTTGATAAAGTTTTTCTACTAATTCTCATTTGTTCACTTATCTTTTTAATGAGATGAGATCTCTTTGTTTGATAGCTTACCAAAGTCGATGTAATGACACGTTGGGTGACATTACTATCCTTTGAGCATGAGGTCTTACCCACACTCTCATAAACATCCATTAGATTCTTCACAATAGTGTTTTCACTTGATGCATTCGATGTTCTCAACTCAAGAGTCTTCATGATGTTTTTGTACTTTAAACCCTGCATCATTTAAACAAATAGTTGACATCTTGTGATCTAATTTAGCCTTTCAAAGAATATTTTCCAAATCTTATTAGCATATCTTCTACAAGTGCATTATGGAATCTTACCTTCCATGTGCTACAAAATATCCTCATCAATATTAATAAAAAACTTTGGCTTTCTACGCAAAATTCTAGGTGGTGTTCTCCTAGGTACATAGATCTCAACATTAACAATTTCATCAATATTTAATTGAGGTAGACTAGATTGCGTACCTTTGATTGAGGGTGGAGTAGAAGACATACCTTGATCTTCATGTGGGGATGATGGCATACCTTCTTTGTCAAATCTGAGTGATGATGTACTCTCAACTTGAGATGCGGTGGATGGTGTCCAACCATATTCACTTGCAGTAGATGGTGTCCCTCCATATTCATTTGTGCTTAATGGTGTCCCTTCGTATTCACATGTGGTAGAGGGTGTGTCTCCAACTACGAGATCTGAATTTGTCCTAGCACGACGCTTTCACATTCGTTCCCTTTGTGTTGCCAATTTTTGTTCTCTTTTTGATGGTTGAGGTTCCTCTTCAATTGGCTTGTTTTGTCAATCTTTTCCAATTTCTTCTTTTCACGATATTCCCTCAACCGTAATTTCTCCTTTTCTTTGAAATTTTGGAGCTCTTCATCTGTTAGTTTCTTCCTTGTTCATTTCTTCGGCATGACGGATAATTTTACCTGTAGCATGGTAATGAGATGAATATTAGTTCCTCAAAAAATGTATCCATTAAAATAAATGAAATATATGTCATTCAAGGCTTCATAAATAGAAAAAATAGGTGATGAGGTAGCTTTACTGATGAGGTAATTTAGAAATAGAGATGAAAACCAAAATAGTTTAAATCGGTGCTATCAATGTGGGAGGAGTTGGTGTAGGAGCACCATTAAAAGTTGTCAATCCATTTAAGGTCATAAGGTCTAGATTATAGTTTTGGAGGAATTTTGTCTTCATAAGGTCTATAAGACCATGTGGTGATGTAATTGGTCATTTTTTCAATAGTATTTAGGGGTCTAGGTAGTAGAATTTTCAAAATGTGCAAAAAGTGCTAAGTTGTCAAATTAACAAATAGTGAAGGATTGTAAAAGTCTATTAAAGAGGGATAACAACGGTCACCTCTTTCAAATGTTAGTTTTGGAAGTTGAAGTGGTTTGTTTTAGGAGGAAAACATTATAAAATTCCATGAGAAACTTGAATGGAGGATGATCCTTGGATTGGGCGTCAAACCAAATGAGGAAATGTTGAGTTTTCCTTAAGAAAAATGAAGTTTTGGTGAGTGAAATTGAGTTTCTGAGTTGGGAAGCATTATTTTATGTTAGATTGAGCATGATTAGGGTATTTTAGGATTTTTTGAACAATTGTCAAGTTTTGGAGTGTTTGGCAAGTGCTACTTTCAATAAAACCTAGGGTTTCTAAGCCCAGGGAGAGGGTTTTATGGTTTGGCTGGTAAATGATTGAATCTCTACAATCTAATGTTGTAATTTGAAGTTTTGATAGATATAAAGTGCTGGCCCAAGGTTTTAGGAGATTTGGACAAGTTTTGAAGGTGTTCCCTTTGTAAAAGTGGGCTAATTTGGGCCCTTAAAAGCCTAGAAAACCTTATTTGTGCAGTTTGGTACAAAACAAGCATTGATGATTGTTGCATATGTTGAAAGGCTCTGTAATGGGTCCCTGTTGTGTGTTGTGTTGTGAGTTGAAAGGTTGTGTGAGTGGAATTATACCCGATTGAGTGACTTTGATCTGCTACAAGGAACAGTGTGAATTTGCTGAATGAAGAGGTCCTAATGAAATTGAAAATTGAAAATTGTGTTTGCAGATTGGAGTTGTGTGTTTGTGTGTTGCAGGCCTCCCCCTACTGCATTAGGAGTATATTCCAAATTTTTAGAGACATGTATGGAAAATTTGGTAGCATAGACAAGGAAATCAATTGTTTTGTATAACTGTTTGACAAAATACCTCCATGAAAGCTTTGGAAGCATGCACAAAGTAAGTCAATTGTTAAATAACAAAATTCCTCAAAGAGATGTGGTTTAAAAAGGTAATTGGAAAGTGTATAGAATTGTGTAATTTAAAATGTCCATTGGCAACCTAAGGTTTTAACATGACAAACAAACAATGATCAACATGGAATATGCAAAACAACAAAAATGAAAGCAAACCATAATAGAATGAAAGAAAATGTACAAAGACTTCACATACCTAAAAAATCAGAGTTTGAAATGGAGGATTTCTACCCAATTATGTAGCCTTTGCTTCTTATTTCCTCATACTCCTCAACAATTTAAAATTTTCAAAAGATTGTTCCCCTCCAAACTTCAATTGTATATTAGTTATCACTGGAATTCAAACTTGAATTGATATTATATGCCTTTCAATGTGAAAACTATGCTATTTCATGCAAAAGTGGTGGAAAGATCATGAAAAAGGTGGTGGAATCTAAATATCATGCATGGACACTTCACTCAATCATCAAAAAGCTAATTTTTGTTAGAGAATGTGTAGAACATTGGATGCCACCCTCTCTCACCCTCTCCCACTCTCTCCCACTCTCTTCCTCCCTTCCTCCAACTCTCTGCCACCCTCTCCCACTCTTTCCCACCCTCTCTACCACCCTCTCCCACTCTCTCCCACTCTCTCCCTCCCTATCTCCCACTCTCCCACTCTCCACTCTCTCCCACTCTCTTCCTCCCTCTCTCTCCCACTCTCTCCCACCTCTTCCACTCTCTCCCACTCTCCTCTCACCCTCTCCCATCCTCTCCCACTCTCTCCCACTCTCTCCCACTCTCTCCTCGGTAAAATGCTCATGTCTCTACTTCTTCAAAATTCTCTCACGTTATGAGAAAGTTGGTTTTTATAGATTTATTTTCTCTCTTTGTCTATACTCTCTCCCACTCTCTCCCACTCCATCTTAATCTCTGCCACACTCTCCCACTCTCTCCAACACTCTCCCACACTCTCCCACTCTCTCCCACCCTCTCTGCCACCCTCTCACACTCTCTCCCAATCTCTCCCACCCTCTCCCACTCTCTCCTACCCAATATCCCACTCTCTCTCACCCTCACCCACCCTCCCACACTCTATCCAACTCTCTCCACTCTTTGCCACCCTCTCTCGCACCCTCTCGCACCCTCTCCCACTCTCTCGCACCCTATCTCATTCTCTCCCACTCTCTTCCACTCTCTCCCTCCCTCCCTCTCTCTCTCTCTCCCACTCTCTCTCACCCTCTCCCACCCTCTCCCATTCTCTCCCACTCTCTACTTCAAAACACACTCACATTATGAGAAACTTGATTTTTTTATAGATTTATTTTCTCTCTTTGTCTATACTCTCTCCCACCCTCTCCCACTCTCTCCCACCATCTCCCACCCTCTCCCACTATCTCCAACTATATCCAACCCTCTCTCCCACTCTCTCCCACTCTTTCCCACTCTATGCAACTCTATCCCACTCTCTCCAACACTCTCTCCCACTCTCGCACTCTCTCACACCCTCTCTCACATGCTCTCCCACCCTCTCCCACCCTCTCCCACTCTCAACCACTCTCTTTTACTCTCTCCCACTCTCTCCCACTCTCCCAACCTCTCTCCCACCATCTCCCACTCTCTCCCACACTCTCCAAGTCTCTCCCAGTCTCTCATATTCTATCTTACTCTCTCCCACCCTCTCCC
>VDFB02271358.1:17291259-17451459 GCA_007258455.2 Sequoia sempervirens | reverse complement strand
CCCTCTCTCTTAAACTCTCACTTCCACCCCCTCTCCCTTTCTCTTAGGTCTCTCCCTCCCACCCCCTCTTTCTCTCATGTCACTCCCTCTGGAAACCTACCTAGGTAACTCTCTCTCTCCCCCCCACTCTCTCTCTATCCCTCCCACCCTACCTAGATAAGTCCCTCTCATTCCACCCCCCTCTTTCTCTCCCTCTCCCAGGTTGAACTCCCTCTCATACCTTCTCCCTCTATTAAGTCTCTCACTCACTCTCCCTCTCTCTCAAGTCTCTCCCTCTCACCCTACCTAGCTAAGTCCCCCTCACTCCATTCTCTCCCACCCTCCTCTTTCTCTCCCTCTCCCAGGTTGAACTCCCTCTCATACCTTCTCCCTCTATTAAGTCTCTCACTCACTCTCCCTCTCTCTCAAGTCTCTCCCTCTCACCCTACCTAGCTAAGTCCCCCTCACTCCAACACCTTCTCTCCCACTTCCTCTCTCTTAAACTCTAACTTCCACCCCCTCTCCCTCTCTTGAGACTCTCTCTCTACCTCTCCCCATCCCACCTTACCTAGACAACTATCTCTCTCTCTCTCTTAAAATTCTCCCTCCCTCTAAAGACATACATAAATACATGCAAGCATAATACATATGTACATATAATCCTACATCTATACAAGCATACATACATACATATGTAGATACAATCTTACATACAATATACATGAACTGATACATATAGGCATGCATACATACATAGATATATGACACACCAACATACATGTACATACAAACATACAAATATATTAAAAAAATTCAATAGAGTGGCATTTAACATAAACAAAGACATAATGCGAGCCCATTATAACGCACTCACGTTATGTCTTGTTTGACATGTATCTCGGAGAAGCAAAAAAAGGTTAAAACTAAGACATAACATGAGTGCGTTATAACGCGCTCGTGTTATATTTTTCTTTGGGAATCCTCGAGCCTTAGCATTGGTATTTATCTTGGAATACCAACCAAAAGGCTTGGAGGGAATCCCAATGACCAAAGACATGTTTTTGCAAATTCTACAATTTTTTCACATAATCGGGTTTGTGCTCACCGTTAGCATTGCATTTAGTTCAATATCGACAAAATTGAACACATGGGTAATGTTAGGTTCTATCTTAGCTATCCAATGAAATAATTTTTCACTTTCTGAAAATGTTAAGCCTTTCATCCATAATTTCTTTTGTTTGTATGTCTCTTTTTTGCCAAAAATTAGTGTTTGGTGTTTTTTTCGTTATAAATTAATTGTTTATCGAAATTTCAAATAAATTACATTTTTAGAAACTAGAATCCATTCTACAATTTTTTTTTTTTTAAAATCAATTACTTTCCAAAATTTGTAGGGGGAGCATGACCAAAATTCTTCTTTTCAGGAAGTTCCCAATTAGAAAATTAGTAAAAAATCAAATATCGATTAAAAAATTATCAGAAAAATCATGCATCAACTAGATACTGTTAGCTAACTTCTGACTGTAGTGGTTTTAAAAATACTACAAAAAATTTCACCGTGCTAGGGTCATACAAGAGTTGCTATGTTATGTTTGTTTGACAAAAACAACACCAATTTGTGTACGTCCCTCTTTTGAACCCATTAATCTCAATCATTTTCAAAATAAATTAGTAGTTTAGAAAGTAGACTCAAAGCACTTCGATCCTTGTTTTATTCCATCTCAAAAAATTTCAATCTAACTATCCTCAATTTCATGTCCAAGTTCAGTATTTCTTGATTTCAGAAAAAAAGTGGCCACTTAAGCCCCCTTTTTGGGAACCATCTTGGTGCACTTACCCTAGGAAAATATTAAAATCTATGGTCAACTAGGTGATCAGTATTCTAGGACACAGGGGCCGGTGGATAAACACATACGATGGGTCAAGTAGTGACTTAAAGGGCAGGAGACCGGTAGGGTAGGTCAACATGGAATTAGAATGACAAGGTTTTTAGAGGAAAACACTATCCAAGCATGGGGATGAGGGTTTTAAAATGAAGATTAAATCCATAGGATCCTTAGGAATTACAAATTTTTTGGAAGCTCCATCAAATTCTTTGAGGAATCTTGCAATTTCCTTTGTGTGTGGATGGAGTAAATATGACTGAACAACACTTTTGGGAGATAAAAATAAAATAGAAAATGACCTTAATTCTGTAGCCTAAGACCTGATTCATGTAGATGTATCATAAATCTAATAGAAACAATCAAATTTATGCAAATTGGATGAGTGGAAGACACTTAAAACCTACCTCAAAATTAGTTGTAAAGTCTCTTTTGAAAGAAACAGTGACAACTGATTGAACAAGGGTTTTGGGAGAAAGATTTAAAATACTAAATTCACTCATTTATGACATGTAAAAGTTGAATTTGATAGATGAAACATAGGGCTATCAAAAACAATAAAGCTTCTGGAAAATATGGGAATGTAAAATGTTGTGTACCTATCACAAAACACTATTTTCGGAAGTTGTCTTGGGACTCATTTTCCCATAGGAAAATGGGTCCTTTTTCACCTTTCCAAAATTGGTTTTTGGTTCCTTTCCTCCTATGTATACACTTCCAGATCCTCTGGATTTCACAATCAGAAATAAATTCAAGATCTAAGTTTTCGTGAGATGAAAACAAATGCAACTTTGCACTTTTGAGATATTCAACTTTTCTTCAATCTATGAACCTACAAATCTGCAACACACAAAGAGAGAGGGAAAAATGTTTGTTTTTGGTGAATGGGGCTTTTCCTTGGTCAAACCCCGTTTTGGCAATTAAACCTTGAAATGAAATGAAATAGCATGAAAGGAATGATGAATGAACAATTCAATGTTGCAACTCACCAAACCCTTGAATTAACCTTTGGAAATATAAAATATTGATGTTGATCTTGCATGAAATGGCTTCAATGGATGTGGATCTTGATGCTTTGATCTTGCTTTGAATATTTGACTTGAATGCTTGGATTAGATCTTGTAACCTACATCAGAATGTTAGCTCCAAAAACATGCATGAATGAACATAACTTTGACATGATGCTTGAGATCTTGAATGTTGCAACAAATGGTGAAGAGATCTGCTCTTCAATGCTCTTGACAATTTAATATGTGCTCACATGAAATTTTCCCTCTTGCTAGATGTTTTGAATTGATGAAATAACCTTGTATTTATAGTCATTTATCCTTAATTTCCCGAAATTAAAACATTACAAACCAAAATTTGAAATTTGAATTTAGGATCATAAAAATATTGACAAAACATGATTTAAAACTAGGTTCCAAATCCTAGGGAGGACCCATTCACCCATGAGAAATGGGTCCTAGTTCCCTATTCCTAGAACACACATTGCTCAATGTAAGGTGTTATGTATTAGCATTAATTAATGTCGGGTTTCCCCTTTGAAAAATGTAATTAGTTAGGCTCATAAATGAATTAAAGGACTAATTAAGGCATAATAAGCTCAATTTAATTAAGAGGGCCCAAATAAGTGTGTAAATGTAAAGGGGTACATTTAACAACACTAAATTAAGGCATTAGTAAGTCCATTTTAATAAGGAGGGCCCAAACAAGTGAGATAATGTAAAGGGTTACATTTTTCTACACTAAAACATATAACAAGGCCATTTGGTATACCTGGTGTAATGCACAAAAGGGATGAAGAAGGATATATTCTAAACTTGATAGGTTCTACATAAACAAGGACCAATTTAATTTCTCCCCACTGGATGATGAACAAAATGTGATGGTCTATCCATACACTCTCTCTACCACCATCTGATAAATGCTACTCTAATCCTAAATTCTATTAGGAGGAAAGAACCTAGGAGGGGTCATAACTTCATACTGAATGTAAATTTTCTAAAAGAGTATGACCATAGAGAAACCATTTGCACACTACGAGAAATAAAAAAGAGTATGATAAGGGATAAGGGGGAAATTGAAAGATGGGAGACCAATGTCAATGGATGGAGAACTCTGTGTCGAAAAATTGGAAAACAACAAGCGATGGAAAGAAGAAGAGAGGAAAACTTCCTCCAAGAGGAGTTGTTAAAGCTAGAAACTAACATTCAGAATAACCCAGCTAATGAGAAACTAAGTGAGGAACTTAACATAGCAAAAAAAGCTCTAAGGAGGCTCTAGGCCCATAAGATACAAGGTCTAAAAATCAGATCCAAAATTAATTAGTTGAACAATGGTGATAAAGGGTCCAAATTCTTCTTCAACTATATAAAAGAAAAAAGTGTAAGGCCCAAGAAAATTGACCAAATCTACTACAGTGGTACCCTACTTACTAGTCAAGAATTTTTTTTGAAAAAACATTACTTCTTCTTTAGATAAGTCTTCTCTTTTGAAGGAAATACTGAACAAGGGCATAATACAAGGGATCTCATCAAAAATATGATCCTCGATAAAATTTCCTAGGAAGATGTAGTAATTCTCATTGGGGGGTTCACTAAGGATGAAATTAAAAATTCTATTAAGTCCATGAGCAATGAAAAAACCTCGAGGGTAGTTGGATTGTCAGTTGAATTCTACAAAACCTTTATGGATTGGATTTGTGAGGATCTACACTAGGTATACATGGAGGCTCTTGACAAGGGCACCTTGGGGTGTAGTAACAACAAAGCCTGAATTATAAAACTTCTACCCAAAGATGGAGGCAAAACTAGTATGAAGAATTAGAGGCCAATAAATCTCTTGAATGTCTCGTACAAAATCCTAGCGAAAATGCTTGCAATAAGACTAGTCAATATACTTCCAAAGTTTATAAATAGTACATAGACAGGCTTTATTAAGGGTAGATATATTATTGAAAACCTCATAACTAGTTGGGAAGCTATGGAATGGTCCAATCTCTCCAAGCAGAATTCTATTATGTTCCTATTGAATTTTGAGAAGGCCTATGACAAGGTAGAATGGGCCTTACTAAAGAAAAACCTTGAAGCCTTTGGTTTCTTGCAATAATTCTACAACATGGTCAATACTCTTCTAAAAGATGCATCTGCTCAAATTGATTTTAATGGTTCATTGTTTGAAGTGTTTAACCTTGAAAGATCTATTAGGTGGGCTATCCACTTATACTGGCCCTATTTGTTATAGCATTTGATGCTCTTCATTTCCTCCTTAGAGACACAACTATAACCCCAAAGGTTAGGGGATTAAATATTCCTAACAATAGTGAGTTGATGAATATCCAATGTGTTGATGATACATCAATCTTTGTGGACCTAGAAGAAAAGAATCTAGAAAACCTTCTAGTCAAACTCAATATGTACTGCAAGGCTTCAAGAGCAAGAATCCCCAGGGAAATTTCTATAATTTTGGGATGGGTAAATGCCTCTCCTAAATGGCTACAAAATTTTGACTTCCAGTAGGGGTGCCCCCATAAGCAAGTCAGGTATCTTGGTATACCTTTTGAAGTAAATCCATGCCTAAATGACATGTGGATACAAATTAAAGAGAAAATTGAAAGAAAAATGGATAAATGGAACATGGAACACCTTTCCTTAGCTGGAAGACTCCAAGTGTGCCAAAAAATTCTTTCATCATATTCCATTTACTTTGCATCTATTTAGTTTTTTAACAACTACCAAATAAAAGAGATTCAAAAAAGGATCATAAATTTTTTATGGTCAGATGGCAAGGGGAAAAAGAAGAAACACTTAGTCAGATAGGACTGGTGTTTCATGGACAAGGCATAGGGGGTATTGGGCTCAAAGACTTGGAAAAACAAGGAATAGCTCTGGCAGGAAAATGGATCCTCAAGGATTTTGAGGGTAATGAGCCCTAGAAAGTACTAGTGAGAAATAATATACAAATGGTAGTCCCCAAACATGCAATATCATGGAAAAAACTACCCCTCAATGATTTTCTCATCACTAAACACCCAATTGTTCTTATTGGCTCTATGGTATTTAAAAGTATATGGAGGGAATGGGAGCTAATCAAGGACAATGTCTCTAACCCCCACTGCACTATTCATAATAGCAATCTCCTACACTCTAATAGGTTCATATGGTGGAACCTGGAGCACAATGGAAAACATATTATGCTTCTCCAAGGTTTATCTACCAAGAAATGGGCCCAGATTGGGGTCAAGGTTTTTGACAATATCCTAGCAAATGGCATTTTAAAAGATTGGGAAATTTCTAGAAATGAATTTAATCTTCAGGTCGTCTAATCTAAGAACATACTCTATGTTGAAAGAAGCTTGGGAAAGCTCTCCTCCTTTTAACTCAAACAATATTTCCATTAATCTCACTAAGGATCTTATGTGGAGGTGTATTACACCCCTAAAAACATGCAATTTAAGCTAATCTATAAGGACTTAACACAAACTTAGTCTCTAATTGAACACTTAAATAAAGCATAGAAAGTTAACTTGAGCAGAAAAAATTGGAAAAATATCTTCATCTCTAATTGGTCTAGTGTGTTTGATCCTAAAAAGGCATGCTTGAGATGGTTAGTGTTGTTACAAAGAGTACTTGTAAAAATGAAGCATTGAAATATTGAAATATGTAGTGTTTACAAAATTCATGAATCGGTTGAACATATATTATTTGATTGTCTATATGCTAATGAAATATGAAAAATTATATGTAACAACATGCTAATATGGAAAACAAATGGCAAAGTTGATTGGAAATAAATTTTATTATGCAATGATAAAAAGATGGGAAATGAACTAAATTTTTTTTGGCACATCTTGGCTAATGAAATTTTATGGCATGTATGGAAGGCTAGGAATGATGACAAGTTCAATGGATAGCAGAGGGCCCTTATTGAGACATCAAAGAGACTCGCCATTATTAATATTGCATCACAGGTAACCATTACTTTGAAGATATCTGAATGAAATTTCCTCAAACTGTTGAAAGATGGAGTGGTTTTGGTTAATCAAAATGAATTTAAATATGGGCGTACTTGGAAATATGACCAACACAACCTATCCACCTTCATGAAAGAACTGGAAGCCTTTTAGGAGGAATTCAATGAGAAAGATAAAGATGGAAAGGAAAATCAAAGAATCAATGCACCCAAGTTGCACACAAATGAGAACATGGAGATTGAAGAGGTATTCTCAAATGATGAAATGATGGTTGTTGAAATTCTTACAGTGTGGAATGAATTGGGTTCATGCAATGAGAGCAAAAATATATAAATAGGATGCAATATACATTGCACTTTTTTGTACATGTTGCATAATATAGTATAATATTGTATAGCACCTGAAAATGTATATATGTATATATAATTTGTACATTTTATAATAGGACATGGATAGTATTAGTGATGGCATGCAAAAATAATGATGTGCATTTTAAATAGTAGAATCTTGTGGTATCCATGAAAAATACATAATGTATTTTGATTACACTATTATTAATACTAAAGATATGTAAGCATACATATACACTATAAGTCATCCTTCAACAAAGAAACACCATGCAAGGGGATCTCATTCATCAAAGTCACCCATGCCTAATTGTGTCTCTAGGGATTTGAACCTTGGTGGATGGCATACTCAAAGAAACTAATTTAAGTGATGTCATGATAGTGATAGTCATATTGGATGGGGGAACAATATATCTCAATGGTCAATAGGATGACTAATATGAATTTAAATAAGGGTTCTACCAAGAAAAAAAAATTAAAAAAAATTGAATTGATTTTCTATATGTGTGATGTTTAATTATTTTTTAAAGTTTATTGTAAAAATTAAGATGCATTGATTTTTTGAGTTTTGTTTGTGAGTGAATATTTTGATTTCTATGGATTATGTGAAACAAAAGGACCACATGTCATAATTGCAATCATGTTCATAATAAATAATCAATATTATTGCATGAAGCATGAGCCAATATATTGTTCAATACTTTTACAAAGTTAAGAAATTATTCAAGTGGATGGATGCAAGAGGATGGAAGCATATGACTATATGACATTGTTGGGAAAAGGAGCAAGTATGTTCCCAAGTGTAAATGGTATAAATAGATTAAAAAAATGAGATTCGATGCACACAATAATTTTAAGATATTTGTGATACTTTCCCAAGTAACCATATAAATGGTTTTCACCATAGGGTAATTTTTTGTGTAATTTTTTTAATTATACAATTTTATTAGTTTAGTAGCTTTTATTGCTTGATTTTTTAGTTTTTATGTATATTTTTTCACCCCATGACATATTCATCAAGATCTTCATGGTGCATTATATCATGGTGCATCTTGACAATGTGTTTACTAGGGTTGTGTGTTGCTTTTTGTATTTTTATGTCTTCATGAATATGACACTAAAAAATCATGGTTCCTCATAACGTAATGCATCGTATCATGTGCTACAACAAATTTAAGTTGCTTAATAAATTTAACAATCTCACAAAATCACTAGCATACATCTATCATTGTAAACCACATAATGTTATGGTAGATACAAAAATAAAAATGATAGCCTTGATTGGATTTTACATTTACATTTTTATGTGTTTAAAATCCATTTTCCATTTCTCATACATCGAGCTAATATTCAATCACTATTATGCCATGATTAACACAATAAATCAAATTACAAGAAATGAGTGACTACTAATTCATAGTCTATCATATAACTATATAATCATAAATTGATATCAAATAATCTTCAACTACTTGTAAATATTAAAATATACACATCATATTGATTATATCGTAGAAGCACAAATGGTGGTTCAACAAAGAATGAGTCATCATATATCTCTATCAAATATATGTGTCTACATTTATCAATTATTTTATATAAAAAATATATAATCATGAATAGGATATGTGTTCTTGACATCTCAAAATAATAATAAAACCATGCATCATCAATCTCAACCTTAGTTATGACTACTAGTTGTAGACACCGAAATCTGGTTTAAGCCTGCGACTTCAATATTCTTCATAATTCGTATTTCCATGGTCATGATTAAATAATGTCAATTATTTAATTTTTTTCTAAAGTTCTTCATTTCTTTATTAATTAAATAAAGCTATTTATTTAATTAATTTACCTTAATATTTATTCTTCTATTAATTAAATAATCTTAATTATTTAATTAATTCACACTTTTTTTTATTCTATCTGATTAATTAAATAAATTATTTTTATTTAATTATGTTACTAATTAACCTTATCCTTCTTCTTCAATTAAATAAATTCTTATTTAATTCACCTCTATCATATTTCAACTATAATTAAATAAATCCTTTTATTTATTTAATTATTCATTTAAATCCCTTCATCACTTAATTAAATAAATCTTATTTATTTAATTATTCTTCAAATATCAAATCTTGAATTAAATGAATTATTTAATTCATAAATTATATTTTAACGCATTCTTCTATATTTAGATAATTGTGCAAATTATCTAAGTATTTACTCTTACTTGACATCTATTTTAATCGGTTAGTTAACTCTGGATTAGTGTCTGAATGGATTTCACGAGTAATCTATTTGTCATACCATTTAGTCATCTAGTTCTAACTCAATTGCGTGTACATGCATATTAATTAAATATTTCTATTTAATTAATTAAATCTTGTGCATGCGTTTGAACAGAGAGTTGCTTTAATCCATATTTATCTTTGTTGTGCAAAGACTATTCTTCTATTTTTGAATACAAAACTCGAAGATTAAATCATTTATTTAATCTTTATTTCTATTTCTAGTTTTTATCACTCATGTCGCTACTAACAGTTATCATAATGCATGTCTAATCTTTCGATCTCAACCGTCCATTGATCTTTCAATCCTGACCTGTCGTTCGAATGATCAATTTTCTATAAATTGATCTGTCATTCATCATTCCAATCTCATATGACTTTTGGAGCAATTATCTTGAATCTTCAATGTTTTGCTAAATCACTATCATAGGCTATACTTGCATAAGAGAAATCTGAGGGCAATTATACTACAAAGGAAAAATGGAGAAGGGAAATCGAGGTTATACATGGAATTACATAGATATTGGGTGAGATTGTTTAGTTTATTTACGTTTTAGCTTTCCTTTGTTCTCTGTTGTTTAGCTTAGATTGCATTAGATCTTTGATTACATTGTTGTGTGCTGTTTAATCTTTCTTTTGCATTTTCTAGACGTTACATTTGGTGAACCCGATGTGAAGACACCATCTTCGTGTATCCGTATAATTTTATTTGATTTTTGTAGGTTTTTGTACGGAACAACGCATCTGTTTGATGAAACGCCACAATTGACATTCGAAGACGCATCTACTTAAAAAAGAAACGTATTGAAACATTGGACCGCATCTGAGATCTAAACGACACTTCTAAAAAATAATCATGCATCTATCATTTTCTGAGCCGCAATTGACTAGTAAAATCCCATGACACATTTGATAGAGAAAATGGCGCATCTGACTGGTAAATTTTTAGGTTTAAACTTTCAATTTACAGTTTCCTTTCATGTTTTTATTTTCGCTAATCTTTTGTTTTCAGCGTGTGTCTTGAGGAGTTAATGAATTTTTTGCAAATCGATAGTTGAAGACCAATATCAAAACTACTAATGAATCTTTCTATAGAACGCATGTTGAAGACCCTAGTTAAATTTTTGAAACAAATTATTTGGTAGTGTAGCAAATCTTTCATTTGGATTAAAATTAACAAGTGTCTACTATGTTTGGTGTGAAAGCACAATTATGTTATTACCCTTTACGATTTGGTATATCGAAGTATCCTCTCCCCTTGTGCATCCGTGCAATCCTGGGTGTAAGAGAAACGATTACTGACTCTAGAACTTGGACCTGTTCTGGTGGGAAAAAGTACTCACCCCAGGACGACTTAGACTAGTAGCATGCTGAACCCGAGGGACTTCCTACTGGTATATAAAAGTGGATTCTTGGGGAAAGCCCAAGAATCACTCGTATGGTTTTGACGAGATGGATTCGAAAGGGGACTCTTGCCACATGGATCATTCCCTACGAATGGAATGCCTGAATTAAACACCTTTGTTTGTAGTGTCCCAAATCCTTCTATTTACTGGTGCAGCAGGTTAGACCTGTGAAGCCATCTCATATTCTTACGGTTCATGTGTAGAGATGAAAGTATGCCATAGGATGTTCATGGGTACTGTAGCTTGACTACCCTGAATGATGTTAATGAGCCATGGAGGGGAGCTAGAGGGGTCAAGCTACTAATCATTCACCTTGAATAAGCGTAGCTGGGGAAACCCAAGTGAGAACTCAGTAAATACTATCCTACATAGCCTAAGATGTGCTTGTCTATTGTCAAATTAAACATTCTTTGAGTCCAAAATCAAATTGAAAACACTTTGTCTTATGATTGTCTTTATTTTCCAGAACTTGATCACAAAAAATAGCGTCAGTTTTATATCTCCATTCATTGAAAACACGCAACTATCAACAAAGTCACAACTGTTCACTAGAGAGTCGCAATTGTTCTTTCGAGAAACATCTGTTTAGCCTAGAGTCACATCTGCCAAATTAGCTCGCATTTGATCTATCAAAAACTGCATCTATTTTAGAAAACCACACTTGTGATATTTTGTGACGCATCTGATAGGGTGAACTGCAACTGCAGTCTGGAACGATGCATTTTCCACTGTCGTAGAACTTTTACTAGTGCATAAAGTTTAGGAAAATCGCACCTGTTACAGTTTGAGTTGCAATTGCCGTTACGAGTCACATCTGTTAGAAACTACACCGCATCTGTTCGACACAGACATTGAATTTTACCAAAAACTCACAACTCATTACTAGAAAACTACAACTGTGAAACATAACTGCATCTATGAAATTCTATGACGCATCTACTTGATTATGAGAAAACCAGAATTTATAGTCATAGTTCAATTGACATAGTCATACCAGTCTTTCATTTTTCTTTTCATAGTAGTCCTTGGACAGAAACCTGAGACAATTTGCTCAATTTTGTATCCTTTAGGTATCATTTAGCCATTACTATAGTTGTCCCGATTCTAAGTTTTACTTTTATCTTTGAGTACATATTTCATTTAGACTAAACTTCTAGGAAGGTTACTTTTACAAAATTTAGAATAGGTCCACCATCTACACTCTAGTAAAATCATAGCGTCAACGAAATCTATCATTGAACCTCGTCCTATCATCTTATCCTTTTTCCTATAGAGAGTTCTCCTAACTCATTAGTCTAGTTAGGAAACTCAACTTATCTTTGATCCTAGTTCTACATTGGTTCCTTGACATAACTAAATTGACACCTTGGTTAGACTTCAGGTAGTTGGTACCCTCGTCTCAGGTTTACAAAATTGATTACCTTAGAAGATTGCTTAGGTTTTGCATCTTTAGATATTGTCATCTTAAAACATTACTTATTTTGCATTCAGAAAATCCCAAAAACATAGACTAGAGTGATACTATTGATAGACGTAGTTTTGCATTCCTTGCATATTGAGCTTATCTTACATGGTTGAAACTAGATCTACGAGAAGAGAGAGAGAAAAGATGTCGAACCCAAACGAATTCATCAATCCATTCTCCACAAAACCTCACAAGACTTTATTAGACAAATTCACCACTAGAGACACTCACGGACACATTAGAATAGAAGACATAGAGACTGTTGCATAGGACCCTGAGTTTTCCTCTTTTGTAGATGAGTACCTAGCAAACGATCGTCAATGATACTTAGCCAAATTGCTAGCTGAAGGTGCTACCTTACCTACAGGATTCGATATTAGCACCTTACAAGCTCAACCTACACAAGGGACAAACACAACAACTACCAGTACTACTATACCTTAGGTAAATACAACCATACCATCTGGCATACCTACACAGAGTACGATAGTCCATGCATCTCCATTTGGTACATCTGGCATGACATCAAGATTTAATTTCACTGTAGGGGCATCATCATCCACTCCCTTCGGTCCTCTTGTTGGGAATAAAAGATCTAAAACATCAGCTTCTACACCAAATGTCAGTGTCACTAGTACCATACCATAGTCAACAACCATACCTAGTGTTCATGTCACTGGTACCATACCATAGTCAACAACCATACCTAGTGTTCATGTCACTAGTACTATACCACAAACTACACAAACAAGAGGAATTCCATCATTACAATATGGCAATCAAAATCCATTCTCCCAAATTGGTAGTCAAAATCCATTCACACAGATTTTAAATCAGAATCCATTCTCCCAGATTGGTAGCTAGAATCGATTCACATAGATTCCAAGTCAAAACCAATTTACACAGATTCTGAATCAAAATCCATTATCCTAGAGTGGTATTCAGAATCCATTCACATAGATTCTGAATTAGAACACATTCACCAACATTCAATCGAAACCCATCAGAAGACCTTGGATTTCATAATACATACATAGATCCGCATAATCCACCAACACATCATTAACCCAGGTTGATGTCTTGCAAACACAAATGCATGCATTACAAACACAAATGGATAACATGGCGGTGTCAACTAAGAAATCCTTTTCAAGAAAGGACATATGCCCATTTCCCTTTGATAGATCATTGTACATGACACCTTTCCCTCATGGGTATGTCATACCAAATCTCCCTAAGTACAATGGCAAACGAAATCTGATAGAACATATAAGGGAATTTTCTACCATGTGCATAGATGTCACTTATGACCCCACATATCTTATGAGACTATTTCCAAGAAGTCTTGTAGGAATTGCACTAGAGTGGTTTTCAGGTCTAGACTATGGCATCAAATCTTGGGGTGAACTGGCTGAGAAATTTGTTGAGCAATTCTCCTTCAACATAGACCACGAGATAAATATAGCAACCTTGTGTCACAACACAAGACGAAGGGGAAACTTTCATCGCTTTCTTCTAGATATGGAGGACTATAGCTAGCCGGTGTCCTGTCGAGATACCTAAAAAACAAAAAGTCACTATGTTCCAGGAAAACCTTCATGCAAAACTGAGTAACTTAAAGGTACATTGTTGTACATCCTTTTTGGAACTAGTGGAAAAAGGGGTTATAATAGAAAAGGATCTCATTGAAAAAGGAGAAATTAAGACACTGACATCCAATAGAAATCCGATAGTTCAAAATGCCCCTAATGACAAAAATAGATTTTGGTCTTAGAACAAAAACATCATCAACGATGGGGTAGTTGATGCTAAAACTGTACAAGCAAGACCAATCATCACATTACAAGGACCTAACTATTTAGCCAACATGCTTAACATTGTTAATCAACCTTCCAACATGGTCCAAAATACTCAACATCTACAACAATAGAGGAGGTTTCAAAAACGCGAGTTCACTCCCTTAGGGGAACCCATCGAGGCCATATTCAAACAACTGTTACAACATAATCTTATACAACTTCAAGAGCCAAGACAATACAATCCAAGAAAATTTAAACCAGTTTGGTGGGATGACAATGCCTTTTGTGATTATCATAGAACTAAGGGACATAACCTACAAAATTGTTGCCAACTAAAAGAATATCATATAGGATCTTGTCGAAAAGAGAATTATTGAAGTTAGTGGACAAAAACAAAAGTCATCAAACACTAATCATCAAGTCTTTTCTGATCCACTACATGACCATGGGAAATGAAATGTCCCCAGTTTGAGTAACAAGACCAATATGTCAGCCAACTATGCAAATATCAAGCATGATTATAATAGTGAAAAAACCATTAATCACCTTCACGCCGTCGATGAGAATATCAATACCATTACCATAAATACAACTCCTGAGTGTGTTGTCAACACCCGTCATACTAAGATCACTATCCAAGGTCCTCCATCACAGAAAACACCACATCCTTCCAAGTCACAATATAACTTACTTGAACAGTTGGGGAAGACCCCAACCCAAATCTCAATCTTGGAACTGTTGCATATCTCCCCTGAGCATCGATCCATTTTAGATAAAGCTTTACAAAACACCACTGTCCCAAATGATCTCGATGTCAATCATTTCCAGGAAATGGTGGCCTACTTGACCAATAATCATCATGCCACATTTTCTAAACAAGACTACGCAACTAAAAAGACAAATCATAACGACCCATTACATTTTGAAGTCCTTGTTGACGACACCAAAGTTAGATGAGTTTTGGTAGATGGAGGAGCAGGGTTAAATTTGTGCACTTTAAAACTAATTAAAGCATTAGGTTTCTCAGAAGCATGCATAGACACAACCAAAAGTATTTTCATTAAAGCTTATGATGATGAGGAATGAAAATCAAAGGGGGTGGTAACACTTCCTATCAGAATTGGTCCTGCAGTAATGGAGACAAAATTCTAGGTCTTGCATCTCACCCTTCCATATAACCTTCTGCTAGGAAGACCATGGATTCATGCCATGAAGGTGGTCCCTTCCATGTATCATCAATGTCTCAAATTCCCTTATAATGGCACTGAAATAACTATAGATGGTGACCAGATCCATTCCAATATTGCACCAATCTAAAAGAGATACCCCAATGCCAAGTGCCAGTAAACCAAGAGTCTTCATCGTCCAATTCATCTCACCATGTCGATCCATCCACACTCACTCAAACATCTATTTTACCTTCATTTCCTACCACTCCTAGGGTTGAGATCCAAGATAAGGGTTGTGGAGAATATTACATGAAGAAATCTTATTGTGTTAGCCATTTGATTCCTCCTAAGTCATACGGTTTACCTACACCACATAGGAGGCAATCTATGGTCACTATACAAATTCCTCCCACAAAAAAAATCACTAAATGGGGAGAATTAAGTAAAGAAGCCATAAATACAGAAGATGTCACCTCCTAGTTGTATAGGGAAGATAATGAAGAACCTCTCTCACTTGCTCACATTCCTACAAATCTATATGGCAAAGGTTTCACAATCATGCAGAGCAAGGGATATAATGGACATAGTGGTTTAGGCTTAAATCAAGATGGGAGGATTGAACCAATCTTTGTTTCTCAGTGGCCAAAAGGCTTAGGGCTTGGGTTTCAACCGATTTAGATTGGTGTTCCTAGTACCACATCACCCTTAATCAAGGAAGTAAGTGTTTCAAAAGATATTGAGACATCTCACGAACCATCTGACCAATGTTCACCACTGTGACTCCCCCGACTCAAACGAATATGAGTGGGATTCCCTATCCTCTACCTCTTCCATGGACCTTGACAAGCTATTTGGATAACTTGACTTAATGTTGAGATCCTTTCCAAATCCATTAAATTCCTGTCCACCAAAGAATATGACAAAAGAGGAATGGTTTAAACATTACTATTGGGAATCACTTGATCCTACCTCTTGGCAACCTAATACATCTATTTCAGATAACCAAACCTTGGCATTAGGCCCACCTCTCAATCCACCTAGATCTAAACCAAAGAGCAAACAAGACTTAGTACAAGACTTTTGTGACCATATGAATAACTCAATCCTTACCTTGACTCCATTAAACTTTGATAACTCCGACGATGACATGCCCTTAGTTTATCTCCAACTCATTGATTGGGATCAACAAGACCCACCCGTCTTAGACACTTTTGAGAACAACAAAGCAATTGTTGAGTTCCTGGAATTACAAGAAGGCATACCTAGTGGTGATCACAAGGCTAGTTTTACCATTGACTTGGACAACAAAGCATATTTTGGGGAATCTGTTCAACCCATCTGTCACAAAAATGAGAAAAAGAATAAAAAAGATAAAAAGGACGAGTCTCTAGGTGAAAACCGAAAGGCGCCTCTAGACAATGAAAAAGTAAAAATAAAGGATGCATCCGAAGGCGATGTTGGAACTATTAAAATCTGATGATTTTTGCATATTTTCATGCCCCCTAAGTCTTCATATGAGTCTTTCCTTATGCATATTTCCTTCATTTCATAATTATTTGCTAACATTTTGGCTCATGTTTGTCCTTTGGATCATCTATCTTTGCATTTTCTGCCTTTTGGTCTCTTTCAGCATAGGTCTCCATTTATCTCTCTGACCCACTTTGTTTTTTCTGCTAATACTTTCTGTTTCAGGTGTGTCGGCGTGATAGGTGTGGGGTCTCCCCGATCCATTTTTCTCTTGGAAAACGTCTGTTGCCTATCGGCAAGACGTTTCTCTTGTGTTGGCGACAACGAGGACATCTATCGGCGTATGTTATGGCTATCAGGATAGGGTCTCACCGAATTCAACATGTCTCCCCGACTTGTGCTTGGAACGGTTTATCAGTGGGAGTCGAGTGTTCGGTCTAACGTCTTGCCGAAGTTATGATGTCTCAGTGACAGGTGCACTTTGGGTTCCCTTCGCCGTATGTTGAGATCCGCGATGGAAGGTCTTAGCGATGTGCGCATGTTTCACCGATGGAGCATAAGGTTCTTGCAAGTGGCTTTCGGTGTAGGTGTTGCTTTGTCTCGGTGACGCGAGGATGATGTGGGACCTTCGGTATAATGATGTATAGTCTACATGAGGTCCCCCTGACATCGTTTTGTCTTGCCGATAGCTCGAGGAGTATTCTTTTTGATGAGAGAATCTTGTGGTCCTGGCGAAGTTGAATACTATAAAAGATAGCTCGGTGTGACCTATGTGTTTTAGCGTGTGGTCTTGGTGAGGAGCCTGGGGTCTTGCTAAATGGAGTGCAGTGTTGGTTTTATCAGTAGGACAATTGGGTGGTTACAACGATATGAAGTTATATGAGGACCTTCGGTGAGAGATATGGTAATCAGTATTGGGTCTCCCCGATGTTTTGAGGCTATAGCGACAGTAAATAAAATTAGTACTATTCGGCGAGAGATATCCCTATGTCTCAGCGAGTGAAAGGCACATAAGGAAAGGTATCTTGGTGAAACTCAAAACGATCTGCGTGACATCTTACTGACCCAGATGAGCTACAATGAAACTCAATGGAACACGACAGGGACTAAAGCAACGATTAATGTCATTTTGCCTTCGGCATACCTTCATGACTGTCATGGCGAATGGTTAGCGAATAAAATAGAGATTCAAATGCTATTGGCCAACATGTGAATAACATAAATACAAATCTTGTGGCCGACATGTATGGTGCTTGAGAGCCGTTGCTTGCCAGCTCGATTGGAGCCTGAATTTTGTGCTGGGCTGACATGGGATCTAGATATGATATTTTCTTCAAATGCTTGTGTATAAATAGGCATTTTCCAACTTGTAATAGGGACATTTTTTTACCAGTTACCAGTATTTTGATACAGTAGGCAAATTGTATGGATACAAAACAGTAAATTTGTCAATTCAGAGGCTATGATGCATGTTATAAAATGGAGGTATTTATGAATATCAATTGATGTTGCTGCACATGTATGGTATCAGTTATTTGTTGAATTTAATAAGAGAATTGCTAAGTTGTCTCCAAGTTGGATTCTTTCTGATTGTTTAAATTGATATGACAAGTTTGTATTCAATTTATCAGTGCACACTTGCTGTACTTGTGTGATCGATTGATTGGTTCTTTCAAGTAAAGACTAAATCCTTTTAGTTAATCACAGTAATTAGAGAGGTTCAATTGGATTGTTCAAGTAGAACTTAGTAATCATATTTTTGCATGTTTATACCAGTTGTAAGCATAATCTATGCTAGATAACTTGAATTTTCTCTAGAGAATGTTGCTCATCTTGATCTCATTTGACTCCACATACCCAACAAGGCACTAGTCTCTGCACTTCATCATTTTGAATTCATTCAGATTCTTTGTCTTTAAATTGAGCATTTAGGACTTAGATCAGAATATTGTCATTGAGGATTTCATTTGTTCACCTCCAATTGCCATTGTGGAAAAATTACTTTTAAGAGATAATTACAAGTCAAGACTGCACTATTCAGAGAGGTACACCCACCCAGGTCTTGCAACACCTAAAGCGTAGAAGGTTGAATTCTTTCAATCTTGTCTGTTACCCTGAAGCGTATCAAGAGATTGGCAGCCTCTTGAGGTATCTTGCCTGTGTTTTTGAGAGCTAAAAAATTGGTGACTCTGCTTGGGAACAATCAGAATCAAGGCCTTAATCATAGAGTCAGAAATCTTGCACAAACTCCGTTGGGAATAAAAAGTATCATACCTTTTCTCATTTTTGATAAAAGTGAGTGGCGACTCTGACATAAATTTTATAGCTATGCAAACATGAATGGAAGAATATCTCAGTACAGGGGAGGTCATACTGGAGCTCCTTCTGGCAGTAGTAAATGGGCACACAAAGATGTTAGAGTTGATAAGGGAAAGAAGATCAATGAGGACATGTGCATAACAAACAAAGGTAAAGCACCAAGATCACATTTTGAAACAGATAATTGCTATGATACATGGAGAGATGATTCAAGCACAAAACCTTGTACCCTTGAAGATCAAAGAAATCCCTTCCCTCCTGTTGATCCTCAGAAACAGGCTGAGTTTGAAGCTGAATTGGAGGCTGAATGAATCATAATTCAGCGTGAATATGATGAAAGGATGGAGAGTAATCATGAAACTCCTAAAGAGCTCTCAGTTTCTGATGAAGTAAAAACACAGTTGCAACTAAAAGAGAAGAAGATAAAGGAATTGGAGGCTAAATTACAGAAAGCCCAAATTGTTGATCAGACAGCTGGTGGCCCAAAGTATATCCCACCTCACAAGTAGGGTGATCATGGTGCAGGGCCCTCCAATCAACAAAGTGCTCCTCAAAATCAGATTGGGAATCATTACAAGCAGTCAAATCATCCACCTCACATTCCCACACAACATACAGGTATGTATCCACCTCCTAGTCAGCATTATATCCCACAGCATAATGCATAATATAATAATCACATGCCTCAGTATCAACATCCACCTATTCCTCCCCCTCACCAGCATGCAACCACGATCAGACAGTTTGATTTAGCTGGTTTTCAGTTGTATCCTTACCCTATGGATGGAAGTTGGAGGAATATGGTGCCCAAATTTACAGGAAGTAATGCAATCACAACTGAAGAACATTTAAGGAGTTTTAATGTTTTCATCCAAGACATAGATATGCCTTATGAAGATTTACACATGAAGCTGTTCATGATGTCACTTCTTGAAGATGCCAAGGATTGGTTCAACAGCTTGCCAACATTTTCAATTAATTCTCTCCAAGCATTTCAAGACAAACTCTTAGAGCAATATGGGAATCAAAATGCTCCAGATGCAGCTCTTCATGAATTAATGAGAATTCAAAAAAATCAGAATGATTCAATTTATGATTTCAATCAAAAATTCAACAAGTTGCATACTAAAGTACCTCCTGGATCAAGGTTGCCAGATTATGTTGCATTAAGTGTTTATTTAAATGCATTTGATCCTAAGATAGGGTATGAACTGAGAAGTAGATCCCCAAGAGATTTGGCTGAAGCACAAAAAATTGCATTGACAATTGAAAATAACAGGAAGGCTGCTGGTATAACTAGTAAGAGAGACAACCCAAGGCCTCCTCAGCAAAACAATAATTATCAGTACAGACAAGAGAATACATATAGAAATGAGAACAAAAATGAAAGGCCAAGGCTGCATGATATGCCTTACAATACAGATTGGAAAGATGGGAAACCTGTATCAGTTAGGCCCAGAAATAAAGAAACTCTAGATTCATTGAGCAAGAAAGGGACTTACATGGTGAGTAATAATTACTTTTGTGAAGTTTGTAATCAGCCACATTCTCCAAACTATTGTGTTGTAGCTCAAAGGATGCATGAAGAGGGAATGTTGATGGAAAATGATGGAGAAGATCACAAGATTTATTTGACTTCAAATATCTTTTATCATACTGAGGAAATAATTTCATCTTCAGAGGATGAAGGTTATGAATATGATGTTTCAAATCAGAAATATAATGTCCATATGGCTGAACAACAGATCTTTTATGATTCTGATGAAGATTACACAGAGCCACCTCTTGTAGAGGTGCTCACTCAGTGTAGTGTAAGGAGACTCACTGAAGATGAAATATAAAGAATAACTGTTGCTGCAGTTGAGAAAGCCAAAAGTCAATACTGGTTGAGAAACAAAAACGTAAATGAGCTAGATGGAGTTCCTGGGGGAATTTTTATAAAAGATAAAAAGGCAACACAGGAAAATGTAAAGAATCCAAAAAACAAGTAGCATGACAAAATTGAACAGAAGCCAGTCCAAAAGGAGGAAGTGAAGGAATTAAATAAAGATGTACAGACGCCTGGCTAGTTTAATAAAAAAAGAAAAAGAAGATAACAAAGGAGAAGCGCCAAAACTAAAGAGGACTGTTAAGGTAGAGAGCTCCTCTTTTGACTTCACACAAGCATTATCTCAGGTAAGGATGTCTGTACCACTACTTGAATTGATGAAAATTAAGGAGTACAGAGATAGTGCTATTCAATTGATTACAAATCAGAATGAAAAACATATGAATTCTGAAGAAGTCAATAGGCAGAAAAAGATAAATAATTCAAAATTCTGTTTGGGTGATGTTTTAACAACCTCCCCACAAGTGGATTCTTTCTTCACCACAATGCTTATAAATAATAAATTGCTGAGGAACTGCATGATAGACTCTGGTGCTGCTATAAACATCATGCCAGTTAGAGTAATGAAGCAGCTGGGCATGTGGGTTGATACATGTGAAGGGAAGTGCTATGCAATGGATAATAGACTAGTACCTGTGGTGGGCATTATGAGAGGTGTTGAAGTCAAATTGGCTACCTATCCATAGGTGGCTTATAATATACACATAACAGTCATTGATACTCCTCCTCAATTCGGGATGCTTTTGTCAAGGCAGTGGACAACAACTATTGGTGGAAATGTTCAATTTGATCTGTCTTATGCTACAATACCAGTGAATGGTCAGGAAGTCAAGTTGTATAGAGAACCAAGAATGAACCAGCTTGTTGATTATGTGCCTCAAGATCAGATCAATCGTTTATGTGATGTTGATCTTGGAAGTTTTAAAATAGAACCAACTCAGCCAGAATTAACTAATAGTGATCCAATTGAAAAGCATGTTGCACAAAATTGCAATGGTGTATGGAAGATGTATTTTGATGGAGCCTGCAGCCAAGAAGGTAATGGAGCTGGGATTGTATTTGTTTCGCTTGGAGGTATTACTTTTAAATATTCTTTTCTGTTAGCATTTGAATGTACAAACAATGTGGCAGAGTATGAAGCTTTATTGACATGCTTGAACATAGCTGCGAAACACAAGATTAAGTTGCTGGCTATTTTGGGCAATTATGAGTTGGTTGTTTCACAGATCAAATCAAAATATGCAGCAAAACACAAAAGATTAAAATAGTATAGGAATGCTGTATGGGATACCATTGAATTATTTGATGCATTCTCAATTGAGTGGATTGACAAATCAAAGAACATAATGGCTGATTTTTTAGCAAATGTGGCACTAAAAAGAGATGATATCACATTGGCTGGGGTATCATAGATTGAGTTCAAGACAAGGCCTATTGTTCTTGATAATGTTTATAGTTGGCAGGTCTTCAATGATGATACTGACCTTTTGAAATTCCTCAATTGTATAGATCAGTATGAGGCTCAGGAAATTGATTTCAATGCTTTTGTTGAGGAAGTAGATGGGAAACAAACTGTGTTTGGCAAGGAGATCTTACAGCTCAAAACAAACAAGCTTCCTAAAGGATTAGTGGCTTTAGAAAGGGTGTATGACGGACATGATAGATCTCTAATGAAACAAACTCTAGTCAAAAGACAAGATTTTGAAGAAATTAACTTGGGGACTGAAATAGCACCAAGAAAGGTATACATTGGGAAGAAAATAGGCCCAACAATTAGGCGAATGCTGATTGAGTTGCTGAGAAAGTACAAACATGTGTTTGTCTGGTCATATGAAGATCTGAAAACATACAGGGAAGATTTATTTCAGCATGAAATACCACTGAAGCCAGATGCCAAGCCTTTCAGACAAAAGCAAAGACCCATAAATCCAACATTGGGGCCTAAAATGCAAGAAGAATTGACAAAGCTCAGGGATGGAGGAATTATCAAACCAATCAGACATTCAACGTGGGTTTCAAATCTAGTTCCTATGAGAAAGAAGAATGGTGATATCAGATTATGTGTGGAATTTAGAAATTTGAACATGGCATCTCTCAAGGATAATTATCCTCTACCCAACATGGAAGCAATATTGCATAAGGTGATAGGCTGTGAGCTGTTATCTATGATGGATGGGTTTTCTAGATACAATCAGGTTAAAGTCAAGGAATCTGAGTAGTACAAGACAACATTCACTACTCCTTGGGGAACATATGTATACATAAGAATGCCATTTGGTCTCACTAATGCTGGGGCGACTTTCCAAAGAGCCATGGATGTTGCATTTACTGATTTGATTAATATTATCATGGTGGTGTATCAAGATGACTTGACTACTTATTCGAAGAAGGCTGAAGATCATGTGCAACATCTTGAAAAGGTATTTATTAAAGCCCTTGAATATGGTATTAGTTTAAATCCAAAGAAATGTCATTTTGCAGTCACATAAGGTAAGCTCTTGGGGCATATTGTTTCAAAAGAGGGAATTAGAATAGATCCTGAAAGGGTTGAAGCTATTGATAGGATTCCTATTCCCAAAACTATCAAGGCAATACAGTCATTCTTTGGACAAATTAATTTCGTTAGAAGATTTGTTTCTAATTTTGCTGAGATCATCAAGCCTATATCTAAAATGTTGAAGAAGGGACAAAAAATGGACTGGACTACTGAAGCTTTGGATACTTTTATGTATATCAAGAAGGCTACCAAGGAGGCTCCTGTTCTTAAATCTCCATATTTTACAAAGCCTTTTCAGATTTTTTCATTTGCCTCAATGCACACTATTGTTGTTGTTATGTTATAGAAGAATGAGGGTGGTTATGAACAACCTGTGTCTTTCTTTAGTAAATCATTACAAGGGTCTGAATTGAAGTATGACATTATGGAAAAGCAGGCATTTGCACTAGTGAAAGCTATTAAAGCATTCAGACCATATCTTGTTGGAGAAAAAGTAGTTGCTTTTGTCCCTCATGTAGCTGTCAAAGACATTTTAACACAATCTGAAGTTACAGGTGAAAGATGCAGATGGATCAACAAGATTCAAGAGTTTGACATGGAGATACAGATCACTAAGCTAGTAAGAGGTCAAGGCTTGGCTAAGCTGATGGCAGAATCAAATATTGAAGCAAGTCAAGTCTGTAATATAGAAGAAGGGACTGCAGTTGCAAGATTGAGCACACTCCTTGGTATACTGATGTTATGCATTATCTTAAATACATGAAGTGTCCAGATGGATTGAGTGATAGCTAGAGGAGAAATTTTAAGTTGCAGGCATCCAAATATGTTTTTATGGATGTCGATCTGTTTTGGAAAAATAGGGATGGCATATTGTTGTTATGTTTGGATGAGTCACAGACCAGGCATGTTTTGAAGGAAATGAATGAAGGAGTTTTTGGAGGTCATTATTCAGCAAAGAAAACTGCACACAAAATTCTCAGGGCTGGGTATTTTTGGCCAAAGGTTTTTAATGATTCTTTTACACATGTGAGAAAATGTGAAGCTTGCCAAAATTTTTCTAGAAAATTGAAGTATCAGGGTGCTTTGCCACTTCGACCTTTGCAGGCTGATGCCCCTTTTCATCAATGGGGAATTGATTTCATTGGAGAGATACAAGAGAAGTCAAGTGGAGGACATAGATGGATACTAGTTGCCATTGATTATTTTACAAAATGGGTGGAGGCAATCCCAACCAAGCAGGCTACAAGTAAGGTAGTGACTAATTTCCTAATGGACAACATTATCACCAGATTTGGTGCACCATTGAGGATAATCATAGACAATGGGATGTGCTTCAGGTCAGATGAATTCAATAGCTTTTGTGATAAATATGGTATTAGTATTTCTTATGCAGCTCCTTATCATCCACAAGCTAATGGTCAAGCTGAATCTAGTAATAAGAGTCTTTTAAAGATTATAAGGAGGATGCTAGGACATAACAGGAAGGCTTGGGATTCAATGTTAAAATTGGCTGTGTGGGCTGACAGAATCACTGTGAAAAAAGCAATTGGAAAATCTCCATTTGAATTAGTGTATGGAGCACAAGCCAGGATGCCTCTACAGAATTTGTTACCAGTTTACAAGTTTGTCTTACATGAAGATTTGGAAGTTCTTGAACCCATGGAAGATAGAATGGAGCAACTTGCCGAATTTGATGAAGTAAGAAGGGAGGCCCAAAATCAAAACATGAAATTACACGCATAGATGAAATATCTAATTGACAAGAAGGCAAATAATAGAAAATTTGAAGAGAATGACTTGGTGTTGATGTGGAATGCAAGGTTTCAGGAGAAAGGAAAGCATGGTAAATTTGAAGCTCTTTGGCTGGGACCTTTTGTTGTTGTTGGAAAGAAGGGTGAGGACTCATATTATCTACAGAACATGGCTGGTGAAGATCAGGAATTGCCTGTTCATGGGCAATTCTTAAAGCTTTTCTTCTCTTGATCAACACGGAGGATTGAGGGTTGCCAGTGCATGGACAACTCTTGTGTATCCTCTTTAAAATTATTTTCCATGCACAGTAGTTTTAGGTTGTCATCCACTTCCATTCCACTCTCATCTTCCATTCACTCCCATCTTGCATTCATTCTTCATTCATGCCTTCATGCTTCATTTCCATTGCCTTTCATTTCATTTCTGCTCCTTGGTTTGCTCATTTTGTGTCTAGTCTACTCACCTAAAGATTCTGGATCCTTGTAATGATCTTACTATCATTCATCCCCAGACGGAGCCACTATTGGAACTATTAAAATTTGATGATTTTTGCATATTTTCATGCCCCCTAAGTCTTCATATGAGTCTTTCCTTATGCATATTTCCTTCGTTTCATAATTATTTGCTCACATTTTGGCTCATGTTTGTCCCCTGGATCATCTATCTTTGCGTTTTCTGCCTTTTGGTCTCTTTCAGCATAGGTCTCCATTTGTCTCCCCGACCCACTTTATTTTTTCTGCTAATACTTTCTATTTCAGGTGTGTCGGCATGATATGTGTGGGGTCTCCCCGATCCATTTTTCTCTTGGCAAATGTCTGTTGCCTATTGGCAAAACGTTTCTCTTGTGTTGGCGACAACGGAGACATCTATCGACGTATGTTATGGCTATCCGGATAGGGTCTCACCGAATTCAACGTGTCTCCCTGACTTGTGCTTGGAATGGTTTATTGGCGGGAGTCAGGTGTTTAGTCTAATGTCTTGCCAAAGTTATGATGTCTCGATGACAGGTGCACTTTGGGTTCCCTTCGGCGTATGTTGAGATCTGCGGTGGAAGGTCTTAGCGATGTGTGCATGTTTCACCAACGGAGCATAAGGTTCTTTCAAGTGGCTTTCGATGTAGGTGTTGCTTTGTCTTGGCGACGCGGGGATGATGTGGGACCTTCGGTATAATGATGTATAGTCTACATGAGGTCCCCCCGACATCGTTTTGTCTTGCCGATAGCTCAAGGAGTATTCTTTTTGGTGAGAGAATCTTGTGGTCCTGGAGAAGTTGAATACTATAAAAGATAACTCAGTGTGACCTATGTGTTTCAGTGTGTGGTCTTGGCGAGGAGCCTGGGGTCTTGCCGAATGGAGTGCATTGTTGGTTTTATCAGTAGGACAATTGGGTGGTTACAATGATATGAAGTTATATGAGGACCTTCGGTGAGAGATATGGTAATCGGTATTGGGTCTCCCCGATGTTTTGAGGCTATAGCGACAGTAAATAAAATGAGTACTATTCGGCAAGAGATACCCCTATGTATCAGCAAGTGCAAGGCACATAAGGAAAGGTATCTCGGTGAAACTCAAAATGATCTGCGTGACATCTTACCAACCCAAATGAGCTACAACGAAACACAATGGAACATGGCAGGGACTAAAGCAGCGATTAACGTCATTTTGCCTTCGGCATACCTTCATGACTGTCTTGGCGAATGGTTAGCGAATAAAATAGAGATTCAAATGCTATTGGCCAACATGTGAATAACATAAATACAAATCTTGTGGCCGACATGTATGGTGCTTGAGAGCCATTGCTTACCAGCTTGATTGGAGCCTAAATTTTGTGTTGGGCCGACATGGGATCTAAATATGATATTTTCTTCAAATGCTTGTGTATAAATAGGCATTTTCCAACTTGTAATAGGGACATTTTTTACCAGTTACCAGTATTTTGATATAGTAGGAAAATTGTATGGATACATAATAGTAAATTTGTCAATTTAGAGGCTATGATGCATGTTATAAAATGGAGGTATTTATGAATATCAATTGATGTTTCTGCACATGTATGGTATCAATTATCTTTTGAATTTAATAAGAGAATTGCTAAGTTGTCTCCAAGTTGGATTCTTTCTGATTGTTTAAATTGATATGACAAGTTTGTATTCAATTTATCAGTGCACACTTGCTGTACTTGTGTGATCGATTGATTGGTTCTTTCAAGTAAAGACTAAATCCTTTTAGTTAATCACAGTAATCAGAGAGGTTCAATTGGATTGTTCAAGTAGAACTTAGTAATCATATTTTTGCATGTTTATACCAGTTGTAAGCATAATCTATGCCAGATAACTTGAATTTTCTCTAGAGAATGTTGCTCATCTTGATCTCATTTGACTCCACATACCCAACAAGGCACTAGTCTCTGCACTTCATCATTTTGAATTCATTCAACTTCTTTATGTCTTTAAATTGAGCATTTAGGACTTAGATCAGAATATTGTCACTGAGGATTTCATTTGTTCACCTCCAATTTCCATTGTGGAAAAATTACTTTTAAGAGATAATTACAAGTCAAGACTGCACTATTCAGAGAGGTACACCCACCCAGGTCTTGCATCACCTAAAGTGTAGAAGGTTGAATTCTTTCAATCTTGTCTGTTACCCTGAAGCATATCAAGAGATTGGCAGCCTCTTGAGGTATCTTGCCTACATTTTTTAGAGCTAATAGGCAAAAAACTCTCTGAGGCACCTAAGGATGGAGGTTTGAACATTCTCCCTGTTGCATAGGAAAAGTCACCCATGCTCGTTAAAGAATTAGTAGAAGTTAACATAGGCACAAAAGAGAATCCCCGATTGGTTTATTTTGCAGCGTCATTGACCACAGAAGAGCAACCAAAATTCCACAACTTCTTTACACAGAGACAAAGAAATTTTTCCTAGTCATATGTTGAAATGCCTGGGTTGGATCTTGAACTTGTTCTACATCACTTGCCCTTACAACCAGGTGTCAAACCAGCGTAACATAAATTGAGGAAAATGCACCCACAGATTGCTTTACTAGTCAAGCTAGAACTCAAGAAACTGTTAGACATTGGTTTCATTAGATCAATTGACTATGCAGATTGGATTTCCAATCTTGTACCAGTCACTAAACCAATAGGGGGCATCCGCATTTGCACTGATTTCAGAGATATCAACAAGGCTTGTCCTAAGGATGACTTCCCTTTGCCTAACATAGACATGATAGTAGACATGATAGTAGGGTATGAGATGTTGTCCCTTATGGATGGATTTTCAGGGTATAATTAGATCAAAATTGCAATGGAAGACCAAACTAAGACAACTTTCACTTGTCCTTAGGGAACGTATTGCTGGAATGTTATGCCCTTCAGACTCAAGAACGTTGGAGCAACCTATCAATGTGGCATGACCACCATTTTCATGATCTAGTACACACACTTATGGAGGATTATGTCAACAACCTTATAGTTAAATCCAAGACAAGGGAAAAACATTTACAGGTTTTAGACAAGATATTTCAAAGGCTGGAGAAGTATAAAGTGAGACTCAATCCCAAGAAATGTGTGTTTGGAGTAAAGTCAGGAAAGATTTTTGGCTATATCATTTCTAGACGAGGCATTGAAGTGGATCCAGCCAAGGTAAAAACAATCATAGACATGCCTCCACCAACTAATCTCAGTCAACTATGGACATTACAAGGAAGACTGCAATCCATCAGAAGATTTATAGTGCAGTTAGTAGATAAGACACATCCTTTTCAACATTTACTTAAGAAAGGGGTACCCTTTGCATGGACAGTTAGGTGTAGAGATGCTTTTCAACTGATTAAAGAATATCTACTAACACCACTAGTCTTAATTCCACCTATTGAAGGATGAACACTAATTCTTTACATTACAAAAACCCATTCATCACTCAGAGCATTGCTTGCACAAAATGATGATGCAGGTCATGAAAGGGTAGTATACTATATTAGTCAGACTTTGGTAGGTTATGAGCTCAACTATAGTACCATTGAATGTGCCTGTCTTGCGGTAGTATTTTCTACTCAAAAACTAAGGCACTATATGCTAAACCATCAAACAATGCTGATTGCCAAAATAGATCCTTTGAAATATCTTATAAGAAAAGTATCATTAACAGGGCGACTGGCCAAATGGGTTATGATACTTAGTGAGTATGATATCCAGTATGTAGAGAGGAAGGCTATTAAAGGATAGGTCATTGTTGATCAGTTAGCCGACACACCAATACAAGTAGATCACCCATTAGTTGCATACTTTCCTGATGAATTTATATTCACACAAACACAACATGGAAACTATACTTTGATGGATCACATACAAATCGTGGCTCAGGGGTTGGTATACTGTTTATCACACCACAAGGTGATTCCATCCCTAAGTCATTTAGGATTGCATTCCCATGTACTAACAACATAGCAGAGTATGAGGCCTAGTGATAGGGTTACACATGGCAGTCAAGTGGAAAATTAAGAACCTACAGGTATATGGTGATTCTCAACTAGTAATCAAACATGTAAATGATGATTATGAGACTAAGGATGAGAAGCTTGCTCCATACAAATGCATGGCTGATAGGTTTAAGGATTACTTTGACAAGGTCAAATTTCATCAGATACCTCATGTTTTAAACAGGGCAACAGACGCTATGGCTACTATTGCATCACTTCTAGACATTCCTAGCAATGTACCTAAGTTTGAGTTCTTGGTAGAACAACTTTTGGTCCCAGCCTATGATATCCCAAATTCTAAGATGGTATGTGACATTGTTGGTCCTGATTCCCCATGGTACAAAGAAATCTATGACTACCTCCATGCCGAAGTCATACCCACTGGCTTGTCAAACAACCAACGTAGGACATTCCTTCGTAAGTCAGCCAAATACACCATCGTCAGAGACACCCTATATAGATGTGCCTTAGATAATACCCTACCGAGATGTCTTGATTCTAATGAAGCACAAGGAACCTTGTAAGGGGTGCATGAGGGTATATGTGGTTCCCATTCTAGTGGTCCTACCTTAGCTAAAAAGATTATGAGACTGGGTTATTATTGGCCTACTATGGAAAAGGACTCATATGTCTTTGTAAGGAAATGTTGCCAATGCCAAGTTCATGGAGACTTGATACATGCACTAGCATAGGAGCTCCATCCTATAACGTCACCATGGCCCTTCACCCAATGGGGACTCAACCTCATAGGTAAGATCCATCCCACATCATCCAATGGCCATAAGTTCATCATCACTGCCACTGAGTACTTTACAAAGTGGATTGAGGCTATTCCTATGACATACATAACCGACACACAAATCTCTAAGTTTATCCTGAACTATATCATTTGTCGGTATGGTGTCCCTCAGTCCTTAATCATGGATAATGGCCGCCCATTTAAGAATCAAGAAGTTTGCCATCTTTGCAACGAATTTCATATTCAACATCACTTTTCCACTCCATACTACCCACAAGGTAATGGCCAAGCAAAGGAATCTAACAAAACTATTATTAGAATCCTCAAAAAGACTGTCAATGATGTTGTCTGTGATTGGCATTTATAGCTTAATCCTGCCTTATGGGTTTATCGTACAAGTATCCGTACTCCCACTGGCACCACTCCCTATTCACTAGTATTTGGTTCTGAAGCCATTCTTCATATTAAGGTCGAGATTCCTTCCCTGAGGGTATCCTTGAAAGGGCACATTGATGATGAAGAGTATTGAGTATCAAGACTCCATGAGCTAGAATTCCTAAATGAGCAAAGATAGAAGGCACTAGACCATCTCCAAGCATATCAGAATCGCCTTTGTCGTAGCTATAACAGGAAGGTCTTGAACATAAAATTTGACATTGGTGACCTGGTCTTAATGGAGAACCCAAAGAATCAAGTAGATAGAGAGAAACCAGGAAAGTTTGAACCTAACTGGTTAAGACCATATATTGTTACAGAAGCCTTTGGATCAGGAGATATCAATTCTCTACTCTTGAAGGGGAACCATTGTCCTCACCAATCAATAGTTTTCATCTAAAGAATTTCTACGCATAGCTTCTGAGGGCCTTGTCTTAACTAGCAGAAATACAAAAAAATCGTAAAAATAAAATAAAATCGTTACCTAGGTGAAAACCTGGAAAACATGCATCTTGGTAATATAAAAAAAAAATAGAAAATCTAGAAAATAGTAAAGAGAAATAATTCTTCCAATAGTGAAAATCACTTCGATGGCGCTTTGAATAGGTGCCATAGTGAAAACCTAGCAAACAGGCGCCATGTGTAGTTGACTCTGCTCCTTTGTCTACTATTATTCTAATCTAACTTCCCTGTACATAGTCCACTACCCTATACATAGTCCACTACCTTGTACATAATCCTTATCCCTATACATACTACCTATCCCTGTACATATCACTTATCTTCCTTATCCATCGCTTGTACATACGATTCATAATAAGTGGTAGTCTTTCCCATAACTTGGAGCAATTGACATCGTGTGCATTTCATACCCCCCATTTTACCCTATTCATAATCAATTGGTCTTATACTCGAATGGGGGAAAACACTTGACGTGTGTCATATTGGTTCTTACATTAGCTATGTTGAAGACGTAAAACCATAGAAAAATCCAAAAACATCAGAAAATGACCTGAGAAAACACAAAAACATCAAAATACCTTAAAAAGACAAAAAAATCAAAACATGTTGAAAATCCAAAAATAGAGTCAGAGTCAGTTGCATTTGTCAGTATTTGTTGTTTGTCAAACTACGTTGCCTCTGCGAATGGATGTAGGCAAGGACATCAGCCGATGTGCCCCCAAGCCATTAGGTTAGTCCGTTTAGGTTTGTCTATATAAAATCATGACTCAATCCATATGTCTATATGACAAGGTCATTGATTGTGTCAAACTACGAGGTCTCTGCGTGTATAATGTAAGCAAGGCCATCAATCGATGAGCCCTCGAGGCTGCACTAGGTCAGTCCATTAGGGTTCGTCACATTCACTATTACACACGTCTTCTATTTGTAGTTAGTCTTTTTAGTCAAAGTTAAGTCAAACTACGAGGTCTCTACGTGTATAACATAGGCAAGGCCATCAATCGATGAGCCCCTGAGGTCGCACTAGGTCGGTCCTTTAGGGTTCATCGTCACACATAGTCAATTGTGAACACAATCAAGTCATGCATCAATCTGGTGAACAAGTTAGCAATGTCTCTAAGTCAAATCAGACAACTTGCCAAAAGAAACAATCACAACAGATCAACTAATGTCTATTACAGGATGTGTCCTTCCTAGAAACAAACATCATCTAAACAATCAACTTGTCCCTTATTCAGGATGATTCCTTCCTAAATACTGATATCGGAAAAACAATCTATGTCTTATACAAGATGAGTCCTTCCTGCATATCGACATTGTCAAACAATCAACATAGCCTTACACAGGTTATCACATTAACGACATCAGACTCAATGTCTTATACGATACATGTCTTTCTGAAACCAGGCTTTGTCATGCCTTATGCAAATAGTCATAACATCGAAACCAAACTCAAAGTCTTATTCGGTATGTGTATCTCCTAAAATTAGGCTCTATCAATCAATCCTTTTAACAATCAAAACAAATTAAACAAACAGATCAAGTTTTGGAAAATATTTTACTAGCTTATTGACTTTATGGCTTATTTATCTTATCATTTCATTTGACTTTATGATTGGAATCCTGTTACTAGCTTTCTCAAGGATGTCCCATGAAGGATTTAGAGAAGCAACAATGTATCAAAATTTTTTTTTCTTTGATTGTTGTCTATCAACTGTCTTTTAAATCTGATTTTGAGTCATGTTACTAGTTTCCTCAAGTATGTACCATGAAGGATTTAGAGGAGCGATGACGTCTTATGAACTATCTTTTCTTTTGTTTGTTGTCTATGGTTTGTCTTGGCAAAAAGACTGGGGCAACTTGTGCCCTTAGTATGAGTTAACAACAATCCTTGTCTACGACTGTCTGTTGTTAGCAAGTGGATGACCTTGCACACCTTGATCTATGTCATATCAAGGTGTTTTTCTCCATTTGTATTAGTCTTGCTCAATGATGATAAAGTGCAACACCTTTTGTGATACAATGAAACATCGAAGATTGCTAATACTAACATCTATCTCATTTATTTTATTATTTCTCCATCTTTCTTTCCGCATTAACAGTTCTTCATTCTTGCATTATGACGGAGTCCTATGACACACAAAAATATAAATAATCCTACATTCACATTCATGTTAGAAATATTATTTCCAAATCATACATCATCAATTATACATACATCTTGCATTTGAAATATAAAAACATATAAGAATTTATCATGTCTAGGACATCATGGCATAATAGAAATTTACCATCATAGACTACATGTCATAAGTATTCCATGTACATAAAAAATGTAAATACATACACCACATTACATCTATATAGCACCACATGTAGAAAGCATTGTACATATACAATCATATTGCATCTCATAACTATAAAATGCATACATAACATCCATCAACATCGTAAATATTAATGCATACATCATCACATAGAATCAACATCACATCATAGGTTACATAAGCACATCATAAAGTAGATATGGTCATCCATCACATAGGCATCTCATATAAACATAACATGTATAAATAAACGACTACATAATCAATAAATAGAACTGCATATCATGACAATCACTGCCAAAATCATATATATATATATATATATCGCTCAACAGTGTCACATCACAATGTCATAATGTATCAATAAATATGGAAGCCCACAGGCTATATGATCATACTACAATGTCTTAGTACATATCAAGAAATGTCCCTATCTTGAACTGCCATTGCTATCATGACTAGAGTGTGTGGATGAATGATGCCGAGAGCTTGATGACCTGACCTAAATGTGGCCTGTCGTATGGACCAGCTTTGCGTCGCTGCTCAACACCCTTTGTGCTAACTGTCCTGGTGTGGGTCCTAGTCTGGGACCTCTCAATGTGTGCCTGTGAAAAAATTGAGGCCTGTCTCTCTAGAGGAACTGCTGCCTCATATAAATCTCGGTAATAAATGGCCCTCTCCCTGGCTCTGACTAAATCTCTAGCAAATGCAGATGCTAGCCCAGTACATAGAGCTCTAATCTCTGTAAATCTCTACTTGGTCTCCTACCTTCGAGCTATGGCTTGATCTCTATCCATGAAGGCTTTGTCCCTCTCCATCCGTAACATATCTTGCTCAGACATCATGACCCTCATCTACTCCTCCAAAGAGGCAACCTGGGCACAAAGTGTAGCAGTGTCGGGATCAACTACCCCTATGTCAACCTATCTCACCCTCTCCACACCATCATCCTCATCCTCTAACTCCTCCAAAATCCTATCTCAAATCTCCTGCTCTTGATCATCATTCTCCTCGTCATCATCTTGATAGGAACCAAGTAATCCAAGGGCATAAATCTCTGCCTCCTCTCTACCTACCTCCTCCTCTGCATGAACCTCTAGAATGGCCTCCTCTGTGGGATGCTCCTCATCTCTGCCAATCTCAGCACACACCTCCTCCCCACCTCTGCCAACATTTGGCATGTGCATATCCTCCTCCTCCCATCCCTCCTCATGGATAGGTGATAATGGTGGCCATCATCCCCTTTGTCCACGCCTCCCTCTCCTACCACCCCGCCGACCACCTCCACCTTTCCAACCTCTACCTCTGCCACGCCTGCCGTACGGTCCTATCCCTTGCCACTCTATTGGCGTAGCCTGATCTGGGTCTGTAAGGGGTATCGGCTGGTGAATGGACCACCACTGATCATAAGCCTCTATGGTACCTGGATCAGCCACACCATCTCTCCATCCCCACTGAAATGCTTGCAATGCATCAATATCTGCCTCAGCAGTGGCCACTAGAATCTCTGCACCCCAGAGGGGGATCTCTTGTGAGGACCTCGCAAACTCTACCCGTCCTCTAGGCACATCCTGCACCTTTTTGAACTGTCATAGAACGCGATCTGGAAAATGTCTCTCTATAATATGAACATGTGAAACAGTCCGCCCAATCAGGTACTATGTCTGGCGGCAATAGGGAAAATGATCATCCTCATCTCACCACTCTAGACAACCCAAGTATGGTCTCTAGGTGAACTATACCATGGTATCAATGGCATGTCTGAAGTATCTGGTATCTCCCATATGGTGCTAAGTATTAGCCCCTGCATAACGGAAGGTGTAAGGTGCTCCATGCTGCACATCAACCGTAATCGGTGGACGAAAGATGGCATTGTGTTCCCATGCCCATACCATCAAGAGCTTGGTACCACAACTCATAGACTATGCCTCTCGATAGGCTATATCATGCAAATGAACATATAACATGCTGAGAAGACAAGGACCCCAAGCATACAACTCCCACCGCTCTAGCATACCAACTAGCATCTCTCCCCATCCCACAGGGAAACCATGATCTCGATGGTCAAGGATGACTATACCACCTATCAGTGTACACAATAGACAATCTAACTGTCTATATCTTTGTGCTAGTACATGCCACCTAATCTCATAGTGGTCAATGCCTAACTGTCTGATATCAGCGTGAGGGTAGTATCTGCAAATCTTAGTGAAACCCCTCTGGGTATCATATATCACCCTGGTGCCTCTAATAGGAAGTCTCAGAATCCTTTAGACATCCTCCAATGTAACTATCACCTCTCTAGTAGGCAAGTGAAATGAGGAAGTCTCTGAGTGCCACCGCTCACATAATGTCGTCAGTAGCCCCTAATTTTCTCGAATGATGGGCATATCTGTCACATGGAGGAGACCCAAATGCCATAAAAATCGTTTCTCCGCACTCCGCAAACTGTTCCAAAAGCGAAAAGTCAATGGTCTCAACTCTCGCATATACACAGGGTCCAAAATAACCCGCAATGGCATTATACATGCCTCATGTTAGAATTAATCACCTATCCTAATGCAAAGTGACAAAATCAAATGATAGTCAAATGCATCATTATTTTGCAAATGCATTATTCTTTGGCAATTGCATCACATAAACTAATTGCTTCATTTTATTTTGCAAATGCGTCATAAAATTTCAAATGCATCATTTTAAATAACAAATGTATATGGAAATATCAAATGCGTGTCAAAATCAAATGTGACTCATAGACACTACGCATATGAATATTCATAGTAAATGCAAATGAGATGCAATAATTTCAAATGCGTTAAACAAAAAGAAAATGCGTGTATTCTAAATGCACATGCGTCATTATTTATCATATGTGTCGTAACAAAAAAACATATGCGTTGAACTATCAAAAACTACGCCAAACCATAGACGTCAAATTACATATGTGTCATTCCGCATGCAAGTGCGTTGATTGCACATTCACACGTGGCATTTCAAAAAAATGATGCATCATTCAAATTGAAATTAAATGCATACAAAAGCGTGAAAATCAAAAAAATCAAAAGTTGAGAACAAAGTACATATCGGGGGGCCTGTGTCGGCTGGCCGCCTGAAGGTTCAGATCCTATACGAACAATGATGAGTGTGAGGAACAGGTGACATCTTTGCTGAGGGTGCAGAGCAAAAATCTCAAATTTTTAAGCTATGTGGGTGAAAATGAATGGGTTCTTACCCCATTTTCTATTTAAACCTAGGGGTTTGGTGGCATTTCTTTTTACTGACCGTGTCAAATTCCCACTTCAATCGACCCGTACCCGTCCCCAACACTTCCAACTTCAATTTCGTCAACTCCACTACATTTCTAGCTATCCAATGGACTAATCGAGACAATTTCCAATTTTTTTTTGGAATTTTCTGAAAATTTGTCAAATTTCCCGAGGGGGCATACCTTTACCTGTTTTACATCGGGGCATTACTGGGGCATATTTTTGATCAATTTTCTTTGACACAACGCCGAAATGACATTGTATCAAAGAGGGGAAAATGTAGACACCGAAATCTGGTTTAAGCCTGCGACTTCAATATTCTTCATAATTCATATTTCCATGGTCATGATTAAATAATGTCAATTATTTAATTGTTCTCTAAAGTTCTTCATTTCTTTATTAATTAAATAAAGCTATTTATTTAATTAATTTACCTTAATATTTATTCTTCTATTAATTAAATAATCTTAATTATTTAATTAATTCACACTTTTCTTTATTCTATCTGATTAATTAAATAAACACTTTTTATTTAATTATGTTACTAATTAACCTTATCCTTCTTCTTCAATTAAATAAATTCTTATTTAATTTACCTCTATCATATTTCAACTATAATTAAATAAATCCTTTTATTTATTTAATTATTCATTTAAATCCTTCATCACTTAATTAAATAAATCTTATTTATTTAATTATTCTTCAAATATCAAATCTTGAATTAAATGAATTATTTAATTCATAAATTCTATTTTAACGCATTCTTCTATATTTAGATAATTGTGTAAATTATCTAAGTATTTACTCTTACTTGACATCTATTTTAATCGGTCAGTTAATTATGGATTAGTGTCTAAATGGATCTCACGAGTAATCTATTTGTCATATCATTCAGTCATCTAGTTCTAACTCAATTGCATATACATCCATATTAATTAAATATTCCTATTTAATTAATTAAATCTTGTACGTGTGTTTGAACAGAGATTTTCTTTAATCCATCTTTATCTTTGTTATGCAAAGACTATTCTTCTATTTTCGAATACCAAACTCGAAGATTAAATCATTTATTTAATCTTTATTTCTATTTCTAGTTTTTATCACTCATGTCGCTACAAATAGTTATCAGAATGCATGTCTAATCTTTCGATCTCAACCGTCCGTTGATCTTTCAATCCTGACCTATCGTTCGAATGATCAATTTTCTATAAATTGATATGTCATTCATCATTCCAATCTCATATGACTTTTGGAGCAATTATCTTGAATCTTCGATGTTTTGCTAAATCACTATCATAGGCTATACTTGCATAAGAGAAATTTAAGGGCAATTATACTACAAAGGAAAAATGGAGAAGGGCTATCGAGGTTATACATGGAATTACGTAGATATTGGGTGAGATTGTTCAGTTTATTTACATTTTAGCTTTCCTTTGTTCTCTGTTGTTTAGCTTAGATTGCATTATTGTGTGTTGTTTAACCTTTCTTTTGAATTTTCTAGACGTTACACTAGTGTCACCTAGTGGTGATGATGGTGAGGGAGGCACTCCCACATGAGGGCCCATCCCTATAGATCTAGACACCAATGCTCCTATTTGTGAAGTCATATTCCTAATATATGAGAGTTCCCTCTTATTTGGTGTACCAAATATTCATATAATAACTTATAGTACTATTTCACTCTCATCACCCTAGCCAAGACAAAAACATGTGTCAATCCTTGAGGTGTGAGTAATTTTCATACTATATATTTTTGTTGATGTAGTCTAAACATCTAGTTAGGCCTTACCTTTCTTCACTTGCAATATGTGAAGGGCACATAATATACTAAGAGGGGGGTGAATAAGTATATCAAATCTATTTAAAACTCTTTAATTCAACATGTATCTCTAAGCATGAAACATTAGACATGAATGAAAAAAACTATTATCAATCAAATAATCGTAGAAGTACACATCCACACAATTAACACCAGATATACATGGAAACTTGGAATGGGAAAACACATGGTGAGAAAAGCTTCTTGGAGCTACTGTCCAAATCCAGCCTCACAAAAATAATGAATAAGTACAGTTATGAAGTATGCACCAAAATACTAGAGACACCAATCCCCTACTGTGTTTGTGGGCACCAACCTACTAGAGACACCAATCCCCAATACAAATATCTGAGAACCAACTCAACAAGTAGGACACCAGTCTTACTGGATTACAAAGATAAAGTTTGTAGAACTTCAATGTTGATTACACAACTTACATAAGATTTGATCTTGTCTTATACTCTCTTCTACAGTTCTTATGATCTTTTGATTATGGTCCTCAATGATTGAGATGTAACTCATATTGAATAACACTTGCTCGTACAACTGCTCTCACACTCACATACACTCTTACATAAACACCCATATTTCATATCAAGTGAGATCTAAAGATATGATGATTATATACATCTCACTATATTAACACCAATTCATGTCATCCAAGGGTCCATAATTAACCAAGTCAACATAGGACAAACCTAAATTCAAATTGACATGAAACATGTAGCAGGGAGCTCTGAAACAAATTTGTTGCTACCAAAATAATATGATGTCATGTGCTTCTATAGGAACAATAACTTGGACCTATTTTATCATCCCATGCTATCTCTTGAGGTCACATGCTTCAAGCCATTGCCACATAGTTTCTAAACAACCATTTGTAACTGATTAACCAGCATAGTGACCATTCTGTCACTTCAATATTTTTGCATGCTGAACGTAAATCTTGAAATATCTAGAATAAGATAGACTAAGTGTAGGCATACTCTCCTTTCAAACCATAAACCAAAAATTTCATCCAAAAAGGAATAGAGATCATGAGTATGTTTCTAGAGAAATATTTCTGCCTTGAGTAACTAACCTCAAACATTTTGGATTAAACTTCTAGATTACCTCTATCAATATGAATGATAATTCAAGTATTATTACATTTAATTCTCACAATACTATTGACATTACTCCTTTGATATTAGTGAGCACCTTTGACATCAAGGAAAATACTCCTTGACATTACTCCTTTGACATCAATGACAACATCTGTTCAAAAATCTCCCCCTTTGTCATTAATGAAAAATAACAAAATGCTACTAGCATAAGAAGACAAATCTAATGTGTTAAAATTAGGAAACCACCTCACATTGACTTCCACTTACTCCCCTTAGATGATCCATTTCTTCCTTCTTAAATAGTTTATCATTTTTAGTCCCATTTTCCCCCTTTGACATCAATGGAAAAGGTTAACTGCTCATTGCATACTCTGCAAACTCATTTCTGGGATAGACTCCCCCCGAGTCCCTACTATATTACTTCTAAAAAAACTCTACAAGACCACCATACATTCTTCTATAAGGGAGACTATTCTCCCCATCAAGTTTCCTCTTGAATCAAGAGGATGGAGCAACAACTCCCAACTTTCGAAGGAGCTCAAAAGTCTCCTAAGAAGAGGTTTTGTTCAAAAATGTTCGCCAATTGCTCCTTGGTTTTAACATATTCCACCTTCACTTATTTTTTTGCAACCTTCTCTCTTAGAAAATGATAATTTATTGCAATATTCTTTTTCCTTGAGTACATTACCAAATTTTTTGAATTTTTTATAGTACTGGTATTATCACACAAAATGGAAATGGGTTCATCAAACTCTATCTTCATCTCCTTCAAGTTCTGCTTCATTCACTAAACTTGAGTGCAACATGAAGCTATTACAATGTGTCATGCTTCTGTTATAGATAAAGAAACTAAATACTGCTTCTTGCTTAACTAGGACACATGACTGTTACCAAGAAAGAAAGATCCACCACTTGTTCTCTTCCAGTCATCTATGCTTCTCGCCAAATATGCATCTATGTATGTAGTCAAAGTGAAATTTTCACTCTTAGGGTACCACAAACCAATGTCCATTGTAGCCTTCAGATATTTGAATATCATTTTTACTAATTTGAGATGAGTTTCCTTAGGTGTTGCCTGGAATCTAGCTACCATCCCAACTGCTTGCATTATATCTAGTCTAGATGTAGTCACATATAATAAACTACCAATCATGGACCAATACAAAGTTTGATCTACCAGAGAAAATTCATCATCTTTAATTAGTTTACACCTAGTAACCATAGGTTTACTCACCAGTTTGGATTCTTCCATTTTAAACTTTCTTAACATTTATTTTATGTACTTGTTATGAGAGATGAATATCCCTTTGTCTGATTGAGAAATTTGTAGACCAAGAAAGAAAGATAATTCACCAAGAATTTACATTTAAAACTCACTCTGCATTGCATCATGAAACCCTTTGCACAAAGCATCACTAGTGCCTCCAAAAATATATCATCAACATATACAACAACAACCAACACTCATCTTCCTATGCTTTAATGTATAAATTGTTATCTACATTGCCTCTCTGAAACCCTTGCTATTATAGATATATGTCCAATATGGAATACAATCCTCTAGGAGCCTATTTGAGCATATAAAGAGCCCTCTTCACCTTACAGTCAAAATTCAGTTTGTTTGAACATTGAAATCCTTATGATTGTTCTATGTAAACTTCTTCTTCTAATTCCCCATTTAGAAATCCAAACTTAACATCCATCTAATATAATTTAAAATTCTTGAATGTTGATAAAGACAAAAACATTATGATTGCTTCCAATCTTGCTACCAAAGAAATTTTCTCTTCAAAATCAAGTCATTCAACCTAAGCATATCCTATACATACAAGTATGGCCTTGTTCCAGATTAATTTTCCATCATCATTCAACTTATTTCTAAAAACCCATTTGGTACCAATAACATTATTACCTTTAGGTCTTGGAACCAATTCCCAAGTTTTATTTTTCTTTATCTAAGTTAACTCTTCTTCCAAAGAATCTATCTAAATATTCTCTTTAATTGCCTCTATATAAGAATTTGTTTCAATATTTGATAATAAGGCAACATGTACTTGTTCATTTTCTCTTTCAAATCTTTTTCGGGTCTGAACTCCACTATCATTATCTCCTATTATTTTATCTTCAAAATGATTCTTTTGCACATATTTAGTTGGATTGTTTATAATGGTATTCTCAGAATCAGCTTCTGAGTCTTCATCATTGCTATCGATTGGATATTCATTATCTTCTTCTTCTAAAATGTCATTAGATTGTATTGTTTCATCAACACTTACATTGGCACTTTCCACAATTCGTTTTGGCCTTTTTATTATAACATCTATATTCTTTACTTGTCATAGAATAAGTAAGAAAAATACCTTCATCACATTTAGAATCAAACTTACCCAAATGTTCTCCATCCCTTTTGATGTACCACTTGCTTCTAAATATCCTAAGATTTGTAACTGAAGTTGATCTTCCTCTCCATAGTTCATAAGGTGTTTAATCAATCTTAAGTCTGATCTGGGTTTTGTTCAAAATGTACACTACAATATGAATTGCTTCTCTCCAATACATATTTGATAAACTTGCTTGACTTAAAATTTTTCTAGCCATCTCATGTACTATTCATTTCTTCCTTTTCACAACTCCATTTTGTTGTGGAGTCCTAGGAGAAAAAAATGTCTCCAAATCCCATGCATCTCACATAATTCATCATACCCATTAGAAGTGAACTCTTTGCTTCTATTTGATCTCAAACACTTGATTGTCCTTCTGGTTTCATTCTCAACCATTAAATTGAATGCTTTAAACTTTTTAAAAGCTTCTAATTTTTCTTTTAAAAAAGTAATCCAAGTCATTCTAGAATAATCATTAATAAGCATCATGAAATACCTACCACCTTGTAGACTCTTTGTCCTCATTGGTCTGCATAGATCCATATGAATCAAATCCAATCATGGCCTTGTTGTAGAATATTCCTTAGTAGAAAATCTTGTCTTTGTTTGTTTTCCCTTATGACATGGTTTGTAGCTAGTAGACTAAGGATTCTTGATATTTGGCATGTCACTAACCATTTCTTTTGAACTAATCTTCACAAGATCATCAAAATTGATGTGTCCCAATCTTCTATGCCAGAGCCAACTCTCCTATCTCTGTATAGAAATTTATTTTTCCCATTCAACTCAATGAGATGATATACATCACTATCAATATTTCTTCCTTATGCAATTAGCTCACCGTTACTAGTCTTTCTTATTTCACAACCTTTATCACTAAATGAAATATTGTAACCTTTATCAAACATTTGACTTACACTTAGAAGATTATGTTTCAATCCTTGAACATACAAAACATCATGAGTTTTTGTCTTACCACCATCAAGACTCAAAGTACCCTTTTTGGTAATATCAGCAATATAATTGTTTCCAAGAGTTATAGATCCTCCATCAAACTTCTTGAAATGCATGAACTTACTTTTGTCTCCAATCATGCGACTTGAACATCCACTATCAATGATCCATAGATTCTTCTCCTTTTGAGAATGTAATGTTGTTTGAGCCACTACAAATTTCTCTAATCTACTCTCTTCTAGTTTCTTCTTCCAAACCTTATCTATTTCTTTGTTCGGACCTTTTGACTTATGTCATTTGTATGTGGCTTAGGAGGACTCACAAAAATCCTTCTACGATTTCTAGCAATATGTCCAAATTGTTGCATTTGTGATAAATGATATTGAAATTATACAAAGGTGAAAATGCATTTTTACTAACAAAATCATTTCTTCTTATCTAAGCCTTTCTATAATGCACAAAATTATGACCAAATGAATTGCAATTAAAACAATAACCATAGATCTCTGCTAGGATTTCTTGTTTTTGTGGTCACCCTTGGCCTCTTTGTGTCAAACCACAACTTAGGTGTAAGATTTTCTTTTACTCTATGTTGTACGACCGCATTTACTATAATTTTTTTGTTGTTTATTATGCCTACGGTCAACTCCAACCCAACAGTTCTTGTTGGTGTTGGCAATTCAATGGCTTTGCACAATGTCTCCTCCTCCAAACAAGTGATCTCAATTTTTTTTTTCGAAAGTATTCCATGAGGTAAGTCTTTTGATCCTCTAGCAGATGTTGTTCTTCCTATCCATGATTTTGATTCTACATGTCAATGGTTAGAACATACTCTTGTCGGTTATTGTGTTGGGAGGATTCCACCTGAAAGTGTGCAAGTAAAGAATGGGTTCAAAAGTCCTGGGTCCCTCATGGGGTTTGCCTTGATATGGTCTAGAATTTGACCAAAGGATTTTTTATTTTTCATTTTGTGGAGGTCAGTCATGTTCAGGAAATCTTGAACCATGGTCCTTGGTATGTCTAGTCCTCTTTGTTGGTTTTCTAGCCCTAGGCCTAGGAATTTACTGTCTCTAATGACATAAAGTTATGGGTTCTAGTTTGGATTGAATTTCCTGGTTAAACTTTGCTTTGTTTTCACTTTTTACAACATATTGCTTCCTCCCTGGGGAGAGTCATTTGTGTCAAACCCTACAGGTTTTTTCAGGCTTTCCCTAAAAAGTGAATCTATGTAGAAGTGGACCTTTCATAGGATTTGAAAGATTTCATTGATATTCAAATTGGTAATTTTCAGCAAGACTAGAAGGTCACATATTTCAACATGTTGAACACTTGTTATCAGTGTCAATCTGCTGATCATAAGATCAAGGATTTCCCTCTTGTATTCCCTCATACTCAATCTCTACCATGAGAAGTTGAAAAGCCTCACTAGGCAGAAGGCTCTACTACCAAACAAGAGGAAAAATGGACAACAATTACCAATCAAAAAAAAATTCCAACGATGTAGGGGAAATTTCCAAAACCCTTGAGTTGTCAATTGAGGTTTTAAAGACTTCAATGAAGGGGAAAGAAGCTTAAGCTATTTCTAATAGCACTCCAGCTTGGGCAAGGCCCTCTGCCACACCTTATCCTACCCCTATGATGATATCTTAGTTGGATAAATCTCCTCCCATGTTGTAGACCCATAGGATAATCACACAGTCCTTCCCAACCTCTTGAAGAAGGAGAATATGTTTCAAAAAATAGAGGCATTCATCTCCTCCAATTCAAATTGGGACAGTCCCACCAAAATTTTTGCAAAATCACTATTCCTCTTTGGAAGAGTCGAACTCCAATGACATGGTCGAGTCCTTAATATGATTTTTCTCTCTTGGAATGTTCGAGGTCTAATAGACCTCTAGACCTCTCTAGGAAGTATTATGTTAGGGATACTCTTTAAAAATATGCTAGTATTGATGTTTTGTGCCTTTAGGAAGTTAAAGTTGTTGGTTTCTTGCTCTCCTCCGCTTACCAAGCTATTTGGCCATTCAATAAAATGTTTTTCTCTAATCACGAGGTTGGACATAGCGGTGTAGTCACTCTTTTTTCCCCATGGTGGCATTCTTGTGTGTTTGATCATGGGTCTGACCCCACACACTGAATTGTCTAGATTCTTCTGAACATTGATAATCATTCCTTTGGGATTATTAATGTTTATGCCTCAAATGATGTTTCTGAAAGATCTCTTCTTTGGTAATGGATTATTAACTCATTTCCAGTTGCTACCTGGCTTCTTTGTGGGGAATTTAATATGGTCAAGGTGGCATACGACAAAGATGTTACTTTACCTTTTAGGTGGGAAACTGGTGAAAGAGAAGCTTGGTTTTACATGCACAATAAATTAGGTCTTTTCAATCCCAATATTGGTCATCACCATTCTCATTCTCTCTAAAAAACTTGGTGCAACTATCAAGCTAGGTCTAACAAGATCTTTAAACATCTTGATCATACCATGATTTCTGTTCAATCTTTCTTTTCTTTTGGCAGATCTTCCCCACTTTTGGTTAAGTCATTAGTGGATGTCACATTGTTAGATCATTTCCCCATTTATTTTTCCATTGAATGGAAAGTGGGGCAGCCTCATGCCAGTAAGACCCATTTTTTAAATGCTTCTTTGTTGCATCACCAACCCACGCTAGCCCATATCAGAACCATCTAGAATCTTGAATGCACACCTACCCATTCCATAGGTTGGATCAAGTGGTGGAATGATACCATCACTCGCACCATGAGGTTTCTTCACAAATATGGGTACCAACTAGCCATTCTTCACAGACGGTCTTATGAAGTGACCACGTCTAATATTTGCAAAGCCATTGAGGCTTTAGAAGATAGCCCCATTTCCTCTTCTTTGCAAGTCAAGGTTGTGGAGCTGAGACATCAAAAGCAAGTGGTTGATACTTATGCTATCAGAGGCACACAAATCAAAGCCAAACTCCACTGGCTTAAAATTGGGGATTGTGCCTTGAAAGAGTTATTTCTGGCTCTTCATGCTAGGCACACTTTGCTTTGCATCAATTGGATCAAAGAAGTCAATAATGTGCTCACTGAGCTACCTGACATTCTCCAGGAATTTGTTAGGCACTATGAGCAAGTTTTCATAGCCCAAGACTACACACTAGAGCATACCAATGCACTCCAGGATTGCCTTGTTGTTGTTGTTCCAAACAAGCTTTCTACTACCCAAAAAGCCTTATGTGAGCAATTACACATGATTGAAGACCTCAAAGAAGCTGTGAGCACAATGGTTGATGACAAAGCTTCAGGAATCAATGGTTTTTGTGCAAGTTTTACAAATACCTTTGGGACTATCTAGGAAATGATCTACATAAAGTATACCTTGAAGCTTTCATTCTATCTCCCTAGGTAATCTTATCAACAAAGGCAATATAAAATTCATACCTAAAACTACTGATCCCGAGCATATTTGTAATTGGCGGCCCATTACACTAATTTTTTCTTACAAAATTATAGCCAACGCCCTTGCTTTAAAAATCCACCACCTTCTTCCTCAAATTGTGCACCTTGAGCAGACTGGTTTCATTAAATCTAGGTTCATTCTAGATAACATTATTGTTATTTGGGATGGTATGGAGTAGGCTAGACACTAATCAAAAAACCATTTTCTTGAAAATTGATTTTTCTAAAGCTTATGTCCACATTAAGTGGCCCTTCATTTTGGCTATGATTTTTGTGTTGGGATTTGGCCCTAATTTCATTGTCTGTGAATTTTTTTTTTTTTTTTTTGATGCTTCAACTTGCATCACCATTAATGGCCACTAGTCTCAATCCTTCAGTTTGTTTCACCCCATCTACCAAGGCTACCTGCTTACCCCCTCGTTATATATTCTTGTTGCTAAAGGTTTTGGATACCTTCTTGCTCATTCCATCTCTTGTGGGCTAGTCTGAGGAATTTCTTTTCCTAACTCATCAACCTAGCTTATTAATGACTACTTTGCTGATGGTTCCTTCCTTACTTTGCTAGAAGAAGAGAATAATGTCAAAGCTTCCCTTGGTTGTCTTGAAACCTTTTGTCTAGCCTTTGGCTCTGCTATCCATTACCACATGACTCTTTGCTACTATTCTAGTCCTTTCTTCTTATCCCTCTTTGGATTCAAAAGTTTGGGTAGAAGTGGATCACTCAAGGGGAAATATTTAGATTTCTTAGCATCGCTTTCATTTTTCAGGCTTCTTCTACTAATTTATGGCAAGTGGTTCTATCTCGAATTGAGCAAAAGTTGGCTTTCTGAATCACCAAGCCACTTTCTCTAGCTGGTAAATTCTAGGCGTGCTTTAAAATTCTGGCAATGAATCATGTGTATTAGTCTTCATGTTGAGCCGCTTCCAAGGCCTCTTATGCAAAGCTAGAAAATTTTCTCAAAGAATTTCTCTAGGCCTCATCTGAGTCTCACAGATGCTTTCACCTTGTTACCTAGGAATTTTGTTTCCTCCCTAGAGAATCTGGTGGGGTTGGCCTTCTTTCCACTTAGAGGCAAGGGATGACTTTATGTGTCAAATATATCATTTGTGCTCTCAATGGTAATGAGGCCTGGGAAATTATTCTCAGGAATTATATTTTAGTGAGATATCTCACTCATAGACCTTCCTAGAAGGGTAATGCATTTCACACCCTTCTCATTATGAAGGATCATATTTAGATTATGGGCACTTTTGTTGCCAAAAACATTTTGCATGCTTGGTAGGCTATGAAGCCTTGACTCTGATGGACTAGCACTGGTTTTAGAGATGGGATTTCTTTCAATCAGTAGAATATCTGGCGGTCTCCTCTTTTTGCTAATATGGGTCAACCTTTGGCCAAGCTTCCTTGGCTTAAGGCTCTCAGATTCTATAAAAAGGGTATCCAAACTCCTCAAGACTTTCTTTCTAGACCCATAATGAGCATTATGATGTGGGGAGATTTTTGAGCCAAATTTGGCTTACAAAACCATGATCGTGAAACCTTTGAAGGTCTAGTGAATTCCATTCTAGTTGATATGCTCCAAAAAATTGGTATCCGCTCCACTAAGCCTTGGTGGAATGACTGGAAGTGGTTTCCAGACACCTTGTTCAAGAACTACAAACCTTAGCTTGGTTATCAATGGATTTCACCTCATTATCTGATGATCAATAGTTAGAATCAGAGGTGGCATCTTTACTCCCTGGTGTCTATTGGCACTGAAAGTTTTCTTCTTTGTGCACTGCCATTATTGATCCCAAGCTCACCCACTTTGCTTGGTGTATTCTTTTCCAAGGATTACCAGTGGCATCTCAACTTTCTCATTTGGGGGTTCAAGACCCTCATTACCCTTTTTGTGGGTAGGCCATGTCTTTTAAGCACCTATTTTAGTTATACACCAGAACTCAGTAGTTGTGGAATTTGATTCATGATTTATTTTGGCCCTTTCAATCGAAGCCTTTCTCTTGGAATATGGTGTTGCTGGGAGACTCTCCCTGCTAAGTATACCTAGATTTGAAACACTTTTAGGGTGGAAATCCTCTTCATTATTTAGAAAGATAGGAACTCCTACATTTTTTCTTGTAGCTAGATTGATAAACATGTTTCTCTTTATTATAAAGCCATTATTTGTTCTAATGTGCTATTGCAGATTCAAGTGCAACCCAATAAAGTTGCACTTGAGGTGGCTTACCTTTAGGAGCTTCTAGACCATTGGGGGAATTCCCCCCACATTGTGGCTCATGTGCCTCCCTCTCCCACTTCCTCTTAGGGTTGGTTGCCTTCGTGGGGCCGATAGAGGAGTGGTTCTACCAAGGAATTTTAGGCTTGCCCCTGTTCTCAAGATCCTCGCCCGCTACTCACATCCTTGCAATTGGTTTCCCTCTCCTCCTCCTGGGGATGACTTGCCAAGGTGGCCTTCTGGAGGAGTGTCGGGAGGTGGTGGTGGTGCTTCTAGGTGGCCTTTGGATGGTGCTCCTAGAGGCATTTTTGGTTGGCTAGCTGATACTTCTAAATGACTCCCACATTTAGATTTGGTGATCTCTCCTCAACAAGAAGATAAAGACAAGGATGGAAATGGTTGGGAGCCTCCTGACGTCACTTTGAACCTTGCTATTGTATGGGGTAGGCCGGATGACAAGGACCCACCTCCCTCTATTAGCACTGCCATGACCACTTAGTAGCTTTATTATTGTTCTGTAATGTTTTATGTTTTTTGGGCATGGCCCAAGTGACTTTATGCTTTCTGGGCTCTACCCATGTGACTCTCAGGGTATGCCTTTCTATGACCCAATCCTTTTTTTGTGAATATGTGTATTTTTATCTAATTTTAACATAGATATAGTCACTTATTCATTAAAAAAATTAACCATTAAAAAAATGATTGAACCTGGTACTGTATCCATGTCCTCTTGAATTTTGTCTTCTAGATCTTTTGTTCTACCTCTGTAGTTGGATTAAATGATCATTTTGCACCATACTATCATCAATTGTTGAACTTTACTTAGAATTTAAACTTTTTGAACCAATCTCTTTTGGATTCTCATTAGTAGATTTCACAGGTTGCTTAACCACCTTGTTCTTCTACATATCACTCAAACCAAGTTTAGTTTTAATATGTAGTGATATTTGGATATCTATTATTTGATCCAAGATCTTTGTTCTCTTTCCAAACTTCATCCTTAGTTGATGATTTACTTTATCAAGATATTTCCAAGCTGTGACACAATTTTTGCTTCAAGCTTTTCATAATCCTTGTCTCTTGATAGTAACCTTTCGATCAAAACTTCTTCAATCCTCTTTGCTTCTTCTACTTGAATCTTCATATCGATGATCATATTCTCTACCTTCTCAAGATTTTGAGATAAATTGTCTTTAGCCTTCACTTCCTCATCAATTATTTTCTTCAATCTCTTAATCTCTTTACCAACATAAAGCAACTCTTTCACAAGATCTACCTCATCATCATCATTTCCAAAATTCATCTCTCCATCATCTTTAGTAGTTTCCATAGCCATGAATACTACCTTCTCTCCTCCATCTCCAGATATGTCTTGATCCCCCTTATTAGATGAATAGCCTTCCTCATTGATGAAAAAAATCTTTTGATGCTTTTGAATCTTATTTCCTTTTAAAGGGGACTTCTTTCCATACTTTTTCTCAAAATTGTTAGAATATTTTTATGGACACTTAGCCATAAAATTTCCTATATCACCATAATTAAAACATTTGAAAGGAAACTTACCTTTATATTTTTTGGAACCCCTCTATTGAACACATAGAAGTACCGAGAGTTTGGATGCATCAATTCTTAACTAAATTATTCACTTCCAACAACAATTAATCAAATTTAAACATTTAAAACATGATAAGAAGAATAACACATAAGAGCATAACCATAACACATGATTTATGTGGAAAACCCTTGAAGGGAAAAACCACAAGGAGCAAGATACTTAGACCTATTATCCAAATCCAACCTCATAAATCAAATAAAATTTACAAGTTTTATGGGCTACACCCCAAACCCGAAGCTACAACTCCCTTAAGTATTACAACACTTACAACCAAGAATGAGGCTACAACCTCAATATAGAGATACTGATCTAATTATGATATTTCTTTTACAAAAGTAGACTACTTCAACTTTTTGCTAATCTTTCCAAACTATGCAATACTATCTTACTTCTACACAATCACTCCATCAATCTCCACAACATCAAAATATTTTCAAATACCTTTGTTCTGTCATCACAACTAAATCCCCTATCTTAGTAGCAACATCACTGCTCAGATACCATGCCTAGATTGATCTTCTCCATATTTCATTATGAAAATAGTTTATGTGGACTTCTTATTCACACATTATCTTTTCAAAACACACACCATACACTCACATACACTTTCAATAAAATTGATATTTTATTTATATCCTTCATAAGCTTCAAAAAGTTTCTCCTATGTCAACAAAGATGAAACATATAATATGAGACATAAACATGCAATAACCATATATTTCAGCCCCCAAGATCTCTACAATAGGTAGAAATCAAATGTGGCACATTCCAAGAGATAAACGAGATATATTTTTCCTTAGAATACACTTTCACACTTGTGCACACTTCCAACCACCTGGCATAAACATCTCAACATGCCAAGTCAACCAAAAAAATATAACCTTCCATGCATTAGCTCCAAACCATTTAGGTAGTACTGAAGAGACCAAAAAACATCATCTAGATCACTTAATGATTATTATATGGCTTTCCAAACATTTCTCTACACTCCTTTTATCATTTTAGATCATTTCATGCTCGTGCAAACACTTAATACCCAAAATATTAGTTCCAGAATGACTGCGATACAAGAGAACATCAAATATTAACTAGTGATTCTTACAAAGAACACTATAATTTTGGATGTTGTGGTTGTGTTGCTGATATGTGGTTGTCATTGATGTCAACACTATTGGCATTAATGTCTTAGAAGCTATATATGTCGAGGATATTGAGAAAATTCTAATGAAATAAGTTGCAGGTTGTTAGTGGTGAAGTTAAGTTCAGTCTGTTGATAATCAGAGGTTGTGGATTAAAGGGTTTCTTGTTGAGTATATCTAGTTTATCCACATTAATTTTAAGAGATCCATGTGAATATTTGATCATGTTATGAATATTTGTATTCTGATAGTTTTTCTGTTGCTTCAGTTGGTGTTCCTGAATGAAGATGATTTGATTTTAGTAAGTTCAGTTATTACGAATGCTTCTCTGGTGTTTAATGATGTTTGTGGATGTTTCTAGATCATGCTCTATCTATGTTGCACATTTTCATTGATTTTTGTGCTCGCGATTAGTGATTTTCTCTTGCGTGTTCATGTTTTTCAGGTTCTTGGCCAACAGGGTGTTGTAGCGTGTTGTGGATATTCAAGGATTAATTTTTGAAGGTGGTTCGTATTTGAGAATTTTATTTTGGGTCTTCACTATGTTGTGGCTGAACTTGGTTGATTCGTATTAATAATCTTTAATGTTTTGGGCTGACAGTTTGTATTCATTTTATTATTTTATTGAGACTAACATGTAGAGATGTTATTTCTTGTTGCAAATATATATAAGCAACTGTTTATACCATTTGAATGTATGGTGCATACGAATAATGTTCTAAATCTTTCGAAGGAGGAGTAGAGTGTGAAGAAGAGTGAAGAATTGTTCATGTGCTTAACCAGAACTGTAATAAGGCATTAGCAGATGCTATTTTTCTCAGTTCAAATCTTGTGGATGTAATCCAATATTTTGTAAGATAATGTGTCTTCCTTTTTGTAATTGAGCAGTGAGCTCTAGGCAATGCGCCTGAATGCATATGCATTCCCCATTTATATTTCCTTATACTTTTAATAGGGTATAATCTTGTGGACTGACCTCCACCGTGGTTTTTCCCCTAACAGGGTTTCCACATAAAAAATCTTGGTGTTATGTGTGTTTTTGATGTATTGTTGATTTATACTTTCATGGTTATTGATCAGATCTAAGAATACGGATAATAAGTTGAATAAGTTTGAAATTATGTGACAACTGATTCACCCCCCCTCTCAGTTCTCTACCCTTGTGTTTCCAACAATTGGTATTAGAGCAGGTTTCTTGGAAGAAGTTTAAAAGCTTGAGGTGATCTGGGATGGCGACATACAAGAAGGATAGTCTGAGATTTGATGGAACAAATTATTCTCTATGGAAGACTCGAATGGAGTGCCATTTGAGATGCATTGGTGAACCCTATTGGAGCATTACAAGTAATAGGTATGTTATTCCTCAAAATGGTCCTACTACTACTACTGAGATTAGGGATGTTGAGTAAAATATTATGGATAAGGAAGCATTGTTGAGTGCTTTAACTGATTCTGAGATGACAAACATTATGGATCTAAAGACTGCTTATGAGATCTGGAAAAAGTTGGAAACTTTGTATGAAGGTGATGCTAATGTGAAGATTGCTAAGTTAAAAAGTTTGAAAGGGAAATATGAAATGTTGAGAATGGGTGATGATGAGAACATTACTACTTTCATGCAAAGAGTGAATGAAATTGTGTGTGGTATCAGATGTGCTGGTGGACAGTTGGAAGAATTAGAGATTGTTGCTAAATTGCTTAGATCCTTTCCTGTTGCATAAAATTCAAAGCTATTGCTATTGAGAAGCTCCAGACTATAAAAAATGTAACCAGAGACATGTTGATTGGTAAGCTTACTACTTTTGAGTTGAATGAATTTGGTGATGCTCTTCCTAAGATAGAATCTGCATTCAAAGCTACTACTTCTGGGAGAGATAAACAAAGATATGATCTAGGAGAAAGTTATTTTAGAAAGGTATTCAAGTATGAGGAGGAAATGAGAGAAATTGAAGAAGAGGAGAGAAAGCTAGAGGAGCTTGAGGCACTTATTGTCAAAAGAGAAGCCAGAGGAGAAGGTAAGTATAAAGGGAAATTGCCTATTAAATGTTTTTCTTGCAATAAGATAGGTCATTTTGCATCAAGGTTTCTGGAAAGAGTTCCAAAGCTAAGAAATAACAAGCCTAGATTTCAAAGAAAGTGTTATTATGTTGCTGATGAAGGTGTGATATATGATGAATCTGATAAAGGGAATGAAAGTGAGGAATAATGGGCATTTATTGCTATCAAGGAAAATGATCCAACCCCTATTGAATCTGTTAGTTTCTCTAATGTGGAGAAAGCCCTAACTGCTTGAGTTGAAGAGAAAGATGAATGGGTGATTGATAGTGGATGCTCTCATCACATGACAAGTGATAAAAGTAAGTTTGTGAGCATGGAAAAGTATGATGGTGGTGTTGTAAGATTTTTTGATGACAAAGCAGGTGTAATCCATGGTAGAGGATCCATTTCTCTTGATGGTAAGAATAATACTGATGATGTTCTTTATGTGGAAGGTTTGAAGCATAACCTCTTCAGTTTCAGACAGATGGTTGACAAGGGATACAATCTTCAATTCAAGAATGGTAAATGTAGAATATTGGGAAGTTCTAGAAATGTGATTGCTTCAAGTACAAAAAAAAAGGTAACATCTTTCACTTGAATGCTGCTAGTTAAAGTTGTTTGATTTCTGAAGTTGATGAAAGTTGGTTGTGGCATAGGAGAATGTGTCATGTAAACTTTGAGAATATTGTTAATATAAGTTCTACTCAGGTTGTGAGAGATCTTCCTAAGTTGGTAAAGCCTAATAATACTATATGCAAGGAATGTCAGTTAGGGAAGGAAACTAGAATTTCATTTTGGAGAAAACAACATTGTTCAAATGAAGTGTTGGAGCTTGTTCATACTAATTTGTGTAGTCTTTCTAGAGTTAGAAGTTTACAAGGAGATAGGTACTTCATGTTACTTATTGATGACTACTCTAGATTGATGTGGGTTACTTTCTTAAGGGAGAAATCTGAAGCTCTAGAGAAATTCAAGATTTTTAAGGCTATGGTTGAGATAGAGATAGGCCTGAAGATTAAATGTTTGAGATCAGATAGAGGTGGTGAATTCACTTCCCATGAGTTTAATTCTTTTTGTGAAGTGCATGGGATAAAGAGACAATTATCTTCCCTGCAGACCCCTTAGCAAAATGAAGTTGTGGAAAGGAAGAATAGGACAATTCAAGATGTTGCTAGGACTATGATGCTGGAAGGAAATATTCATCATATCTATTGGAGAGAAGTTGTGAGTATTGTTGTTTACATCCTCAACCGGGTACAAGTCAAAGGTGATACTAGTAAGATCCCTTTTGAGCTATGGACTGGTCATAAGCCTACTATTAGATATTTTAAAATCTTTGGGAGTAAATGCTATATCAGAAGAGATGAAGAAATAGGAAAATTTGATGCTAGGAGTGATGAAGGTATCATTCTTGGTTATTCTACTACTGAGGAAGGCCTACCGGTGCTACAATAAGAGATTGAGGAAAGTAGTTGAAAGTAAAAATGTCAAGGTTGATGAAGACATAGCTAGACCATCAAGAACCTATGGATATGATTCAAATGATCAGAATAATAGTTTAGTCACAAGAAAGCAAGTTTACACTCAAAATCAAGTTTAGATCATTTTGGTAAATCAAGAAAATGAAGAAGGAACTATTGAAAGTGCAAAAAAGAGATCACAAGAGACAGAAGTTCAAGAACATCCTAAGACTCTAAAGTATGTAAAACTAAATCATTCAAAAGATCAGATTATAGGTGATAAGAACAAAGGTGTTCAGACTAGGAGAAAAATTGCAAAAGAATACTATTTGATTTCAAAGACTGAACCTAATAGTGTGAATGAAGCATGCAAAGATGAACATTGGGTGGAAGCAATGAAAGAAGAACTACAACAAATTGAGAAGAATAATACATGGATTCTTGTTCCTAGACCTAAGGAAAAAAAATTAATTGGAACTAAATGGGTCTTTAGAAACAAGCTGAATGAGCAAGGTGAAGTTGTTAGAAACAAAGCAAGATTGGTGTGTAAAGGATATTCCCAGATGGAAGGAATTGACTTTGAAGAAATTTTTTCCCTTGTTGCTAGGATTGAAGCTATGAGACTATTTCATGCTTATGCTACTTACAAAAGTTACAAGGTCTATCAGATGGATGTCAAGTTAGCATTTCTAAATGGCGAACTGGAAGAAGAGGTGTATGTTGAACAAATTGATGGATTTAAATTAACTGATTAGGGAGATATGGTTTGTCAGTTGAACAAAGTATTATATGGACTTAAGCAGACCCCAAGAGCATGGTATGCTAGATTGGACAAGTATTTGTTGAAGCTTGGATTCAATAAAGGTACTACTGATAGTAATTTGTATTTCAAGATTGATCATGATAAAGATTTAATTTTTGAAGTCTTTTTTGATGATATCATTTTTGGAGGAGATGATAGTTTGTGCATGAAGTTTTCTTATGAGATGCAAAATGAGTTAGAGATGTCTATGATTGGTGAGATTTTTTTTTTTTTTGGGATTGCAAATTACTCAGTTAGATAAAGGGATCTTCATATCTTAGTCCAAGTATGTGAAAGAATTGCTAAAGAAGTTTGGTATGGAAGATTCAAAGCCAGTTAGTACACCTATGGTGACCGGATGCAAGTTGACACAAGATGATGATTCTCCGAAAGCAAATCAAAGTAGATACAAATTAATGATTGGTGGATTGATTTATTTGACTCAAACTAGACTAGATATCATGAATGTTGTATACATTGTTGCAAGATTTAAAGTTGATCCTAAGGAATCCCATGTAATTGTTGTGAAGAGTATTTTTAGATACTTGAAGGGGATAGTTGATTTTGGGTTGTGGTATCCTAAAGATGATGATCTTTCTTTGAGTGGTTTTACTGATGCTGATTGGGAAGGTGATGTGGATGACATAAAGAGTACTAGTGGTGGTGCATTTTTCTTGGGTAAGAAACTGATTTCATGGTTAAGTAAAAAGTAGAATGCCATTTCTTTGTCTACTACAGAGGCAAAAAACATTGCTACTGCTAACAATTGTACTCAAGTATTATGGATGAAGTAGATGTTGAAAGATATCAGAGTTGTGTATGATGAACCCATTGCTATATTTTGTGATAATTCAAGTGCAATTAAAATTTCTAAGAATTTGGTGCTACATTCAAAGACCAAGCATATATCTATCAAGTTTCACTTTTTGAGAGAGAAAGTGAGTGAAAAGGAAGTTAGATTGGAGTATGTGCCTACTAAGGAACAAATTTTAGACATCTTTACAAAGCCATTTCCTAAGGATACTTTTGAGTATCTCAGAGGGAAGCTAGGGGTGATTACCCCTCCTAATTAGAACTAAAATCCATTAACTTGCATCAATCCATGCATTTCATAGTCATATCTTGATCCAGATTGATGTTGTGGTGGCTGCTACTCACGGGGAGTAGTCAGATGTTTAGATATGTGGTTCAGATCTTGTGTGGAGAAAAGAGATCTTTGTTATTGATGTCAATGGGGGAGAATAGTCATGTGAAAAATTGTGAACTATCTGAGGAGAAGAATCATGTGAGGAGAAGAGTTGTTCAAAAGAAAGAGTCAGAACCTAAGGGGGAGTAAGTGTTGAAGATAACTATGTTGATGGTGTTTTTCAAATCATGTGTTGCCATCAATACCAAAGGGGGAGATTGTTGGATGTTGTGGTTGTGTTGCTAATATGTGATTGTCATTGATGTCAACACTATTGAGATTAATGTCTTAGAAGCTATATATGTCGAGGATATTGAGAAAATTATAATGAAATAAGTTGAAGGTTGTCAGTGGTGAAGTGAAGTTCAGTCTTTTGGCGAGCTCAGTATGTTGATGATAAGAGGTTGTGGATTAAAGGGTTTCTTGTATAGTATATCTAGTTTATCCACATTAAGTTTCAGAGATCTGCGTGAAGATTTGATCATGTTATGAATATTTGTATTCTGACAGTTTTTCTGTTGCTTCAGTTGGTGTTCCTGAATGAAGATGATTTGATTTTAGTAAGTTCAATTATTGTGGATGCTTCTTTGGTGTTTCATGATATTTTGGATGTTTCTAGATCATGCTCTATCTATGTTGCACATCTGCATTGCTCGTTGTGCTCGCGATTAGATATTTTCTCTTGCGTGTTCATGTTTTTCATGTTCTTGGCCGACAGGGTGTTGTAGCGTGTTGTGGATATTCGAGGATTAATTTTTGAAGGTGGTTCATGTTTGAGAATTTTATTTTAGGTCTTCACTATGTTGTGGCCGACCTTGGTTGATTCGAATTAATAATCTTTAATGTTTTGGGCTGACAGTTTGTATTCATTTTATTATTTTATTAAGGCCGATGATGTAATTTCTTGTTGTGGATATATATATATATATATATAGTGATTGTTTATACCATTTGAATGCATGGTGTGCAAAAATAATGTTCTAAATCTTTTGAAGGCAGAGTAGAGTGTGAAGAAGAGTGAATAAGTGTTCATGTGCTTAACCGAAACTATAATCAAGCATTAGAAGATGCTATTTTTCCCAATCCAAATCTTGTGGATGTAATCCAATCTTTTGTAACATAGTGTGTCTTCCTTTTTGTAATTGAGAAGTGAGCTCTAGTCAGTGCGCTTGAATGCATGTGCATTCCCCATTTATATTTCCTTATAATTTTAATAGGGTATAATCTTGTGGACTGACCTCTACTATGGTTTTTCCCTTAACAGGGTTTCCACATAAAAAAATCTTGGTGTTATGTGTGTTTTTGATGTATTGTTGATTTATGCTTTCATGGTTATTGATCAAATCTAAGAATAAGGTTAATAAGTTGAATAAGTTTAAAATTCTATGACAACTGATTCACCCCCCCTCTTAGTTGTCTCTCCTTGTGTTGCCAACATATAAGGCCAAAAAATGCTTCCCCTAACCTCTTTTCTTAGTTTCAAGCAATTAATTTCTTGTGCAAATCATTAGATCATCATCTGACCAACCTTTTAGATTGTTTGAACACAAAAAATATACTATTACATACAAAATCATTGGTGGTGAACCATACCTAATGAAATTTGAATTGAGAAGAAAAACTATCTATATGAATATAAATCCAAAGTCACAAGGAAAACTAAGATAATGCGGTGAACTGTAGTGACATTCTATTCTACCTTAGGAAACTATTCATAAAAACTAGCTTGTTCTTATTCTACTAACTCTATAAAAATTTTCGGTAACACTTATGCACTAAAACTTGTAACATACATACCGCATAGCTAAATTGAGTTATCCTCCAATCTGTAGGGCCACAAGTTCATCTACAAAGAAATGTAGAGCATTTGATTGAGCTTTTGTAGTGCAATTATTTGTGCCTTTGATAGTTTGAAGAGTTATACATTTGTCTTCATACCCCATGTAAAATATTTCATCAGAAAACATATGTAACAATACATTAATCATCAATTCACAACCTTCAGAATATAAGGTACAACTATGTATAGATGATACTAATTCAATAACATCACTTGTGTAATAAAACATAAGTTGACATCAATAACACACTAACAACACATTTGCAACAATCTCCCCTTTTGTCATTGATCGATACCAAACACTTCCACAGTAGAATGAAGTGAAGGAAGACCATACCAAGGGTTAAATAGGACCCAAATCTACACCAACAAGCTCCCACAAACAATAAACAACCTCCAAAAATAGTGCTAGCATGCCAGGTCAGACAAACCTACACTAACACTAACAAGAAACCACATACACGTCTCTCTAGGTCTGGAAGCAATATGCTAACCACACAAAAACACTCCACAACATCCACACAACATCCCAAAATATTCCAACACCATTAGAATATTCGGCAACATTGCCACAACCATCTGCAACTTAGAATACCATTATCTTGTGCAAATAGTAACACTGCCATAGGCATAAACCTCACTAGCCATCCTTGCAGAACAATTGAAAAAACAAAACTCCAAGGGAAGGTAGACAAAAAAAATATTAGCATGTTCCCAAATTTTCAAGACAAGAAACCTCAACATGGAAAAATGTGGAGCAATTTCATTTCTCCAAGACAACCTTCTTGATAGGAAACACATTGCCAAACACAACTTCCATTGTCGCACAATCTAGAACTTGAAAATTTGGATATATCACCTCTAAACACCTCTGATCATCATATCCAAACCGCACAATCATATATTCAACCATGAAGAAATGCAAAGCACAACATTGAACACACCTTTGTCACACTACACACTCTTTTATTCAATTTTTCTCAAAAACACTTGGAAACCAAGTGAACCAACTACATCGACAACACCACAAAAACCTCAACATATCTACAACATTTGAAACACCTAATCAATACAATAAACATTTCTCAACATGACCACACTAGATCTTGGCATCAAATCAAAACACTAATACCAATATAGTGCAACAATCTCCAACAATATCCCTGACCATACTAGTGATTGACATCATTGACAACACTAATTACAACACTAACAAATCTCCAACAATCTCCCCCTTTTTCATTGATGGCAACACCAGCTCTGAAAACCATTAATCAACAGAAGCAACTCTGCAACTCCAATGCTTAGACAACTCTCCCCCTAACTAGGAAATTTCTTACACTTCTACCACTTTCTCAGACTTCATTCTCTCTTTCCCTTTCCTTCATTTTTCTCCACCTTACTTGAGGAGTTTTTCAAGCTTCAACCTCTCTCCCCCTTTGACATAAATGACAAAGAGAAATAGTCTCTCCCTTTGACATCACCTAAAAGCTTCACTTTAGGAAACACCAACACACTACTTTCACTCTATTTCCCTCTCTACACTACTTTCTCTTCACTTACTCCCCTTAGGGATATAGTATATGCTCCCCTTGATTGCACCAATCAAAACACACTACTACTTTCTCCCACTGAGAGGTAGACTTCATTAGTATAGGACTAAGAATGTATCTTGAAATTCTATCCTAGATAGATGCACACCCTTATGCATCCAATTGAAAGGAGGGGTAATAACCCCTAACTTGTGATGAAGATACCCAAATATATATTTTGGAAGATCTTTTGGGAAAATATTTGCAACTTGATCCCTTGTAGGCATATACTCTAGCTTCACCTCAATCTTTGCAACTTTCTCTCTATGAAAGTGATACCAGATAGAGATATGTTTTGTCCTTGAATGCATTACCAAGTCTTTTGAAATATTGATAACACTTGTATTATCACACAAAATAGAAATAGGTTCATCTCTTTTTCTTTATCTTCTTCTTTTTATTCTTCACTACAAGGGGCTTCATTAGTTTCATACCCTTCTATCAACACATAACTTTGATGTGATTCTTCATCTACTTTGACAGTTGCATTTTCAACATTCTTCTTCAACCTTTTGTTATAGGATTTGTATACCTTTCTTTTTGTAGAGTATCCAAGGAAGATTCCTTCATTAGATCTTGCATCAAAATTTCCCAAGTTTTCTTCATCTCTCTTGGTATAGCATTTTCTTCCAAACACTTTGAAATATTTCACAGCAGGAGGTTTTCCATACCATAACTCATAAGGAGTCTTTGAACTGTTCACTCTTTTTTTTCCTAAGCTAAGAATGTACACTACAACATGAATTGCTTCTCTCCAATAGACATCCGGTAGATTTGCTTCCTTCATCATGGTTCTTACTACTTCCTGAACTATCTTGTTCTTCCTCTCCATAACTCCATTTTGTTGAGGAGTCCTAGGAGCCGATAACTATCTCTTTATTCCATGATATTCACAATTTTTTTGTTAAACTCATTGGAGGTGAACTCACTACCTCTGTCAGACCTCCTGAACTTTATTTTCAAATCCATTTCATTCTCAACCATATATTTAAAGGCTTTAAACTTATCTAGAGCTTTTTATTTTTCTTTGAGAAATGTAACCCAAGTCATTCTAGAATAATCATCTATTAATAACATGAAATACTCATCCTCTTGAGAGCTTCTTACTTTGGTAGGTCCACATAGTTCTCTATGCACCAACTCCAAAGGTCCTATGCTAGAGTATTATTTACTTCTAAATCTCTTCTTTGTTTTCTTTCCAAACTGACACTCTTTGCAGATTGCATTGATAGGTTTTGTAATCCTTGGAAAATATCTTACAACATCAGTAGAACTAATCTTCACTAGGCTATCAAAGTTAATGTGACCCATTCTTCGATGCCATAGCCAACTTTCATTGATTTTTGACTTAAATCACTTAACACCACCACCTTTGAGCTAATAAACATGTTCTCTTGTCCTTGTTCTTGGAGAAACCAAAGTTATGAAGCTTCCTTTTTAGATTTCATAGCCATCATCCTGAAACACCAAATTGTATCCTCTACTGCACATTTGTCCTACATTGAGAAGATTACACCAGAGACACTTAACATAAAGAACATAATATATTTTATGCTTTGCATCAAAGCTAATTAAACCTTTTCCATAGATCTTAGTAGATATACCATCACCAAACTTAACAAGACCACCATCATACTTCTAAAGTTTAAAAAAGTTACTCTTGTCACCAATCATATGATTTGAACATCCACTATCAATTATTCAATAGTTTCTCTCCTCTCTTGCATGAAAAGAAGTCAACATAGTTCCTTCAATATTGTGACCTATTTCCAGAGCACTTTACTTTGCACATTTTTCAAGATTAGTAGAATTAGTTCCCACATTTAGATCCATGAACAAAAATTCATTACTATCCTCCTTAGTATAGTTTGATTCCTCATCATCAGATACACCATCATAATAAATCTTCTTGAAAAATTTACCTTTATGATTCTTATGTTTTTCATTTGAAACTTTGATTAGAAATTTAGAAGCATAATGGCCTATCTTTCCACAATTGAAACACTTAAAGGGTAACTTACCTATGTATTTTCTTGTTCCCTTTTTCAAACTCCTTACAAAATTTCCTTCCACCTCATCAATATCATCTTGAGATCGGATCATCATCCTTCTATTCCTTGTTGAATCTAAAGGAAATTTATTTCTTTGTAACATCTTGACAAAACTCTATCAATTCAAAATAAATTAAAGCACCAAACATCTAATCTCTAAAATATTGATCCAAAATTAGAGCTTCCTCAATAGCATAATCTTTAGAATTGTAAGATTTAGGAAGAGTTATGAATACCTATTTTTACAACTTCATTTTCTTCCAGCTTACCACCAAGACCATTGATGGCATTAATGATTTCATCCACTCTAAGAATGTAGGCTATAATGTCTTCATCTTCTGACATCCTTAGGTTTTCAAATTTGGCTTTGAAATTCTACATATTTGCTTTCTTGGCCTTATCATCTCCTTCATAAATGTTCTACAAATTTTTCCAGATCTCTTTAGTAGTTTTGAGACTTATCAACCTTCCAAGTTCATAATTAGAAATATCACTCAAGATAGAATTTATTTCTTTTTCATTATTCTCATAATCCTTGACCTCATCATCACTTCTTGGACCATTAGCAGGCATAATATATCTAGTTTCAACTGACTTCTAGACTCCAAACCCTATATAGACAAAAAAGGCTTCCATTCTGGCTTTCTAGTAAGAACAATTTGTTCCATCAAACATACGAGCTTTGACACCCTTCATGTGTGCCATCTAGATCTACCTCAAGCGGTTAAGCTTATTCCAAGGAACCAAAACTATGATACCAATTATTAGACACATAGGACAACTAAGAGGGGGGTGAATTAGTTGTACATTAAAACCTTAAACCCTCAAACCCTTATTATCATCAGCAAAATGTAAAAAAATGAAACATAAACACATTCAAAACCATACACAAGAGAACACCAGATTTATGTAGAAAACCCTAATCAAGGAAAAACCATTATGAGGATTAGCTCAAATATATATGAATAGTAACACCAAATACAATAGGCTCACTGCTAGAAGGGCTCACTGTCCAAAAGAGAAGAATGGATCACTGTTAAGGGCTCATTTCCTAAAGGACTCAATATTTGAAAGAAAGAAGAATAGAAGAAGACTGTTATAGAGAGATTCACTATCTCAAAGAAACATGAAAAATTCACCACTACAAATAAAAACCATCCAAAACCTTTGTCTCATTTCCTCCAACAACTTCAAGCACACTAAAAATATAGACACCTTTTGCTCATTGCATTTGGTAGTCTTAATCATTTAAGCTCACACTTAGATCACTATACTTGATCAAATTTGCATCATTTCACACCAAACACACATCACATGCTTCTTCAATAATTAACCTTGCTTATATATCCTCCACAAGCTCAAAAATTTCTCCATGTCAACCTCAATGAAACATATGCACCTCAAACATGGAACCACTAAATAGGTCAGAACCAGACACTTCCATGGTGGAAAGAAGTGAAGGTAGACCATACCAAGGGTTAACTAGGACCCAAATCTACACCAACAAACTCCCACAAATAACAAACAACCTCTGTAGTTAGCGCTAGCCAACCAAGTCAACAAACCTACACTAAAACTAACAAGCAACCACATACATGCCTCTCCAAGTCTAGAAACAAAATGTAGAACACACAACAACAATCAACAACATCCCTGAATACTCCAACACCATTATAATATTTAAAAAAAATGCCACAACCATCTGTAACTGAGAATACCATCATCCTATGCAACCAACAACACTTCCACAGGAATACAACTCACTAACCAACCTTGCAAAACAATTGAACACACAAAAATCCAAGGGAAGGTAGATACAAACAATATTAACATGTTCCCAAATATGAAAGAAAAGAAACCTCAATGTACAGAAATGTAAAGATTTTTATTTTCTCCTAAATAACCTTCTTCATAGGTAACACAACTTCCACTATCGCATGATCCAAAACCTAAAACTCTAGATATAGTACCTCTAAACACCTTTGATCATCACATCCAAACCACATAAGCATATATTCAACCATGAAGAAATGTGGAACATAAAATTGAACACACCTCTATTACATTGCACACTCTTTTATTTAAATTTTCTCAAAATCACTTGGAAACCAAGTGAACCAGCTACATCAACAACACCACAAAAACCTAATGAACATATCTACAACATCTACAACTCCTGATCAATACCACAAAGAATTCTCAACATGACCACACTAGAGGTTGACATCAAATAACAACACTAATGCTAACATAGTGCAACAATCTCCAACAATATCCCTGACCATATTGGAGGTTGACATCAATGACAACACTAATGACAACAAATTTTTCAAGAAAATGTTTCTCAATTTTGCAATTATATAAGGTTTGTTGTTGATAGGATGTATTTAATATATATATATATATATATATCTTAGCTACACCGATAGGTTTAATATACTATGGGGGAACAAGGAGGAGGAGAGGAGTGGGATGCATGCTAATCTTAAAATTTTTTATAACAAAAACTCTTAAATGATCAACATACATTAAATTAATGATATATTATAAATATCGACCGTTCATTATTAGGTTTTAGATTTGATGATAGATATTTTTTTAGCTTGTCTTTCCCTAGAAGGTAACCTTATTTTATGAAGGCATTGTATTACAACTATAGTGTTGTGATGTATTCTAAGAGTCTAATAGCGATCATGTTGTGTTTGGATCTTTGATGGCAATACTCCTATGAGAAGCTTTCTATGCAAGTATATTGTAATCTTTGTGATTTTTGAATAATATATTGGGTGGATTTTGGAGTGTGGGGTTTTTCTCCTAAAAGGGTTTTCCCCACGCAAATCACTATGTTGTGGTATGCATGATATTTATGTTTATTTCTATTTAAGTTTCTATAAATATTGAAAAGATCTATAAAGTTTTGCATTATTCTCCTCTCAAGATTAGTGTGGGAATTTGTTCCCTTACCTTAGCTTCCTTACAAGTGGTATCAGAGTCTGACCACCTTTGGTTTCAATTGTGGGTTTTTGGGTTTTTTGAACTAATCCAAATTTGAGTGCGAGCTAGTACAAAAGATACTTTGTGATCTTGTTGCAAGAATTTTTAGATGACAAGCTCATCAAGGAGAATAGAGGTGGATAAATTTTCTAGAAATAATTATGAGATGCGGAAGCTGAAGATGGAGGATCTGTTGATAGATCGATATCTATGGGATGTTGTTGATGAGAAATTTTCAAGGCCTATAGATCCTACTTTGGTTGCTCAATATGATGTTATGGACTGTAAAGCCAAGGGTTTAATTAGATTTTCCTTGGAAGACTAGATTTTTTAATCAATTTTTATGAAGAGACCTCTACAGAAAAACTATTTAAGAAACTTGGTGAGATGTATCAAACCAAATCTTTAGTGAACAAGATTTTCTTGAGGAAGAAATTGTATTCCTTGATAATGGAAGAGGGTGGATGAATCACACACCACTTGGAAGCATTCAATATGTTGGTGGATCAATTGGTATCAGTTGGTGTCAAAATGGATGAGGAGGAGAAATGTCAAATATTTATTTGTTCTTTGCCTGATTTGTGGGATTCTCTTGTTATGGCTATTGGGAGTACTCATCTTATATTGAAGACTAAGATGTGGTGGGTTTTGTGATTTTTGAAGAGATGAGAAGGAAGGTATCCATTAGTGCGAAGGAGGCCCCAAATATTCTTGGAAGACCTAAGGAAAATAGCAAGAAGAATGAGAAGCATGACAAATCCAAGTCCAAGGGGAGATCTAAATCCCTTGGAAAGTCCAAAGTTATTTGCTAGAACTACGATAAGCCTGGACATATTCATAAGGACTACAAAGAAGAAAAGAAGAAGAAAAATAAGATATTTGATTATGATTTTGAGTCTGAGAAGGAAGATGGTGACACATTCATTGCAACTTTGGCAACTTGTGTAGGTAATTATGCATGGTTAATTGACTCAGACACATCTTTCCATATGACCTTTAATAGAGATTGGTTTTTTGAATATGAAGAATTTGATGGAGGTAAGGTGTACTTGGGTGATGATTCTTATTTAAATATTATTGGTTGTGGTAAAGTTAGAAATATGTTTCATGATGGTAGAATACAATGGATTAATGGTGTGTTGCATATCCCTGGATTAGCACAAAATTTGTTATCTATGAGAAAACTAATAGATGTGGGTGTGCAGGTAGTATTTTCTGATGCAAGATGCAAGATGGTTAGAGGTGCTCTGGTGATTGCTAGAGGTGTCAGATATGGGGTGATCCCACAATAGTGGGTTACACTTTTTGGTCAAACTTGACATTGAATTGAACTTTTTAAACTAAATCTTCACTTTCGAACACCTATAGCTGCTAAACCATGAGGAATTTGAAGATGATGCAAATTAGTGATTTGTGAAATTTTGTTTGTAGATTCTAAATATATATATTTTAAATGTTTTGGAATCAAATTACATTTATTTTTCCATCTCCTTTAAAAAATAGTTTTTAATAGTAAACTCCATTTTTAAAGAGTGATGTTCATCCTATAACATACAACTTTTTTCAATGAAGGATAAAATTCTATTTTTTATTTTTTTAAAATTTAGATTTGTAACTATGATATCTAGCTCCTTCATTTGGTTTCATTGTGTTTTATTGATTTTTTTTTAATTAAGTTTTGAAGTCAAACCAATTACAATTTAGACATAGGTGGACTGTATATTGAAATTCAATTTTTTTTTTGTTGGATCAAGGATATCAATATTGAGCACCTAGATATTTTTCAATTTTTTTTTGATAATATACTATTTTTCCACATGTACATAACAAAGAGCTTAATTTTCAGTGAAAAATCTATGTTTAATTAAACTAAAAAAAAAATGTAATAAAACCAAAATATATTAAAATTCTACTTCATGGAGAGTTTGTTTCGAGGAATATAATACTCCAACTGGGTTTGTCAAGTTGATTCCATTTTCATCCTCAACTTGAGCTTTGAAACCAAAAATTCTACATAAAATTACAGATGGAGGCAAAGGGCAGAAAAGGGAGGTTCTAGTGAACCTCCCTTTGCTAGAAGGGGGGTTCATTAGAAGGGGGGTTCGCTAGAACCCCCTAAAAACAACAATAAAGAAAAGAAATAGGGTTTCGAGTGAACCCCCTTTCTAGTGAACCCATTAAGGGGTTCTAGTGAAACCCCCCTTCTAGCGAACCCCCCAATTTGTTTTGATCCCCCAATAAATTTTTTTCCGTCAATGCAATTGTAACCCATTTATGTGGGATCACCATATGTCACATTATATAAGCTTGATGCATGCACTATTGAGTGTAATAATACTTTTGTAAAAATCAAGTTTGTGGAAGAGGTGAGGGTTTCACCTTTAGCAAATGGCCATGGCTTCTGGGTACCCAAGGGTGCTTTGTCTTTTGAATCAAAGTTACCTATAGAGAAAACTATGTTATGACACCAGATAATTGGTCACATTGGAGAAAAGGGTCTAAGGACCTTGAAAAATAAAACCATGTTCAGTTTTACTCAAGTTCTCATAAATCTTGTAGTGTATTGGATCTTATTCATTCTAATGTGTTTGGTCCTGTAGATGTTCCTTCAATTAGAAAATCCACATATTATGTTTCATTTATTGATGATTATAGTAGAAGGACATGGGTATAACTTTTAAATAGTCAATTGAAGTTTTCAGGCGATTTAAAGAATTTAAAGAAATGGTTGAGTTGCAAACTAGAAAGAAAATAAAATGTTTGAGGATTGATAATGTCGGTGAATTTTTCTTTAATAATTTTGATAAATTCTATAAAGATTGTGGTATTCACATACAAAAGACAACTCTGTATTCTCTACAACAAAATGGAGTTGCAAAAAAAATGAATAGGACACTGATGGAGAAGGCTAGGAGTATGTTGTGTGGTGTTGGTCTAGAACAAAGGTTTTGGGTTGAAGTTGTTGCCATTTCTTGTTACCTGATTAACAGGTCTCCTACATTAGGTCTTGTTGATAAGACACCTATAAAGGAATGGTTAGGTCACAAGCCTTTATTAAGCCATCTTAGAGGTTTTGATTGCAAGGAATATACACATGTTCCAAAGGAGAAGCTAACCAAGTTGGAGAACAAGGTTGTAAAATGTATCTTCATCAGATACAGTTATGGTGTGAAAGGATACAAGCTTTGGGATCCTATTGCAAAAAAGGTAATACATAGTAGAAGTGTTATTTTTAGAGAAACTAAGTCTTCTTCTATTATATTGCAGCCATAACAAAGCAAACAAAAAGATGTGATTCAATTTCCTTCTACAACTGAGAAAGTTGAATTGAGACCCATTGATAGACAAGAGTTTGAGCAGAGCTCAACTAGCTTTAAATATTTATAAGAGGATGAAGAACCTCCAACTCGGCTTGTTCGTAGGTCTACAAGGCATAGAAAACCACTTGAAAGGTATTCATCTATGATTGGAGATGCATTTTTTCTTTGAATACTAACATGGATGAACCTGAACTATAGAAGATGCATTTGAATGAATGATGCAGAATCCTAGAATATTTCTATGGATGAAGAAATGAAAGCTTTGAAAAATAACGATACATGGGATCTTGTACCATTTTCCAAAGGACGAAAACCTATTGGTTGCAAATGGGTGTTCAAGAAAAATATTGGTTCAAATGGAGGTATTGATAAATACAAAGCAAGGTTGGTTGTGAAAGGTTACTCTCAAGTTGAGGGTTTTGATTATGGTGATATATTTTCTCCTATTGCAAAAATGACATCCATTAGATTTTTGCTTTCTATTGCTACTGTTTATGATGTAGAGGTTGAGAAAATGGATGTGAAAACTACTTTCCTTCATGGTGAATTGGAGGAGCATATTTATATGACATAGCCAGAGCACTATGTGGTGAAAGGTAAAAGTAATTTGGTTTGTAAATTGAAGAAATCTTTGTATGGCCTAAAATAGAGTCCTAGGATATGGTACTAGAAATTTTACACATGTGTTGAGTTTGGGATTTGAGCATTCTAAATCAAATCATTGTTTTTATTATAAAACTGATGGTGATCATTTCTTGCTTATTGCATTATATGTTGATGATATGTTATTTATTGGCAAAGGGAAAGGTATGATTTCAGAATTGAAATCTCTACTTGCTACTAAATTTGAAATGAAAGATCTTGGTACAGCTAGGCACATTCTTTCTAGGATGGAAATTAGAAGGGATATAGAGAATAGGAAGCTATGGCTTGGCCAAAGTAAGTATGTCAATTCAATTTTATAGAGGTTTAACATGCAAGATTGTAGACCATTGTGTGTTCCTTTTTTAGTTGGAACAAATTTATCTATTTTAGATTGTCCAACATCTCCATTAGAGATGGAAGACATGAGTAGAGTACCTTACCAGAGTGTAATTGGAATTTTGATGTATGCTATGGTTTTTACTAGACTAGACATTTCCCAAGCAATGAGAATTCCTTACAGATATATGTCTAATCCTAGTAGAGTTCATTGGGATGTAGTTAAAAGGATCTTCATATGTTTGCACGGTACCTCAGAGTATTCCTCGTGTTATTATAGTAATAATGAAGATGATATTTACCTTGATATTCATGGTTATGTGGATTTAGACTGGGCAGGTGATATTGATAGCAGATGATCCACTAGTGTTTATGTGTTTACTTTATTTGGAGGTACAATTAGTTGGATGAGTAAGCACCAGGTTGTGGTTACTTTATCTATTACTGAAGTTGAGTATACAAGAAGCTACTCATGCTTATAAATAAGTCATTTGGCTTAAGTGAATACATTTAGATATTAGAATAAAACAAGGCATAGTGACAATTTTTTGTGACAGTCAAAGTGCGATCTGTCTAGCTAAGAACCTGACATTTCATGCCAGGACCAAGCACATTGGTGTATAGTACCATTTCGTTAGAGATATGGTTGAAGATGGAAGGGTGAAGTTGGTTAAGGTAGAGACTTTGATGAATGTTGTTGATTCTTTAACTAAGCCTATAAGCACAAAGAAGTTCAAATGGTGTTCAAAGACTATGGGCCTTTCAATCCCTAGCAATTAAGAGATGATGTTTACTCCCTCCCATTGCTCTTGTAAGGTGTTCGACAAGTGGAAGATTTGTTGGGAAAATGTGTCTCAACCTTGCAATTATATAAGGTTTATTGTTGATAGGATGTATTTAATATATATATATATATCCTAGTTACATCGATAGGTGTAATATACAATGGGAGCACAGGGTGGAGGGGAGGAGTGGGATGTTCATTAATGTTAACATTTTTTGTTAACAAAACCTCTTAAATGGACATCATACATTAAATTAATTGTATATTATAAATCTGGACCGTTCATTATTAGGTTTTAGATCTGATGGTAGATATTTTGTTAGCTTGTATTGCCCTAGAACGTAATCCTATTTTATGAGGAATTTGCATTATGACTACGGTGTTGTGATGTATTTTGAGAGTTTAATAATGGTCGTGTTGTCTCTAGATCTCTGATGGTGATACTCTTATGAGAAGCTTACTCTAAAAGTATATTGCATCTTTGTGATTTATGAATAATATATTGGGTGGCTTTTGGAGTGTGGGGTTTCTCTCCCAAAATGATTTTCCCCACATAAATCATTGTGTTGTGGTATGCATGATATTTATGTTTAAGTTTTTGTAGTTCTAATGAAAATATCTATAAAGTTTTACATTATTTTCCTCTCAAGATTAGTGTAGGAAGTCATTCAACTACCTTAGCTTCCTTACAAAATCTTCAATACTTTATGTACCTTCTACCTATTGTTGCGAGATCGCTTCCCTTGCAGAGGAGTGGAAAATGTCACCAAGTTACAACTTCTGAAGAGGTGGGATACTAGACAAGTTAAATTTTCCATCAAACACTAGAAATTGTAGCAATTACAAAGTAATCATAGGATGAATCTATTTTTTTTGTGCTAGAAAATCCTTGATGGAGTCAATAGGAGAGAAAGATGAAGAGGCCCTTGGATTATCTTATACACTTTCTCTAGAAACTAGGGTACCTTTCTCCATATGTTGATCCTATTGATCCTAAGTGTTATCCAGAGGAGGAATAGTTTGCACACCATTATGATCAAGAAAATCATTTCCTTCATCTTGTGTAACATGCTCTTCTTTCTCCACTTGAGGATTCTGCTGATCAAGGTTATGCAGAGGATATATAGTAATGTGGGGTGGAGGCATATTTGGTTGCTCCACATCCTCATCTTCTTTCTCTTCTTCAAGAATTTTATTTGTTACTTCTTCAGTCTCCTTTTGTATTTTATCTCTGTCCTCCTTTTCCATTCTCATAAGGACATTTACCCTATGATTTATCCTTGGCTCTTAAGCTTGATTTTGAGACATTTTAACTTTCTCTTCTTGAGATACAAAGGATCCAACTTTTTCAAGAGCTTGTTGTCTCGGCTCTTCATCCATTTCTATTTCCTTTTCTCTTTTTTCCCTAGATCCCAAGAAAGGCTCTTTGGAACCTTTTTAATAATGTCACTTAGAGGCATATTATAATTGATCAATACATCACTATTGTATTCTCAATAGTATTTTGATCTACAGGATGTACATATAGATGAATTTCTACAGTTTCATTTAGCATACCATGATGTACAATCCCATTGAATATTGCCTCTAATTGGAGAGGTGGTGTAGGAGCACCTATTTGATTTGTTACCTCCATGAAGCCATTTGTAAATAGTTGCTCTATTTTGTGAATTGGGTCTTATAATAAGGTTTATCAAACCATTTTAGAGGTGTTTGAGTCCTAGGAAGCCATATTTTAAGTCATTTGTCAAATAATGTTCAAAGTCAAGCTCCATATTGTAAACATTGTCAAAAGTGAAAAATTAAGTAAATGACGAGTCAAGTGGAGGTTAGAATCAGTTGTAATAATTGGATTTGAGTTATTTTGGATTTTCAAAGTATAAATAAGCCTCACATAGGTCGAGGCAAGTGAGGAGTTTTGCATTGTAATAGAAAAAACATGAATAAAACTCTAAAATTCTATGTTTTAGACTGGTAATTCTGTGTTGCAGGCTCCTGTACGGTTTTGTACGGATGGGTAATGAAGGGATAGTAATTTTTAATGATAAAAATAAGAGTCTTCTGCATTTTTATTTTTATCCCATTCAATTTCATGTAGTCTAAAGAAATATATTGCTTGTTTTCTAAAAATGGTCTAAAACCCTTGTTTAGGGTAACCGGTGTGAGATAAAATGGCGTTTCTCTTATTCTAATCAATGAAAAGGGCTAAAAACTTGTGAGATGGTTCTTCTTAATGTGATATTATATGTTCCAAAGTTATAGATTGGGAAGAAATGATTTGCTAATGTAAATTTGATGCCCTAGGGGTCTATATTTCACATGTTTCTGACTGTTATTGGCAGAAAATAGTAAAGTTTGAAAGTTTGATTGGTGAGTCAAGTTTTCTCATGGGTGTGAATATTGAATATGATGTTACAAGGTTGGGAGAACATTTTTCATGCTAGGGTTTATCAATTACCATGAAGTTTTGAGTCTTTCATACACTTCCTTGTTTTGGCAGAATTGATGGTCTTAGTGAAGGTCGTGTTCAGTTTGGTTTTGTAGTCCTTGTATGGGATGGAATTAAAAATACCTAAGGAGGGTTGTTCATTGAAGTGTCATAGAAGTCTCTAAAATTATGATGAAGTTCATTGTGTCTCAAATGGTGACCAATTTGACAAGTTTTTCCTTGTTTTAGGAAGCCTAAATATGCCTAATTTGTTGTTAGGACAGTAATTGTTTCTCAGTTTTGTGACGTTTGAGTTGGTGGGTGATCAAGTTGAGTTTGATAATGGATGTTAACCTTGTTATATGCCTTTGAAAGTTCATGTGAAGGCCTGAAGCCCTAGATGTGGGTTGGAGCCCTTGAAGTTCATTTTCATTGAAGAGAGTTTGTGTTGGGAATAGAGTTTGAGTCCATTGTTTTGGTGATGTCAAATGTGTTTTGGGGAATCTTCAAGTAGTTTTATGCCTTAAATCTCAGATTGGTTGTGTGGAATCAATTTTTGTTTGTGAAGTGAATGTTGAGTTGAATTGTGAATCCTCCGAGAACTACATCAAGAGGTTCATGAGGAGGTGCCATCAAAGAAGTTTGTTTATTATTCTTTTCTTTCCTCTTCAGCTTACAAGTATCTTCCTCTCCTTCTTCTCCTTCCTCTTCAATTTATCCTGTTTGAGTCTTCTTTCATTTGGCAGGTTGCTTAGGCCTTGCATTCTTCTTCTTTGTAGTTTTCATCTAAGCTAAGGTTTCTACAGTAGCTCTTCTTCTAGTAGAAATAGTATGAGCTGATGCTATGAGTTGCAAAGCATTAATAATTATAGAAGTTGATTTTCCAAACATTCTTGGCATATGCTTTGGGATAGTTTCTTTATAATATGAGGGAATTTCTTTAGGATGCTTGGTAGAAGTTTGAGATGTCTTCTTGGTCAACTATAGAATGCCCAATTTTGTAAATAGTTTTTCTCTCCACATTTTTCTTGATTATTTTGTCCATGATCTCCCTATGGGTGCCAAAGCTTTATGTAGATGGATCCTTTGGCTTTTTCAACAAGTTTTCAACATAAGCCTTAATTTACGTAGGTGGTACCTCATATGGAAACTTTGGAATCCAAGAAGTTCTTGGTTCCACAACTTCTATGTAACAATAGTCCTTATCAACAAGAAAGTAAATTTCATCCTTATACTTCCTCACCATATCATAGGAAATTCTATCTCTCTATCTTGCATTTTTGCTTGCAAATTTTTAAAGAACCCCAATGCATAGTGTTGCAAGATTTCCTATCTCCAAAACCCCTCATGTGAAATTTGATTTGGGCACTAACTAGAATATGTTGTTGCCATACTTTTCCCTTAAACCTAGGTAATTAATTCAAGAAATAGAATGCCAAAACAATGATTAAGGACCCATACCTAAAATTATATCTAGTCTCCTTGGTTCTCTTGAGGTTGTCAAACAATTTCTCCGTCAAAAACACACAAATCAAAATATTTTCCTTCTTTGACCATTTGGTACGTAGTGTGGATTGTGGTACTAGTTGATGAAACTTCTCTTTTTGTGAAGTAAACTTTATATGTAATTCTCATGGAGGAAAAATTAACCATTGTCACTTAGGGTTCTCTTATCTGGTTTTTCTTCGATCAACTTAGTAACCCTATCATTTTTTATAGCTTTCAACATAAGTACTAGACCAAAAGAACAAAGTCTGGTGACAACCCTAATTACATATTTTGTTATCTACTAGGGTTTATCAAAGTAAATGAATTCATCATGGATTCAACTTAGAATAATTCTTACCCATTCATGGATGTTAGAAAAGTCAAGGAAATTCTTCCACACATCTAACCCTTTTGCTGCCACATTTACAAACTCTGGTTTGTATCCAGTATCATCTAGTAGGGTTTTCCACAACTATTCAAACTTCATATGCTCAATTTCATTGATTGTGATGTGAATGTAGATTCTCATATCTTCTGTATACACCACAGTGTGATCCCACAATAGTGGGTTACAATTTTTGGCCAAACTTGACATTGAACTTTTTTTTTTAACTAAATCTTCACTTTCAGACACCTATAGCAACTAAACCATGAGGAATTTGAAGATGATGCAAACTAGTGATTTGTGAAATTTTTTCTGTAGATTCTAAATATGTATATTTTTAATTTTTGGAATCAATTTTAATTTATTTTTCCATCTCCTTCGATGACTAGTTTTTAACAATAAACAACATTTTTAAAGAGTGATGTTTATTGTATAACAACCTTTTTTCTATGAAGGATAAAATACTAATTTTTTTGAATTTGGATTTGTAACTACAATATCTAGCACGTTCATTTGGTTTCATAGTTTTTTATTGAATATTTTTTTCTTAATTAAGTTTTGAAGTCAAACCAATTACAATATAGATGTAAGTGTACTATATAACACAACTTTTTTTGTATGTATCAAAATTCAATTTTTTTGTTTGTTGGATCAAGGACATCAATACCAAGCACTAGATATTTTTTAATGTTTTTTTGATAATCTACTATTTTTCCACATGTGCACAACAAAGAGCTTGATTTTTCGGTGAAAAACCTTCATTCACAAGAAATAAAAAATAAATATAATAATCGAATTAAATATATTTAAAGCTGTACTTTTTGGGAAGCTTATAATAAGGTCTGCATACTTACAAAACATAAATTTTAAATGAATTCATTTGATCCCCCAAAAGGTAAATCAAAAGTGGTTTTTTATTAGCATTTTGATAGGAGTAGTGGATACTCCATTATAGGTATGGTTTAAAGCTAGTGGGGTTCTATCCAAGGGGGTTTGATCTAAGGGGGTTTGATCAAACTCTCTTTAATTAGAATACTTTAAATGGAACCTTTTAATGCTTATTCATTATATTTTATAAAAATATGTGATTTTAGCAAAAAAAATAGGATGTCCCAGAAAGTGTAACCCATTATTGTGGCAACACCCCACATCTACAAGTACTTTGGATAAAGCACCGTCCTTATCCACCTCCATTGCTTTGAACAAATATTTCTTATATTTCAGCCTTGGATTCTCAGAAATATTGACAAGCTTAAGAGTAGCCATCTTCAAATTGCAACACAAGGGTTTTGATACTTACTTCTAGGGTTTTGCACTAGCTCCAACTGCACTACTCAATTGCAAAGACTCCACACACATTGATTTCTATGCAACAACATTGAACTAGGGTTTTGCTCCTTTTCTTTTTTCTCTGCTAAATTTTCTAAATAATTTTTGATCGAATGACTTAGAAGTGAATGAAAAGGGTTTATGTAGTCATTAATTAACTTGAATTTATGCATTTATTGTTCCTTCACTAGTTAGGTATATCAGTTTTCAAAGAGATTTGTAGATTCATAGAGACATAAAACTATTCAACAATCCTCCACAGTTCAAACACTCATTCCAAAGTTTTGAGCTACGAATTTTGACTTGCTCAATAATTATATTCTTTAGAAAAACTATTATAAATCAAATTTCATGCTGTAATATTCATCATTTTATCCTTTCCAGGGAGTTGATAGATTTTGTGGATGATAAATCCCCTTGAGTGAATGCTCTATCTCAATCTATCACGAGGTATTGTGCATAATACATAAGCATAGTATCATCCTTCATCTTATTATCTTGCACTGGTTTCTTTCTCCAAACTTTTGTAGTTTCCTTCTACCTATTCAAGCTATCCTCCAACTTCTTGTATTGCTTATGAGGTTTCATAAAATTAATTCTACAAAATATTTCTTTATGCCTATTTTTTTTGCATTTGTAGCAGATAACATTATATTCTGGAGCCAAACTATTTCTCCTTAATTTATTTCTACAATCAAAAGCCCTATGACTGAACTTATTGTTGCAAGGTGTGTGTCCTTGGTCTCCTTGTGTTGTGTAGTGTAGTGCTCAGGTTTGTGACATGGCTTAACTGCCTCTCGTAGATTCATTAACTCTGGTGGTTGTATTGAGCCTTAATAGGTCAATCTTTTGGTGCAACGACAATCATCTTTGCAATAATTGGTATTAGATCTTGGGTCATGGGTTTGAACCCCTCACTTGCACTGGGGGGAATGTTGCAAGGTATGTACCCTTGGTATCCTTGTGTTGTGTAGTGTAGCACTCAAGTTTGTGACATGGATTAACCACCTCCCATGGATTCATTAACTCTGGCAGTTGTATCAGACATTAATAGGTCAATCTTTTGGTGTAACTACAACCATCTTCACAACACTTATTACATGCATAAAAGTAACCAAAAAAGGAATGAAAGATCACAAGAACATGTCTTGGAGGCACAAATGAGTTCTTACTTATGTAATCATTTCTTCTTCCCTTATTTCTACAATTAATAGCCTTATGACTAAACTTATTGCAAGTGTAGAAGTAACCATGAAAGGACTGAGAGAACTTAGGAGTAGTAGCCTGTCTAGGAGGAGATCTCTTGAAGCCATTATTTTGATTACTAACCTTTATGAGGTCATCATCCAACTTTTTCTTCTCATCTTTAGTATTAGATTATTCAACATAGCTCTCTTTTACAAACATGTCTTCAGAGATATTTATTTTTGAGTTCTGACCTTTTTAAAATCCAAGACCACCCTTATTATTTATAGGTATTTGAAAGTTGATTATCTCATCAAGGATATTGGAAATTTTCTTGAGTTTTAGGCCTTTGTCTATCTAGTTCTTTGATTTATCTATTTTGTTCCTTAGGGAGACAATTTCCTCTTCAAGCTTGGAGCATTCAACTAATTTTTCATTGAGCTTAGTATTTAGAAAGTTTGCAACCCTGCTACCTTCTTCAACTTAAACTTTCAAATTGATGATTATTTCTTTTGATTCTTTGAGTTTGATCTTAAATACTCCATTTTCTTTCCTTGTTGCATCTAGATCTTCTAATGTAGAAATAAGTTCTTCAAAATCAACCTCACAATATTCTTCATTAAAGACTATCATGTCTCTATGTTTATAATCTTCTAAATGATTCTTATCATTAGGCAGTAATTTAGTTCCCATATGTTCCACTCCAAGCTCTACCTTAGCTATTAGGCTATATCAAGGCACTTAGCTCTAATACAAATTGTTGAACACATAGAAGTACTAAGAGGGGGGTGAATCAATACTTAAAAAAATTCTTCACTTCTAACAGTAATTAATCAAATGTAAATATTTAAATCATGATAAGAAGAAGAACAAATAAGAACATAACCATAACACTAGATTTATGTGAAAAACCCTTGAAGGGAAAAACCATGAATAGCAAGCTACTTGGATCTACTGTCCAAGTCTAGCCTAAAAAATGAAACAAATTTTACAAGTTTTATGGGCTACACCCCAAACAAAGATACAAATCCCTTAAGTATTACAACACTTACAACCAAGAATGAGGCTACAAGTTCAGTAAAAATGTATTGATTTGATTATGATATTTCTTTCACAAAACTAGACTACAATTTTCTGCTAATATTTCCAAAATTTTCAATACTATGTTACTTTTGTACAATCACTCCATCAATCTCCATAAATAAAAATATATTTAAATACCTTTCTTCTATCATCACATCCAACTCCACTATCTAAGTAGCTACATCATTGTTGGGATACCATACCTGAACTGATCTTCTACACATTTCATTATGAAAATAGTTTCAACAAATTTCTTATTCACACATTATCTTTTTAAAACATACAACATACACTCACATACACTTTCAATAAACTTTATTTTTTATTTATATCCTCTGCAAGCTTCAAAAAATTTCTCCTTTGTCAGCTAAGATGAAGAATATAATATGAGATGTGCAATAGCCATGTATGTCAGCCCCCAAGACCTCTACAGTAGGTAGAAATCAAATGTAAAAAATTACAAGAGATAAACATGACCTATTTTACCTTAGTATACACTTCCACACTGGCACACACTTCCAACCACTTGGCACAAACATCTCAACATTCCAAGTCAGCCCAAAAAATATATAACCTTCCATGAACTAGCTCCAAACCAAAGGCGATACCGAAGAGACCAAACAACATCATGTAGATCACTTCATGATTATTATATGGATTTCCTAACATTTCTCTATACTCCTTTTATCATTTCAGATCATTTCATGCTGTTGCAAACACTTAATATCCAAAATATCAGTTCCAAACTAACTGCGATACAAGAGAAGATCAACCATTAACTTGTGGTTCTTACATAGAACACTATGAGTCCCAAACATGATTATTCTAACCTCTTTTCTTAGTTTCAAGCAATTAATTTCTTGTGCAAGTTATTAGATCACCAAATAACCAACCTTCTAGATTGTCTAAACAAAAACAATATACTATCACATACACAATCATTGGTGGCGAACCATACCTCGTGAAATTTGAACTAAGCAAAAAAATTATCCATATGAATATAAATCCAAAACCACAAGGAAAAATAAGATAATGCGGTGAAGTGCAGTGAAATTTTGTTCTACCTTAGGAAACCATTCATAAAAACTAACCTGTTCTTATTCTACTAACATTAGAAATATTTTTAGTAACACTTATGCATTGAAACTTGTAACATACATACCTCATAGATAAATTGAACTATCCTCCAATTTGTAGGGCTAGAAGTTCATCTATAGAGAAATAAAGAGTATTTGATTGAGCTTCTATAGTACAATTGTTTGTGTGTTTGACAGTTCGAAGATTTATATATTTCTCTTCATATCCCATGTAAAATATTTCATCAAAAAACATATATAACAATAAATTAATCATAAATTCACAAACTTCAAAAGATAGAGTACATAAGCTTCAGAATATAAGGTACAACTATGTATAGATGATACTAACTCAATAGCATCACAAATCTTCATTCAAGACTAGTGCTTTTGTAATAGAAACATAAGTTGACATCAATGACAACACACTAGCAACACATTTGGAACACCCTCTACAATTTCTTGAAAAAGTTTTCTTCTTCTAGATCTGATCCATCATCAAAATCTAGATCAACTTGCTTCTTAGATGCTTTGAATGTTGCCTCCTTCCTTGTGGAGTTGTCACTATCAATCCTCATTTCATAGGCAGTCAAGATTCCGTGTAACTCATCCATAGTTAGTGTATTCAAATATTTAGCTTCTTTAGCAATAGAAAATTTTGCATCAAACCTTTTAGGAAGGGATTTGAGTACCTTTTTCAAAATTATACCTTCTTTCAATTCTTCAACAAGACCTCTAATAGAGTTGACAATCTCATCAACCCAGAACATGAATGTAGCAATATTTTCCTCTTCCCCAATTTTTTGACTTCCAAATTGACTTTAATGAGTTCATAATTTTTCTTGTTTGACCTTGCTATCACCTTCATAGATGTTATACTTCCTTATTTTTCCTACAATGCATGCTCTTTATAAACTCAGAGTTAGATAAACCATATAAAATAACATTCCTTTCCTTAGCATTATTTTCACAAGCCTTCTTTCTAGATCAATCTCTTAGAGGACTTTTAGGGATCTTATATCCATCCACAACTGATTTCCAAACCTCAAACCCTAGGGCCATCAGATATGATACCATATTTACTTTCCAAAAGCATAATTAGATCCATAAAAGAGTGGTGCCTTATTTGTAGATGATCCTTCTTGAGCCACTAAGAGTGCCATCCCGAATCTACCTCAAGTTGTTAAGCTTCTTCAAAGGAACCTTGGTTTGATACCAATTGAAGGAAACACAATATACTAAGAGGGGGGGTGAATCAATATATCAAATCTATTTAAAAATCTTTAATTCAACATGTATCTCCAAGAGTGAAAAATAAAACATTAATAAAAAAAATACTATTAATCAAGTAATCATAGGAGCACACATCCACACAATGAACACAAAATAATATGTGGAAACCTGAAATTGGAAAAACCACGATGAGAAAAAATGCTTGGTGCTACTGTCCAAATCCATCCTCACAAAAATAATGAATAAGTTACAATTATGAAGTAGGAATCAACCTATCAAAGACACCAATCCCCTATTGTGTTTGTAGGCACCAACCTACTAGAAACACCAATCCCTAATACAAAGATCTGAGCACCAACTCAACAAGAAGGACACCACTCCTACTAGATTACAAAGATAAAACTTGAAAAACTTCAATTTTGATTACATAGCTCACATAAGATCTAATCTTGTCTCAAACTTTCTTCTACACTCCTTATGATCTTTTTATTATGGCACTCAATAATTGAGATACAACTCACATTGAATAAAACTTGCTCACATGAATATTCTCACACTCAAATACACTCTTACATAAACATCCATATTTCATATCAAGTGAGATCTAAAGCTATTATTTTTATATACATCTCACTACATTAACACCAATTCATGTTGGCCAGGGGTCCACAATTAACTAGATCAACATAGGATGGACCTAAAGTCAAATTTACACAAAACGTGTAGTGGGTAGGTCCTAATTTTTTTTTTTTACTAGAAAAAGAACATAATGTGTGCTTCTACAACAACCTTAACCTCTATTTCATCATCCCATGCTATCTCAAGAGGACACATGCTTCAATCCACTACTACATAGTTCTGGAACAACTACTGGTTGATTAGCTAGAATAGTGACCCTTCTGTCACTTCAATATTTTTGCATGTTGAACATAAATCCCAAAAACTCAAGAATAAGTTAGACTAAGTAGGAATAATATCCTTTCAAACCAAAAAGCAAAAATCACGTCTAGAAAGGAATATAGATCATGAGTATGTTTCTAGAGAAATCTCTTTGTCCTAAGTAACTGACCACAAACATTCTGGATTAGACTTCTAAATTACCTCTATCAATATGAATGATAATTTAAGTATGATTACATTCAATTCACACTGTACTAATAACATTACTCCTTTGATATCAATGAGAACCTTTGAAATCAAGGATAATACTCCTTGACATTACTCTAACATCAATGACAACTCTGTTCAACAATATGTCCCTCTTAACTGACAAGCCTACAATCTCTATGTCTTGAACTGCAATCTCTCTTTCCAAAGTCACAAATTTGAGCCCCTCTACTCTTGGTGGCCTAGATGGTATTGAACCATATCCTCCACTTACATCTCCACTCACACCATCTCCTCCATCTCCCTTATCTTGCTCATCTCCCTCATCTCCTTTTATAACTATATCCTCCTCTTGCCTAGCTCTTGCTTCTTACTACCTTAGGCATCCTCCATCATTTTCTCCATCCTCTAGAGAGCCTTATTTGGTTTGTACCTCTCAATAATGTGGTATTTGTGCTGAATTATAATGAAATAAATTACATAAGAGAAGAATATAAAAGGAATATGTTACAAATACTTGATAATAATATGTCACTTTGAGGGGGCAACCTCCTAATCCACATCGAGGGGGATACCTCCAATATTCTTAAATAAGAACTCAATACTCAACATGATGATAACAACCTACCTATACCTCCAATATATATCATAATTTTTCTTTTGATATTACCTACTCTAACCTAGACAACCCTATATAAGCCTTAGGCCAAGCTAAATAACTAAATAATAATAGAATAATTATAATATGAATTAATTAAGAGTTAAGGTAGCCACAAGCTGACTACTCATAACACTATAAACACTATAGGGGTAGGGGAATTTTTGATGGGTATTTTTGCACTTCTCAACACAAACAAAGCACATGTGTAATGAATCTCTTAAAAGGTAATTTCTACAACTAATTTTTAGAAATCACCCCAAGGTCTCTCGGGTGTCAGGTCATGACAATGCTTGGAATAGTTCAATTGGTTGATGTGATTTGCTGGTAATCACAAGGAGGACTTTATGGTTCACTAAGCAAGGGGAATTGAGTATGCAAATGGAGTTTTACACATTCTGGAAATGAATGAACAGTTGCTGCAAGTTCAAATCAACAAGTGAAAACTCCTTCTTGCTCATTAGATTTGGCTTTACAATGATGCTAGAACTTTGTTTTCACTTCAGATTTTAAAGAAAAGGAAAAAGGGAAAAGGGGATAGAAGTTTCCTAGACTTGCAAATAATGATGAACAATAGCAATGGAGGATGCTACAGTGGAAAAACTTCCACAAAATGAGTTCCACTTATCTAGGGACAACCCATAGTCTCATGAAACTAGTGTAATCTTCAAGGGGTCTTTGCAGATTTTTAGATTGTTTACTCACCTTTAAAACATGAATGGCAATTGAACTTAAGTGAAATACTATATAAATAAGATCAGATTAACTTTACACAACCATTTATCATCAACAAAGAACTAAAAGTATGAGATGGAAATGCATCAAACACAACACACATCCACCATTAAAGCACAACAATGAACTACTAACTCACATAAGCTAATAATTGAAAATAACAAAGCTGAAATACACTATTTGGAGATAGAATCATGAACACATGGAGAAGAAAACACAAGAAACCATCAAAATAATGCTTTTCTCATATATTTTTTGCAACATGTCTTTACACAACAACTCATCTATCTCTTAAGAAATGAGAGGATACCCCCATTTATAGTTTTCCAAAAGTGAAATGAATGGACAAGATTCATTTACAATGAGAGGTCAAGATTCATTTAAAATGAGAGGTCAAGATTCATTTTCACTCAGGGTTTCACCTACCCCTAATATATTGTAGTATAAAAATAGACTTTTGTCTTTTTCCCTATTTTGTCCTCTAGTCTATTTTGTCTTGTAGTTACTTCTAGCTTAATTTTGCAACTATTTCAAAAAGTATTCATCATCTATGATAGGATTTCTAGCCTCTTTTTGTGCCGTTGCATACTCCACAAACTTGCCAATCATGGCTATGAGTTTCTTTTCTTTTGTGAGCTCATATTTGAGGATCTAAAAGGCTATCTTCTTGAATCTATCAGTGATTTTCTCCCAGTGCTCGGTGCACTTTGGCGTAGCCTTTATAACCTATTTCAACTAAGTGAAGGCCCTTATAGAAAAATCCATGAAATATGGCAATAGCATGTCTCCAGCCCCCTATTCCATCTTTTTATGAAATAATGGTTTGATCATCTCTAGATCTAGCTCCAAAGCGGGCATTTCATACTCTATCATCATCTTCAGATAATCTTCGCTATCTGTCTGGTATTTTGCAACCCATTCATGATCAAGCTACAATTCATGCAAGGCCTTTTCCAAAATTTCTTTTTTGTAATCAGGATTCATCTGCCATGTCTTGACCAACCAATGATCTTCTTTTGGAAGCTCCAACTCCTTTGCCCATGTTCCCGAGGAGAGCTTGAGGATACCCTTCAGCTTCAAATGGGTAATCTGATACAACTCGAGGAATTCCTTGCAGGTGCTTATCATTTCCTCCACTTCTTTCTGTAAACTCCATAATTTATTGTACACCCTAGCTACATGACAAATTCCCATATCTCCATTGTATATTACCTGGTGAAACGAATATGCAGTGGTCTTGGTCCAATTTTTTATTTTCTCCATTTTATTTAGCTCCTCCTTGGAGAGGAGAGCAAGCGTAGATGATTCTGTTGATGTTTCTTCCTCTGTTGATGTCTATTTTTGGATGTAGGTAGTGAGGTCCGCCACCTGTGCCTTCAAATCCTCCTTCATGGATTGATCTTTATTCATTTGTTGTATAATGGTGGACACTAACCCCTGAAGATCATCCATCTTTTGTTCACGAGTCACTAGGCCTAGATTAATGGTAGATATTTGGTAGTCCTGATCCTAGATGGTGCTTGCATCTTTTCCTACTACTGGAGTGGCTATTTGTAATGTCCTAGATCCAGAAGTATCAACCGTAATATGTGATTAGATTTTAGGATTCTTCTCTTTACAGGTCATTGTCTGAGCTTTGACCAAATCTGTCTTCAGTCGGGCCTTAGGGTTAGCAACCATTGGAGCCTTCTTCTTTAGTTGTTGTTCTAGCCATGCAGGGACTTCTGCTTGATGCTTTGGTTATTCGTGATCACCTTCCTCTTCCTTTTCTTTCTGAGGTTGATTCTCTTCATCACTAGGAGCCTCCTCATCATTCTTTCCCTCCTCATCTAGCTCCTTTTTTCCTATATCAAGCTCGGTAGAGGCTAGATTTTCTTCAACAATATTTTCCTCTTGTGGTGCTCTCTCTTTATCTTCTTCATGTTCAACCTTGTCATTATGTTTAGGCTCAATGCCCTTCTCTTGTGCATCTTCTTCTTCTCCTTTATCCTTCTCTCCCTCCCTTTCTGGAGGTACTTCTCGTAGCAGGCCCTCGTCTTGGGCAGTCCGTGGAGGCTCTTCAAGTATCTCCACATTGACATCAGTGCTCATTTTCTTTTCCTCAGAGTGATGCTCCTCTGGGTGTTTTTCTTCATCTCCACATTCTCAGGGTGGTTCTTCATCTAGCTCTTGGTCTGATGTTTCAACTTCATAGTGTTGATCAAGACCCTCAACATCTTCTTCCTTAGAAGTTTGTGGCCCCTCTTCATTAGAATCCACTTTGTCTAAGTTTATATTTAATCCGCCCTCTGGATGTTCAAAAAAATCATCTTGGTCAGAATCCTTGGGCTCATCAGCTATGCCCTTCACATATTCTTTGTGTTGCTCTACACCAAGCCTCTCCATTTCCTCTAAAATCTACATTATGGCCTCCATTTTTAGTGGCTTAGTAGGTGTTGGGGGAAGAGGAAAATAAACACTGAGCTGAGCCATTAGTGCTTGGAATTTGAGGTCAAGGATTACCCCAGAGAGCTCAACAAGCACTTTCTACATGTATGTTGTGAAATCTTGTGGCAAAGTAGGTGGTGCCATAGAGGTTGATGGCATAGATGGTAGTAGGGTGGAGAAAGTAGGTAGTGGATGCGAGAGCGAGGAAGAGTCCAATACCATTATCAGAGTAGTGGGCGAGGCGGAGGTGAGGTGGACCAAGATATCCACAATGGGTGGAGATGGGACATGCAAATATTTGGGAGTGGAGGATGATGGAGGGCTAACGACAACAACGGTAGCGGGAATGAAAGTGGTGGGTGATGGTGAGCGAGATTGCTCAAATTCCTCTTCTTCTTCATGGTGTTCCTCTTCCTGGATAGTAAGAATCTCAAGCACAAATGTTCCTGTCCTCTTTGCTTTCTTTGATGGTTGGCATTCTGTTGCTTTCTCGGAATACACCTTTTGTTTTCGTTTGCATTCAGGTGCATATTTTCTCTTCTTGGATCGAGTGATGGGTGGAGACTTGGGAGTTTGGCCTAATGAACCTGCGATTGCACCGCTATTTGTCTCACTTTCAATTTCATCCTTGAGCTTCCCATATGTGAGCTCCGCACCTTGCTCTTTCAGTTGGGTTATTTTCCCATCCATCCATTGCCTAGTTCTGTGTTCAATTGGGTGGGTGAGAATGTCAAGGTTTGTGACCTCTTCCTCATTCCAATCAATTACTGGCAAGGGAATATCAACCAAAGCAATGTACCTTTCATCTAAAATCTTATTGTCTTCAATGACTTGGCCAGGTATTGGAAATAGATTGACTAACTTCATAAATTGAGTAGTCATCCTTATGTAGTTCCGCATTCGAACCTCCTTGTCATCTCCACAATTCGCCCAAAGGTTTTCAATGTGAGGTCAATGGGAATGATGTCATCTAACGTACTTCTTCAATTTTCCATGAGGATCCACTCTGCCTCTGTCTGTATGTAGGTCCAAGTGGCATTTTGCCAATTCCTTTTCTAAATATTCAGTTCAATGGGAAATAGGGTAGGAGTACATTCCTTGCCCAAATGTAAGGGGATATGGAACCCCAACTCAATGCTTGTTGCTTAGCAATGTATGGGTACTCTACATCTATTGAGTAACCTCCAACAAGATGATCTGGTCACTAGGGTAGCACGGTAACCAGTAGGGTTTTCCTGAGAATCCCTCTACCCTGATGTAGGTGAACTTTGGGAATTAGATGAATAAATATCTAAAACCCTTTATAAAATCCTTAGCACTATGTGTCACTCTTTCTCATGGTCTCCTCCCAGGAGTCTAATTATATGCCCAATGAAGGCATCATTCACTCTTTTGTATTCCCTCTTGAAGTTTTTGTACTACAATTGAGGATAACAGTCGTATACTTTAAGTTCTCCTCTCTTGGTCCCCAATGTTCCTGCACAAAAAAATACTTTGTATGGGAATTTTACTGCTAGAAGATAGAATAGATATGAGGTCATATAAAACTAGGAGGTCTTCTTTATTTCCATGAGCTGATTATGAAAATTGTTGCTTATCATTTTGGCCCAATGGAAGTTGGTAGTGCCACGAAAGATTTCTTCCAAAAAGTAGAACATCCATTCTTTAAAGAATGTTGCAATAGGTAGGTCCATCACTCTACTAAGGAGAGTGACTAGATCATGATATTCTTAAAATAAATCACTTCTGTACAAATTTTGGGGCACCTTGTTAGCACTGCCCCTTTTGTCCTTTAACCAATGTTGATTGATCATTCTTTTGCATCCTAGGGGATCTTGTTGCCAAACCTTCTGAGCAAGCTCCTTTTCTACCTCCTCCATCTTTTTGAAGGTTGGAATGCCAAAGGTATTGCCAATAGATTTAGTAGATAAGTCCACTAATACCCTCCCATCTTTGGCAATTGTCTTCCTATTATGAGAGTGGTAGAATTCTCTGCAAGCCATTACTAGCTCTAGAGCAACCAATACAGGGTGAAGCTGGTTGCCTTTGCAAAGCCACTTTCCTTTATCTTTCAGGCATCCTCTATGGTGGGGTTTACCATTACCCTTTGAATGAATTCATCTATATTTACATGCTCGAGGTCTATATCAGAGACTGTGTCCCAATTGGAAGCGAGATCAGAGGTGCACTCCATCCCGTGAAACTGGTACTTCATTTTCTCTTTTTATTCTTTTCCCTTAGTCATTCTTGTAGGTTTCTTTCCCTTGTCCACTTTTCCTATGGGCTTCCCTGATGATCCCTCAGTAGGTTCCATAAATCCTACACCCAAAAGATGAAGTAAATGCGTTGATAGATCAATAGGGAAAATCTTAGTTAGATCTTGCAAAACCAGTGTCAGATGCAATCATAATATTCATCCTAGTTTACCATTTGAAGCTTATTTGGACCATTTACAAGAATGTGGGCCTAGGGATGCAAGTTTCCACTTGGCAGAAGCCATTGTGAAGTAAGCTGTTAAGGAACAACGTTGGTGCCACGAAATCCTGTAGACGACTGCCTGCATGAGGATTTCTGCATGGCATGATCATGAGGTAAATCTTGAGTAGGATCATTTGGCATGTGTGAAAATATGTGATGGGGTACCTCAGCCACTTTCCTTCATTAAATTGGTATTTTATGGATTGTGCAAGCGCAAGGGGTGTAGGCGTTGCAGAGTGGAAAGATGTTGATGCTTCACCGTTAAAAGAGTAGTGAAAAGTGGACAAAGTTTCACATGTGGAGTTCTACATGGTGGAACCTACATAATTATTCCCCTCCATGAGTTTTATTTTATTTTCTAAGTTGGAGGAAATAGACTGCGGAGTCGAGTCGTGCAGATACCAGCTAATGGAGGGACACTAAGCATTCTACATTAAGGAACAACTTTGACGGGGCATACTTTAGATCATGGTGGCCTGTAGGGGTGGACCTGCTAGAGTGATTCACTCAAAAGTTTGTAACTTGCATATTTTAAGACTGACAATGATGAAGGAAGGCTCGGGGCCTGCAAGGCAGGGCGACACGTTGATTTTTCCATTAAATAATGGCTTTAGGGTGACAATGACCCATGGTTAGATGCCTACAAGGGTGGACCCGTAGGGGACTTCCACATTATGATTTTCATTGGCAATCTTTAAGTTTTGGTTTCAAGGAAATAAGGCCCGTGGAACCTACGTAACAAAAGGGTGTGGGCACTTGGCCATCAGATATTAGTCGAAGAGTACTGAACTTCATCATGGGGTGGGCTGCTTGGTCATTCCCACCAAAGGTTTTGACTTAGAACTTATTGATTTGATCATTCATTGCTTAGGACAAAGACATTAGGTGTGGGGTCCATGAGTCGGGAGGTCATGGGAGTTTGGCTGCTAAAGAATGAAATTTTCCAATGGATTTCCCATAGCAAAATCCCATGGGGTTGAACCCGCAAGAAATCAAAGACTTATCAAAGTTCAAGCTCAATGTGAATGCAAAATGGAGGCATTGAGCAACCGCAGGGTCTTTGCCATTGGAAAACAAAATTGTAAGGGCAAAATCCCACGCATGAAAACACATGAAAACATCAAGGAAAAACACAAGTTTCAACAATATGTGGATGTGGAAATGAAGCACATGAGATCCCCAATGTTTTCTTTAAATGTTGTCCGATATTGGGATTTTCGAAAGACAAAACGAGGGTTTGATAAATTCGACTTTTAACTAAAACCCTAGTTTCTTAGTTATTTGACAATTTAAATGCCTAGAAAAAGAAAACAATGTGAAATCACCTCAAAATCATGTAGATAATTGAAGTAAATTAGGCTTGAATCCAATGGGGGACCTTGTCCGTGTGTAGAGTCTTCTTTTTCTCTTCAAATTTGAATGCTATGGGTGAAAATGACAGGTAGGGAGCAACATATTTATAGGTAATTTTGTCATTAGTGCCCCCCATTAATTGCAGGTACGATAATCCTCAGGTAGGTGAGATGAGGAAAATCATGCTTGATTGGATGTTCCATTAAGACACAGGCAGTGAAGGTGGATACAGAGCCCACCATGTGGGTGGATGTGGCAGGAAGGTTGCAAAATAGAGGCGAAGCTTGGACAGCGACCCACACGTAGTGACTTGTAGCTACAGATCCGCAAGGTCTGATGGACGCGATGGCAAAAGGCAAGAGGAAACCCGCAACTCAAGTCCTAAAAATGCCAAAGACTTAGTGAAATTTGGGGTAGGTGATTTGGGTCAAGGGGAATTTGATGACTTTAATGCACGTGACCAATTTAAGCTTAGAAATAAGGGCACACAAAACGAGGTGAGCTCAAAAATGACCTGGAAAAAGTGAAGGAAGAAGAGAGGGTCCCTAGTCCAAATGGGGCGTGTGTGTGCTACATGCACAACAAAAATGACATTTCCCTCCTCTTTATAAAAGAATTATCCTCAATGCTACATTTTTCCTTTTCTTCATCATTTCCTTTTTTACTCCTTATCATTTGGTTTATGGAATTGACCCTATATTTCTCATAAACTTGAAGATCCCTACCTGAATTTTTTTTGAAGAATACATTGGATTATATGACCAAACTAAGGCTCGATTGTTCCAACTAATACATTTGGATGAAAAATGTATTAGGGAAATAGATCATTTTTCTAAACACCTATCTATAGTTAAGTGCTGGTTTGACAAGAGGGCTAGAGTAAAGTCTTTTAGAATATCCAACCTGGTCATTTCTTGGGACAAAGCCCACAACTATAAGGGCGAATATGGTAAGTTTGACAAGTTATGGACTAGTCCTTACCAACTGTTTGAAGTTTTGGGTGATAGTACCTACATGCTTAAAACCCTCAATCGAGAGGATGTCCAATTTCCCTTCAATGGACAGTTCCTAAAGCATTATTTTCAAGTGTAGTGTGGGTCGCTGGTCATGGTTGTAAATATTTAAGTAGTTTACCTTTGTTTCTGGTTTTGTTTTTTCTTCTTTTATTTTTGTCGTGTCCTACTTGTTGAGATTTGTTCAACCATTAGCAACTACAAGGAATAATCTAAATAACAGAATACCAATTCTGGAAATGCAGACTATATTTTAGATAGAAGTAGTTTTCCAATTATGTGTGACTAGGAAATTGTTTCAATTTTATTTACTTTAATTCTCATAGATCATCAGGATGGTATTGGATTACAAATGCCTACATTTAAAGATTTTTTACCTAAATTCAGGAAATGATGGTTGCTTGCATCGAGTGAAAAACTAAAAGGTAACCTTTGCTACCACTATAATTCCCAACCCAATAGCAATCTTCATTGCCTACAAGTTGAACAAAAATAGCTTTCAAAGAAATATCAAATGAAAAATGAATATCAAAGAAATATTAAAAAATAAAATTGAACTCCTTAGGCTATCCAAATATCTCTATTAGGGCTATAGATGCCTGACTGGAAGTACAGCTATGTTTGAGGAAATTATAGAGAAAACCTTGTTAGGGCTATGGATGCTTGACTAGCAGTAAGGAAATATCCAAGGTTGGCTAAAAAGGAATTACCAAATTATGTAAGTCAATGTGAGTAGTTGCTAAGGTCCTAAATTTGTCTGATAGAATGAATCACTAGCACACATGTGAGCCCAATGAAATCTAATCTTGCTATGTCGATTAAATTAAGGGGAATGCTAATATGAGATTTTGGTTGTTGATAATTAGACAACTACAAAGGTTGGAGTATGGATCTCATTCCCAAAATTGATCTTTCGTTCCTTTGATTAGTTTTATTAGTTTCTAGTTGTTGTGTGGTCTCACAACATGCCCTTTTTCACCCTTGGAAAAATGTGGACCCCCTCTTTTTTCACTTTTTTGTCTTCTTTCTTACATTGGTTGTGTCTTTTGGGGGAAGTGGTAAGATGAAGGTCTTGTTCTAAAATGATCGCCCCCTAGTTGTATTGGTGGTCTCTCTAAATTTAAATTTTGCAAATCCTAAGTCTCTTGAAGTTTTATAAATTATTCAGATTCTTAGGTTTTTGAGTGTAGGGTGTTGGTGGTCTAAGTGTAATGCAAATTGTGAAATGTTCAGGTTTTACCTGGTAGGTTGTGACACACAATAAGTTTTCACCTACTTGATTTTTATCCAGGGAGGTTTTTCCTGAGTTTGTGTGTGTCCTTATCCTTCAGCTAAACCCATTTTTTAGTTTCTCTTTTCATCAACATCAGAGACCAAAAGTTTTGTTAACTGAGTCTGTGTAAATTGAATCAATCCCATTTTTTCCCATGCCTGGGTCCTCTTTGCACCTAGTCCCCTTTCACTCGGTAAGTGAAAACATGACCTAACTTTTTACTAGATTCAGATGTCAGGTGTTTCATCCTCAAGTACAAGTTAATTCCTCAGCTTGTGAGCTAGGAACTTACTCAATCACTCTTTTTCAACATGGAAAAATGTGACACACAAGTGTGCCATGTCAACTTCCTTCGCCACCTTCTTTTTGAAGGTGGGCCATGACACAAAAATTGAAGGCTCCATGAAGTGAACCCTAACTTGCCAAGATTGTAACTTTTTTCAAGATAATTAATGCATAATTTTTAAGGAATTTAAAGAAGGTGGTGAAAAAAACATACTTAGCACCACCTCAAGCATGCAATTGCTTCTATAATACATTACCGTGTGCAAGGTAACATATTCATAAGCTCACTAACAAATTGAAACAATAGTTGAGGAACACGAGGAAAAGTAAGTATCGGGATACTAAAAGAGACACGATTACCAGAGTCTAATTCTATGTTTGTTTGACCCTATTATCAACAAAACCGGGTATTTCTCTTGAGCTTCATAAACTCTTTCATGAATGCTTGATTCTAGTGAAATGCTATTTCCTTTAGGTAATTTCTGAAAGAAAATGTTCTTTAATTTGACAAGAATTAACCTAATTCTAGCAAGTAAAAGGTTGTGGGCAATGAATTTTGATGAATTATTAGGAATTCATGGTTAGAATAAGCCCTAATTTATATTGTAGACCATATATATGCTAATCATGTAGGAAATCAAAGGAAACATGAGTACTTCATGGAAGAAGTAACCCAAAGAGGAATTTGAATTTCCCATCTCTCAAGTGGTACTCTCATATCGGATGATAATGGATACCATCTAGGAGGTTTTAATGAGCACGAATTTGTGTGAAGAAAACAACAACTAGATGCTTGCTAGTGTACTAGAAACATGGTTTCTAGTGGAATACACTTGGCGGAAGGGTTCCCGTTAGCCATGGAAGCCCCTGAATTGGTCTTATAGTGCATGAAGTGGTATGATAGAGGTAGGAGAGTGGTCATAAAAGAAGGGAGAGTTTATGAAAACCTCTCAAAAGATAGTATTATATACACATTTGGGCTCCTTTTGTTCACTAGAATGAATGTATTGAAAATAGGGGAGGTGATAGATTATATGAGCATGGAAGAATAAAATAGAAAATTCATAATGTCAACATGGTTTTAGGAGAAAACAACAAGGGTGCCAAAGCTCAATGTAAGGTTGTTATTCATCTAGGAAGTCCATGACATGATAACCCTACTAAGCAGGATGGTTGGTTGTAGAGATGCCAACAAGTTTGAACCATGTATGTTTAAAATTATTAGGAAGATGAGGGAAGACCCTATTCACATCCATTGGGAAAAGTTTATTAGTGACAGACTACATGAGCAGATAAAGACCTTCCCTGATTCCTAATGGTTTACTATGTCCTCCTATGTTTTTTATTCTTGTTCCCTAAGGACATATATCCAAGGATTGAACAAAGTGGGAACTTTGGGAAGAGAACCAAGAAACAAATTAATTTACCAAAATTTTCCATAAATTACTGGAATGAGGTATAAAGAATACTATCGTAGCGTAAATGATGTATTTTCTATGAAGCTGGCCAGATCAATGGAGGGAGATAAAGCCAAGAGATTGTCCCTCGAAGCATAGGATGTTATATGAATTATGGGATACTGGTTCATTCAGTTCCCTACATTCACTCATATTAGAATTGAAGGATTCACTAGTTACCCCTTTATGTTTCCTAGGTATCCCATGGATAAAATATTGATACTTGAGTTTGCAAGGCAAGTAATACCATCTCATGATGCCTTTCTCCAACTACACAAAAAGGGGGGAGTGAAATTTCCTATTATGATTGGGAATTATAAGTGCATCTCTATCTAAACTGACAGGCTATGTAAAGATGAACTGAAAGCTTATGGATTGGAATTATTCATGTTTAGGAGGGATAATTATGATCTAGTGGACTAGTTGGCTAAGCAAGTAAACTGGAAGTATGATCATGAGCCCCATTTGGAGGACTTATAGTATGGTTGTGAAGATGACCATGATGTGAGGAGGCGGTCCTACCAAAGGATGTTGCTAGCCCAAATAAAATCTTATAGAACACATGATGTTCTTGAACAAATGGATGTTGATGATGGGGAGGTAAATAACCCCACCTATGAATTGAACAAAGTATATGATGAACCTATCCTAGACCCAAATTGGGGATGATGAGAGGTAATAACCCTTAAATATTTTTCTAGAGAAGTGTTGGATTATACTGAGTCTTGGATAAATGTTTACCTCTAGGTGATAAGATGGGCTAGGATGGCACCGACATACCTACAAGAAAGAAAGAGGAAACAAAATATGGTGAGTGAATTAGGGTATGATGAGGGTGTGGAAAAGAAAATATGAGTTGTTTAAGAAAGAGAAATTGAATAAGGTAGAGATGAAATACCTGAAGTGCCAAGACAAGAAATTTTAGTAGCTTCACAGCCAAATGATCCAAATAGAGAAACCTTGGCCATTCCCACCAATATGATAAAAACACCAATGATGACATCTTCTATGGAATTACCAAGAGCACAACTCTTGACCCCTATAGAAGTAGTTATGAAAGCAAAAGTGTATTCCAGGACAAGGTCGACATCACAAGTGGCTATTATGTTTACTTCTTTTCCTTTTGTTAGCATAGCAACAATGAGGTAGACTCTAGGGGAACACCCTTGACTACAAAGGAGGAGCCAGAGGTGACTGTAGAATAGGTTGTGAAGGAAGTAGAAAAATGGTATGATATACTATAGTAGTTTAAGGAGAAGCAATCTGGAGGGAGCTCAATGATGCAACCTGTGAGAGAAGAGTTACTAGATACTGAAATATGTCTGGAGGATAGAGAAGAAATAGAGTTTATAGTGGGACAACTCACCCAAGAGGTGGGAAATACTGATGAAATTAATGTAGGAATGGTAGCATCTTCGTGAAGAGAAATGGGGGGCACTATAGTGCAAAGCCCCATTTCCATAATAGATGAGGAGGAATAGCATGAATATGCACTAGATGATTATGTAGGTAAAGATCAACCTTTGTTAGGGGAAATTGAAACCATTGCGTAGCAACCCCAAGAACGAGACATAAATCCAAATGTAGAACTTCTCAAACCATGGATAAGGAGCAACAGAACAATGAAAATCCTAATGCCCTTGGGCAACATGGACAAATTTCTCTGGAGGAGGGTGTTTAGAAGGATAAGATAGAACTAGAGAACATAAACCCTAAAGAGAGTGAGAAAGGAGAGCCAAAACGTAGTGATTCAGGTCATGGCAATCCAAAGTCCTTACCATGAGGAGCGAAGAATGTAAAATATTTAGGGGCTATAATAGGAGATGATAAAGAGTTAGAGGAGATTTTTTTTTGAATATTTTAGTTGATAGGAAAAAGGTCACGAAGAAGTGAGGCAAGATGAAGAAGCACCTGACTTGTTAGTTAGGAAATTGGCTCCATTGGTGGAAGTGGAGTTGGTGCCTCTTGATTTCAGGAGTTTAGTCCAGGAGCTAGAAACCCCTAAGAATAAGGCTAAAGAAAGAATCATGCATGCTATCAAATAGAACTCAGATGGAGGGAAGAAACTCTAAATAGACACTCCTATGGGAGAAAAGGACAAGCATGAAGTAACAACTAGGGATTATTGGGTCACTACAATCAACTTAGGACATTCCTCATGGGCGTAGGAATAGGTGGATGCCATTGAAGGGATGAAACATAAGATAAATGTGTTTTAAGAGTGGATAAAGCATTTGGTGCAACATGGTGAAGAATCCATAAGAGAGACAATTGGTAAATGCAAAGAGGCATACCACTAGTTTGATAAGTTTAGAAGGCTCACTGATGAGTGTAAGGAGTGTATGGAGAAGAATGTCATAGAGATGTAGTGGTTAAATTAAATTCTCAAGGAAGAAGTCCAAGAGTTGATAAAAGAAAAGGTGATTACAAAACAAGAAGTTTTGATGCTGGAGAAATGGAGATGGTAGCTCAATTGGGAAGGTGACACTTTGTTGCAATGTATGAGTGGATTGGGAAAGGTCACCGAAATGAGTGAGAAACTCATGGATAAAGATTTGAACCTCATTGAGATGTTGGCACAAAAAAATGAGATCCTAGAAAGATGGGGCGGGATGATGCAAAAGTAAAGACATTCAAAGTATGGATCAAGAAGATCAATGGAGATCTTGTTCATTCCTTTAGCCGCGAAGTTATTGATGGGGTAATCAAATGCAGGAATCACATGAATAGATAGGAGATAGAAATTTTGTAGATGAATGAAGTTGTGAATCAAATAGTGGGAGAGTATGCAAAGTGCAAGTATAGTTGGAAAATGGCACAAAGTGTTCATAGAGAAGATATAAATTGAGTGTTAGTTTCTTTTTGGGAGTATCAATAGAAGAAAGGAGTAGATGAGACTGGAGACAAAGCATCTAGTGAAGAAGTGCTTATAATCAGATAGTGGAAACTTGGGGTTTTTGTGTAAATATGATGATAAGTCACTTGAAATGAATTTTGCAAGCTTGTTCCCAGACCTGATGTTAGTTGGCTAACTCCAGAGGTTTTGAAGAGTAGTGTTACATTTTGTGTGAAAGTGCTCGTGTCCCAAGACTTGAGTGTAAAAGTTTCAAGTGCTAAAGAAAGTCAAAGTGTCTGTTGACTTATTCTAGAAGATTTTTGTGCCAACTGTCACGTGCCACATGCTATGTTATGATTCATTCGTTGGATTCTCTTTCATGTGTTTTAGTGGAACTCCTTGATTTCCTTGTTCTTATAAAAGGATGTGAGTTGTTTCTTTTTTAGTTAAGTTCAAAATTTGTGGAATTTAGAAGATCTAAAACTTTTGCTACTTTTATTTCTTTTTCCTATTTTTTGTTCCATTCCAGCTTAAAAAATTGTATGCTCTAGTTGAAGCTAATTAATATCATATCCAATTTAAAGCTATTTCCTGATACAAAATCATATGTAGTTGATTGTTTGCTCCTATCGAACAGACTATGTGTTGTGCTGGATTTGGGTGCATACTGACACTATCCAGTGGAAAATGATCTTATGTCTCTTTAAAATTATTGCATCATTCTATGCCTAGTTGTGAAGCAATCTGGTGAAGTATAGATTGGTTTTATTTGATTTAGTTTGTTTCTTGGTGAATGCATGGATAATAATTGGGATAATCTTTAAATTTTGGGATTTTAATGCTTTATTTTAGAATAGATGTTGAATATTTTTAGAAAATGCTTTAAAGATGATGAATTCGTGGAGAATTCTTGTAAACCTTTCATTTCCATGAAGTTACAGAGCAATTTATGTTAAATCTATTGATGCTTTGCAAGATAATTTTAATTCATGAAATATTATTGCAAATATTTAGTTTTCATGAAGTTGTGAAGTGACACATGTGTGTGATCAGATTGAGCTTATGTTATGATCCTTTGGATACCAGTTAACCTAAGAAACCATAGACTCCTTGTGATTAACAAAAATTTACACAACAAACCCTGAGTGAACCTAGTGCGTCAAGACTTGAAATTCTTAAGCCTTGGGATCAAACTGAGATTGCTTTAGATTTAGGTATTCTTGGTGCATCTTTCAAGTAAAGGTAGGTTCCTACATTCTTTGGGTGAGAATTTATTTTCCTGTTGGTGTACATGTGCAACACTCATGTCAACAATACATATCTCAATGTGCTCTTCCTGCCATATGCATTACCTTCCCAATCACTATCTATGAAACCAACCAACTTAAACCCATTGGATGCATCATATAAAATTCCAAAATTTGTTGTTCCATTCACATATCTCAAGATTATCTTTCTTTCTTTCCAATATGTCTCTTTAGGTTTCTCCATGAATCTAGAAATTATGCTTACCACATACATCAAATCAGGAATAGTAGATGTCAAGTACATCAAAATTTCAACCATTCTTTTATAGAAAGTTGGGTTTAGTTCATTGCTACTGTCCTCTTTGCTTAGTTTCCAACATGCAGCTAATGGTGTTGGGGCAGGCTTGATGTTGTCCATTTTAAATCTCCTTAAAACATGTTTGGAATAAGTTTTTAAAAAAAAATATGATATGCTCTATTTGTTGGACTTCAATACTAAGAAAGTATTTCCATAGACCTAAGTTTGTCATCTCAAACTCATTCTTCATTACCACTTTGAATCAACAATGAAGGTGTCACTATTTCTAGTAAAAATCAAATCATCTACATAAAAAACAACAATTAAAATATCACCTTGAGCTGTGTTGATGTAAAGTGTGGGATCACTATTGCTTTTTCTAAAGCCATTAACCACTAGATATGAGTATATCCTGCTATACCATGTTGTACCTGTGCTTGTTTCAGCTTGTAGAGAGCTATCTAGAGCCTATATAATTTATCCTCTTTCCTTGGGACTTCATAGGTAGGTGGCTATTCTACATATACTTCCTCTTTGAACACTCCATTCAAGAAGGCTGACTTCAAATCCATTTGAATCACCTTCCAATTATGTTTGGATTCTATTGCTATGACTACCCAGATTATTTCTAGCCTTGCAACTAGTGCATAGGTCTCATCATAATATTTTCTAGGCTGATGTTTGTATCCTTTAACAAGTAGCCTTGCTTTATGCCTTTCAATCTTACCTTTAGCTATACACTTGGTCTTGTAGAACCAATTAACTCCAATCACTTGTTTACCCTTGGGTAAATCGGTTAGCTAGCATGTTTTATTCCTCTCTATAGTATTCAACTCTTCATCCATGGCTTTACACCACTTCTCTTCATTCACAACTTTCTCAAAGTGCATTAGGTCACTATAAGAAAATAAAGCAAAACCAAAATTCTCATCAAAATCAACATACCTTGTGCTATCATAAATCTCCCTCACACTCCTTTTCCTTCGTGGCATCAATGATGCAAGTGTAAGGTTTAAATTACCTCTAGAGCTACTATACTGCTAATTTCCAAAGCTACTGCTCTGCTATATTCTGGAGCTACTGATTTGCTGTCCATCTACAGAGTTATTCTATTGAACAACTCCAAAGCTACTATTCTGTTGTACAACTATGGAGCTATTGATTTCCAAAGCTCTACAGTAGTTTCTCGTTGAGTTGGTGCTCTCTTGAGCTCCTCTAGAGTTGATGTCCTTCAGAGCTTCTTCATCATCAAGGGGTATTGTGACTGAAATAGCCATAGTGCTATCCACCATTCCATGCCATGCTTTATTCTTAATGAACTCAATGTCCCTACTGATCACAACCTTTTTGGTGATGGGATTATATAGTTTGTAGGCTTTTGAAGCTTCACTAGAGCCTATGAAGATATATTTTTCACCTTTATCATCAAATATTTGTCTCCTCTCTTTAGGTATGAATGCATATGCCACACACCCAAAGATTCTTAGGTGTTCAACACTTTAGCTATTTGTCCATGCCTCTTGTGGAATCCTATCATGAACAACCTTTATAGGGAACCTATTCAATAGGTAAACTTTTTTTTCTACAACTTCACCCCAAAAAACATGTTATAGTCCTTTTTCTTTTAGCATGCTTGCTGCCATCTCTTGAATGGTTCTATTTTTCCTTTCATCCACTCTATTTTTTTATGGAGTATACCTAGTTGTGAATTGTTTACTAGTTCCTTCATTCCTGTAGAAAGTCAAAATTTATTTGGAGATGTACTCTCCCCCTATATCCATTCTTAGTGCTTTGATATAGTGGCCAATTTTATTTTTAGTTGAGACCTTAAACCACTTAAACTTCTTGAAGGCTTCTAATTTGTTTTTCAAGATGTAAACCCAATTTTTTTTGCTGTAATCATTTATGAATGTCATGAAATAAGTATTTTGGTCAACCCAATGTCTGGATTTTCATGGGTCCACACAAATTTGAGTGCACCAACTCTAATGGTGCTTTTTCTCTGCTAGAATACCCTAATTGAAAGGGATTCCTATGCTACTTTCCTAAAATGTAGGCTTCACATTTTCCATCAAGTTCTACAATGGGTGGTAACCCTCGAACCGTGAATTTCTTAGAAAATAAACTCAAACTAGAAAAAATAAGTTCCCATACCTCAAATGTCAAAGTTTGGATGGGTCTTTGATGACTATCCTAAGGGTAGATTGTTGTTCAACAACTATGAACATCAAAGAAGATTATTGTCATCTTTATGTGAGTTTTGGAGATACTATATTCATCCTAAGAGGAAACATTCTATTTCTTGTCATTTGCACTACTACAATAACTTTCTTGTTGCCTCCTTTATCAAATATCATGCACTCTCCATTATCAATTAGGATTTTATAACCATGTTAGACCATTTTTCCAATGCTCAATAGGTTATGTTTTATCTAGGGACATAATAAACATCTTGGATTTTCATCCTTTCACCATTCTTGGTTTGGATGTTGACTGTCCCTTTTCCCATGATAGGAACTTTCTCATTGTTTCCCATTTTGATTTTAGTTTTTATGTTGCTATCTATGGAGGCAATTTTTTTGGTTACCACTCATGTGGTTGCTGCATGCACTATCTAAGTACCATACTTCACCACTACTCTACTTAGCAAGATTGTAAACAATAAATACATTGGAATATTTTTCATTTTTAGCCTTGTTCTCATTTGCTACATTAGCATTTTGACTACCTTGGTCACACTATTTCTTCCTACACTCACTAGCATAATGACATAACTTATGATAGTACTAACATTGAACATTGATTTTGTCACACTTCTGATTTGAACTACTATTATTTTTCTTGTCTTGGTAGGATGATTGTGATTTTCTTGGATCCTCTTGGATGTTTGAATCTCCTCTTTCAAATTTTCTTCTTCCTCTACCTCTTTGGCCTCTTCCTCTACTATTTATTCCTCTTCCCTTACCTCTTGCATTGGCTTGAGCTTTAAAGGCTTGCTCTAGGAGAGGAGCATATCTATTCAACCATTTCTCATGGGTTTGTAGTGAACCCATCAACTCATCTACAATCATTTTGTACAAGTCCTTAGCCTCTTCAATGAAAATGACTATATGATCAAACCTAAAGGGAAGACTTCTTAAAATCTTCTCAATAATCCTTTGTTCTTCCGTTGTTTCTCCATTAATTCTTAGCTTATTAATCAAGGTAGAGACCTTAGTGTGGAAGGTTGAAATGGACACACCATCCTTTATTTACAAGGTCTCAAAATCTCTCCTTAGCAGTTAGAGCTTTACCAATCTCACCTTATCAATCCCCTTATAACTATTTTGCACTATTTCCCATGCCTGTTTTGAATATTTTTCTTTTGTAATATGGGGGAAAATAACCTCTATCAAGGATGCCTCAATCAAATTGAGGAATTTTACATCCTTCATTTCTAGTTTCCTTCAGGTTATTCTTCTGGGCATTTGAAAGGGCTACATAGGCTGCTAGGTCGATTGTATCTATGAATCCATTAATGACCAACTCCCATAGGTCATTTGGGTCTGTGCAGGATCATGATGGGCCAAAAAGTGGCAATATGATGGGTATGTGGCTGATGATTTTTTTTTTTACCCAAAATTGATGAAACGAAAAGGGTTTTTAAAGGAGATTCTTAGCTTTCCACCAATATAAATTATGCTTTACTTTGAATTTAATAAGTAATTATTATTCATTTTCTATTTGAATTATGATTAAAGTCTTGATTGATAGGCTGATTGAAAAACATCTATAGCTTTCAAACGATATCACATTTTTTGAATCCAAAACATGCGTCCAATTCTATGCTTCATATACTATAGGATTAAAAAATGAAAAATTGAATTTCATGAAGTTTTGACCAAGTTAAGGTGGTCAGACATACAAGTTTTTATATTTTTTTAAAGCTGTAATAAAAAAATAATAATTAATTATTTACTTGGAAAAAAGTACAAAAAATATGCATCACATCAAGACATGAGTCCTCTACTTATATCTAAAATATTATAAAAAAGTATTATTATTTTATTGTGGTTAGGGTGGTCGATAGACACCTACTTCTTATTTTTCCCGAAATTTAAGTACTATTGCATTGAAATTTCAAATTTTCACCAAATAGATTTTTTTTAAAAACAAACCTAATAGTTTAGAAACTACATTGAATTTGCTATAGATTCTATTCTTACATATTTTTGAAATAATATAGATAAATTATTCAAATTTTTATGCCAAGTTTCCTAACTCTGATTTTTCTAATTTTTTTGCCACTTAAGGGCCTATTTTTTCCATGATGATCCTGCACATACCCATTTGCAACTAATATTATTTTCATCTTCTTAGCCTAATTGTCATAATTCTTCCCATCAAAGTTTGGTGGCTGTTGCTAACCTTTCTGTCACCACTTGTCATTCTTCTCAAACTTGAGAAGATTGATTAGTGCCTAAAGAATCTAGGGAATTTCCAAAACACCCACAAAAGATTAACTACCCAAAAAATAGGGCTCTGATACCACTTGTTGGCAAGAACCCGGGTCAATAAAAATATCACTACTATGATAGAATAAAGGACAAAACACAAAAACACAGAGAAAGAGACAATAAAATCTAGACACACATAAATTTTAATATTCATATATTTCTTAGCTTCCAAAAATTACAAAATATAGAGTACTTGCTCTATTTTATAATACAAAATATTCCATATTCACTTTAGATTGTTGTCCAATACCTGGTGTTGTTCACACATCCAATTTGGAGATGATTGTAGTATTATAGTTGCCTATTGTTCATTATCTGCATTTGCGGAACATTCCCTTATGTTATTTGCTAAACATTCACCTTTTGCTGTTGTTGGTTCTTCATATTCAATACCAAAAAACTCCCTAAAACTCATGGTAACATTATTTTTTTTTCTTGTTTTCAAGCACATGAAAATGAGTGCTCAAATTTCAAATTCAACGTTACCTACAAAATTAATTGTTGGTAGGCCAAAATATTTTGCAAGTTGATGTGGGGGTAGGTGAATGAATTTCTAACTAAAGATTAATTTCCAATAGATAAGGGTTAAAGAATAATATTGGAAATATTTGAAAAAATTAAAACTACCAATAGCGAAAATCTCAGAATTAAATGAAATATTGAAAAAATAGGCATGTGTTACAAATAAAGAAGATAAAATCATACAAAAATACTTTAGAGATTAAAACTACTCAACAAAGATAGGATACATAGTGAAGGAAACTAAAAAATAAAAAAATAGAAGTCCCTATACACTTTTGTTGGAAAAAAATGTGTCTTCTAAAAGTATCCCAATTTTTTCTTGGCCACCATTACAAAAATATCCTAATAGTAGAGAGATTCAAGGTTTATACTATGTAAGCTAGAATAGGAAATAGTAGACCACCTTCTTCTAAATTACCATTTATTACAAAAATGTTGGAAATTTTTGTCCACTAGACTTGGGTTGAAAAATGCACTTCCTAATGATATTCTTAATCTTTTTTAAACATGGTCAATTCCAAAGAGATAATTTGTTCTATCTAGTTTATGGATTGTTATTCCATTAGTAACAACCTTGAAACTTTGGACATATCAACATTCTAGACTTAGGCTATCATCAAATCAATCCCCTAACTTAGCTATATATTTGTGTAAATGAATCCTTTTCCATACACTTAGTTGAGTTAGTCATCATCCTTTTGAACAAGTCTATCTTAAAGGACAAAATTCTACCTTTAGATCTACAAGTTCATTAGCATCTTTATCCAAAACATCAAACATCAAACCTTTAAGTCTAAAGTGTTCTCCAAAGTTTTGAAGTTCATCATCCATATCACTCACCCTTTTCATCATCCATTTACACCATTGGTCCAAAATGACTTAGAGGGTCCCTTTTATCAAAAAATGAGTAAACTAGAGAGTTTCCACAATACAAATCTCAACACACCTCTCCCATAGTTGATCCACAATTTATGATAATAACCAAATCACAAAAAAATAAAAACATGGAGCAAACAAAAATTACATCTACCACAAGTGATCCCACCCAACAAGAATTCAATCCTAGGAGCCACTCAACTCCATCACAACAACCAAAAAATCCACTAGACATGGGGTACGAGGTAGAATATGTCATGAAAAATCTGCTTGATCTCACCACAGAGGAATTGCTTGAATACCAACAAGATCCTAAAATAAGCCATATCATCAACTCTTTGATGAAAATGAACCCTACACAATACATGCTAGCTTTAGCAAAGGAAGGGGTTAAACTCCCTTCAACATTTGATTTTAACACACTTAGGGAACAACATTTAGGAAATATGGCTTCTATTCCTCAAGCTTCCACCACACAATCCTTGGCACAATGTATGACTCAATCCATCATTCAACCAACCCCATCACATGCACCAAGAAAACCTTGAATTCTAGTCTTCCAACTATAATTGGAACCAACCTTTGTCTCACTCCCAATTTAGGAGGCAACACACTTTTGGGTACATAAGACACCATTCTTTTGCAAAATACAAGTTGGACACCAAAATTTGGCACCCCATCACATTCTTCCACCACCATTCTTGAACACCTTCTACATCCACATGTACCACTTGCATATCATAATACAACAATGACCTTGAATTTTTGCACAACTATCTTCTTCCACAACCACAAGTACCCAAAGTGTGCCTAACATAACACAAAGTCATATGAGCCAAGTACCCCACGTGGAACTAGAAGGGAAAGTTAACACCCTCTCACAAGGTCAACCCTTAACACAACAAGGGACATCTTCATCCAACCACCCAATTGACCCATCAAATCAATTAGTTCCACACGCCACACAAACCAACCCACAAAAAACATCGAACCCATCTATCACAAATCAAATCAAGGAAACCCATTGGTCATGAATCCCATCAACCAAGGTAATACCTTGGCCCCAAATAAAACACAACAAGGGTACCCTCCAAATCACAACAATCAAGGGAACCATTCCAACCAATTAATCCAAAGAATGCCATTGATATCACAACACCAAGCGGCACCATCTCAACCATTGGTACCCCATGTCATGCAAAATAAAATGGGATCCCAAACCTACATTCCTCCACCCCAATCAGCAATTTTACTAGGAATGATAGCTCAAAAAAACTATCAAAGTATCATCTCACAACAACTACCTCACAATCAAATGAACCCACAACTCACTCACACTATATTCCCTCAAAATCCACCTCATGTACCACAAAATTAAAACACTTCTATGTTACAAAAACAACAAGCCTAGATAAACAAGTGTTGTAACAACAACAATCCCAACAACAAGCTTTGCAACAATAACAAGCCCAACAACAGGTGTTACAATCAAAAAAAGCCTATCAACAAGCATTGCAACAACAAGAAGCTCAAGCATAAGCCTTACAAGAACAACAAGCTCAACAACAAGAATTGATTACACAACAACAACAACAACAAGAAGCCCAACAACAAGTGTTGCAAGCACAACAATATTCCCAACAACAACAAGTGCTTGCACAACAACAAAAGCAACAACAATAGGGATTGTACTACAAACCCAAAAAATATGCCAAAACATCACAAAATGTCTTGAACACAACTTTGTAAGGAGCATACACACCTCCACCCCTATCACCCTCACCTTCACAATATAAAAATCCACCGTACACACCATACAACATCCCCATATATCAAAATACCACCTACAACTCATCTAGCATCCTACCATATAACACATATGCTACCCACCTAATCCTCAAGACGATTTTCCATCAAAAATTAACGCACTCACACAATAGATCGAAGACATCCAAATGGGTAAAACTAAGAAAACACATGCGCAATAGAACTTGTGTCCATACCCCTTTTATAGGAACATCACAATGATACCTTTCCCAACTGGATTTGAAGTCCCAAAATTTGATAAATATAGAGGGTGAGGAAATTCTATGGATCATATCAAATATTTTCATGTAACATGTATGGAAGTTGCTTACAATGATTCCTACTTAACTCGGCTTTTCCCACACAGTTTGGGAGGCCCTGTGATAAATTGGTTCTCACAATTACCTTTGGGAATTCAAACCTTCTAGCAAATAATCAATGGTTCGTAGACAATTTCTCCTACAACTTAGACATGGATGTGAGCTTGGAAGAGTTCTACACTCTAAAGAAAAACAAGGGGGAATCCTTCACGAATTTCCAACAAAGGTGGAGGCAAAGAGCTAGCAAAAACAAATGGCCTATTCCTGAGGAACAACTAGTAGGAATCATCATTTCCAATGTAGACATGGACCAATCATTTCAATTAAAAATTCAATGTATCACATCCTATGGTGAGCTTATCCCTAGGGCCCTCAACATTGAAAGAGCCCTTATTTCACAAGGAAACACCCAAACATACAAAGACAACCAACCATCTACTAGTTCCTATGACAAACCCCTTGTATGGGCTAAGAACAAGAATGTTACGAGTGATGGTGTTGTTGATGCAAAGGTGGTCTTAATTTCTCCTAGGAAAACAAACAATCAACCGAGAAACACACAAAATAACATACCACAAATGAACATGCATTTTTCAAACAATCAACCAACGATCAATGTTGCAAACACTCAATGTGGACCACAAAGAACAAACAATGCTCCTAAGTGATAATTCACTCCCTTAGGGGAACCTATGGAGGATGTATTGAAGAAGTTGATATAGTATAACCTTATCACACTCCCATATTTCTCAAACTATCAAGAGCCATACGTCAAACCTCCTAGCTATAGGGAAGATTATTTTTGTGAATTTCATCGATACAAAGGTCATAATACACAAAACTGTTTTAGACTCAAACATCTAATACAAGATCTTATTGAACAATGAGACATTGATGTTGATAAAAAAATACAAGAATGTCAATCTGTAAATTTAAAGAAACCCTATGACTGATCATATAAAAGAAAAATATTTAGGGAAGGCATCAAATTCAAACAATGCAAACCATACAAAAGATACCATGGTAGGGCACATTCATTTTTTTTCATTCATCGCAATATGAGGGATCAAACATACATCAAGATATTGTTTTAAAACAAAGTCCAAACCAATCAACATTGTTTAGAAATATTTCATACCATAATGACATCAAATATGTATCAAATTGTGATATATATCCCACATATAACTCAATGATTGGGCATATTGAAGAAGTCCCAAAGGAGCAAGAAATATCCCTTATTGCACCCATACCCAAAAAATGTTGTGAAGAGTCTTTTACCGATGATGTATCATCCACCCAAGGGTCATGTCAAGAGGAGGCCCTTGAGGATAACAAAGGTTTCTCTGAATTGAGTTAGGATCAAGAACCCCTATCCCCACAATATTGCCATAATTTGCATAATATCTTTCAACCTGCAAGTGATGGTTTCTCTAACCTAAGTCAAGATGAAGATCTCACTTCCCCATAATTTTATCAGGAGCCGATGGAAATCTTCCACACCATTTTAAAATCCAAATATATTCCCGATATCACCCCTAAGATGTTTCTTTATGATGGACATATAAACGTTCTTCATCCAAAACAAGAGTCTCCCACTATTGATATTCCTACACAAGAGCAAACAACGATCAAGATTATTAATTCTTATAGTGATTGTGCATCATTATCATCTTCTAAATCAACACCAACATCTTTTGAAGTAGTGTCAATAGATAAAGATGTCACAGAACTAGAGTAAAAAGTTAATATTCCTGAACAGTAGGAACCCATAGCAATATCATGTGTTAACGACAAGTCATATTCAGTGGCTGTTGATCAAAGGATACATTATTGGGGAAAAGGATTAGGTATTATTAATACCTTCCCAACACTGGGTGCAATCTTGTCTAATGCAAACATTAACACATGGGCCACAAAGGATCCTTATCATGAAAATATTGTCAACACTACAACTAGTAGTATCATGAATCATCATCCACCCATCATCTCATACACAAATTAGGACCAGTGTAAGAAGAAAGATTCCTATCAAAGCAAGGAGAAGACCACCAAATAAAATGAAGTAGCAAAGAAAAGAGGACAAAGAAAATACGAATGGATACCAAAAAATACAAAAGAAAATAATCCCAATCATACTCCATCAATCAAAGAAACTATGGGGAAAGTAAAAAAGGGAAATGTATCCATCAAGGACATTGTCAAATACAAAAGCAAGCATCTCAAGAAAGGAACATAATATATCTAGTGGTTGGTCCTAATTCCACCCAAAGCTCCATTTCCGCTCATCATCACTCATCTTCCCAAGTTTGGAGAGTCAAAGGTTCCAAACCATTGACCAATCCATCTCAAATTCCTTCATACATAACCCCGTACACTCCATTCATAATATCCAATTCTCGCATTAACCATGTGTTGGCAGCTACTCTTCATCTTAAGGATTCCAAAGGAACCATATTGCGATGTGTGCACATAGACAAGGTTAATTCCAGTATCCTCAAGATAGATCGGAGTTCTTCAAAGTTACATTCAAGTGCTCGTATCCTAGCAAAGTAGCTTCTTCAAGTAGGATATTGTTGGCCACATGTTATGACATTGGCCTCTACATTAGTATCACCAGGTGGTTCAACATGAGGGAATAAATTTAAAAAAAAATCAAGAAAAAAAGTAAAAATAAAAATCGTCCACCAGTGAAAACCACTTTGGTGGTGCTTTGGGCAAGTACTATGATGAAAACCTGGAAAACAGGCATCATGAGTAGAATCAATAATCTATATGATCCTTCTCAGACATAAGTATCTCATCCTTGTCATAATTAACCTAATGTTCCCTCCATCCATCCAAATCTCACTTTATCCAGATATTCCAGTTTATATTGATCTTGACAAAGGTTTGGCGTATATACATCACCTATCTTGCTTTGGCATATTCTTCAACTCTGCTCATGGAAATCTCTTGGCATGCTCTTTTACCATTTAGCCTCATGAAGTCTCGTAGCTCATATCTAGCATGATAAAACTCTGTTGAACTCTTTGCATATACATTACCTATCTTGGTTTTTCCATTGCACTATGAAGAATTTCTAGACACTGGGAGTAGGTTAACCCACTCTTATTTTCAAATAACTCTTGATCCATTTCTGGTATCTCCTAACGTGACATCGACATTGTGATCTAAGGTATCTTTTATCCTCAAAAAATCCAAAAACACTCTCAAAGTCATCAAAAATCCAAAAACATCAAAATATTGTATAGCTAAAATCCAAAACATTTTAAAACTTGTAATGTAAAAATCCAAAACATCCAAATCACATCAAAATCCCTAAACAAGTCAAAACATCCAAAAATAAAAAAAACACTAGTCAAACTACATTGTCTATAAGCTTAAATGTAGGCAAGGCCATCATTGATGCACTCCCGAGACACTTTAGGTTAGGAGTCCATCATAATAAATTGACAAACCATCAAGTGTTCATATCTCATCAATAAGCAGTTACTGGTCAAAGTCAGTTGAACTACATGGTCTCTACATGTATAATGTAGGCAAGGCTAATCTTTGATAAGCCCCCGAGGCCCTAGGTTAGTCCCTCTTAGGTCTTGGTCAAAATTCAAAAAACTCAAAAACATTTGAAATCTTGAAAACCCAAAACATTGGAAAACATTCAAAAACCCCTAAATGGCCTCACATATCCTAAAAACCTAAACATTAACATATACCCAAAAAGATCAAAAACAACCTCAAAACATTGCAAAATACCAAAAAATTTGAAATATTCCAAAATATCCAAAACCACCCATCCCATTTTGCTTGCACTCGCAATAAACTTCCATACATAATAAACCAATCATTACACTCACCCTTTGGTAACACAAACGAAAAACAAGTACAACAATCAACAAAAAGTAGAAACCTTAAACATGAAAAAATCAAACTCTTGATCACTGTCAAACATGTCAATTGAACCTTATATCAATGGCCTTTCAAACAACCTATCAACCCACCAACATCTGATAACACATCCTAGGATACATCCTTCCTACAATGGGCATTATCATTGGCAATCATTTTGGATACTTATCCTCAAAACACATTACACCTTTTTTGGAAAGAGATATAAATAACATTGAATATTTGCTCATTTTGATCTCATCTTATGATTTATCTTGTTGACCCATTCTGAGGACCTCTCGAAGATGTCTATCAAAACTATTTAGAGAGAAAGGAATGGGGCATCAATCATTATCTTTTTTTTTCTATGCTTGTGGGATGTTCTTGTAAAATAACTTTGGCGAATACTTGCTTAGTTGTGTGTAGGGAGGTCATTTTGAATAGATTGTTGACTATTGCATATGCTTTGGTCTGAAATGTTCTAAACTTCTAAACTACATTCCAACAAGGTTTCCATATGTCAAGGTGTGAGCAAGGATTATCCTATTTGTTTGCAAACTCAAAGTCCATTGCACTAGATACAACACCATCCTGGTTATCGATACCTTGATGCATCGTGTCTATGTGTTATATCAAAAATAAGGAATGAAATAATGAAGTATCCCAATCCCCACAACAAGAAAATTATTAATCATGTCACCATATCTAATAAAGTATTGAAGAATAATTGACTTGTTGAACTTCTAAATCAATCTCAAAATCAATGATTAATCCATGTCATTCTTCTATCCATCCTTCTCGTTCTTCTATCTCTACTAACATTTCTATCCAAGTATTGAATTTGTGCGATATATATCAAAATATACATGAGGTTACCCATGATCTATGATTGTTTATACATCATAAAATCTATCTACATCAAACATCTGATATTTTTAAGAAGTATCTTTACGTCCTCTTTGAGCCAAATTGATCCTCAATCTTTGTTGCGATCTAGAACTAAAAATTGATCTCTCGATGGGGCAAGGTACCAACTTAATTCCTTCCAATGGGGCACAATGGGGCATCTAAAAATTAAAAAAAATTAAATTTCTTATTTGAGCAGCAATATTAATCTGAAAAGCATCAGTCTTTGAACCAATGTAACAAGTACCTCACTTCAAAGAGGGGAAAAATGTAGACACTTAAAATTGTCTTAACTGATATTGCACATCTGAATATGAGCACTAACACCATTTTGTCCTGAATCACCTCTTTTCGACCATTTAATTAAATAATCTTCATTATTTAACTAAATTCACTAGTTTCTCCTATTAATCAAATGATCAATGTTAATTTTCTAATTCACCCCCTTTCAAGCTAATTTTCATCTTATCTAATTAGGTAATGTGAATTATTTAATTATATTGCTTATGTCCTCTCATTTAATTAAATATTCTTAATTATTCAATTAAATGTCATTTAACCCCCTTTCATTAAATAAATTAATGATAATCCTAATTTCCTCTAACTTACACAATTAAAACTTTGCTTTAATTATCTAATTCCTATTTTCCCTCACCCTCTCACTTGCAAAGGAATATTCCTATGGAATATTCCTCTATTTGCACTCATTAAAAAATGGGAATATCTTCTAACCACCTCCTAATTTTTAGGAAGTGTGCTTCTTCAAATCAATGAGAGCCATTGATTAACTCCTTGATCCATGTCTCATTGCCTCTCATCCATTGATTCAATCTTGATCCTTGACTCACCATTTTCTCTTATAAATACTCCTCATTTTGGAGAGGAATGGATCCACTTCCATGAGAGCAAAGTCATTATAGTGAAATTTAGAGAAATCTTTATGAACATCTTTAGCATTTTAGCATCATTTTAGCTTAGGTTACATCCATTTTAACTAAATTTTATCAATATTATCCATTAGAAAGCTTGTTTCCATCTAGGGATTGGGAAAGGGTTGTCATTCCATATAATATGCAACACCAATCCCCCAATGGGATGAGGTTTGGAGTCTTAAGTTAGGTTTACTTTATGCATTTATGGTTTATTTCATGTTTTTTTTAATGGTTGCTTGGTTTGAAACTTTCAAGAATTTTATTGGGATTATAGCTTAACTAACTAAACCTTGCTTAATTTTGTATGGATTTGGTAGATTTAGGTCATGCTATGATTATAGTCACAACTAGAAACTTCAATTTTTAATAAATTGGAATCAAAAGTGGTGGAGGTAGTCAATAATAGACTCCAATACCAGTCACAAAAATGGAAAACATTTATATTTTGAGACAAACAATGACAAGGAATTGGAAATGTCTAAAATTTTACCCTATTAATGGTATTACTAGATTTAATTTTACACTATTAAGGAAATAAGTTAAATGAAATGTCCAAAAACCTAGATAGTTTAAACTAAAATTTGATGGAGCCTCAAAAGAGAATCTAGGAATATCAAGGGGTCGATGTATAATCAGAAATGACCAAGGTAAATCAATAGTGGCAGTATCAAAGAAATTGAAAGAAGGAACAAAAAATGAAGTTAAGGTCCAAGCCGTTATTCTAGTTCACCATTTAAAAATAAATATAAATATAAGAAAATTGAGATGAAAGGGGATTCAATGATAAACATAAATATAGTAAAAAAGAAAAGCTCTTAGAGTTGCTTAGAAGATTGGAAAATATAAATGGGAGAAGGTTGTATAATAGATACACAATTTGATTGATGGCTTGGCCTAAAAGATAGACTCAAATGTGAAATGAAAAATTCAATTGCTCAATCATTAGAAGGAAGATATAAATAATAATTAATAATAACAAGGGTGAAGTAGTTAAGTTTTCATAATAAGGTGGTAAGATTTCATCCATGCCAAAAATTAATTTCAAATGAAGGTAGAGGGAGGAGTATTAATGATGACAATGGTTCACCTCAAAATATTAGTAAAGCTATTCACAATTACTATTAGTCCACCTTTCAATGCTCAAATAAGATAGACACATTTGTATGTTTACTATGTAGGAAAAGAAAATAGAGTGATTTTATTGGGGGAATTATAAATAAGAGATCGAATTTATTTTCAAGAACAACAATGACATTGTTCTTTATGCTATATGATGGATTTCAGGGGATGGATTCCTATACATGGAGTGTAGGTATAGGGTTAATATAAACATTGTATCTATGTTTATCACAATAATGTTCAAGCTAGAAGAGGATAAGGACACTATAAAGGGAATGAAAAAATCTTTGATAAGGAGCAGTTTTCTGCAAGGATTGGAAGACACAATCACCAAAGTAGTCTATTGAGTAAGCCTACCACTAGTCAATAGGACAATGCTATCGAGGAACACAATAGTTGTAGCATAGTGGTGACTTCATAATAATAGGGTGGCCTAAGAATAATAATAAAAGAAAGAAGGACATGATGGGTATGGATTTTCTCAAGTAGGCAACATGGATGCAAACAACAAAGGCATTGAATGGATGAAGGTTCTAATAGATCATGATAGCTCAGACAATGAGTAAGTTAAGGATATGAAATTTTAGAAATTATGTACTAGAATATGAAATTTTAGAAATTATGTACTAGGATAGATAAATTTGCAAAAATAGAGTATATTGTAAAGATTATGTAGATACTTTGAACAAATAGGATAAACTTATGACTTTCAAATTCAAACCAGAAACAGTGAAATTTTGTTAAGTAATTCTAGGGGAGCACTCCTCGTGACTGCAATTTATTGATAAAAAAGAGCCTATTATTGATGAGATGCTAATAGGGAATATATATTGTTTATTGAAGAGTTCCTGAGCAGAGTGGTCAAGTTTGAAGAAAACGGGGAGGTTTTAAATTAAACAAAAAGCTTGTTTGCACACGCGAGGGAAATCAAAGTGCATTCTTAACGTCGCTTCCGTTATAAAATAATGTGAATCCTTAGGGAAAGTGACTAATTTGAAAGTATTCGACTTACAAATTGAATTTCCTGATGAACAGGAGTCGCAACTCGTTTAACACACTCGACCTTCACTTGTGTCTTCAGATTATTAAAACTAATTCAACTCTTTTCACTCAGTCGACCTTCACTTGTCTCTTGAGAATATTAAAACTAATTGTCTATTTGACCAGAGCATTGCACATGCAAAAGGGCAAGAATATATTTAAGAGCATATTTATCAATGCTACGGTCGTCACGGAACAAGGAGTAAACTGGGCTACGTAAAAATACGAGTATAGAATTATTTGAAACGAACCTTAGCTTCCCAAGTTTCAGAACATGGTTAACTACTTAACAACGGTTATCTACATAACTCTAGTCAAGATGACTACCAGAAATAAGGACGTAACATGGCAGAACACGCTAACGACAACACGTTTTCTAGTTTTTTTATTTTCTTTAAAATAAGATAACTTTATATTAAGAGAGGAAAAACATATCATAATTTGCGTCTCTGACAAACATACGTATAATGTCTTGATCCGCATGCCTTCAAGTGACGATCAAAATATAAACATTCTTAGTATTCTTGAAGCTGTAAATATTGTAAGAGGTATCAAATTTCTCCCGTGGACTTTTTTGGGGTGAGCAAAAGGGGATTTTGGCTTTGTCCAGGCTTGTGCTTTTTTTTCTGTTGTCTTTGGTTTTTATTATGTCATATCTTTTTTCTTTTGTATTTATTGCAGTGTTTTTTTAGCTAATTCTTTTTAAGGTTTCAAAAGGCTTCAATCCAATAGTTCATATTGGTGATAATAGTTTGGAGTCTTTGCGTAATTGTTCCTCGTAACAAGTGACCCCAAAAGTTTATCGTGAAGGTATCTCATGATGTACACATTCTAAATCCCTAGTGGATGTGGGTCTACCCACCTCAAGTTTGAAAATACTAGTAAAAGCCTGGAGCATTTCACTTTAATAGGGTATTTTGTTGTACAAATTCCCATTTAAAGTATTCTCTAGGATTGGGCCAACAAGCACTAGACCTTGTGTAGGGTCTATCTTGACATTGTCGAAACCCCAATAAAGTGTTCTTTCCTATTCATTTTGCTAAGGCTAGCCATGTTGAGGCTATCCATAAGCATGGTCCTTGGTACATCTATGTTGTTGCTAGTATTTTAGCCCTAGACAAGATATTTTGCTGTCTCAAATGAGAAGAAACTTTGTGTGTTGGTTTAACTTAAGTTTCTAGCATACTAGATCATGAAACAACTCCCTTTGATAGGGAAATTTGAGGATTCTTCCAAGATTCTTGTAGTCATTCATGTGTATTATTCCTCATGTTTGGATCCTTCTAAATTCTCTTACATGAAGCTAAAAAAAATCTTACATAGTTTTTTGTAGCCTTCCTCAAAAAATCACAAGAGATTTCATAAGGTAGCCTAGTATTTTTTCTACCTCCCTTGGGACTTTGGAGATACAAGGCTTGTTATCTACCTGATTATAGGCTTTTCCTCTTTTCACTAAGTGGATAAGGACCATGCTCTTCAATAAAAAAAATCTTGGAAAGTTCTTGTACAACATTATATTGCCTCTAGCCATCCTTCTAGATAGCAAACCCTTCTTAGAATGAGGGATGTAGTGCACATTCATGGTACTTTTTGGATAAAAAATATTTAGAGAACTTGGAAAGCCATGAAGCCCTATCTATTTTGTAATGGTTCTAGATTCTAAGATGAACTCTCTATCAACCAATAAAATATTTGATGGTCCCCCATTTTCAGTACCAAGACAACAAGTTGGAAAGACTATAATAGGTGTGTGCCTTATGATTTCATAGGAAATGGATTCAAACCCTGCTAAACCTCTTCTCCATAGCCTCAATGAACCCCTTGACATGGAATGATGCTAAATAAACATTTAACCTCCATAGTTAGGATTGTGAAACTTTTGATACAATCATGAGGACAAATATAGTTTATATGGTTAACAAAATTGGTATCAATTCTTCTAAATCCTAGTGGAAAGGTTGGAAGTGGAGTCTAAATACAACCTTCTGGAAATATAAATATTGACATGGATATTTTTGGTTCTCTCCACACTTTCTTATGGTTCTTATGTTAAATGAAAAATGGGATTTGAATTGATGATCTAATTATGACGATGTAGATTTCATACTATTTGGTCAACTATTCTAAAACCCAAATTGTCCCACTTTCCTAGTGTATTATTTTCCAATGCCTTTTAATAGGCTCTAGGTTGCTTCATTTGGGTCTTTCAAAACCTTGATGTCCCTTTTAGGGAAGAAACAATATTTTAAGAATTTTTTTTGGTTCTATCCTAGATCCCATAATTTATAGAACTAGATTTATGACTTCTTTGAGCCCTTCATACCATAACCCTTTTCATGCATATAGTTCTTTTAGGAAATTGGCCTTACATTTCTCACAAATTCAACTAGATCTAGCATGATTTTAGGTTGGGGATTATCTTCAACATATGAAAATATATTTAAATTTAGTTATTTGTGTCAATTATTATATTGATCAACATGTTTTTGTTCTTTCTAAAGCTATGATTTGTTCTAATGTCTTATTGAAAATTCAAGTGCAAGCTAAAAAAGTTTTACTTGAGGATACTCACTTATAAGTTCTCCTCAATAACTGGGGAAATACCCAATGTGTAATGGACAAATTTCCTCTATCCTCTTCTTCTATAGGCAATTTTCCTCATGGGCATCAACATAGAAGGATCTATTAGACTATTAGACACATAGGAAAACTTAGAGGGGGGTGTGGGGAGAATTATTTGTGCATTAAAGCGTTCAAAACCTTATTATGTATTAGTATGAATGTAGATAAATGAAACAACAACACATCCACAATCATTCACAATAGAACACCAGATTTTTACATGGAAAACCCAATAAGGGAAAAACAACAATGAGGATTAATTCACTATATGAAAACCAAAATTGATTACAAGAGGCTCACTGCTTGAAGGGCTCACTACCAAGGGATCACTGCCAAAGAAGATCACTTCTTCTGAATTACAAAGAAACCGTTATAAAGAGGTTCACTACCTTAGAGAAACTAGAGAAAACACCACAATGTCTCTTTACCATCCACAACCTTCGGCTCATTTCTTCCAACAAGTTCTGGAACACTAAATTGTAGACACCTTCGACCCACTAGTTCTGGTAGTCTTAGGCATTCTTGCTCAAACTTAGATCACAACATAGATCATACATACATCATTCCATGCCACACTCTTCTCCAAAGCTTTGAACTTACATATATATCTTTCACAACCTTGAATAACCTTCTCTAAGTTGGATACAATGAAACATATGCACCTTAAACATGCAACCACCAAATAGGTTAGCACTAAACACCTCTGTGATGGAAAGAAGTGAAGGTGAACCACATCAAGGATTAAATAGGACCCAAATCTACACTGATATGCTACATAAGGCTTCCACAAACCAGAAATCTCATTCACAAATAGTGCTAAAACACCAGGTTGGCTAAACTGGTATTATCACCATTAAGCAACCAAAATCATACTTCACCAAGATGACATTTCACAACATCTTGGAATATTCCAACACCAAGAGAATATCTAGAAACACTAGTGCAAATAGATGAAATTGAGAATACTATCATCTTGTTCAATAAGTCAAACTACCATTGATCTATAACTCATCAACCAAGCCTGTAAAATAGTTGAACGCTAAACACACCAAGGGAAGGTAGGTATAAGAAATATTAGTACATTCCCAAATCTGAAATACAAGATACTTCAACATGTAGAAATGTAGAGAAATTTCATTTCTCCCAAATATCACAAACATTCCAACACACTGCCAAACATATCTTCTGCTATTGCATGAAACTCTAGATATTGTAGACATGTAAAATGGCATAACACATATCACACATCCTAAACTATATTTTTTTATTATCAACATCACTGTGATTATCACTATTGGATATCACTTTATTAACATCATTTATCCCCCTTTTTAACATCATTTTCATCATTAACCTTATTTTCCTCTATTGATTAAATAATCTTGAATTGTTTAATTAATTCACTATGTCATCCCCTAATTTAATCTTATTCCTTCTGACTAATTAAATAAACCCAAATTTTTTATTTATGTCACTAACATACCTTATTCATCTAAATTAATTAAATTGTTATCATTAATAGTTTAATTAGGCCACTTGCCCCTCTCCAAATTTGAATAATTAAATCAATTGTTCAATTTCCCCAAATTCACTCAACATGGTCAAATAAATAAATATACCTTTATTTATTAAAGTCAAATGTAACTTGCACGTTCCTCTTAAACATTAATTAATTATTAAATTAATTAATACACCCTCACATATCTTGGTCAAATTAATACACCCTCACATATCTTGATCGAATAAATAATGGCCATTGATTTTTGAATCAATTTCCCAATCCCACTAAACACTCAATCTTATTTCTTCAATCCCGCTAATAATTCAATTTAATCCCATTGATTATTCAATTAAATTCCTTAATTGGATCAATTAGAGGAGTTAACTGATCAATCTATTTCCTCTCAACGGTTCTCAACCATTGACCATGATGTTTCATTGTTGAATCTTGATCATTCATTTGAAAATTATAAATGTATAAAACAACCTTCATCCTTCTCAAAATGATCAAATAATCTAGAGAATTTATGGAGAGGTCATTTTAAATTGACTATTGAAGCACATCAAGCAAATAATTTCATTCTAGATCACTATTACTACTACCTTTGAAGATTTTGTGAACATGGAGGCTTCATATTGATCAAGAAATCAAACATCCATTATCAATACTAATACACTCCGACATGGGATGGTAAAAATTGTATTCTTTGAATTCATTTATGTTCTCATTTAGGCTAACATTGCTTGTTGAATTGATTGCTTTACAATCACATTTCATGAGTTGGTTGGGATTCATCTTGTTTTGATTTCAATTCATTTGATTTCATTGTTGTATTCCATTGATCCATTTCCCCCTTATACATTCTGGCATGCTCAGTGGGACCTGGGTCCTTAACTCTAACATTTTTGTCAAGTTTTATGCACAGTTGCAAGTTTTGGGTCATTGACGTCTTTTGCAAGAATCACTTCTTCTAACTAGGGTGTTATTGTCTTAAAATATGAATGCGATTGTCGCTATTGTTTTGCCACTTTTCACTAAACAGAACTGCTATTGACCTAAATCTGGCTACTATTGTCAAGAAAGGTCGCTATTTTCCTTTTTTCCTTGCAAGTTCCTAACTATGGGTATTTGAACTGATATTCTAGAGCTGATTTCATCATAAACAAAGTTGTTATTGACCTAAATCCTTCCATTATCACCTAAAAAAGTTGTATTCACACTAGATATAGAGTCACTATTATAGGTAATAGGGCCACTATTGCATTATTTCCTGTGTCTGCTTCAGTTTTCCAAAGTTCTTGGATGTTCCATTTTTTTTACTTAACCCTAATGCAACTTATATTTGTTGTGCTTCAAGTTTATTTGACATTGTTGGTGTAGCTCTTGCAGGATCATGGCATATTTTTGTGGGAACAACTAATCATTTGGTTATAGAGTTGAAAAATGGTACAAGGATTTTAATTTTCAAGCATTTGTATTGAATGTTTTTAAAGTTTTAAAACATTTACATTTGGTGCTTTAAAAATGAATTCATCTTTCCTTTGGTGCACTAAAATTGAAAAACACAACTCGAACATTTATATTTGGTGCATTAAAACTTGGTTACAATCTTTGCATTTCATTTTGGTTCTAAAATTGAACATTTCATTTTAGTTTAAAATATGATTGTAGTGACAACCAATTTGTTTATGGTATTTTTTGTTTGAAGTATCAAATATTTGAAGTTGGTGCATTTAAAAAATAAATTAACTTCATTTTTGGGCCTAAAATCAAATTGCAATAAATTGTCTATTGTGTCCACCATGATTGGCAAGCCAATTGTGTATCCTCTCCCCTATGTCTTTTGACGATCTTGGGTGGTGAGAAATAGTTTGGGCTCTTTGCATCTTTTTTTTACATCCTTCCTTTATAGATCGAGTTTGCCTTGAGATACATCCCACATTGGAGAACTCAAGGTGACCCAAAGTGGATTTTCCCTTAAACCACTATATAAATAAGCTAAGGTGAAATCCAAGATTTAACTGATGAGTACCTTCCTGATAGTGCCATTTAGAAAGGGGAGGTACCCAAGTGGTATATAGCACCCCTAATAGGATTGGTTAAAGCCTTAAGTGGCTTGTTGGACACTCGCAAGGTGCCAAGTCCTCAAACAATGACTAACCACCTTATTGTAGTTACCCACCTTATTGATTGACTATGTATTGGCAACAATTTCAGTGTGAGGGATGCCGTACTGCACCCTAAATTTTTTACTCACCATATGAAATCCATTGAGATGAGACAAAAATCCCCATCTTAGCATAAGCTACTTGTAGCTTTCAAAGGAAAGGGTGATTTTGGTTATCCTTCCATGCTAGGAGGCTTATCTATCCACTCACGTAAAGAAAAAAGCGTATACACCCCTTTGGGTGTCCCTAACCTTGAGTTGAAGGAGATTCCAAGTTGTGGGCCTAAAAGTGTTACCATTGGCTTTGAACTTAGGGAAAAAAATGCTTGAAATGCTTTCAAGGTGTTATTACTAGTTAAATTGGGTTGATTTTGGCCTATCAACATTCAAAACATTACGATTGATTCATACACTTTGTTTGTAGTGTTTTATCATTTGTTGTATCTCAAAAACATTATCTCAAACATTAGACTAAACAAACATTAAAAACTTGCAAACTTATCAATCAAATTTCCATCATAAAATTGGAAACTATGAAATAGAGTCACTACTATCAAATTTTTCCACTACTATCTTAGAACTTTATTGCTATTGTTGAAAATAATTACTCTATTCGACCTAATATCTACTAACTACTGTTCATTTGATCACTATTTCTATCATTGGTTGGATGAAAATCACTGTCAAAATAAAATAGCTTCTGAAAACTTTGTCGTCTATAGTTATCTTAAAACAAAACCGCTATTGTCCTAAATTCTTACCACTATCATCCTAGATAGAAGCTACTATTGTCCTACTTACTGTCATATCTCAAAATTTGACACAAATTTCTTTCAAAATGTTGGCCTAAAAACTTTATTTAGTTAATAGGGTATGTGCAAGATCATGATGGGCCAAAAAGTGGCGATATGATGGGTATGTGGCTAGCAACTTTTTTTTACCCAAAATTGATGAAACAAAAAGGATTTTTAAAGGAGATTCTCAGATTTCTACCAATATAAATTATTCTTTACTTTGAATTTAATAAATAGTTATTATTCATTTTCTATTTTAATTATGACTAAAGTCCTAATTGATAGGCTAATTGAAAAACATCTATAGTTTTCAAAGGGTATCACATTTTTTGAATCCAAAACATGTGTCACATTCTATTTTTCACATAATATAAGATTAAAAAAAATGAATTTCATGAAGTTTTGACCAAGTTAAGGTGGTCAGACATACAAGTTTTTATATTTTTAAAAATTTGTAATAAAAAATTCATAATTAATTATTTACATAGAAAAAAATTACAAAAAAATATGCATCACATCGAGACATGAGTCCTCTACTTACATCTAAAATATTATCAAAAAATATTATCATTTTATTGTGGTTAGGGTGGTCAGACAAACACCTACTTATTTTTTCCTTGAAATTTAAGTACTACTGCGTTGAAATTTCAAATTTTCACCAAATTGATTTTCTTTTTAAAAATAAACCTCGTAGTTTAGAAACTAAATTCAATTTGCTACAGATTCTATTCTTACATATTTTTGAAACAATATAGATAACTTATTCAAATTTTTACATCAAGTAGCCTAACTTTGAATTTTCTAAATTTTTCTCCACTTAAGGGCCTATTTTTTCCATGATGATCCTGCACATACCCAATATAGAACATTATCATAACTAGACCTATCAGTCACAATCCAATAGATCACCATCCTAAACTTTGGACTTGGTTCACATAGGGTTTTTGACTATCATATTTTGGATAGAACATCAAAATCAAACTTACACCACATCCTATCAACATCACCATCAACAACCAAACATCAACCTAGTCTTGGACACATATTGAACACAAGAAATCAAATCATTATCTTTCTATTGTTTTTAGAGCAACCTTTACTTGCAACCTTATAGTGAGTTCAAGTAAAACAATCACCATATCCTCTAAGACATAGCAAAACATTTATTTGAGTCTTGTGAACTTTTGTGTTCTAAACTAGCATCAAATCAAAATATCAAACATCCACTCACACTCTTATCCTAGGGTTTGAACATCCAAACATCATAGCATCATTTATCAAACAACACCCAAAATTAGCTCATATCCTCATCATAGGGTTGAGTAACAAAATATTACCATCAAACATCAAACTTGGTCATCCAACTACCCCAACATCAATCCATAACAAACAACCAATAACCTTTGTCCAAAAGGTATACACATATTCCCTTTAATTTTCCTAAACTAAATCTCAAATCAACACACCATCCAATTTCCATAACTTGTCATTTCAAACTCACCAAGGTCTATTGTGCACATTTATGACATTCACAAGATCACAACATACAACCATCTAATCTTAAAGACAACAAAGACATGTCAACATCAATCTATTGTTAAACTCAAATCTAGTTCCACTTTATACACCCATGGGCACATCATACCCTACAAATTTCAATGATATATCAACTATGGATTCCCCTAATATTTTTTTTGGAGCATCTTGTCACATGGAAAATTTCAATCAAGGTCAAAAAATACAAGTTTATGATCAAACCATGAATCTTCATCAATCCAACATCATATTGAAAAATCAATACATCCCCAAAAAAAAACATGTCAAATCCTCACATAGTAAATTATGGGATAGATTCGTTCATGCTTCAAAATAGTCAAATGACACAAAAAAATAAAATCCATCAACAATATCAACCCCCAAATGAGCAATATCTACATCAAATCCATCAAAAAAAGGATTCATATATCATCAATAGAATGTTCTACATCAAGAAATTACACATCAACAACCTCAACAATCATCACAACAACAACAATTGTTGCCATACCATAACACCACTAAACGTGAGTACACTTCTTTAGGGGAGCCAATTGAGGTGATGTTAAACACATTAGTCCACACTAAACTTATCACACTTCCAAAATCATTATGTAGTTACAGACCTCAATTCAAAACTTAAGGGTATAATGAAAAGGCTTATTGTGAATATCACAAAGCAAAGGTCATGACGAATCAAACTATATTAAACTCAAAAATTTCATCCAAGACCTTATTGATCAAGGAGAAATGATTATTGAAGACAACATACAAGGTTCAATTACTAATAATAACATTGACAATATCTCTACCTCAAATATTGAAGATAATGATCAAGATTCATATACCAAAGACCACATTGAAGATCTCTTTACCTCACATAATGAGTTAGAAGAAATAGATACTTTTTCAAAACATGATCAAGATAATCCATCAGTGTTTAACAATGATCCAATTCAAGAAATCTTAACATTATTTGATCTCACGGTTGAAAATATTGATAAAATCTCTACCTCAATTGTTGAGGATAACACCCAAGATCCATCTACCAATGGTCATGTTGAAAATTTCTCGACATCATCCAATGAGAAAGATGACATATCTCAAGAAATTGTTCCCAAGCATGATAAAAATCCTACACCAAAGTCTAGCAATGGCCCTTTCTAAGACATATTGACATCATTTGACCTCATGGTTGGTAATATTGAAGAAATCCTTAATTCAACACTTGATCGAAATTCATTTGAAGATGAAGATAATCTTAAACCAATACCCATTCCTAAGGTAGACATTCAAGAACCCTTTGCAAACAATCCATTCTTTGAAATTGACCCATGTCAAGAGCTCGATCTGAAGCATATCAAAAGCAATTCTAAAATCATTCAAGATCAAGGATCCATGTCTTCTCAAGATCTAACAAGTCTATTCAAATCTAATACAAAAGATAACTCTAATAAAATATTAGATCAAAGATCCACATCTCTAAGATACTACAATGATTTAATGGGTATCTTCCAATCCTTATAAAATTTTACAAACAATGATCACATCCATATACCACACACGCCTATATCTACCCATCAGATGTTTACTCCTAAAGGACACGTAGATGATCTTTATCTAAAACAAGATTCATGCTTTTGACATCATTACCAAGGAACAAGAGTCTCTTACTCTCAACTTCATTAACAATGAACACGAGTCTCCTACTCTTAAACTATTTACACATGATCAAGTCATAACATAAATCACAAACATAGAAGAATCCATAAACATAGCAGAGATGGATCATGAAGAAGACTTCTACATAGATTGTGAATAAAAAATTTATCCCACATATTGAGGATCCTATCACTTATAAACTTGGATCACTTACCTTTTTTAGATCAAGATATCTTACCAATGAAGAAGCTATCACCTTTGAAGATCCACAACATAGTAGAAAAGGATTAGCACCTTGTTTCCAAGATAAATCATATCCTATTGTAAATAAAATTTGTCAACAAATGCATTATCAAGGTAGAGGATTAGGCCTACATGAACAGGGTATCCTAGAACCAATGCAAATTATTGATAATCCTAAGCATTAAGGTCTTGGTTATTCAACAATTAAGGAATATAAACATATAAGTGATACCTCTATAAGATTGGGAAAAAATTAATGTAATGCAAACATCAACATAGAGAGCATGAAAAGTCCTTATGATGAAACCACTACCAACACTACAACTAGCCATATCATGAATCATCATCCATGCATATTTAAAACCTCTAATTGAGACCAACTACAAGAAAAAAGTTATATCTGTGGTAATAGAAAAAGTATGACTTTTCCTTGCTTGATTTGGGAATAATTAATGATAAATTGGACTTAATATCACCTTGATATAGTGTTGTGATGAGTTTTACACATCCACATTAGGTTTTGAGCCCTTTTAAAGCTAAATAAAGCTAATTTTTCCTTAATTTAGTGTTGTAAAGTGTATTTATTTACACTTTCACATTAAATTTAGGAGGCTTGTAAACTAAATGGACTTAATCTAGTGTTGTAATGTGTTGTACACATTCACATGGGATTTAGGGCCCTTTTAAGCTAAATAGATCCAAATTTTCCTTAATTTAATGTTGTATAGTGTATTTATTTACACTTTCACATTGGATTTTGGGCCCTCTTACATTTATGACCTTAATATCATCATTAGTAGGCCCCTAAGACCCTATATTATGCATCCCAAGGCATATTTCAATCAAAATATCGACAAGATCAATATAATAACTTAATTTCTTCACTCCCAAACATTCTCTCTCTTCAAATAGGCCCTATGGGACCCATACGCCACAAGTGGTGTATGAGTCCCATTTGGCCTATTTTAAAGGTTTTGATCGATTAAAACTAGGTTTTAACTTCAAATTTCATGTATGTCATCCTGTGGGATCTAATTAACGAGATATTATATGGATTGCCTATATCAACAAGGTCTCAAATCATTATTTCACATAAGAAATATAAGAATTCATGATACCAAGTCAAGCACTCAAGAGTTAAGCATTCCAAGACTTCACAATATCTTCAAGAGAGCATTCAAGGTCAATTTTAAAGCATTCAAGGGTAGAATTCTTCATCCATTATTGCAAAAATCGAAGATCCATCATCATGTCAAGGTTATCAAGCTTCAAACATGTTATTGAGCTAGTGTTGTGATGTAGCATTAAAGATCCAATATTAAGCATTATTCTACACCTATTGTCAAGATCAAGATCTACATCCTTCATGGCCATTTCGTGTTGAGTTGTAGATTTACAAGACATCATTTATAATGCATCATTCAAGGTATCATTGTTCATGTTACATGCCCTTGTTTCATTGTTTCATCATTTGGTTTAATTACCTAAATGAGGTTTTACCAAGACAAACCCCTATTCACTAATAAGAAAAACTATTCACTAATAATAAACAAGTTTTTCTCCTCTTTACATATGTTATTGTAGATATAGGTGTCTTGGAGCATGAAGGATCATTGAAGATTAGGTTACAAGCTTAGAGAAAGTTGTTGAAATTGTCTCCTCATTTGTAAGGTTGTAGTCTTCACTAAAAGGCCATCTACAAATCCAAAATTAGGGTTTCAGATCTAGAAACAAAGTGGAACAAAAAGAGCAGACTTTAAAGTTCCAAAAAATCCTAACTGGACTCATACACTAATCCTAGCGTATGAGTCCTAGTTTGGGTCTTTCCTACATAGAAACCCAGATCTGGGAATGATACACCCAGATTGGCGTATGAGTCCTAATAGGCATAAATTTTGGGTTATTTAGAATTTCAGGTCTCCATTCAAGCTCTCTTAGGTTTCTAGGTGCTCCTCTATACTTTTCCAATTTTTTGTTATGATTTATTTGCATTTATAGTTAATTTAGTGAAGTTTCTTGCATCATTGAGTTCAATCATTAGATCTTGCATTTCATATAGTTTTCCAAGCCCTAGCTTGGTAGTGAACCCCTCATTAATCTCTAAACATACCTTGGGATACCCTATTGTTAAATATCTTCCTTCATTCTTCATTGGATTAAGATCTCTAAGGTGTTCTTGAGTGTAGGATGTGTGAAATATGAATCTTACCCTTGTGCTTCATTCCTCAAAGGTAGGGAGTACTATTTCCATTGTTTCAATATCAAAGAACAAAACAAGTCATTAAAGCAATATAACTAGTAAAAAAAATGGACAAAGTAAATACAAATGAATACTAAATCAAAATCAGGAAAATCATCCTTATCAAACTCCATTAGTCAAAGAAAATATGGGGCAAAATAAAAAAGGGAAGTTCATCCATAAAAAATGTCCAACAATACAAAAGAAAGATTCAAGAGCGACCTACAAAGTATATGAAGAATCTCGTCCCAATTAAATATCCATATCCATCCATCATTTATCATCCTCCCAAGTGTGGAAAGTCAAAAATTCCAAACTATCGACCAATCCATTTGAATCTCATTTCCCTAAACACATTTCACCATCCACTTTGACATTCATGATACACAAATCTCACATTGGCTGTGTCTTGGCAATGAATTTTTATCATAAGGACTCTCAAGGCACCATATCACGATGTGCACATCTAGGTAAGATTAACTTCAGTATCAACAAAAAAGATAAGAAAATTATCAAGGGTTACATTCAAGCATCCATATCTTAGAAAAAAAACTTCTCCAAGCAAGATATCATTGACACATTATGAAAACTACAACACCTATATTAGCACTAGCAACATCTACTTCAGGACCACTAGGTGGTTCAACATGAGCATAAAATCTTTCAAAAAATTAAAAAAAAGGGTATGTGCAGGATCATCATGGAAAAAATAGGCCCTTAAGTGGCAAAAAATTAGAAAAATCAGAGTTAGGCAACTTGACGTAAAAATTTGAATAAGTTATCTATATTATTTCAAAAATATGTAAGAATAGAATCTGTAGAAAATTTAATTTAGTTTTTAAACTACTAGGTTTGTTTAAAAAAAAAGAAATCTATTTGGTGAAAATTTGAAATTTCAATGCAGGTACTTAAATTTTAGGGAAAAATAAGAAGTAGGTGTCTGTCTGACCACCCTAACCACAATAAAATGATAATATTTTTTTATAAGATTTTAGATATAAGTAGAGGACTCATGTCCCGATGTGATGCATATTTTTTGTATTTTTTCCAAGTAAATAATTAATTATGAATTTTTATTACAAATTTTAAAAAATATAAAAAATCGTAATGACCACCTTAACTTGGTCAAAACTTCATGAAATTCAATTTTTCTTTTTTTAATCCTATAGTATGTGAATCATAGAATGTGACACATGTTTTTGATTCAAAAAATATGATACCATTTGAAAGTTAGAGATGTTTTTCAATCAGTCTATCAATTAGGACTTTAGTCATAATTTGAATAGAAAATGAATAATAATTACTTATTAAATTCAAATTAAAACATAATTTATATTGGTGGAAAGCTGAGAATCTCCTTTAAAAACCCTTTTCATTTCATCAATTTTGGGTAGAAATAAAGTCATCAACCACATACCCATCATATTGCCACTTTTTGGCCCACCATGATTCTACACATACCCAAATCATCACCATGATGAAAACTTGGTAAAGATGCACCTTGTGTGACATCAAAGAAAAGAAGAAAATAGTCAAGAGAAAAATCTTCCTCCAGTGAAAACCACTACAATGGCACTTTGGACAAGTACCATGATAAAAACTTGGAAAACATGTGTCGTGTAGAATTGAACATCTACGTGTGCCATTTTAGGTGGAAGCATCTCAACCTATCCATAATAAAATCCAATATTTCAGCCATCATCCATCCATATTATCTATATTAAATCCATGAACCATTCATCAACCATTTTTTCATCCAAATCTAACTTTACCTCGATCTTGGAAAAGGTTTGGTGTGCACTCCACACTTTCTTATGGTAAACATTTTCACATGGGTCACTATCATTGATCCTATCCTATCCAACATTATATGAGCTATGAAGGAATTTTCCAAAGGGGCATACTCTATCTAAACATGTTATCCTATCACAAGATAATCCTTGGCATCCTTTACATATCCATTCATCCATTCATTTATCCATGCATCCACCCATTGCATTCCCTACATTGCTAGAGATTAGGGGACAAGTACTTACATATTGCTTCAAAATAAATCTTGATCTATGTCTCCTAGCTCACATTATGATCTAGGAATCATCCAAATACTTCAAATAATCCATATTAGTTGCATCTTGCTAATGCTTCAATGTGGTATCAAAACATTCAACAATCTTGTTCCTAGCCAGAAAAAAAGTATCGATCAATCATTATCTGATCAATCAATCATCATCTTGGGATGTATCCTTCCAAATCATTATGTTGTTCCTATCTCCAAAAAACACTATCCTTACATTGTCATGTATCCTTAATAATGTTATCATTATTGACAATACTCAATCAGATCAATCGATTTGAGCCTGGCTATCAACAAGATCTCAAAAGACTATTTATATACCTACATAGATATATCTCTTTATCATTCATCCATATGATCTTTATCACAAAAAATCCAAAAATAGTTGAAAAACCATCAAAATCCAAAACAAAGTTTCCATAATAAAATGTGCATCCAACCATGGCTCAATAACTAATCAAGTGTTGAACTTTGTTGCACCATCTCTATCCATTATTTGTTTTATCCGCCTACCCAAAATAAGTGTAACCCTTTCCCAAACTAGGGGAAACCTCCTACACCTGGTAGTGGATTGGACCATTGTTAGTCCCATAACTCAAATAAAGCTATCTAAACAAAATTAAAAAAAATCTAGAAAAAATGTGAAAACCCAAAACAAAGTTGTAAAACACAAAATCCCAAAAAACATTGTAGGTTGTCTCTAGATGAGCCACAATTGAGTCAAAATAAAGTAAACTATGAGCCTCTACATGTATAACATAGGCATTTCCATCATCAATGAGCCTCCAAGGAACTAGGTCAATCCCTTTTGGTGTCCTTCTTGGTCTTTAAAATAAATTGGAAAATGTAAAAAACATTCAAATATCTTATCAAAATCCAAAAACATTTGTGAAGAGTTAGAAAAATAAAAATAGTGTCATCCAATATAGTCGAACTACAATGTCTATGTGTTCATCATGTAGGAAAGGCCATAATCGATGAGCCCCTGAGGTACTAGGTTAGTCCCTTTAGGTCCCCCTATTTGTCTCTAAATCTCTCAAAAAGAAAAAAAACAACATCAAATAACCTCAAAAGCACAAAAAAATTCAAAAAATCTCAAAAATCCTATCTTCATTATCACCTATCAACAATAAACTATTAATCCATAGTAAAAAAAACATCGCCTTCAACCATTGACAACATAATCAACAAACAAAACAAATAGTGAAATCTAAAAATTACAAGCAAAGAAATGAAATGACTAGATCATCATCAAATTGAAATGATGCTTAATTATTAACTACCCTACCTTTTGAGAATCATCATCAACTTACTGAAATATATGTGTTAACGGATAAAATATTCCTACAATAGACAACATCAATGGGTAAACATCCTGAAACATCAAAACATCTATGTCAAGTGATACAACAACATTGTTTATCTTTTTATGATCTTATCTTTTTTATTTATCTTATTGTCAAATTCCCAAGATCTCTTGAGGATGTCCATAAGGATTTAGAGAGGAAGGAATGGGGCATTGATCATTGATTTTTTGTTTGCTCTATTTGATGGATATTTTTGTAATATGACCACAACAAATACTTGCTTTGTTTTGTGTATGGAATTCATTTTGGGTTAATTTGTGTAGTGGTTACATATTAAGTACTCCATACCTTTCTATTTAACTACTCCAAAATAATTTGAAACCTCTTACCCATACACTCTAGCAAGGTTTTTGTATGTTTGGTATGAGCAAGAATACTCCTTTTTTGTAGAGTCAAAGTCCACATAATAGATATAAAGTCATCTTGGTCATTAATACCTAGGTGCATCATGTCTATTTTCTATATCAATAAGGATTGATTAAAACTACTTAGTCCTCCATGAAAGAAAAATAAAACTCATCAATGCATATAAACATTTATTATAAATGAATAACATCAATCATATCATCATCTCATCAATGTATATCATCATAGATCATGATCCATAAATAGGAATGGAATTTAGATCAAGAATCTAACACTTCTATCTATCTATATATCTCTAATCTTACTAACATATCTTTTGACTAACATTGGCATCAGCTGATCCCACAATACTAGTTTACAAATTTTGGCCAAACTGGACACTGAACTGATTTTTTCTAACTAAATCTTCACTTTTGGGCACTTATAGTAGCTAAATTGTGAGGAATTTGAAGATGATGCAAACTAGTGATTTGTGAATTTTTTTTCTGTAGATTCTAAATATAATTTTTTCAAAATAAATCTGGAATCACATTGCACTTCTTTTTCCATCTCCTTCCAAAACTAGTTTTTTTTAGTAAATACCATTTTTAAGGAGTGATGCTCACTGTATACAACATAATTTTTTTTCCATGAAGGATAAATTATATTTTTTTCGAATTTAGATTTGTAACTACGATATCCAGTGCTTTCAGGGGTATGTGTAGGATCATCATGGAAAAAATAGGCCCTTAAGTGGCAAAAAAATCAAAAAAATTAGAGTTAGGCAACTTGACATAAAAAATTAAATAAGTTATCTATATTATTTCAAAAATATGTAAGAATAGAATTTGTAGAAAATTAAATGTAGTTTCTAAACTACTAGGTTTTTATAAAAAAAAAATCTATTTGGTGAAAATTTGAAATTTCAATGCAGTGGTACTTAAATTTCAAGGAAAAATAAGTAGGTGTGTCTAACCACCTAACCACAATAAAATGATAATATTTTTATAATATTTTAGATATAAGTAGAGGACTCATGCCTCGATGTGATGCATATTTTTTTAATATTTTTCCAAGTAAATAATTAATTATGAATTTTTTATTACAATTTTTTTAAAATATAAAAACTTGTATGTCGACCACATTAACTTGGTCAAAACTTCATGAAATTCAATTTTTGTTTTTTAATCCTATAGTATGCAAAGCATAGAATGTGACACATGTTTTGGCTTCAAAAAATGTGATACTTGTTTGAAAGCTATAGATGTTTTTCAATCAGCCTATCAATCGGACTTTAGTCATAATTTGAATAGAAAATAAATAATAATTACTTATTAAATTCAAAGTAAAGCATAATTTATATCGATGGAAAGCTGAAAATATCCTTTAAAAACCCTTTTCATTTCATCAATTTTGGGTAAAAAAAAAGTCATCAGCCATATACCCATCATATTGCCACTTTTTGGCCCATTATGATCCTGCACATACCCTCATTTGGTTTCATAGTGTTTTATTGAATATTTTTCCTTAATCAAGTTTTGAATTCAAACCAATTACAATTTAGACATAGGTAGATTGTATACAACATAACCTTTTTGGTATGTATCAAATTTCAATTTATGTATTTTTTGTTGGATCGATGACTTCAATATCTAGTGCATTGATATTTTTCAATTTTTTTTTGATAATCTGCTATTTTTCCACATGTGCAGAACAAACAACTTGATTTTTAGTGAAAAACCTACATTCACAAGAAATAAAAAATAAATATAATAATAAAATTAAATTTATTTAAAATTATACTTTTTGGGAAGCTTATAATAAGGACTACATACAAAAAATAAATTTTAAACGAATTCATCTGATCCCCCAAAGGGTAAATCAAAAGTTGTTTTTTATCAATATTTTGATAGGAGTAAAGGATACTCTGTTATAGGAATGGTTTAAAACTAGCGGGGTTCTATCCAAGGGGGTTTGATCTAAGGTGGTTCAATCAAACCCTCTTTAGTTAGAATCATTTAAATGGAAATTTTCAAGGCTTAAATCATTATATTTTCTAAAAATATATGATTTCAGCAAAAATCAGGATCTCCTAGAAATTGTAAACCAGTATTGTGGGATTACCCCATCTTGCATCACAAAGTCATTAGTACCACATGCACCCTACATCCACAAACTCATCAATGTGTATCATGTTCATCATATAATAAAACATTATATTTCATCGCATAATCTATCATATACATGTATAATGTTGCAAATATGAGCTAGTTTGGTGGTGTTGTCATTGATGGTGTTGTAGATGTGTTGTATGGGTGAGTTTCCAAGTGCTTTTGAGAAAATTAGATAAAGAAGAGAAGTCAGTGTTCAGAATGTGCTCTAGTATGTGATCCACGTTTCTCCTGTGTTGATCCTATGCTTGTGTGGATCTGAAGGTTTGCTAATTGTAATCTCGTGGTAATGTACATGCTATGTTTCAACTTCTGGTGATATGGTACATGGAATTTGTGTTCATCGGTATGTGGACTGTCTGGCAAGTATTGATTTTTTGTGGATTGGGAGAAATGTTTTTGCTCCATAGTTCTCCACTATTTAGTTTCAGATAGTGTGGATCTAGGATATGTCTTGTGAAGGTCTTTCCTATGCTTTAGCGAAGAGGTTTGGAGTTTGGTAATAAGGAAGTCATGTTTTAGTATTCCTGTATGAGTTTGCATAGCCCAGATTGACTGGTGAAAAGAATTCAATGATTGAAGTATGTTATTTTTGTTGTAGATGTATTTGGAAGTTTCTAAGATGTACTCTCATGTATATTTAGGCATTATGCAGTGTCCGTATGTCATCTTCTTATTGGGAAGCATGTGCATCAATGTTTGTCTATGTTTTCATTAGGTTTGGCTAACTTGTTGTTTACACTTCATTCGAGGAATATAATTTAAATTGATCAAGCGTGGAGAAGACTTAAGAAAATAATTTTATTGGTCCACTCTTATTCCTTTCCACCATAGGAATTTTAAGCTTTCGACCTAATTTTAATTTATGAAATGTTGTTTTGTGGCTAGCCCTAGTAAATGTTTCTAAGGTTGAGAATGGTATAAAAGCAAGTTGAATTGTGAAGAGTTGTATGACAGTGTGATGCAAAGTGATGAAAGTAAGCCACAAATCATAAGAGCAAAAGTGTGTGTGCGAGTTGTGTTGAAGATAGTGAGACAAGGGATTTTGTAATCCTACAAATGTGCTTTAATTGTAGTGGTAGATCTTTTATTATCTTATGTATCTATAGGCAGTGAGCCTCCTTGTTGGATAGTGAGTCCTCTCTTGGACAGTGAGTCCTCTTTTTGGTTAGTGAGCCTTTTTCTATAATATTTATATTGTGAGTTAACCCTCACCGTGCTTTTTCCTTTAATGGGTTTTGTGCCATATAAAAAAGGACCCTTTGCTTGACATGGGATTAATTCATGATTAATTGGACTTAATGAGGTCTTAATCTAGTGTTGTGAGTCATTTTATGTGTCCACACTAGGTCTTGGACCCTTGCAAATCAAATAACATGCTTTTAATGTCGTCTTGTAAAATAATTTCACGCTTTTCTAAACTTAATTAACCTATTTCTCCTTAATTCAACATTATAAAATCTATTCAAATGCATTATTACATCAATCTAGAAGGTTATTAATGTAAACTTAATGATAAACTAGTCTTGTAGTGTGATTTGCACATTCACATTGGTTTTTGTGCCCTTATAGTCTATGTGGACCTAATTTTAGTGTTGTAAAGACTATTTAATCACAATTTCACATTGATCTATGTGTCCTAAGCCCTATTTGACATTTACATCATCATTAATAGTCCCATATTAACCCATATTGTGCATCCCAAGGCATAATTTGATCAAACAACCGACATAGTCATCATATAAGCTTAATTTTTTTACTTCTCAACATTCCAACAAGCAAAAATGACCCTTGTGGGACCTATTCACCATTAGTGGTGAATGAGTCCCATTTTGAGTCATTTTTAGGGTTTAAGCGGGAAAAATTAGGTTTTAAGTTCAATTTTTCTTCGTGTCGGCCTGTGATGAGGTATCATTAGGTACTAGGCACAATTGTCTATAAATAAATGCTTTTATCCTCATTTTACATCTAACAACCCAATTCATATTCATTCTTCATTAGTCATCCATCAATCTTTCATTTCAAGTCAAGCAAGCTAGGGTTTCTCTATTAGAAGTCATCAAGTTAGCTTTCTAAAACATTCAAGGGCTGAATCTTCATGTATTGCTGTATAATTTCAAGATCATTCATCATGGCAGGGTAATTTATTCTATTTTTCATGTTTCATTCCATTATTTCATCATTTTGGTTTAATTACCTAAATAGGGTTTGACCAAGGCAAACCCCAATTCCCTAACATTCAAAATTTTGTCTTCTCTTCTTGTGTGTTTGTAGATTTAGGTCCTTTGGAAGCTTGTGAATCATTGAATATATAGTTGCAAAGTCATTCAAGTCATCTCTTCATAATTCAAGTCAAAATATCAACAAAAAGTCATTTTCATGCATGAATACGATAGTTTAAGAAGTAGACACCTATGGGAAATCAAAGTGCAGATCAGAAGCTTTAGAATCCACCTTTGAAAATTCAAAAATTCAAAAGTGGACTGATTCACCATGGGTGGAAAATGAGTCCCACTCTAGGGTCAAATTTTGGTTTTCTGTATTTTTGGATACCCTTTTGTCTGAAACAGGCTTTGGTTTAGTTTTGCAGAACTGGGACCGATTCACCAAAAATGGAAAATAGTCCCACTGAGTGTAAATTTCAGCATCAACTCAAAAAAAATTTTTAGTCTCCTTCAAGATCCTAGGTGCACACTTTTAGTTTTATGCATTTTTGTTACAGTTTGTTATTCATTTCTAAGTGTTTTTGCATATCATAATATGTTTTCAAACATAGTTCTATTTGCACTTTTACATTCATTTTCATTCATTTAGATTAGTCAATTTCATTTAGTTAAGCTCATTTACATCATATCACATAGCACACATCCTAATTTGAGTGTTACATAAGCATTTTGGACCTAAATATCTCTTGTTTTAGGGAAAATCCCTAGAAGTGTAAGAGCAAGCATTTAGGTTCCCAAAATCTATGTTACATTTTGGTGAACCTAACTTTTAGAATACTTTCTTGTCTGATTTTGGAGTCCTTTATCATAGATCGAGGCTTGCATTAGGATTTGCACATTTCATTTACATGATAGGTGTTAACTTTTTCATTCATAAAAAGTGCATAATAGGTTGCCTTTTTGCATTATTCATCATTGAAAATCTCTAAAATTCTACATGTTTCATTTAGACCTGCATCATAGCATTTTGAAAACATACAAATCAGTCACAAAGATCTAAAAATCTTGAAAAAGGTCCATATTGGGACTTATTTGCCACCCTAGGCGAATCAATCCCTTTTGACCCCTGAAACAACACTTTACAAAATTCAAAACATTGGTTTTGGGCTTCTATTTGGTGCCTTAACCTATATATATCAGTTAGTTGCATTTATGTAGCATGCATTTCATCAAAACTAGTCTAAATTAGCTCATTTCATACATAGTTTAAATTTCACATTTGCAAATTCTCATATTATTCCATAGCATAATCAATGAATTGTTCTTTGAAAATTGCATTTTATTTCAATCTTTTATTTTGCATCTTGAGTTAGCATAGATTCTTATTTCAAAATGTTAGTTAATAAGCATGATTGTCATTTCTTCATTGCAAGTTGATATTATGAGAGTCTCTTAGTGCAAACAAATGAAAGTGTTAATGCTTGTCTTAAACTTACATTCCCTCCTATTTCTCCTATTTGTGCGGATGATGTGGTAGAAGAGTATACAAACATAGATGCTCATGATGATCATGATTGTAATACCTTTCCTTTTAGTGATGAAGGTATCTTGGCAAAAGAAGATACACTCATTGAGAATCATGAGGCTCTTGTTTTTCCTTCTCCTCATCCCCTTTGGGAGGATATTTTGACACAAGAAAATGAAATCATAGACACATTCTTAAACATCACTTTCCCTACTTTCCATTGTGTAGATAACTTTAAGCAGTCACATGAGATTGTAAATAATGAGGATGATAGATTGGTCTTAAATAATCAAATCTTTAAAGTCTATAACAACCCTCTTTATGATCCTTGCCCTACTTATCCTATTTTGGAAAACATTACAAAACAAAACAATGAAGTCATACATGATCATGATAATCAATTTTTTTTTTCTCATAGTATCTCTCCTAGTTGTGACGAAGATACTATGTTGTTAGAAAAAATAACCAATGAGAGTCATGATAATCTTAGTTGTCCTCTTCTTCCTATGAAAAACTTTAGTGACCAAAATAATTCCTTCATTGATTATCTTCATACTTGTGATGAAGCTACTTTGCAAAATTTACCCTTAGATGAACATATTACAAGCTCTCCTAGTATGGTAGACAACATGGAATGAGAGAATGTGCCCTTAGAAACACCTAACAATCAAATACAATCTTCCCCTAATCTCCCCACTATCAATAATCAAACACATTCCACCATTAATAAATCCCTTGGATGTGATGAAGTTATTTTGAATGAACTACACCTTAATTGTCATGCACATGTGGTTTTTTTTTCTCCTAACAAATCTCCTTCTAGGGAGGATAATATAACACAAGACAAAGATAATATCCCCTTCAAATACAATAAAAAATATCACTTGCTAAGGGATGTTACCAATATTCAACCTCAACTCACCCTTTATCCTCCTTCACATAAACCTTCACCCAAACCAAAACTTACCCTTTACCCACCTTCACATTCACTTCATCCTTCCAATAAAACTAAACTTACCCTTTACCCACCTATGCATCCCCTTCATCCCTCTAATGTATTGCAGTAATCTAGTACTGATACTATTGCTCATACATATAACACTCAAAATAATCCAAAACTGCCACAACCAATTCCACCATCATTACATTTACCCAACCTACCTAGTGCTCCTCATTATAACCCACCTACAAAGGAGTATGATCTTGTTGAACACTCAAAGAATACTCCTACAAAAATTTCCCTTTTGGATTTACTTTAGACCTCACCAACTTACAACACTATTCTTAAAACAACCTTACAACAAATTGCACCTCCTCATGGTACAACTTTGAATGATGTGGAAACTTTAATTCATAAACTGACTCAAACTAATCTTGACATTACTTTTCATCAACATGAGCTCCCTTCTTTGGAGTTGTGAAAACAAAGTGAGGCTTTCGTGATTATTTCTCAATACAAATGGATAGGTATAAAAATGACTTTTATCGACAATGGTTTTACTCTTAATGTGTGTGGTGTGAGTCTCCTTGATCACTTAAAAGTAAAAAAATCACAAATAATACCTAATTCCACCACTATTCAAGGATTTGATAATACAACAAAGCAACCGTTTGATATAATCACTTTACCTATTATGTTTGGGATGGTTACTTTGAAAATTGCTATTCATGTCATGCCTTATGATCTTTCATATAACCTTCTTCTAGGCTGATCGTGGATTCATGAGATGAATGCAGTTCCTTCAACCCTTCATTGTATAATGAAATATGTCAATAACAATAAAATTTATCAATTTAAGCAGATCCTGAGCCTGAAAGTTGCTTGCAACTTGAAAAAGGAGCTACAAGTCCTCTAAAAACATTGATTCCAACATCCAACATAGATCCTCTTGAAATTGAACACAATGATGAGGAATTTCCATCTAAATTATTTGATGATTATTGGGGGTCCTTAGACTTCACACCCTCATTTATGGGAAAATACATATTCACACAAAAGAAAGATGAGAAACAAAAACAACCAACCATCATGTCAATGCACAATTAAGATAACCTTTCACAAGCATCTGCCTCAACCACTTTCAACAATGCCACAAATTCTACAATACCCCTTGATGAACACAACAACCAACAACCCCCTAATTCCAAAATACTAAAGAAGCTTTATGGAAAAGGGTATGACTTCTTGAAACAACTTGGATATAATGGAAAAGGCTGTGGTGCTAGAGGGCAAGGTATCCACAACCCTATAGAGCTTAACACACAACAAACGACTCATGGTCTTGGTTATTCTCCTTCACTCAACATAAATACTATCCCACCAGACTCTTCCAAGCTTCTTCCTTATTCACATAAATAACCTTAGTTGCTGCTCCTTGCCTTGTAATAGTTGAAGGATAATCACATTCTCACTATTACATGCCTTGCATCCATCGCAAGGGGCAACATACTTCCATCCACTTTAGGCTCACCCTTGTCCTGCACTAAGTGGGGGCCAAAGGGTTAGGAAACCTTCTCCCTTGTATGTCACTTGTTGTTGTCTCTATCAACTACTCATTAACCTTTCATGAACATATTAAGAGCAAGCTTGGGATGTGGATGACATGTCTTAAGATTGAATCGCATGTAACATACTTCCCTCTTTCATGACGTAGCTTATCAAAAACATATGACTTGACATAGGGCTTTCCAAGTCAGTTCTCATGTTTTCTTTCTCTTCTACTTTAAAGTAATTGCTCAAAAAATGATGTGTAGTAATTCCTTTAAAGTGGGGGGCATACATTACCATAATTATTTTGCATCCTTTCTTCTTAGTGTAGCCTTGTTTATGTGATGCGTTTGTCACTTTTTGGATGACACTGGGTGTGATGTCCTTCATAAGTGTGATCTATCTCAGCATATTACATTCCTCTTGGTGGTTTGATGCGATGCACTACATCCCCTAAGTTGTGGATATACTATCCTTTGATTGGTCCTCTCTTGGAGACATTAGACATAATGTTCCCTAAGTGACTGACCTTGCATAAATTGAACAAGACTCCTTCAAACATTTTACATTTTTACATTTTGTTTTGCATTTCTTGGCCACCTTGCATAACACAACTTGCATGCTTGTAGTACCATATTGTTTTAAGCTTAACATTTACATTTCCTTTGGCTTTGTGGCACCTTGTTAAAGTTATCAAGCGGTATAAATTTAACATGGTTAAGCGGGAAGCCCAACTAGAGGCATGAATTTCCCCATAGCCACCTTTTTCTTTGTGAGTGCATACCAACTAGTGTATGTATCTTAGTTCTTTTTGGGATTTCTCACCCCACGGATGACCAAAAGTTCTGTGGTCCCAAAGTGAGTATGTTTTGGCCCTTCTCACCCCAAAGACAACTTGAAGTTCTGTGGGCCCAAAGTGAGTACATCTTTTTCATCTTATCTCTCTTTCTATAATACCTTTACATGATTTTGTATTTTGGGGGCTCGACGTACATGTGGATCTCTCTTGAATGTCTAATTTAGTGTGAGTTTGAAGTATATTCATCCTCTCACTAAAAGTGGGGGCTAAATGTGTCATAGAAAAAAGCACCCTTTCCTTGAAATGGGATTAATTCATGATTAATTGGACTTAATGAGGTCTTAATCTAGTGTTGTGAGGCATTTTATGTGTCCACACTAGGTCTTGGACCCTTGCAAATCAAATAACATGCTTTTAATGACGTCTTGTAAAGATGTTGTAAAGTCTTGTAAAGGAATTTCATGCTTTTCTAGACTTAATTAACCTACTTCTCCTTAATTCAACATTATAACATGTATTCAAATGCATTATTACTTTAATCTAGAAGGTTCTTAATGTAAACTTAATGATAAACTAGTCTTGTAGTGTGATTTGCACATTCACATTGGTTTTTGGGCCCTTCTAGGCTATGTGGACCTAATTTTAGTGTTGTAAAGAGTATTTAATCACACTTTCACATTGATCTATGTGTACCAAGCCCTATTTGACATTTACATCATCATTAATAGTCCCATATTAACCCATATTATGCATCCCAAGGCATAATTTGATCAAATAACCAACATAGTCATCATATAAGCTTAATTTTCTTACTTTTCAACATTCTAGCAAGCAAAAATGACCCTTGTGGGACCCATTCATTGTTAGTGGAAAATTAGTCCCATATAGGTGGGACCCATTCACCATTAGTGGAAAATGAGTCCCATTTTGAGTCATTTTTAGGGTTTGAGTGGGAAAAAATAGGTTTTAAGTTCAATTTTTATTCATGTTGGCTTGTGATGAGGTATAATTGGGTAATAAGGCACAAATTTCTATAAATGAGTGTTTCTATCCTCATTTTACATATAACAACTCAATTCATATTCATTCTTCATTAGTCATCCATCAATCTTTCATTTCAAGTCAAGTAAGCTAGGGTTTCTCCATTAGAAGTCATCAAGTTAGCTTTCTAAAACATTCAAGGGCTAAATATTCATGTATTGTTGCAGAATTTCAAGATCATTCATCATGGAAATGTAATTTATTCTATTTTTCAAGCTTCATTCCATTATTTCATCATTTTAGTTTAATTACCTAAACAGGGTTTGACCAAGGTAAACCCCCATGCCCTAATATTCAACATTTCTTCTTCTCTTCTTGTGTGTTTGCAGATTTAGGTCCTTTGGAAGCTTGTGGATCATTTCAGATCTAGTTTCAAAGTCATTCAAGTCATCTCTTCATCATTCAGGTCAAAATATCAACAAAAGGTCATTTTCAGGCCTGAATATGATAGTTTTGGAAGTAGACACCTATGGGAAGTCAAAGTGAAGATCAGAAGCTTCAGAATCCACCTTTGAAATTTTAGAAATTCAAAAGTGTACTGATTCACCATGGGTGGTGAATGAGTCCCAATCTAGGGTCAAATTTTAGTTTTCTACATTTTTGGATACACTTTTGTCTGAAACTGGCTCTGATTCAGTTTTGCAAAACTAGGACTAATTTTCCTAGAATGGAAAATGAGTCTCGCCAGGCATAAATTTAAGTATTAGTAAAATTTTAAAAGAAATTGATAGTCTCCTTCAAGATCCCAGGTTCACACTTTTAGTTTTATGCATTTTTGTTACAGTTTGTTATTCATTTCTAAGTGTTTTTGCATGACAATGTGTTTTCAAACATACTTGTAATTGAACTTTTACATTCATTTTCATTCATTTAGATTAGTCAATTGCATTTAGTTAAGCTCATTTACATCATATCACATAGCACACATCCTAATTTGAGTGTTACATAAGAATTTTGGACCTAAATCTCTCTCCTTTTAGTTGAAAAAGCCTAGAAGTGTAAGAGCAAGCATTTAGGGTCCCAAAATCTGTCACAAGTTTTCCACATAAAAATATGGTGTTCATTGTGTTGATTTAATTTCTATTATCTAAGGTTCATGCTTATGTTTTGTTGTTCCCTCAGCACACACAACTTGTTCGGAACGGGGACCCTCTTTTCTTTCACTTTGTCGAGTCAGTTTTTGTTGCTGCCTCATTTTGGGTGCCCTTGTTTTCAGTTTCCTAAATGGTCAACGTACCTTCAAAGCCTCATCTTGAGTTGAACATGTTTCATCTCCTCTATTTTATCTAAGTCCTGGTGCCTTGTGGTGTCTCCTTGGCAGTTTGCCTCTACCAGTGGCCTTGGGGCCTGGCAGGTCTGCACCACCGGGTTTCCCCCTTGTGTTTTCCGTTTCAACTAGTAGAAGGTTTTTTCCTTCCCGAACCATGGAACCCGGTTCCCTATTTTCTATTAGTTAAAAATTATGAAAAATTTGGGCTACTTTCGAAGCCTCCAGGCCTGACCATTCAGACTTCCACGTCCGAAGTTCCTTGCTGACTTTGCCGTTCTCGACGACAAACTACAGACGACACTTCGCCCTTCGGTCACCGCCGATGGTTTATGAACAGAATTTTGGAAGACGGTGGACCTACGATATCTTCCCGCCCTTTGGCCCCTGACATCCCCTTCCTTGGCTATTTGCAGAGTAATATTAGAGTGGTCACTGCCTCGTGTCTTTTTGGCATTCAGAACCTAGACATCCGGCCGCCGTCCACGAATTTAAACTCACCAACCAATTTGCTTGTTGTACCTGTATTTAATGAAGCTATTAATGGTAGGAGGGGGTATAAATATCAGGCCTCGACCTATCATTTTCACTTGTCAGGATTGTAGAGGAGGTTAAAGCGCTTGCCTAAAGAGTTTGTTTCCTTCGTGGATTGCCACCCTCACGCCCGTTGCCTTCATTTTTTGATCCTTGGTGGATTTAGCAGATTGGCTCATTAGAATTCTGAGGTAGGTTCACCTCTTCCCCTCCTATGAGGTTTTTTTCATAATTTTAAAGCACCCAAAATTGAATAACATGGACTAAAATGCATTGGATAGGTAGATAAAAGCAACACCTAAAAAACCCATGGCTTGGAATCGTCGAAAACCTCCAAAATACCCTCGAATCCACATCCTGAGATTAACCTTGTCACGACTATTCTTCACCTAGGGGTGTTCACATCCTTCGGGCCTGACTCTTCCTTCCACCACCAGTAAAAACCTTATTAAAATTTTCTACAAATATTTGTATCTTCTCCCAGGCCTGGCTCCTCAGACTTCCGTGTCTGAAGTTCTACCAAGTGGTTTCCATTCACAAAACATCAGAGTGACCTCGTCTTCCTAGCCCTTGGAGCCTGCCTTTCAAATTGCCGTCCAGTGTTTTCACTAAGGGTAACCTTCCATCATGACCCCAGGTCCTGGTCCATGAACTTTCGTTTGCTGACTTTCGTTGCTGCTTCACCCAGTTGAAACTACCGTCTAATGATGACCTTCTGCCACTCGGGCCCTGAGCCCTTGTTTGCCATGGAACATAGCATTAAAACTCAGATGTCCTCACCTTGGTCGGGTTCTGGCCTCTAGAATTCTATCCGATGCCCACCGCCCCCCTAACGGTGAAATGATCTCGCCTTCTTGACCTTCGGGCTCTGCCTTCCTGTTCGTCAAGAGAAACTTCAAACAAAAAAAATAAAGTCTAAGCTTGATGCCGGGTCCAGTTCGCGAGGCCGCTTCATCTTGATCTTCGTTCCCAGATTTCTGTTCCAAAATAGCATAACATCAGCAGCTTTCCACCTTCCCGGTCCCAAAAAACCAACCATCCTTTGCCTTTTCAGGCCCTGGACTTCAGAATTTCATCTCCAAAACTCTGTTTTTGACCTACAGAGTCAGGCAAAGAACCCTTGACATCTTTTCGGCCTTGTACCTCTAGATGCTCCTAAAATGATCCAAATAACCCCAAATTTGAAATCTAACCTCGACCCACGTGCCTAAATCTGGTCCCCTTCAGCAAGAGCCCCTCAAACCACCAAGATTTGAGGTCAGGAAATAGCTCGGATCATGCTACCCATTCGCGTCTCCAAAAAAAAAATTCTGCTAGGGAAGTCTAACCCTCTAGGCCCGGATTGTCCGAGGTTCCTACAGTAAATGGCTAACGGTATCTTGAAGTAAACATTTGATTTCATTAGTCATATATTGTCTAAATTGGATTTTGACTAACGTTCATGCCTTTTTAATCAGTTGTACTCATTGTGTCTATGCTTGCAGGATATATGGAATTGGGTGCAAGGCTGTCAGAGGGGACTGCTGAGAAGGAAAAAGGAAAGAAATCAGGAAAAACTCCTCGTGGGAAGGAGGATAAAGACCAAATGAAGTTCCAGTTCCAGGGTGAACCTCTATGATCAAAAATCACCATGAACTGGAAATAAATCACAAACACTAATATTGGCCAAGTTGATATTGATGAGTTTACGCAAAGGGTTAGAATTCACCCGAAGACTCACAATGCTAGGTTAATAAGGCAAAGCGGAATTGCAAAAGCTGGGGGCTTCCCCCCATCTCTCATTGCCCCTGAGCTAGTCATGGGCTGTTTGTAGGCCTATCAACCTGAGACAAGGACCATCGTTGATAGAGATGGTAATATTCTAGCTGACATGTCGGCCAGGGGCATTACAAAGACCTTCCACATTCCTACCTTTGAAGAGATGGAAACCCCCACCATAGAGGAATGTAAGGCGGCATGGGATGACAACCCGATGGGCTGCAAGAGACTAATAAATCAGCATTGGCTCAAGGAAAAAAGGGGTAGCCCTGCGAAAGTTCCCCAACAACTCTTTCATTGTGATTTCCATGAAGACTACCATGACTTGGTCACCATGCTGAGCCAGGTAATGGGCCTACCCACTGCTGCATTCTTTCAAGAATGGATGGTTTACTTTGTAGAGCAGATCCTCCCTGGGAACAAGGATGTCACCACAAAGGTCTTGTTCTACTAGGGCGGCATGATAAGAGACTGCTTCTATGAGCAATTCATGAACATAAAAAAGAGCTCCAATTTCTACATGACCTCCTATCTAGTCTATTCACTGGCATAGTAGAGGCAGTATAGTGGACTATTTGTAGCACCCGACGAGGAGCCAGGGAAAAGATTGAAAGTCTATGATAGACATCCCTAGCTCCAATTTAGAAATTTTAAGAAGGAATATTGTAGGGTCAATGATGCCTTCATTGGTCACGTCATCTGACTACTCAGAGGGGACTTTGAGAGGAGGGTCTCCTACAGTGTGCGGGCGTTCCTAAAGTAGTACACTTTCCTATTCCTTCAATTCCCTAAGTTTACCTACATTTGCACCTAGGGTTTCACTGAAAGGTTGAATAGGCTACCCCAGTACCCCAATGACTGGACTATACTATTAGAACTCTCCTGGCAGCTGCAACATGTGCACACTATCCTCAATAGCAAGCATTTGGCAGCTGTCTCTTATCCCTTGACCCTCAGTCGGGGCATGTACAAACTGTAAACTTCCTAGTGTGCTGGGAATTCAAAAAAGGAACTGGTGGAATACGACTTCCAACTACACACTCCTCGCCCACGGATGGACCCGTATGGGCATGTAAGAAAGGCGCTATGACCAGAGTACGCCCACTTGATTCACGTTGAGGATTTTTGGGAAAATTGTTAGGATGACAAGGAGGTGCGCACTAGGAACTACATCAGAATGACTGCATACTTCATAAGAAGGGTGCAATTGTTCCCTATACCAGATCAAGTCGAGGAAGATGAGGGTACCATCATGGATCCCCAGTATAATGCAGTCACCAATTTACCACTACCTGCAATTGATTGGAATGAATAGGAGATCGATGACCTTGACATCGTGACTAAACCCATCGTGGCCTGAACCGAAGAATGGGTTAAAGGACAAGTGAGCCGACTAACACAATAAGGAGTGGTCTTGACATATGAAGGGCTAAAGAGTGAGCCCAATGCCACTGAAGATGTCACCGCCACAACTTAAACATGCGGGACATCCAAATCTCCTCCAATCACCAGATCTAAGAAGAGGAAAGAAATAGAAATGGAGCAGTCTCCAAATCCCAAAGTATACACGAGGAAAGATTCAAGAGGCTCACCTTCTAAAAGGCTCAAGAAAACAGGAGGTACCATGGAGCAACCCGTAATCCAAGAGGGTAAGGAAAAAAGGACAAATCAGTTAGAACCTCTTTTGGCTCTCCCTGTCTCGACTGCCCCATCATCTGTCTCCTTGGCCATAGTCACCATATCCCCGCTGGCAGTAGAAATCTCAGTCCATCTTGCCCCTTCACCTTCAGTCAAGCCTGTAATAGTGATTGACTCTTCCTTCATAGTAACTACCCCTCCTTCCTCCGCTGCCATGTCACCTACTACATCACTCCCATTAGCCACAGTGATGGTGCCAATATCCACTCCCACCTTGCCTGAGGCCTTCTCGAAACATATGTAGAATCTCCCTTCCGAGCTCTCCCAGATCCTTATAGACTCCACTCTTCAAGTGGCCTTAGCATAGGTCCTTTCTATTGCTAAACCTTCATAGCCTCCAGCAAGACCACCAACTATGGAGGCCACCATATTAATCTCCGAGGAGTGGGAGAGATGGGAGCAAGGGGCCTTGAAGCCATTTGAAGAGGAAGTCGACGAATACCATGAACACCCAGAGTATGAACATTGGACAATTGATAGGGTGGCCTACGAAGAGGAAGGAATAGGCTCTTTTGAGAGTAGGGATGAGGAGGAAGATGTTAGTGGAAGGGTCATCATACAAACCTTCAATAACGATCTCGAAGAAGAGATGGCCCGACAGTTGAAACACAATGAAGAAGAGGTAGAAAGGCCACCTCTCAGAGAAGGGTAGGAAGGCGACAAAACAATAGAGATTGTAGAAACCCCTGTTGGGGAAAAATAGCTAGAGATTGTGCCACCTCCTCTTACCGAAGAAGAAAATAGAGAAGAGAACTAGCCTGAGAGGTACATGTGCAAGGGCGAACATACTGAAGAAATAAAAGAAAAGGAGACTAAGGTAGAAGGAAGTCCCCGAGGATAGTTGATTACTAAGCCTTCTGTCAAATGCCTCACATTTGCTGTAGATTTTTATGAGGAAGAAGGGGACAGTAACAAGATGAAAGGTACACAAACGGAAGGCCTGATAGGGAAGGGTGAAGGTGATTAAGAGCCATCAAAAGAAGAATCTGCCATGCCCAAGTGGTTGGAAAGATAGCTTGAGAAGAGGACTCTCTCTCCTAAGGATCCAAGAGCAAGGCTAGAGGCTATCCTAGCCTAAGCACAAAGCTCAACTAGAAAGGAGAAAAAGCCTAAAGTGAGATCCAAAATAATGATGGATTCTTTTGGGTCCCGAACCGCATAGATAGTGATGACCGTGCTAGGCCAGGTTGGTATAAGCTACAACATTTCCACCATCAACTTGGGGACTACTACTAGAGAGAAGAAGGTATGGCACCTTGAGGAGTCAGTGGCTATAGTGGTGCACCTGATAAAATAGGACAAGGTCTCGAAGGATGAACTTAAAGCATAGGTGGCCGCCTTAACGAATTACATCCAACAATGGTCTTTAGTGGATGGAATGCCTACCACATCTGTGACACCACCCCAACTACTGTCCAAAGAGAAAATTGACAAGTTGGAGAAAAGAAAGAACTTGGACAAGACTACAAAGAGCTAGTTCCGACGGGTCCTAGATACGTTGGGAACATGGGTATTAGCTGGGCTATTAGAACGGTCAACAAGTTCTTGGATCTGTGAAAATATTTGGAGAGCATGATGAAGCTCTACACTGACTTCCCTACAACATACAACTCCACCTATCCAAAGATTGAGGCCATCCTCCAATTACCAAAGGTCAGCTGGGAAAAGGAGCTCGCGTTCAAAGGAGACAATCACTGGCTGATGGATGTGTGGATGTGGGATTTTGGCAATAGAAAGGAAAGGTTGGAGCAGATAATGAGTAAGGTGGATCCAGACATCAAATATGTCAAGGAAATTAGAGTAGAATGTGCTCAATATCTCAAGCTGATGGCAGAGTATGATATGCCTGCAATGTAGATGGATCCAGAGAAGGTAAAGCCTTACTTTCAGAAGAAGATGGAGGATAGGATGTCTAGTGTAATAACGATGGAATTCATGAGTTTCACCGCCTATGCCTTTGACCAACCAGAGTTATTCAGGGATTAGGGCATAAAGTATGATGAAGACTAGAATTTTTTTGAAGATAATACAAAAGAATGGAGTTACCAGATGCTGCGGTATGAGATCATTGAGGTAGACAAGCTCCAACCAGTTATTCTAAAATTAATGGAGTATGGAGCTTCAAAGAAGTAGGAGGACAACCCTATTATAAATGAAGAGCTCCTAAAGGAGTAGCTACAACAAAAGAGCAATCAACAAAAGACAAGATGCTACAGTGCCGACACTAAGTGACAAAATAGGGAAAAGACAAGGATGTATTTTTAAATTGTAATATATTGGGGGTAGGTGAAAACCTATTTTGTAATGAATATTAGCCACATAATGGAAATCAATCTTGTCTATTCATTTAACTTTTGGGGTACTATAAATAGGGGCCTCCTATCATTTTCAAAGGGAGTTGAGTTGTTGTAAAGACATGCTGCTAAAATTTATAATGAAAAAATATTGACTTGGTGTATTTTCTAGTTTCTTCACATGTTTCATGGTTCAATCTCCATTGCTAGATGCATTAGTTAGATTCACATTGTTGTTTTAGCTAGTTTTATCTTTGCTTTGATATATTTTAGTCATGTTGTTATGTGATTATAGAATTTATGTTGTGTTGATGCCTCCTAGCCCATACTTTTCATTGTTTGCTACTGGTAAATGGCCTTGCAAAGCTAGCCTGGGTTGAAATTTAAAGATGCTCTTTGAATCTTTATCTTTATTCATGCATATAAATGGTGGATGAATGGTAAAATATTTGCAGACCTTTGAAGATAGCACATATTTTACGATATTGTAGATTTCTTGGTTAAGTGAAATCCTGTTTGAAGGGAGCTGTCCATAGTAGAACTTCCATGATCACTATTCATAATTAGTTATAGATCCAAGAACCTTCCCTCTTCCTTTCTCTTTTCCTTTTTTTAGAAGTATCCTATGCTAAGGTTCATTGCACATTGTAAAGCCAAACTTGAAGGAAACATCAAAGTTTTAGATTCTTGTTGGAACCTACAGCGAAGTAGACTTTATTTCCCATCTTAGAAACTTCAGATTTGAAGATCCATCTCGCATTTAGCTACGTAAGTCTGCCCTGTGATTACCAGAAAAATCACATCAAAATCAACTGAGGAGTTCCATGCAAGTCATGAGCTAACACCTGAGAGACCTTGGGGATATTTTCAGCAGCTTGCAGTTGGAGATTTCCTTTCAAGAGAGGAAGTGCACATATGCATTGTCTATGTTGAGAAGTGCATAAAAAACACATGTTTAATAACATAATAGTGTGGATAATGAATTGATGAGTGATAAAGTTTTTAAGTATAGATTTGTGTGATAACTGATTCACCCCCCCTCTCAGTTGTCATGTGCATGTTTAACATATAAATAATCCATCCATACATATCATATAAATGCATCAAAAAAGCACAAAATCATGAAAATATAATAATAAATCATCCATATATATAAGCATTCATAAAAATATATAAAAATTTTATAACACATATATGCCACAACAAAAAATGGTATATCTCATATATCATCAAAAATGGCAATGTCATGTACATCATTGAACATCATGTTTAATATCAAAATATATAAAATATATATACGAGGCCTTATATGGGCTAATGAATGTATATACAAAAACATATGTCTACATAGAGTCTTTGTTATAATAATATAAAACATATAGATCAACATTAGCCCTTCTTGTTGTTTCGAGGTTGGGATCTATGATGGTGGTGGCTATGAACAAGAGACAGTTGTGGCTGCCTAATGGAATGTCCTCCTGACTCTGTCCCTATGGCACTACTCAACTCTATTAAATGAGGAAATCTTTGTGCTCTTGATAAAAATGCATCATATAGGGTCTTGTAGTAGGTCCTCTCTATGATGAGTTGATCCCTCTCACTCCAATGCTACTACCTCTCTAAATCTCTCTTCTCTTTGAGAGAATCTCACTTTTCCTAGAGATGATCATGCTCAGTAGTAATAGTGGCCCCAAAGTTGTACCTCTAGAGCCTATTTTCGAGCTATCTCTATGCCTCTATCACCAGCCTTGGCATCATGATCCTGAAATTCCTGATATCACTCAGCTATAAGTTGAGAAATTCTAATAGCCATATCTCCATATTGGGGAGGTCCTTGTGGTCCTTGTTGTTGCTACTATTGATGTTGATCCTATTTATCAAGTTCTTGATGGCCATCACCCTACCCATCATATCCATCGTAAACATGTTGCTGCTACTTATGGGTGATCTTAAGTCTTTAGGATCTTGTTGGTGCCTAACCACACTTTCTCTCCTAACCCTAGGATTGGGCATCCAACTACTCGTTTTGCAAGGATAGTAAATCTAAAAGGCCTATGTCATGGTGACCATCCATCGTACTCCCTAGTGGTCCTTGGGTCAAGTGGACCAACTTCCCATCTCCATTCAAATGGTGTCAAAGGTCTAAATGGTGCAACTGCTATCCTAGAATCAACAAGAGGACCCCACATAACCTTCTCTCTAGTGGTCCATCCATATATGGCAAGATAGTCATCGACCAAGTGAGTCTATCCCTCATGAAATTGTTGAAGCACCCTATTTGGTAGTGTGTACCTTGGAATTTATCCTACTCTAAATATGCAAAACTACTAAGAAATGTGAATGACAAAATACCAAGGACACCTCAAGATTAGCCAAAAGAGTGATACAACGAAAAGGAAAATGAATAAAATGAAATACAAATAGTTTCACCTTCCTTGCTATTGAAATCTCCTTGATTGGCCCTTTCTTGGAATGGTTTGTGTGCTCCTTAGATGATTGTTTGAGTGACTAAAATGCAAGATTCAATGTGCAAGATGATTGAAGAGATGGCTAAATGATGGTAAAAGATTGAGGATTCAAATGGGCAGCATATAGTTATGAAAATATAAAGTCTTTCAAATGCAAATTGGCAGCATAAGGGTGCTCCAAATGAAAGTGTTGAAAATTCCCTTGAGGAGGGGGTATTTATAGAAGAATTTGAATTCTCTAGAGAATTCAATGGTCAAGATGCATCCAACAAGGTCAAGATGAAGGGCTATGGTGAGTTGAGAACTCACAAGCCCTCACATCTTGACATGTGGAGGGTGAAGTGGCCAAGGGGATATGAGATGGAGATGAGTTATTAAAGAGGTACATGAGGTGGAAGGACATGCATGGGGAGTGAGAAGATTTTCGCCAAAGGGATTCCTTGTCCCAAGTGGGAGTGAAAGGGACATTTGAGGTGAGTTCTCAAAGATCTACATGGGAAAAGGAAAGGTGGTTGAAGGAAACCAGTGTGAATTAAAATTCACATTCTTAGGAAAGTCTAAAAGATGAACCTAGACCCAAAGGTGGGACTTGGTCACATGGGGAGATTGTGACAAGTCCAAGGTGGGTCACATGTGGAGATTGTGACAAGTCCAAGGTTCTAGAAGCCTTGGAAGGATGGAATGTGAATTAAAAATTCACATATAAAAGAGGGGAATCTAGGAAGAATAAAAATGAATTAAAAATTCCTTGGAGAATGATTAGGCTTAATTAATCAGTAATTAGAGGATAAATGAGGATTAGAAGCCAACTTGCAAAAGCTGGAGGATGTGACACATCCTAATCAAGGATTAGGCATGTGCACATCCCTAATGAAGAAATTAGGAGATGGATTAGGATTAGATGAAAATGACATGTGATGAATAAAATTAATGTAATATTTATTTAATTTATTTGATGAAAGGAGGATTAAAAGAGGGTAAGGTATTTAATTATTAATTAAATACCTTCGGGATTTGGCAGAATTAAATATATTAATTAGTTGGAGATGAGTTGTCAAGAAGGTACATGAGGTGGAAAAAGGACATGCACCTTGGGGAGTGAGAAGATTTCCTTAAAAAGGGATTCCTTGTCCCCAAGTGGGAGTGAAAGGGACACTTGAGGAATTTTTGGGAATTCCTCAAAATCTCTATGGGAAAGGAAGGTGGTTGGGGAAATAAGTGTGAATTAAAAATTCACATTTTTAGGAAAGTCTAAAAGATAAAAGATGGGCTCCAAAAGGTGGGACTTGGTCACATGTGGAGATTGTGACAAGTCCAAGGTTCTAGAAGCCTTGGAAGGATGGAATGTGAATTAAAAATTCACATATAAAAGAAGGGAATCTAGGAAGAATAAAAAGGAATTAAAAATTCCTTGGAGAATGATTAGGCTTAATTAATCAATAATTAGAAGATAAATAAGGATTAGAAGCCAACTTGCAAAAGTTGGAGGATGTGACATCCTAATCAAGGATTAGGCATGTGCACATCCCTAATGAAGAAATTAGGAGATGGATTAGGATTAGATGAAAATGACATGTGAGGAATTAAATAAATGTAATATTTATTTAATTTATTTGATGAAAGGAGGATTAAAAGAGGGTAAGGTATTTAATTATTAATTAAATACCTTAGGGATTTGGCAGAATTAAATATATTAATTAGTTGGAGATGAGTTGTCAAGAAGGTACATGAGGTGGAAAAATGACATGCACCTTGGGGAGTGAGAAGATTTCCTTAAAAAGGGATTCCTTGTCTCCAAGTGGGAGTGAAAGGGACATTTGAGGAATTTTGGAATTCCTCAAAAATCTACATGGGAAAAAGAAAGGTGGTTGGGGAAATAAGTGTGAATTAAAAATTCACATTCTTAGGAAAGTCTAAAAGATAAAAGATGGGCTCCAAAAAGGTGGGACTTGGTCACATGTGGAGATTGTGACAAATCCAAAGGTTGGTCACATGTGGAAGTGCTGACAAGTCAAGTTCCTAGAAGCCTTGGAAGGATGGAATGTGAATTAAAATTCACATATAAAAGGGAATCTAGGAAGAATAAAATGAATTAAAATTCCTTGGAGAATGATTAGGCTTAGTGTCGATGGTGGGATAAATGAGGATTAGAAGCCAACTTGCAAAAGTTGGAGGATGGCAACACATCTAATCAGGATGAAGCATGTGCACATCCCTAATGAAAATTAGGAGATGGATTAGGATTAGATAGAAAATGACATGTGAGGAATTAAATTAGTATGGCTATTTTAATTTATTTGATGAACGAAGGATTAAAAGAGGGTAAGGTATTTAATTATTAATTAAATACCTTAGGGATTTGGTAGAATTAAAGATATTAATTAAATAATAGTAATATTACTTAATTAACTCAGATAAGAGGATGTTTAGACGAAAAGTGATAAATTTGGATAAATTAAGTGTCCAAATTTGGATGTCTATAGGTAGATATCTCTCAAGAATGATATCAACCTAGCCAGTCAAAAACTAAGTCTATATATAGTAAACCAAATACTCCTGGTCATCTGGCTAGGCCTCACAATCACTATACAACCACCATGCAAAATCTATCATATCATCAAATACTACCCTCCAATAGGATAGTCTACTTGGTTGAGTGTAATGGAGATAATAAAAATACTATTAGCCATAAGGATCCTGAGCATCCCCATCTCACATAGCCTCTATACGGGTGATAGCAATCCTCTCTGAAGCCCAACAATGTAGTAAAATGGCACCAATTGATATGCTACTACTACCCCTATAAACGACCTCATGCATATATATATATAAATATGGGACAACACACACTGACCACATACATACACTATTCCATGCTTCATCATTTGCTCAATAACAATGCCCCAACCAATGGGAAACATCTTAGCCATCCTAGCCGACATCAAGGGACCAATAATTAAACTTTCCAAAATAATGACCATTGGGTCTACATCATCCACAAATGGAGCCAAGTTAATTTTGAAGTCAACCACCTAAAGCTACTGAACATCAAGTAACCTTTGCATAGCCAAGGTTCCCGTCTTGGTGTCATAATTGATCAACTCTCCATGAATGAGAATCCTCAAGATCCTCCATACATCCTCAAGGGTAAAAATACACAGTTTTCTTGTTGGTAAATGGAAAGTGGCATTCTCCAATCTCCATCTCTCCACCAAAGTAGTCATCATAGCTGATGAGCCTTGATTTCTGACATATAGGTTATATATCATAATCTTACAACATCAAGAAAATCCCTCTCAATCTCTTGAAAAACAGCCAAGCCATCAATCAATTGGGGTCTCTGCTCTTGCATGAATAATGGATGTAAGACAACTTACAAGCATTCAACCCACAACATTAGAATTTATCTATAAAATCAAGTCAAGAACTTAAATCTACAAATAAACATTCCAAATTAGTTATTTTGAGCAATAGCATGATTTTCCTAGGGCGATAGTGGTCGTTCTTAGCAATAGAAACTATCATTGGCAATAGCATTCTTTTCTAAAAGGCAACAGTGGACATATTTTGAAAAAGTAGCCAAAACCCTAAATTTTTCCTATTGTGAGGCCAGATTTGGAAAAAGTGACCATTCAATAGTGGCCATCTTTAGCAAAAGTGGCCAAATTTCTCAATAGCGGCCATAATAAAAAATTGATAGTTGTTGCAAAGTGTGTGACCTTTGTCTCCTTATGTTGTACAACACAACACTTAGGTTTGTGACATGGCTTAACTGCTTCCCATGGATTCATTGACTCTCGCAATTGTGTCAGGCATTAATAGATCAATCTTTTGGTGCAATGACAACTATTTATGCAACTATTGGTGTTGGATCCTAGGTAACAAGTTTGAACCCCTCGCTTACGTCAGGGGCATTGTTGCAAGGTGTGTGCCCTTGGTGTCCTTGTTATGTGCAACACAATGCTTGGGTTTGTAACATGACTTAACTTCCTCCGGTGAATTCATTAAATCTAACTATTGTATTAGGCATTAACAGGTCTATCTTTTGGTGCAACAATATTCGTCTCTACAACAATAACATTTGTGTCATCTCAATAACACATTTTCCCTAGAATTGCCACTATCTCCTAGTCTAAGTTTGAATATTAATTACACAAGCAAAAAATGATGAAAGAAAAAAAATAAAGATACACATACCGCAATCCCTACAGTGACTAGTCATTGGTACTGCCTGACTACGTCTGCTTTGTGTGGTGCTCCTAGAACTCAAGGCATTGTAAATCAATGTTTGCAACAAGAAATCATCAAAAACTCTTGAGAGAAAAAAATCACATAGCAATGTGTGAAAATGAGGGGTAAATTCACCCTAATTTCCATTTTAACCCCCCTCCCCAAACACTAATTTTTCACCTAGAACTCCTTCTAGGTCAATTTTGGAAAGGCCTATGACCATCCGAAACCCTAAATGCAAGTCTTAGGCCTTAATTTTTTGTCCTCTACACATCTAAACTATTCTAGAACCTAGTTGAGCACCCAACCAATTTTTTTTTTTTTCTAGACCTCTCGAGGGGGCAACCCAACATATTATCATCCTTCCACTAACCACTGAGGCATAGTGGGGCATATAAAAAAATTTCAATCTTGATATAAACATCAAATTCTTTGAAATAATTTAACCAATACATTGTGTCAAAGAGGAGAAAAATGTAGACATGTAAAAATGGCTTAATGCATATCACACATCCTAAACTATAATTTTTGATTATCAACATCACTATCATTATCACTATTTCATGTCTCTTCATTAACATCATTTATCCCCTTTTTAACATCATTTGCATCATTGACCCTATTTTCCTATATTAATTAAATAATCTTGAATTTTTTAATTAATTCACTGTCATCACCTAATTTAATCTTATTCCTCGTGATTAATTAAATAAATTTAAATTATTTAATTGTGTCAATAGCATACCTTATTCATCTAAATTAATTAAATAGTTATCATTAATAATTTAATTAAGCCACTTTCCCTGAACTCCATATTTGAATAATTAAATCAATTATTCAATTTCCCAAAATTCACTCAACATGGTCAAATAAATAAATAAATATACCTTTATTTATTAAATTCAAATTCAACTTGCACATTCCTCTTAAAAATTAATTAATACATCCTCACATATCTTGATTGAATAAAGCATGCCCATTGATTTCTCAATCTATTTCCCAATCCCACTAAACACTCAATCTGATTTCTTCAATCCCACTAATCATTCAATCTAATCCCACTGATTATTCAATTAAATCCCTTAATTGGATCAATTAGAGGAGTTAAATGATCAATCTATTTCCTCTAAATGGTTCTTAATTGTTGATCGTGATCTTTCATTGTTGAATCCTGATCATTCATCTGAAAATTGTAAATCTATATAAGAAATCCTTCATCCTTCTCATAAACGATCGAATAATGTAGAGAATTTGTGGAGAGGTCATGTAAAATTTACTATTGAAGCATATTGATAAAATAGTTGCATTCTATATCACCATTACTACTACCTTTGAAGATTTTGTGACATAGAGGATTTGTATTGATCAAACAATCTAAGATCCATTATCAATATGAATACACTCCAACATGGGATGGTAAAATTAGTCTTTAAATTCATTCATGTTCTCATTTAGGCTAACATTTATTATTTAATTCATTTCTTTACAATCACTTTTCATAAGTAGGTTGGGATTTATCTTGTTTTGATTTCAATTCATTTGATTTGATTTTTTTATTCCATTGACCCATTTCTACTTTACACATATATAATTCAAAGACTTATAATCAATAAATTCAAACCACACAAACATATCTTCAAGAATGAAGAAATTTGGAGCAAAATACATAACACTTCCTAATCACCTTGTATAGTTTTTATGCAATTTTTTTCAAAAGCACTTCAAATCCAAGTAACGTTGCATTTGCAACACCTGATCAACACCATAAACACCTTCTCAACATATACACATGAGAGGTTGACATCAATGAAAAAATTGATGAAAACATAGTGCAACAATCTCCCCCTATGTCATTGATGAAAACATTTGTTGAAAAACCATCAACAACAAAAGTAACTTTGAATCTCAAATACTTAAGAAAATCTCCCCCTTGAGCATTTATTTCCCTATTTTTTTTAGAATTCTCTCTCCCCCTTTGTAACGCCCCGCCGTGCGAACCCCAAAGGACAATTACACAACAATTACAGCACAATTTTTTTTTTTAAAGTTAACATAACATACATGTAAACATATTAAGTCATGACATGAATTTCATGTAAGTAAATTCACTAACACATACATCCTTTGGGGTACACGAGGAGTCATTACGCGCCGTAGATCCATACAACAGCAATAAAGAATAAAATCCAAAGATATAAACATTAACAAATATAACACATACATGATTAAGCATTGATAAGAAACATTAGAGTAAGTACAACACATAAATAATTAACTCAACACAATGAATAACAACTGCCATGGCCAATAACCACACCGAGTTTAACATTACATTACAATACAATGTTCAAGAGATACAATGTTACAAAAGTGGTTCCAATCATAAATGGAAACCATACACGAAATAACATGATACAAATGAATACAAAATATCACAACTGGCTCCAAGACAAATACAACTCTAGAGTCGCTGCATCCACACCAATCCGCACCTCTCGATCCTCGACTGGGGACCCAATGGGGTGCTTAGCACATTCCACCCGACCATGTGAGTCCGAAGACCCACCCCCCGTGCTAGGAGCCTGACAATAAGAGTCCTCAACCAAGAACATCCCAACACAGAATCACAAGACTCACAACATACAAAAGTATCATAAAACTCAAGAATTGCAACAACATCCAATAGTCAACATAATAAATTAAGATCACAAATCCCATCCGTGGTCAAGCAACATTAATAGTAGTAGCAAGGGAGTCTTGAAACTACTTCCAATCAAATGAATTAATAAAACATAATACAATTCCAAATTGCAATTCGTATTACAATAACATGTATCAAGTATCAAGGTACAGGAGTCATAAGTCAAGTATCAGCGGATCTTCTGAACCTGCAGAGTACACCAGGTATCCAAGACAATAATCTTGATGAATCGTCGGCTCATCAACAATCCTAGCCAAACTCCTATAACCTACTTCGAGGAGGAACACAATGAGAAGTAACACATGGGCAGCTGGGAAGTGTCATCATGATCTCGCCAGAACATCCTATGCTCTTCTCCCAAGCTGGAGGCACCGGTTAAATATGAACATCTTGTGCTCTTCACTCCCCAGGGCTGGCAGTCCATAGGGAGTGAGCTCAAATGCGGGAGCCATAGGCCTCTGGTGAGGGGCCCGAGGTCCATGACCTTGCCAGCCGGCCGGCTACCAGGCATACCATTCAGTGATGCACTAACAAGCCAGAGGCAAAGGCATCCATTTTTTTTAATCTTGTAATGATATTACTACCCAACCCACCTAAGTTAATTATTAGGTTTTCACTTGATTACTAACTCACTCGTGGGTTATCCTGTGCCCTTCCCCTTAAACGGGGCGCCAGCCCCCACGAGGAGCCACTCTCCCTAGAAACCCCCACAACATAAAAACCAAGGGTTGTACCATCATAATCTGAACAAAGAATCACAACAAAAAAGCATGCGAGGCATTACCCATCTCGCTAACCAATACAAAAAAATCAGAGTCTCAACAAAGTTCGTACAACCCTTTCAAAATAATGAAACCAAAACACTTGCCACATCAAGGGCACAAAAGGAGAGAACATCAACTGACAATCAACTCAAACCTCTGGAAGCCAAAAAGAATGAAAACCCACAACCAAGGGTAAAATGAAACAACACAAGTTTTTCCCTAATAATTCCAACACAAGGATAAAATTTCCTCAAATATGAGAGTTACTCATAAAAGCCCTAAAAAGGGAAGATTCATCAAGATCCAACCACAAATCAACAATGGTGTTACCTCAAATAGGAAAACACACAAGCAAATCAACCTTTAATTCAACGAAATCACTTAATGAAACCAAAAGCCACCAACTAGGTATTCCACGGGAGACCTCAATTTTCTCCTCACAAGAATCCCTTAGATTGGTACGTAAATCACCATCATAAAAATCAGTAAACATGGAAACAACAACAATTATCTATTCAAATTAACAATTAGAACAAAATCAATCTTCTCAACAAACAGGCCAAAAAAAACTCAAGTTCTAAATAACAATCCATATAAGAACCTCATCGATTAGACACCCGAATTGCCATAAAATGATCCACTAGCTAACAATCCAAATGAAATGATTAAGAATGAAAACTCAATTCAAGGAATAATTTACTACTATAATGAAGTCAAATAGAGTTTAATTATAATACTTAACCATGGCCAAGGATACACAATTCCATAAAAGTTCAGTACAAACACCCATGACATGACACTCAACAATTTCTTAATTAGAATATATAATTAAGAGAATCATTGTTCCTAGTAAATTTCTATAAGATGAGAGGAGTTGGATATTAAGACAATGTCTATTTAATTCATAAACTAAAAGAAATATAAAAGAATTAAAAGATATCACCAAATTAATACTATAAAATTAGAACACAAAATAAGAGAACATATAAGAAGAAATAATTATGTACTTCATATTTTAATTTCCACTATATTAAAAGAAATCCCAAGTTAATATTTTCAACCTACCTTTCCATTTAAAATTAGATACAATAATCAGTAATATTCCTTATCCTTAATCTCATAATTGAATTAAAAGATTATTTCCCTCGAACAATAATATTTGAGACAATCTTAATACAATTTCCTAGTTATTTAGCTTACACACTAATCTTACCTTTCTACTCTAAGGGTTATAAAATAATAATATTCACCTACAAATTAACAAAGAATAATTCCATAATAATAGTGATAATAATAATATCCTAAATTTCTTAATCTTCTTAGACAATTTGCTAATCATTTAATAACGGAAATAACCTTTATTCCATTTTCAGTGTCAAGGAAACTTAACTTTGCTTATCTTTATTTAAGTAACCATTTAAAGAAAATGAAGAGACATATTTTAATATCTATCTCACTACACATTTATCACAATAATGACTCCATTCCCCTATAGCTATAAGCACATAACATTCAACCTCTAATTCTACGAACACACAACCCCCACATATTTCACCTAAAGCCAAGAGACACCATGATCCCAAGAACTACCAAAGAGACCCCTAAAAATACTAAGTTATTTTATCTTGCTATTCAAATTTCTCATTTATTCATCTAGGAAAACACTTTGCTACAAATCAATTTCTACATGCACAACATAAATACAATATTCACTCCAATATAACTAAGGTGAGAAATGAGAACATTTTGTTATTTATTTATATATCTATGAAGAACAGATTATTG
>VDFB02271358.1:17184053-17291159 GCA_007258455.2 Sequoia sempervirens | reverse complement strand
TAAATCATACACACCGTGAAGAGAGAATTGTGGAAATCACAGGGCACTCGCAAGCGAGTGATGCAATACCATTCTCTTCACCAATACAGTGTCACATCAACTGACGAAATAATATATCAATTAAACTACGATAAGAAAATATAGCAATGTCATCACAACTAAGCATTTATGCAAACATAAAGCATATTAACAAAATCATCATGCATATAATGTGTCATCACATCAATAAAGTCTATCATTGCTCCACTGTCAGCGATAGAATAACCACAACATAAAACATAGTCTAATAAAGTATCTGAGCTATCTTGACAAAAAACATAACAAATCGGAGGGGTGTCACAATAAATAGAATCTAACATACACATATATTTAAAAAAAGAATCTTTTAACATCAAAACTTGTATCATTTACATTATTCTATAAGAATATTGCATGTTGACATGTTGTCTTTGATATTGGTTCATCATCATTACATGTGTTCACCAAGAGGCATAACTAAGGATAACTAGACCCTCACCTAGCAAGCTTGCAAGTAGTGTTTCTATACAACATTTTCCTAGATACATATCAAAGACACAAAGTCAAAGAGGTTGGAACCTAAAACAAATAATATTAGATCCATGACTACATGTTCTATTCTACATGTAGGTTGATTTATTCACTTGCAAGGATCACTTTTGCACTCACAAAAATGAAAATGAAAAAAAATATAGTCAATTTCCTAATTCTACAATGATCACTTAATAGGCTTTAATTTTTTAATATCAATTCCTAATTCTATAATGACCACCTAATAGGCTTTAACTTTATAATATAATGGTGCATTAATTATTGACATCTATGACAATGGTCTCTTCATTGAATCTAGAGCTAAATACTCTTGTAATTTTAAATTTTGCATTCTAATTATATTATGTGGTGTCAATCTTAGCTTCTGAAATTTGGGTAGAATGGTTATTTAATTGCCTATTTATGTAATTAATATAGACTTTTAAGTATGTATTTATTCATTACATTTTGTGGTGAACTCAAAACTCCTACATAGATAAGTCTTGTCGGCATATCCTTATTAGGGTTTGGCCTTACATTGTTAAATTTTCTTTGAACTCTCTCAGCCACCCTTGGTTTGTGCTCTATAATATATTTTATGCCATGGATTTTCATAACCCATTTTCCCTAGCCTTTGTACATTATTATGTTCCATATTTTGATATGTTCCCATACTTTGCAATTGGTGATTCTTTCATCCTTGATACTCTCATGTACTTTTACACTATTGATGGGGATGTTTTATCAAAGGAGGTATTCTTCCATCAAATAAGTGCTTTCTTGTCTACCATGGAGATTATTAATTCCTACCCTTCTCTTTTTGAACATAGGAATTTTCCCTTACAAAGCTATGAGCATTAGTTATAGTGCTTTCTTGTTTGAGGAATTTTTTCAACTACTCTCACGCACTATATCTTTAAGCAATACTAACCTCACCATTATTTCTAGAAGTTCCAAAATATACAAGTCAATAGTAAAATTGATAATAATTGCTAAAATTAATACATAGATGTATTTTGGGATTCTCCATTATTGGTTGTATAGATCCATATGGGTAAACCCACAATAGTGGGTTACAATTTTTTGAACGAAGAATAATTTGAAATGCTCATCAAAAAAATTGAAATGGTTTACCCCTTCTAATGAAGGGGGTTCGAATGAACCACCCCCCTTCTAATGAACCCCCCCTTCTAATGAACCCTCCCCCCTTCTAATGAACCCCCCTCCCTTATAATGAACCCCATTTTGCACCATATAAGGGGGGTTCGAATGCACCCCTCTTCTAATGAAGGGGGGTTCTAATGAACCCCCTTTTTTTACCTTCCCCTCCACCATTTCAAAATTTATGCATTTTTTTGACTACCGAAGCTTGGGAAGGAGGTGCAAATGGAGTCAACTTGATAAACCAAATTGGATGATTGTAGTGATCGAAACGTGCTTTCCAGCAACTATAAATTTAATATATTTTGTTTTTATTTTATATTTTATTTTTTAGTTTTACTGTACATAGGTTTTTCACCGAATGTCAAGTTCGATGAAAAATCATTGTGAAAAAATAGTAAATTTGAGGAAAAATATATATCCACTAGGTATTGAGTCTTCGTTCTAACAAAAAAGGAAAAATTGAATTTCAATACATACCAAGAAAGTTATGCGTGCCGAAGTGCACCTATGTCTAAATTATAAATATTTTGACTTCAAAACTTAATTAAAAGAAAATTATTAAACAAAATGCTATGAAACAAAATGAAAGCCCTAGATACTTGTGTTACCAACCTAAATTCAAAAGAATTATAGTTTTATCCTTTGTAGAAAAAAAGTTATGCTTGCCGAAGTACACACCACTTTTTAAAAATGTTGTTTACTATTAAAAACTAGTTATCAAGGGAGACACAAAAAAATTACAATTTAATTTCAATTTTTTTCAAAAAAAATACATTTAAAATCTATAGAAAAAATCTCACAAATCACTAGTTTACATCATTTTCAAATTCCTAATAGTTTACCTACTATAAGTGTCAGAAAGTGAAGTTTTCTCTAAAAATGTTGATTTTAATGTCAAGTTTGGCCAAAAAGTGTAACCCATTATTGTGGGATGACCCATATAGTCTTAAAAATGTTATTCCATATGATATTTCTTAGTTTCCATCCTAATATAACGTCTATGTAAACTTTTTGTTAGGGTTAGAAGGCAGATATCTAATAGTTAAATGCATATTTGATCAATAAAACAAAGAAATAAAACACAGAAAATTATAGCAGAAACAAGACAACACAAAGAATTTAACATGGTTCACCCAATCCAGGCTACATCCACAAGACTACAACCATCCAATGATTTTATTATCCAGTGCAAAACATATTCAAATCTTGTGAATAATCACTTTTTCTACATACTGTAACCCCCATCCCAACCCCTTATAACAAGCTTTTTTAGAAGCTTTCAGAATTAGGGTTTTACAAAGTCATTTTTTTTTCTTTTTCGGTGATTTTTCCTTTATCGGTGATGACACAAAACAATGGGAAAAAAAAATTCTCGGGGGCTATCACCCTCGAACCCCTGCCCAAGGCCCGACCCCAGACCCGACGAGGATATGTGTTGGAGTGTACAGTATAGCATGATCAATCACCACATACCAAGAATCTCCCACTTGGAGACTGATTAGGCTCTACACCAACACAATCTCCCACTTGGAGACTAATCCTGGACGACACTACTGCACTTACAACTCCCACTGCAAATAAGTATCTTGGACCCTATTGCTTTGTTATACCTACATTCAACTTTGCAAGCCAACCGAAGCTAAAGAGGAGCTTAGCTTCTCCCTTATCACCACCTTCATAAACATATTCGCTAAATTGGCATCTGTATGTATCTTGTCTAGCTTGACCTGTCCATCCTCCAACACTGACCGAATGAAATGATATCTCAATTGTATGTGTTTTGTTTTAGAGTGCAAAGCAGAAGTCTTGGCAAGATGTATAGCACTCTGGCTATCTGTAAACACATAATTTTCAGCCCGTTGTTTTCCCAACTCTTCCATGAAAATTTGCAACCATATCATCTCCTTTGTCGCCTCTTTTGCAACAACATACTCTGCCTCTGTGGTGGATAAAGCAACCACATTTTGCAACTGAGAAATCCTACTCACTATTGTCCCACCAACTGTAAATACATAGCATGTGGTACTCCGCTTAGTATCTATATCCCTTGCCAAATCTGAGTCAACATAGCCTTTTAAATTAGTATTAGAGCCCCCAAAACATAAACATTTATTGGATGTACCTCTCAAGTACCTGAGAATCCATTTTACTACATTCCAATGCTCAACACCGGGATGACTCATATACCTGCTAACAACTCCTACAGCATGTGCAATAGTTGGTCTTGTGCATACCATGGCGTGCATTAAACTACTTACAACTAAAGCATATGGTGCCTTGGACATTTTTTCTTCCTCCTCTTCTGTCTTTGGACACATATCCTTAGTCAATTTAATATGACTGGGCAAAGGTGTGTTGACAACTTTTGCATTTTCCATATAAAATCTCTACAACACCTTCTCAACATAATCAGCCTGAGATAAAAAAAAATTGTTTTTCCTATCTCTGGTAATCTTCATACCAAGGATTTGTTTTGTTGCCCCCAAATCCTTCATAGCAAATGAATTTTCTAATTGTTGTTTTAACTGGGGTGTACAGTATAGCATGATTAGTTGCCACATACCAACACTTTTATATAGCTATTCCTACCTTCCTTCTTCCTCCCTGTCCTACATATCCAATGAGCATATTCTACATTTTACACATATTTTGTAGAATTTTAATATTATGACCTTTCTTTTCATTATCTCTTTGTAGAAGGTTTATTTAGTTTTCCAAGGATCTTGTGAGCCTATGGTTTTCTTGGTGATTTTAACATGGTATCAAAGCTCTAAATATACAAGCCCCTTCCCTTGTTTGAGGAATTGTTGTCAACTTCTCTCACACATAGTATCTTTAAGAAATATTAACCTCACCATTATATATAGAAGTTTCAAAATATATGGATCAATAGTAAAATTGATAAAGTTTGTTGAAACTGATACATGGAGGTATTTTGGGATTCTCCATTATTGGTTATATGGAATCATATGTCTTAAAAATTATATTCCATGTGATCTTTCTTAGTTTCCATGGTAATACAAGGCTTATTTCAACTTTGGTATAGCTCTATTTTAAATTATTTTTCATTTTTAATAGTTTATCTAAAGATTGTAGATGGACTGATGTCAAATAAAAGCCTACACAATGTTGATATGTATGGGTAGAGTAGAATGGGTGGTCATGTGGAACTCAATGCCAAAATGCACCTAACTTGTTGGGGGATTAAACATAGTGGCACCATCTTCTCTACCAATTACTAACATGCCACCATTTCCCTATCACATAGCCCAAGTGTTCCAAACTTCATACCACTATAGTGTCACCACATTATATCTTATCAATCTAGCGATGCCACTACTAGTCATGCCATCAATGTTTTTTTAATGCATAAAAAGGAGACTTTTCAATGGCCCATAGCTTTCACACAAGATGTCAAAATTTTCACTTCTTGTAAGTGTCAAAAATCTCTTTTCAAGTACTAGGAATTGATGCACATTTTTTTAGCTTTTCTATTTATGATTATAATTATTTTTTAAATCCCCTATTTTATTTTTTCTTTAATAGGGAATAATTTTTTTCCAAGATATAAAAATTAGTTAATTTTATTTTTAAATTTATCCAAAAATCATAAAGATTATATTTATAATATCATCATTTATTTTGCATGTCATTTTGTAGAAATTTACAAGATTGACGTGTTATAAATGGTTGATTCAAGATTTGTACTTGTAAACTTTGCATTAAGTATGTACACCTTATATTTTTTTTAGGGGTGGCTCTACTTTTAGCATTTTGTCATATGGGGAGGTTGTAAGGAATGATTTTAAGTACTCTTTTATCATTTTTGTAGCCATAATGAATTAAATAAGAACAGATAAAGCTTGATTTCTACATAATTCACAACAATCTAAAATAGAATGAACTTTATATCATGAGAATCCCTCTTAATAAAATCAAATAATCAATTCACTTGCTCCTCCATTTCCGTTGAGTCTCCCTCCACAATATTAAAGAATTTAAGGGATAATTGTATCTTTTATGAAAAATAGAATATGATGAATTATATTTTTTATGGTATAATCTTTTTTTATATATTATATAATTAATGTAGACACTTAAAAATGACTAATCCATTTCTATCTTTCTATTTTATATTTTTCTCATTAATTCTTCTAGCTATATCAATTAAATAATTTTATTTATTTAAATAAGCTAATATTTCTTCTTTTCATCTATAACAAAAAAAATAACAAAAATATTTAAAATATAATTTTATATCAAAATATTTATAATAATATGAATTATCAAAAAATTAAAATTCTTAAAAACTTTTTTCAATCTATGACAGATACTCCATAAATAAATAAACTAATATTTCTTATTTTCATCTATAACAAAAAGAAAAATAGCAAAAATATTAAAAAATATAATTTTATATCAAAAAATTTATAATAATATGAATTATAAAAAAAAACTAAAATTCTTAAAAACTTTTTTCAATCTATGACAGATACTCCATAACTAAAATAGTAAATGATTCTAAGTTTGATATAAAACTCTTATAAAAATCTTATATCCTCAATTGCACACACAACGCTGGAAGCAGCATTACATTTCTTTCCTCTATTTTAGCTCAAACTGAATATCCTCGATACATAATTAATAAATATTTTGTAAATTTGCGTTCAAACGAGGTTTCATTTGGGTTATTTGTAATGAGTTATGACAATCGATGTCTACAACTAATCTGGCGTGGATATAGAGAAAGACAATGGAGTCCCCTCTGTAAACATCTCCATTCTGTATGTCCAAACCATGAGTTTCAACCTCTTCATATATCTTGCAGAGAGAGCGTGGCATTCTTGAGGCACTAATTCCTATTATTACTGTTTCACTACTATAAACATCTATACATACATTAAGACTTATGGACTCTCTGTCGATGGCTGATGAACTATGATCATTTAATGACCCTCGTGCCGCCAATAAATGGGCCTTTTTCTTCTGCAGCTCTTCGGTTTTATTTTGGAGATTCTGAATATATTTGCTAGTTTCTTCTATTACACAATATCTTGCAACCTGAAACACCATAAGCTAATAAGATTAATACCAGTCGAAAGAGCGTTGGCTCTTAGAAACAGGTAAGTTGTAATCAACACACAAATTGTTTTTATAATCCCTTCCTGAAATGAGAGTGCCATGTTGAAATAATTATATTCAACACAAAATAAGAATACCTCAGTGGAAATTTGTATGAATTTTGAAAATAAATGTGTAGTTTTTTCTTATCAACTTTTCCATTTTTGCGATCACAATCAGTGATCAGAACGAGGAAGGGAGATAAAAACTGTCATTAAATTACCTTGTCAGTAGTAGAAACGGGCAGCAGAGGTTGTAAAGTGGAGAGCAAGTGTCTCATCTTTATCCTCCTTTTCTTCTCAGATAAGACTATACTCCGATTTCTCCTTTTGCGTTTGATTTCTTCCTCTAATTGTAGAATGACCTGTTGTGCATTTTCCTCATCCAGATGGCTGTCGAAGGAATGCTTCAGGGGACCGCAGTCATATGTAACAGCACCAGGCAAATCATGTTTAGAACAAGAGGAGTCGCGGAAGAATGAAGTATATAGTCCTTCAGCCATTCTTCTTCAGTGAGGATATCTTTAACGGAGCTCTGTGCATTTATATATACCCATTTGTAATATTTTCCCTTAGTTTCCCGGGAAGAAGCTTCATGTAAAGTTCCTTGGAGAGCCGGAAAGAGGATGTAGAAGAAGCTTCACTTCTTAAGAGTAGATTGGTTACTAGAGAAATTAATTAAACAAAAGCGTAGTTTCACGCACGAGGGAAACCAAAGTCCATTCCTAATATTCCTTCTGTTATAAAATAATGTAAATTGTAATGGGTAATGAGCAGGATAACGCGGTTGGGCCGCGCTTATATTAAAACTGATCATATTCCCCGACTCTGGACTGGCTTTGGCACGTGCGAGAAAGTAGGATTATATTCAGATTATATTTATCAGTGTTACGGTCGATTCGAAACAGGGAATAGACTGGGTTTGGACTGGCTTTGGCACGTGCGAGAAAGTAGGATTATATTCAGATTATATTTATCAGTGTTACGGTCGATTCGAAACAGGGAATAGACTGGGTTTCTTGAAAATTCCAATGAGAATTAGTGAAAAGGAAATTTGGCTTCCCATACACTCAACTGCTCAACCATCATTATCTCGCGCCTATGCTTATGGCTTGTAGTCAATATGACTACCAGAACTTAGGACATATAATATGAGGTAACACGAACATGTTATTTTTTATAATAGATGGTTTTTAAAAAAAAATTATAAGAGTTTTATATCAAATTTAGAATCATTTTAATTATAGATCATGTGTCATAGACTGAAATTTTTTCAACTGAGAATGAAAGACTAAAGTCTTTAAGAATTTAAAAATTTTGATTATTCACATTATTATAAATATTTTGTTATGTAAAATTATATATATATATGTAAATAAGTATGTATGTATAAATATATACATACATATATATGCATATATACATATACATATACATATTTACATATACATAGATATCTATAAACATATATATATATATACATATACATATATGCATACATACATATACATATATACATATGTATACATATACATACATGTACATATACATACATACATATATACATACATATACATTTATATTTACACACACATAATCAAATTATAAACTTAATAATAACCAATCATTCATATGTGTGTATATACATGTGTAAAATGAAACATAGCAATTGTCTATCTTAGTACACAAAAGGGACTCCATTGTATTTCTCTATATTCACATCACATTTATTGTAGACACCTATTTCTATAACTCATTAAAAATAACACAATGAAAACCTTGTCTAAATGCAATTTTACAAAATACTTATTAATTATGTATTGAAGATATTAAGTCTGAGCTAAAATAGGTGAATGAAATGTAAAGCCACTTCCAACGTTCTGTGTCCAATTTCATTTGAAACAATTAATCACATGTTCTAAATTGTAAATATACATGAACCGTTAATTTTTGGCTCCTATGGGCTACTCTTGCTCTTTTAGGGTTTTTCACCTAAAAGGAGAGAGATAGGAGAAAAAACGCTAATGGTTCATTCAAATTATCTTATATGCAATGTTCTCTAACCTAAATGAAGTTAACTAAATTCAATTGACTGATCTAAATGAATGAAAATGAATGCAAAAGCGAAATTAAAGCTATGTTTGAAAACACATTATGATATGCAAACAATGAAGTAAATGAAGAAAATATGTAGAATAGAATAAGATGAGTTAAATCAGAGTGCACCTGAGTGAAGTATGATGAATCTGGAATGTTGTGGATGTTGGATGAAGTCACTAATTTTTCACAGTGTGACTTATTCGCCTAGGGTGGCGAATTAGTCCTCCTCTTGGTAAAAACTGTTAGAAACAAGTTTTTATCTATCGAGATCCAAAATCTGATAAAATTCAGATTTTCAGTCCTAAGGTAGGATTCATTCGCCATAGGTGGTGAATCATTCATCTCACAAATTTCTAAAAATTTAGGAGACAACTTTGCAACACCAGATCTAGAAATCACTGAATTTTGGGTTGTCGAAGTCAATTTTGTAGGAAATGGACAAGAAATCTTCTCCAAGCTTGAAATAGACTTGAGTTGACTTGTAAACCAATCTTCAACACCAAAAATCTTGTTAAATATCCACACCTAGGTCAAACCCTTGATGATGCAAGTCTGGAGTAATGTCAATGGTTGCTTCAAAGTGCTTGAATAGTGCTTGAAAAGATGTTGTAAAATGTTTGAATACTTCAATGAATAGGTGAATAAGTGAACTTAATGAATGGGGATTGTAGGAGATGTAAAATGAGGTAAAATTCACTTATTTATACACAATTTTGCTTTAGCTACCCGTTCATACCTCATCACAGGCCAACATTAAGTGTTTTCGAATAAAATCCTGAAAGGAAATTTAAAATATTTTGAATTTGGGGCCAATGGGGGACTCATTTTCCACCCATGGTGAATGTGTCCCACCTAGGACTTGAAAATGTGTGTCAGGAAACATGTTGTATTTAATGTTGTTTGTTGGGATAATACTCAAAAATACACTTAATTAAGCATATGAGAGAATAAAGGAACCAAATAAAGGATGAAAAATGGATAAATAGTGAAGATGTGCCTAGAAAAGTGTGAAAGCTTGTTACAAAACTCTACAAAACTTCAAAATAGGACTTGTTGATGAATAAAAGGGTGATTTTTAGGTGAATTGTAATTAATAGAGTCTAGAAGAATGTAGAAATGTCTTACAACACTTCATGTAATACCTTCACAAGACATCATTCTTTGAATTTTAGTACCTAAATAAGCATGTTCAAGCCATGTTGCAACATAAAATCAAATCAAAATAGAAAAACCATGAAAAAAGACCTAAAAGGCCACGAAAATGACAAGGGGCCATTTTTCTACGACACAATTAGCCCCCACTCTAGTGAGAGGATGAACTTGCTTTAAATTCACACTAAATTAGCCATGAACATCGAGGGGTGAGTTCAAATTCACTTATGTTAGCAAGATGGAATGACAACAATCAAGAGGGATGATCAAGCCCCCAGAATGAAGATCCCATGGCAAACTAGACATAAGAACAAAGGAACACACAAGTGTTGAGATGAATTGGATGAAGCTTTGATCATCAATCCAACTAGTTGTGGATTATATCTAGGTTGATTGTTTGAAAAAGAGAATGTGTACTCACTTTGGGGACAAATAACTAGTTGTTCGTAGGGTGAGAAAGCCCAAAAAGGTAAGATACATAAACTAGTTGGTATGCACTCACAAACACAAAGGTGGTTATGGGGAAAAGTCATGCTACTAGGTGGGCTTCCCACTCAACCATATTAAAGTTATACCTATTGATAACTTTAACAAGGTACCACAAGGAAAAATGCCATGAACAAAAATACAAAGTACCACAGTCATGCAAAATACGTTATGCAAGGTGGCAAAAGGAAAAATGAGAAAATGAAAAAATGTGAAGTGTTAAGTGTAAAATATTCAAAGGAGTCTTATTCAGTTCTTGCAAGGTCAGTCACTTAGGGGACATTGTGTTTAATGTCTCCAAGAGAGGACCAATAAAAAAATAGTATATTCACAACTTAGGGGATGCATTGCATCACATCAGGCCACCAAAAGGAATGTAATATGCTAAGATAGATCACAATTATGAAGGACATCACACCCAATTTCATCCACAAAGTGACAAACACATTACATAAATGACAAGCCTACGCTAGTGAACCAAGAATTCAAATGAATTAATGGTAATGTATGCCCCCCACTTTAAAGGAATTTCTACACATCGTTATGTGAGAAATTACTTTAAAGCATAAAAGAAAACAAGACATGAGAGCCCACTTGGAAAGCCCTATGCCAAGTCATACATTTCGAAGTTAAGCTACATCATGTCAAGGAAATTTGAAAAACAAAGAAAGGGAGTTTCCCTCCAGAAAAGAGCACACCAAACACATAAGGGATCTATGGATTTGGAGTCAATATGTTCATTGCTGCAATTTTTTCATGAAAGAGCGCAAAACTGTCATCATTCCCCAAAGCACATAGAACTGGAAGAATGACACAAAGAGAGCAAAAACAAAGGAAAACGAAAGTCCATTTTGGATCAACATGGAAGAGATATTGTGGTCTCGATGCTTTACATTGTCCTAAAAAAGAAAACACAAGTGAAACAAAAATGAAAAGGTGAAAGAAAATGAAAATATTTTGGGTCAACATGAAGGAGACATTTTGGTCTCAATGCCTTGCATCATCACCAAAAGGAGAACACAAAAAAAAAAGAGAAAAAGACCTTGTGGGTCAACATGGAAGAGACAGAGGGCATCTCTACACTTTGTGTCATCCCCAAAAGGAAAACACAAAATGAAAGCAAAAAAAACAAGGACCTTTTGGGTCAACATGGAAGAGACATAGGACATCTCTACACTTTGTGTCATCCCCAAAAGGAAAACACAAAACGAAAGCAAAAAAGATAATGCACAACAAATAGAAGAATAGAGGAACAAATAGAAGAAGTGTACAAAGAGAGGAAACATCAAATGCACGATACAAGGGAACACAATACACACAAAAAAGGAAAAAAAAAAGAAAAAGATAAAAAGATAAAATGCTAGTTAGGAAAATGCAAGTCAACCATCTAACAGATTATCTACCTCCCAATCATGGTCAATGTAATGTGAGGGCGGTTGGCTGTCCAAAGGAAGAATTACAAGCACTGAACTAGGAGTCATACCAAGTTCTTTTGGTGGGGAAGATTTATCATGTAACCTCATTGTAGATGAAAATAGAGAACTTAATTCATTATGCACTTCTTCATATATTTTTGCTATCGTCACATCATCATCATCATCATCAAGAGTAATGACAACAGGAGGACGAAGGTTTATTTCTAAGGATGGATGTATCAAAAGTTGTGGTTGTTGGATTGGTTTATTTTGTTGTGATTGTTTCACAGGACTATTCTATGGTAGGTTGAGAGAAGCAGGATGGTCATCTATCACTTATGTCAAAGGTGGAGGTTTATTTTCTTTATCGTGTTCTATGCAAGATTAAAGAGCAAGGAGATGATGACAACGCCTACATTCCATAGCACCATAGTTTCATTTAATTTAGTTTTGGAGTTGTTGAGGTGTAAGAGTGGATTGAGTCATCATAGGTTGTTCTACTTCTAAAGAGGGAAGAATAGAAGAAACCGAAGAAGACGGGTCAACCACTTTCTCTTTAGCTTTATACACTTGTTTAAGGCAAGGCATGACAAGTGTGGTTTCATTTTCTCTTGGTCATTTGAATGATTATGGGGAAGTATCTAAGGGTGGTTGTTCAGGAGGTTGTGTGGTTTGCTCAATGTCAAATTCAGGTTGAAGCATGGTTTCGTCTATGATAGGAGGTGTGGAAGTGGACAGGGATGTGTTACAAAGAGACAATTTGGATTTTTTTTGGCTTTAAAATTTTGATAAGCAATGAAAAAGAATTCCTTTCGAGGGGTGATGGGTTCGATGGGTGTAGACCAAAAGGATTCTAATGAAAAATTACCTTTGGAAGATAAAGGATTAAAGACACTATGTTGTATGGTGACTATCTCATTGTCATGTGGAAACTTTAAACACTTGTGAAGAACTGATGATACCACTTTCATTGAGCGAAGCCAAGGGTGGCCTAGCCACAAACGAAATTGATCAGATTGTGGAATAATCGAAAATGTTACCTCTAAAGTTTTAGGTCCTATCTGTAAGGGTATCACAATTGATCCAATCATAGGGCATCCAAAACCAGTATGTGCCTTAATCCAGGAAGTTGGTTTATTATATTCATCTTGATATAGCTCATGTAATACTATAAACTCCTCCGTGATCACGTTCTCACCACAAGCGGGATCTATTAATATCCCATGAGTGGGATTATCATAGATTATTCCAGCTATGTAGAGAGGACCATCAAGAAGCTTTTGTAGTATGTCCTTAGTAGAAAAAGTGATATCAAGAGACTTAGTGGTTTTGTCCTTATGAGGGATAATGTCTATCATACCCACTAGTTCATCCATAGGATTTTCTATAGTAACAGGGGGAGGTGTATCATGTTGTTCATTGGTTGTATCAACAATCATTACATCAATGGTTAAAGGTTCACTAGCCTTGACAAATGAGGTATTATGTTTAGGCATGGGATTAGTGAAAATTTGCAAATTCTGGTTAGGAGTGCAACAAACTTATTGCCTTGATCATTAACACCCATAATGGAAAAATGGCCTGAATCAATGAGGTCTTGAAGTAAATGTTTTAGATGCCTGCAATGTTCAGTTTCATGTCTATTCTGGCAATGAAAATGAAATTAAGAATTACGTTTGAAGGTGGGTAGTAATGGCTGGTTTGGATCAAGTGGTCTAATGGGTGACAAAGTGAGCATGTGTTGTGGAATTAAATGGTTCATTATGTTATGAAGGGTATTTGGTAGGGGAGTAAACTATCTCTTCAGGTCCCCCTAGGTATAAGGCACCGCTACTTTAATAACTACCACTTAATTTGGAATGGGTTGGGTTGGTTGCGGTTGAAGTTGAGGAGGCAGATTAAACTGTGAAAGGCCTCTATTTGGTTTGCAGAATTTTTGTGTGTTATTTTGATTTTGATTGTTATGGTTGGGTTTGTCAACTCAATTAGAAGTGGATTTTGAATCATGACTTAAAACTGAGTTATGGTATTCACACAAGGTTGTGCATAAATGCATAAACAAAGGGAATTGCATCACTGTTAATTTATCCTGAAGGTGTGTATGCAAGTTTTTGATAAACTTCTTTTGCAGATGTTCATCAAGAATCTTGAGATCAATTTGAGCATATACAAATTGGTATCATGAGATAAAATCCATTACTTTTTCTTCTGTGTTTTTTCTACATCACATAAGGTTAGCCATTTTCTTTTTAGGCATCATGTGAACTTGAAAGTGACTTATGAAAGCATACACCAATTCATTGAAAGAACAGATGGAATGATTAGGAAAGTTGGAAAAAAACTCTAAGGTAGTATCTTTCAAGGTCCTTGGAAACAATTTATCATCAAGGATGAAGTCACTACACAAAGTTGTATAAGCATTAACATGGTTGACAGGGTCTCCTTTTCTGCCATATTTCTCAAACTGAGGCATTTCTATCCCTTATGGCATTGGGGTATGTAATATTTCTAATGATAAAGGGATACTATGGACATGATATGTAGGTGGAGCGGATTGACCTTGGATAATGGTGGAAAGTTGATGTTGCATGGATGAAATGGTGGTAAGGAGTTGTGTAAGAAGGGGATCAGGGTATTTTGGTTGAGGTGGAAGGGAAAATGGTGATGGAGTATAGGAGATGTGAGGGGAAGTGAAAGGAATACTATGGGGTGTGAAGGTGGTGGAAGGGACTTGTGATGCCACAAGAGAAGTAGGAATGGTAATGGAAATCGAGAAAGAAGTAGCCACATAATTAACCTACTGCATAGTTGTTTGGACATGTAGATTGGTATAAGTTGGTATGGAAGCTATGGTTGAAGGGGGAGGAACTTGAGGTCCTCCTTGGCTTACAAGAATTTTTGCAGATTGGATATTAGAAGAAGCATGTTTATTGTAAATCTTAGCAATATTCTTCATCATTTGCAAGTCATCATCACTTTCAATTAAACAAAGAAGGTTTTCAATGGTGGGTATGGCAATGATGGAAATTTTTTCAAGTGACAAGTCTTGTTGTAAGTGTGCAAAATCCTCATGAATATTAATGACCTTTTCGTGCGGAAGGGAGTTGGTTTGGTTGTCAACATTCATTGGATGGAAAGGTGAAGGAATATAAGTGGTATTGTCAAGGCATAATATAACATTGTCCATACTAAGAGTAAGAGCTCATGAGATCCCAAGGTCCACAATGAAATTTCTATCATGGGAGGCCATGAGTCTAGAAATTCTTCTCACTAAAGTATTATCGACGAGGCACCAAACACTCATACAAGTACCACAAAGGAGGGTTAAATGAAAATTGAAACTAATCTAAGAGTCTAAAATGCAAATAACATAAATTTTACTAACTGTAACTGAGATCTAACAATAGAAAATAGAAATGCAGACAAATGCCAACAAAATGCTAGAAATGTTGTTTAACAAGTGCAGAGAGACTGATTCGCTCTAGGTGGCGAATGAGTCCCACTATGATGTTTTTATGTGTTTTTCATAATTTTTATGATGATTTTATTGCTCTATAAAATGCAATCAAGGATGCAAAATGAAAATTTTTAGTTTTTTCAATGAGATGAAGTGCAAAAATGAAATCTAAACGAAGCTTTTACTAATGCAAGATAAAAAGTCCTAAAATGCAAAAACAAAAAAATGTACTAATTGAATGTTAATGCAAATGTAAACTAGGTTGCAATATGTAAATGAAATCAGAAATGAAAAGTGCTCAAAAGTTAGGTTCACCAAAATGAACTGTTGATTTTTGGCTCCTATGGGCTACTCTTGCTCTTCAAGGGTTTTTCACCCAAAAGGAGAGAGATAGGAGGAGAAATTCTAATAGTTCATTCAAATTATGTTATGTGCAATGTTTTCTAACCTAAATGAAGTTAACCAAATGCAATTGACTGATCTGAATGAATAAAAATGAATGCAAAAGTGAAATTAAAGCTATGTTTAAAAACACATTGTGATATGCAAACAATGAAGAAAATATGCAAAAAAAAATAAGATGAGTTCAATCAGAGTGTACCTAGGTGAAGTATGATGAATTTGGAATGTTGTGGATGCTGGTTGAAATCACTAATTTTTCATAGTGGGACTCATTTGCCCAGGGTGGTGAATTAGTCCTCCTCCTGGTGAAAAACTATCGGGAACAAGTTTCTGTCTTTTGGGATCCAAAATTTGACAAAATCTAGATTTCTAGTCCTAAGGTGAGACTCATTCACCACAAGTGGTGAATCAGTCCTCTCCCACATTTCTCAAAAATTAGGAGACAAATCTGCAACACCAAATCTAGAAATCACTTAATGTCGAGTTGTTGAAGTCAATTTTGTAGGAAACGGACAAGAAATCTTCTCCAAGCTTGAAATAGACTTGATTTGAATTGAAGCACCTAGTTGACTTGTAAATCAATCTTCAACACCAAAAACCCTTCCAAATCTGCACATGTAGGTCAAAACCTTGATGATGCAATTCTGAAGTAATGTGAATGGCTACTTCAAAGTGCTTGAATAGTGCTTGAAAAGATGTAAAATGCTTGAATACTTGAATGAATAGGCGAATAAGTGAACTTGATGAATGGGGATTGTAGGAGATGTAAAATGAGGTGAAAATCACTTATTTATACACACTTGTGCCTTAGTTACCCATTCATACCTCATCACAGGCCAACATCAAGTGTTTTTGAATAAAATCGCGAAAGGAAATTTAAAATATTTTGAATTTGGGACCAAGGTGGATCCATTCACCACTCATGGAGAATGGGTCCCACCTAGGACTTGAAAATGTGTGTCAGGGAACATGTTGTATTTAATTTTATTTTTTGGGATAATACTAAAAAATACACTTAGTTAAGCATATGAGAGCATAAAGGGACCAAATAAAGCATGAAAAAGGGATAAATAGTGAAGATTTTCCTAGAAAAGTGTGAAAGCTTGTTACAATACTTTACAACACTTCAAAATAGGACTTTTTGATGAATAAAAAAGTTGTTTTTAGGTGAATTGTAATTAATAGATTATAGAAGAATGCAGAAATGTCTTACAACACTTCACAACACCTTCACAAGACATCATTATTTGAATTTTAGTACCTAAATAAGTATGTTCGAGCCATGTTGCAACATAAAATTAGAGAAAAATAGGCAAACACCATGAAACAAGACCTAAAAGGCCATGAAAATGACAAGGGTCCATTTTTCTATGTCATAATACATACACAACGAATCAATAAATATGAAGAAAAAATAATTGGCTTGATAAAGAACATGGCTCGCCTACCTGTAGATGAAAGAATATTGTCACATGTAAAAATAATATTTTCATAATAATAATTTATAACTTGTAAGTTCAATTTTAAAATTTGTAATTTTATGTGAATTTATAATTTAATTAGGTTAAAGCATTGTAAGAAATATATTAAAAAATTATAAATTACGATGAATATGTTTGGGATTTTCAAATTGAAGTTAAAGAAAGAAATATGAAGATGAACAGTGAGATAAATAAGTTGTATTTTTTATTATGGTAATTTTTTTCTATTAAAGCTATGAATCTAAGAGGTCAATCCCTTTACAATGAAGAAAATATAACCAATGACTACCAAGAATAGTGAGATTCACCAAGAAAAAATACAATAAAAAACCATGGCACCCTGCATAAGGGGAGAACAAAGCATATGGAAAAATTCCACATAAAGACAAGGCCACCTCTTAAGGTGGATTAAACCCAAAATATATTAAAGATCTTTGTTTTGATCTAGCATCACTAATTCTTATCCAAATCATGCCCTTTCTTGTTGGGATTTACCAGCTAAAAAGTAGAAATTAGAGGGTCACCTGAAATCATAGAAGACAAAATATTTTATTTTTTAAAGGGTGAAGGACCATAAAGAGGATCACAAACCATAGTTAATTCCCAAACATTTCTTTTCACTGTCAAAGAGGTGTCACTATTTGAGTTCATTTTATCCATAAAAAGACAACCTACTCCCCCAATCCCCTCTAAGGGTAGGTCAATATCTTTCAAAGAGAGATAAAAAAAATATTTAGATGATTCTTAAGGGCATAATTACACATATTTAATCTTTACTAAAAAATAATATTGTAAAGAGTCATACTTTTCTCTAAAGAGGTAGTAAAACCATCCACAACTCTCATATTACACTAGACACCTAAATACAAGGAACTTTTCTATTTGTAGTTCATTGTTGTGAAAAATTGATGTATTCCCTTACTTGATAAAATTATTCCTACAATTGATCCAAAAGAAATATTTAACTAAAGTAAGCCTATTTTACTTCAAGGAATAATGCTTCCATATTCTATATGAGTTAAATACTCTAGTTATTGATCCATTACTCATCACAATGGTTATGTTGGTTCTATTCAATTTTATTTTTTGTAGACTTTGTAGATCTCATCCCTAATCCCTCTATAAACATTTTTTCAACATGTAGAGTATTTATGGAAAAAGTATTACAAGGACAATTCATATAAATATCAATTCTATGTAGGAATACATAATTATGTATACCAAATGTTTATAATCCCATTTTCATATAAACTCATAAATGATTGAAGGGCTTCAAATAGGTATATATATTGTCCTATTATTTTATATGAAATATAAAATAATCTATGAAGTAACATCACTTAATGAAATTTAGTTGATATATAAGAGGATGGTGGTCATATTCAACCAACATAACTACATGTGAAAAAAAATGTTTTGTCTATAAATTTTTGGATATCATAGAAATAATAGCTCTATCAACTCAAGTAAAATTCATATTTGAAGCCTATGCCCCCAAATATCATAAGAATATAGGATTTTTTGTGACATTAATGGTTAAAAGATAAGATTTTTATGGAGTCCTAAAATTGGAGTTGAAAACACTTTTTCTTGAGTGTATTAATTTTATCTTAACTCTTGCATCATCTATGTTTTGACACATGGAGTATTTTTTCATAGATGATATTAAATGAATGTAATTAATTTTTAGTTATGTTAAAAAATACATATTTATTTTATTGAAACTCAATTACAAAATATGAGTATCACAACATAAAATCAATTTTTCAAGATACCATTATAGGTTTGTAGCACTTTGTGATATGAGAATAATGACGTTTGTAAATAATTAAATAATCATGGTTATATCATAAAGAATACAATCATCACTTTTTCCCCTAAATTTACTATCATCTACTCTAATCCATCTATGTAGAGACCAAATAAAGTAGGTGAAAGTGTACAATCATGTTTAATGTTGGTGGTGCTATTATTATCATCTATAAACCTAGTAATAGTTTAAAATAGGCTAACCACTATCACATAAAAAATCATGTAAATAAAAACCAAAAATTTAGAATCTATAATTCTTAAAGTCAATAGATGGTAATTTGTCTTGGAATAGTTTCAAATTTTCATTCAAAATAAATAAAATAATAGCAACCTTTATCCTTATAAACTATTTTTTCTTAAATTAAAATTCTTGGTGTCAAACTTTATTATATATTACTTTATGATTGTTTCTAAGACCTTATTTTTCCCTTGCACAAGTTATTTTATAATATAAAATTCTAGAAATCAAACTATCTAATACTTTACAAAATTTCTTACTCAAGGTGAGCCCAAGAGTGGTGATTCTATGATTCCCTATCTCTTCTTGGTTATCTAATTTAAGTATAAGACAAACATTATGAAACAACCATCTAGGTAGGTATCTATCAATGAAGCCATATTAAGGAGATTAGTAATATGTGTTTTTAAGAGAGTTAACTTTAGATATAAAAATATATTAGGGTATATATATCAATTTTTTTAGATATCTTTAGTTTTAAAATAAGTTGTAACATGATAAAATATAAGAATATTTATGAATGCTACTGATTTATTTTTTAAATTGTAATGATGAAAAATGTATACCTCTTACATTTTTGCATTTGTTTTGGCCCTCCTTAATTTGAGTTGAATGTTGCCTTGATTTAGAGCTGCAATGTGTTTAACACATTCACATTAGGTCTTGGGCCCTTGTAAATTAGGTGGACTTAATTATACCTTATTTAAGATATTGTAACAAAATTTCACACTAATCTAGGGTTCTATTAATTAATTGGTCTTTTTTATGCCTTATTTGGCCTCATTTTGTATCCAAAAGCCTTAATTAATGCATCTTTCCAAGGATAATCTCAACATAAATTAGTATCCAATCATAAGTTAGGTGTTTTTGGATTGTATGGCCTAGAGTTAGTGATCTGGGCCTTATAAACCACCTTGGGCGTATGGGTCCCACCTAAGTTTTGGGGCCTCGATCTTGATTTCACATGAACCTAAGATTTTCTTGAAAAATGTGTCCCATAGACTAGCCTAATGGGAACCATATTCCACTTCTGGCATATGACTCCTGTATAGCTTAAAATTAAACTAAATTCAAATTCTTGATAGGATTTTACTCTCCTAGATCTAATGCAACTTGTAGTGTTGTAATTTCAAGAAATTTAGCATAAACAAGTATAAATACAAGGTTATTTCACTCATTTTTCTCCTAACAAGCAATCAAGTTACCTAGCAAGTTGAATAACCATCCATATAGAAAATTTGAGTTGAAAAGAGCATTCAAGTGTGTACAAGAGCATTCAAAAGCTAATTATCAAGTGTTTTAGAGCATCATTAAAGTATCAAGCATCATGTCAAAGTCATCATGCATCATGTTTTTTTTTTAGCTAACAATTATGATGTAGGGTTTCATGATTCAAGCTAGCATTCAATTCAAGATCTATCAAATTCAAGTAAGAGTCAAGATCTACATCCATTGGAGCCATTTCATACATGTTTGTAGCACTTTATTGCTAGGGTTTGGTAAGTTGCAATATTACATTTTGTTCATTCATCACTCCTCCTTTACATTTTCTTTCATTACAAGGTTTGATTACCAAAATGGGGTTTGACAAGGAAAACCCCTTTCCACTTAAAAAAACAACATTTTTCCCTCTCTTTAGTATGTGATTTGCATATCAAGGTTGAAGACATATTGAAGAGAAAGATTGGAAGGAAGTTTTCAATTTTGCAAAGTTTTCAACATTGTCACCTTGTTTTGAAGAGCATTAAAAGGCTTGCATAGAGCAGAATTTAGTAGTTCTAATCCAAAAACTAGATTGAGAAGACAAAGCATATATTAAAGAGAAAAATCAGATCTTGATCCTTTGAAAAATCCAAATTGAACTGATACGCCACTTCTGGCATATGAGTCCCAATGTAGTGAATAAACCAATTTTCAAGTGTTCTAGACTTGTCTCTACTAGATTCTTGTTCTTTCCCAAAAACCCTAATCTAGGAGTCAATCACCTAGATTGTCGTATGAGTCCTAGTAGACATTAAATTCAACATTTTCAACATTTCAAGCCTCCATTCAAGTTGCTACAGGTTTCTAGTTGTACCATTCTGATTTCTTAGTCTTCTATTTTGTTTTGCATTCATTTTTTAGGTCATACATTCAAGCTTTGCATATCATTAGGTTTTGCATGTTAACTATCTTTCCAAGCCCTAGCTTGGTGGTGAACCCTCTTTTACTCTCTAATCACACCCTAAGACACCTTATTGCAAGATTTATTTCCCTGTTTTGCCTTTGGATTGAGGTCTCTAAGACCCTCCTTGAGTTTAACAATAGTGAAGTGAGAACCCTATGCCCTTGAAGGTGGGGCCTTCCTATTTCCATTGTCACGAAAAGTAAAATATACTTAAATAGAATATCATAAAAAGAAGATGCATAATTTGACTAGATATGTTTACAAGAAAAAAATTAGAAATAAATTTATTTTTATATATTTTTATAAAAAAATTAAAATTAAACCAAATTAAATCAAATACATTTCTTATTTATTTATAAATTAAAAAATTATTTAGCTTATAACAAAATCTTCTAGTATAAGAAAAAATGTTTAGATAATAAATTTCTTCTCATGGGTCCTTGACTGATTGGGAAGAAACTGATCATAGCTTGGTTGGATCTGATTCCAAGGAGAATGTTGGGCTTCATGGCTAGGATTTTGGTGAGTGTGGTCATGAGGAGAAGTAGTCAATTGATGCTAGGGTTAATGTGGTTGAGGAGACTCCAAGGAGGCCTTCCAAAAGGATCGCTAATTTTTATAAGCAAGGGTTGAAAGGTGTTAGGAAAGGTAATATTGCTACTCTGGAATAGGAAAATGATGAGGTGGACAAAATTGTTAATATTGGAAATTCTCCTATTCAACAATATTCTCCTCATCAAGAGGGTGTTGGGGATTTGGGCAGGGAGGAGGCCTCACATGAGAGGACTATGTGTGAGGATGATGGTGTGAATCCAAATCTAGGTAAGTTGGAGTTGATGAAGGTTAACCCTCTATCTAAGGATTTTTCTTATCTTAATGATGATAATACCTCCATGTTTGAGCTATTGGATATGGCTTAGTTGGGTGCAACATGCACCTTTAAACTTACTAAATAGGTGTTGCAGGAATTCAACAAGGTTAATATTAATATTAGGGGCTTGAAGGAGAACATGTTGAACCAACTAAAGGGGTCTTCTTTCGACCTTCTTATTGAGCATCTAGAGGATTTAGAGTGCTCATTTTCTAAGTTCAAAGCCTAGTGTTAAACCTGCCTTGGTGAAATGAAGGAAATGATTAAGGGAAAAAATGAGGATATCAAGAAATTATTGTAGGTTAGTCATAGTTATGAAATTAAAAACAGTGTGAAGTCCCTAAAAGGTTCTATTTGGTAAGATTAGTTAGCTCAAGGAGGATCACTTCTACTTCACGAACATGATTGAGAAGGACCAGACCTCCAAAGGAAAGGGGAAGAAGATTGTCAAAGAAGAGGCCAAAGGCTCGAGTACTAGAACAAGGGGGAACCTTAGGAAGAAATTTGAGGAAGAAAAGAAAGAATTAATGGACATGGTTAACCTGCACTACAATCAAGAGATTCGGGTGGCCAACACCTTGAAAAAAATGAAATAGTTTATTTTCTTTTGTTATTTTTTTGTCTTTGTTTGTCTGCTATTGGAATGATGTTTTTGGGTTGTTGGTTTTCTTTTGGATATTGCTCATGCTTTATTTTGTTTATCTCTTTTAGCAAAATTTTGGTCTAATGTAGTGTAAAGGGTTTTAGGTCCCTTTAAAACCTGGTTTTCCCATATAATAAAAATAAAATCTTCTAGTAGTATCAAACCAAGAATATGAATGTACTATCAAACTAGAGGCTAGTAGAATCCTTCTATAAATTTAATTGATTATAGCATGACTAGGTGAAAGTATATTATTGAATATAATGCAATGCTAAGAGGGAGGTGAATCAACATATATTAAAATTTAATCATTCATATTTGTAAATTGAACATCTCATTGTAAACTAGCAGAAGAGTGGAAAAGGAATCATGCAAGACACAAAGACACCAATATTTTTACATGGAAAACCAAATGAGGGAAAACAATAGTGGGGATTAACTCAAAATATATGTAGCTCACTACTAATAAGAATTACAATAATGTTTAAGGATCACTGCCTATGGAATTGTGGACTAAGGTGTACCACCTTAGGGAAAGATACAAAGAACCTGATGAGAATCACTATCTCAAAGTAAGATGCATGGAAATTATAATGAGAAATACAAATATAAATTGTTGTGAAGGAGCATCCAACTTATGTTGATGTTGCAGACCCTTTTTTGCATAATTCATTTTCAACATACTGCTCTATCACACCTTTCTAAATAGCAACACCTTCACAAATGAATTTAATATTGTATATATATCCTTCGCAAAAACACAAAACCTTAATTAGGTTAGCTCCAATATAAATTTTTAGAGCACATGTATGATATCACATTGGTTGTATCCAAATATATATAATATTGCAAGCAAAAAAATTATAGATTGACATAAGACCAAAACATATCATAGCATATCCTCCAAAACAAAATTGATTATTCATGATAAACCATTGATTGAGGAAACAAGTCTATTGGCCCAAATAATGACAACACCACCAAAACTACCATTTGCACAACTTTACACCACCAAGGAGAGATCAAAACCATCATGTGGATCAAGATGTAAGCATTGTAGTCCATTCATAATATCTCCTCAAACTTCTCATGAAGAAATTGATCATTATATGTTGGCACAAGAGGAGAAACCCATTGAATATATAAGAAAAAGGCATTGCAAACAAACTATAGCAAACTATTCTTTGAAAACTGATCTTGCAAACCACCAAAACATATGAGACTTGCAAGGAAGAATTCATATACATTTGTGAACATATACCCAAGTATGTACAGACACATATTTCTCACTGGAGGAATGTAGAGTATCCCAATAGTCCTTTATGAATATTTTATATTGCCAGAGCACAAACCGGTTCACACTATTACTTGTAACTTTCACTGCAAAAGGTGTGATGAATTGACACCTTGGATATAACACCTTCACATCTCAACCATCTTAAATTCTAATTTTCAAGAAAAATCATTGCATATCGAAGGGATGTAGACCAAACTATTATGACTCTATCATAAGGTATATGCACTATAAATGCTTTAGCCAATATTCTACAACTTATCTCAATGTGTGGTACACCAAACAGGAACTATATCAATGTAGATAAATTGCACACATGAAAAAACTAGTGTACCTTGTTCTACAACAAACTTGGACATTAGACTGATACCATTTCAACCACATACTACGCTTTTGAATATATTACTACACTTGCCCTATCTTCAGAGTATGTACAACCTTTAGCTTTCACATTTGGCATCAATGATAACACATCTTAAGTTGACATCAATGAAAACACTTATTTCCAACAATATCCCCCTTTTTCATTAATGGTAACACATATGCATCTCTCCCCATTTGGCATCAAGGGAAAAGGGAATTATAACTTATATTTACAATATCTCAAAAATAAACTGTATGACCTCCCCTATACTATATATCTCCAATGAGATGGAGATGCCTCAAAAACTAATACTATATACATGAAATTTTTAAAAACACCAAAAATGATACTACAAGCCATCACAAAATATCTCATCTTATGGTCTTGCAACTTCCTTGAAGGGTAAGATAACCTTATACATTATCTTGACATGGGATAGAGTTGCATCCTAATTTTCCCTAGCTAAGGAAAGGATCTAGTTTTGACACTTAGATTGTATATACAAATACTTAGCCACATCTATATATTATCCATTACTTTCATCTTCTAGTCTACTTCACTCAACACTTCAAACAGAAAATCCAACCTCAAATTCACGGCTTCCCTCAGCAAACTATATTGTTAATTTATCTGCTCATTTTACTCCTATAGTAGAGATAGCTGGAAATGAAGCTTTTCAACTTGAGCCCTACTAGAACCATCCTTGTCCTTTGTTAAATCATAAGCCCTGAAAAACTAAAATATGTGTGAATCAACAGAGTCAATTTAACTTTTAATGCTCTTTTTAGACTTAGTCCACCTTAAAAAAAATGATAGAGGGTAGTGTGAAACATTTTTCTTTGCCTTAATTTTTCAATCTTTGGTTTCTTTTATCTTTTGGATTTAGAGATGTCTAGGTTTATACAAGGCCAGTTAGAATGATAGGAAATGCACCATGTGGTGGCTAAAAAAATTTCTTGTATCATTTTCCTTTTGGATGAGGGCTCGGGACATGCACCAGTTTGGTGAAAGTTTTCCCCAAAACATTTTTCAAAAAACATATTGATCTTTGCTTGTGTGACACGTCATCTCTTCGCTACAGGAGGACTGTACCTCTTGTATGATGATATCTTTTGGGAGTGTTTCGAGGCTTGTTGGCCTTTCTTTTCTTGGTTTTTGAGAATGATAGTTTTGATTCAATGCCTTGAGGTAATGTGATTGGTCAACAAAACCATTTTGCTAGAATGTTCTTACGATTTGATTGTTTATGGGCCACCATCTTTGCTAAATATCTAATGGAAATTAATGCAGTACATGTGAGAATTAATGAGCAAAGATCTTTGTGGCCTAAGTAAGGATCTACAATCAAATTGCAAGCTATCAAGTATCAAAATCTGGAAGCAATTACTTATGTGTCGAGGCAATGTTCTCTTCTCTTGGTGGCTATATAAGGAGGGTGACGACACAATGAGGGGTTGGATTCCAAGTTACAATTTCTTTGGTAAGAAAAGTTTATTTAATTTTCTTAGGGTTTTTAGAATTATTTTTAGAAGCAAGTTGCAGAACTATGTTACTTTGGCATGTTATATCTATTAAGGTTTAAACTATTGTCGGATTGGCATCCGACCTCTATTTCAAATTTCTCTTGATATTTAAAAGCACAAAATATTGAGGAGGATTTGTTGAGATTATGCATATATGGCCTTTTTCAAGATTTTTTTCTTTATATTATCATTTTGAATGAAACACTGTGTCTTGCAAGCTAGATCTGGATAGTTTAAGTAGCAAATTTATATGCTATATTCTTGTATGGTAGAGTAGTAGCTTAGAAAAACTAGACTATGTCATTGGACTTCTCTATTTTTTCTTAAAGTTGTTATTTTATTGTACTATGTTGTATCAGGAGGAAGAGCTCATGTGATTTATGAGATATTGTTTTGTTAATCATAAAAAATCTTTATGTTTGATTGGACCTTAATGAACATTGCTTGTAAAAATATTTGAAAGTCTATATTGTACTTGAAGTTAGCCTTTGTTGTTCGTTCTCTTTCCAACAATGAAGGGTTGTGGTGTTTTGTGCCTATTTATATTACTCATAGGAATTATTTTTCTTTAAAATGTTTTAAAATCTTTGGCACATCACCTTTTATGTTTACATTTCCTTATCCTCTTATCTCAAAACCCAAAAGAAGAGTCAGATTTCTATAAAAATCCTAAGGGTATTCAGTGAGATGCAATTTGTCCCCCACTCACTAAATTTCCCATAAGACTATTGGAGAGGCGCAAACTTTGATGATCAATAGTTCTTTTTCTGGTACGCCTAGTGGGATAGAAGTTTACCAAATGCCTGATTAGAAGTCAAAAATATTTCTTGAATCAGGCTAAGGAAGGAAACTAGAAGTTTCATGCCCAGAGTCCAAACAAGAGCATCTTCGAGAGGTCACTTATAGTACTCTTAATTACTTGCCTCAACCCCTAGGAGGAGAAGACATAAAATTTATATATCACCTATTAGGAGAAATAGAGTAATAAGTAAGAGCCCAATATCTAGAGCTTTATCTACTCCACCCAAGAGGTTTAAATTTCCAAATTAGAATGCATGTATATTCGATTCATAGGAATATTTTCTCTATGGCTCACATCCCTCCCCCTTCTCCTAGGAACTTTTTAACATGTGATAGCGGTAGTCTGCTACAACCACCCACACCCCCAAAGGTATGGCCTACCATACCCACTAATGCCCTCAATGCTATCCCTAAATTTTCTAGAGAATATTTCAAAACTCCTTTTGAACACCTTCAAGATATAGTAGAGGTATGTAGGGTACATAATATAGTGGAGGAAAATATCACGTGAAGATTGCTAGCTACCTCTTTCAAAGGAAAATCCCAAGATTGGTATCAATCTTTGGATTCAAGTTCTATCATCCCCTAGGACCAACTTGTAGGATGCTTATTTGAATTCTTCTTATAGAAATGAGACCACTCCTCATTTCTACAATAATTGATTACCATCAAGATAACTCTGCATGAGGCCATGACCAACTTCAACAACAAATTCCATAAGACCTAGCAAAGGATCACAGTGATTGCTTGACCTTAGAATTCCATGGCATTCATGTTCTATCTAAAGGATTTTAACTCAGACATCATAGTCATGATAACTTCCATGGGAGGATATATCTTTCCCAACACATATGAGGTGGTAGTGCACATGGAAAATAGTCTGATCAATGTTGGGAAGCTCCCACCATGACCTCCTATGCCTATGATCATAGAACTCTTCGAAACATCTCAAGAGGATACTTCTCCAAACACTTTCGCTACGTAATCGACATCAAACACACCACAATCCATGTATGTGTATCTTGCCACACAAAGTAGTACATCAAGCTCCAACTTAGTTATGGTGGATATTAATGACATAAAGAGTCTCATAAAAAAATTTGCTAATGAGTTGGCCATCATCAAATAGTAGCATGTGATGTCCCCAAATTTGAGCACTCAAACCTATGGCAGAAGCAAGGCATTCTATCAACAAGACACATACTAGGGGTTGTCCCAAGGAGGAGGCCAATAGATGACATCCACAAAACAGATAGTTTTGATTACCATGCCACTTCAAATGGTAAAGGATAGCTAGAGAAAAGAAATGATCCTAGGCTAGAACAACTTGGAGAAAGACGAGAACATATGGTGCTTCCTATGCAACAATAGCCATATGCCCCAAGATTTCACGAGGGGCAATATGCAACAAAAGATAGTAGAACAAATTGGCAAAGATGTACTTCCAAGTGCAGATGAATATAGTTCTTTCAAAATGGAGAATGCTCATTTTAGAGCATAGATGCAAGGGATGTCCCTGGAGCAAGAGCTAGACATTACACTCGATCAAGCATTGTTCTCATGGATGGAGGAAGAACATGCAGTATTCACAAATGAAGCTCCTATGACTAGCACTCCACAAGTACAGTCAAATTACATCATGAGGTCTAAAAGAAGGGTCACCAGAGAATACGTGCAACAACCTCTGCCACAACCTCAACTGCATCAACCTCCATCCCAAGAGAAGTAGTTTTTAATACCTATCACCTAGCCTATCCTGCAAACACATAATCTACTGCAAGCCATGAAAAGGATGAGTGAAAAACCAAGCCCAGTCATGTCAAAAGGTTTTCTTTTGAAAACAAGAGAAATACCCTCATTTGAGCCCAAGGCCCAAATAATTGGGACACTTAAGATGGTTGAGTAGTTGAAGAAGGCACCCAACAATGTATCATTGTGGGATGTCATATCCATCCCCAAGAAAAAGAATTTGCTTCATGAATCATTGAAGAAAGATGAGAAAATTCCTTAGAGAGAGTAGCTCCTATATATGATCAAAGAAAAGAAAAGGTACCTGCATCAGAACCTCAAGCACCAAAAGCTGCAACATATGCAAATGATGTGGGAAATGTAAAGGAGAAAGAGGTAAGAAGACCAAAGCCCACACCTTTCTTTTTAACACTTATTGTGGGAGATAAGCTTTTGCATAACAATATAATCGATTCGAGAGCTAGCACAACTATCATGCCTTAGCAAGTGGTGGATGCCTTGAAGCTTAAGTATGAGCCTCTTGAAAAGGGAATCATGCAATTGGACAGGAAGGAGGTTTCAACTATTAGATGGATAAAGGACTTATCTTTGACCCTTTTCTCATGCCCAAGCCAAACAATCACTCAAGAAGTAGTAGTGATAGACATTCCACCAGTCTTCAAAATGTGTCTATCAAGAGATTTCACTGCCAAGCTCTGCAGATATCTAGCACTTGACTAGACCAACCTCATATTAAGAACCAAGCACAAGGAAAAAAATGAAGATTCTTTCTGAATCTCTACATCTTGAACATATTATGGACAATGCAGTCTTATGCTTTGAAGTTGCACATACTTCCATCTCTCAACAAGAGAAATCTTTTGTAGAAATTCTAGAAGATGAAGAGGATACAAGTAGCAGACTCCTGAAGAAGAAGTGTTACTCAACCAATTCATTGATTCCAATCCATTCGGAAATTTCCATGCAACAGGGCTAGGTACCTATGTAATTTTCGATGGAGATCAAAAAAATTTGAAACTTATGAAGGATCGGGAAAAATCTAATAACCATCTATGGACCCTATATTTTGATGGTGCCCAGTGTAAAGTTGGCTCAGGAGAAGGTTTTCGATTACTATCCCTGATGGGATCCAAAACTCTCAGAGCTTACCATTTTTCATTTTCATTCTTGAATAATGATGTTAAGTATGAGGCCTTGGTCCATGGTCTAATCCTTTTTGAAAGAATGGGTGTAAAAAGAGTGCAAGTTTTTAGAGATTCAGAGCTGGTAGTGAGCTAATTCTATAGCCAAGCAACTACAAAGAACACCTGAATGAAGTCATATAGACATCGGATTTGGGATCTAATCAATATTTTCAAAGCTTTCAACATACAAGTTATTCCCCGATCTCAGAATAGTGTCGCTGATCGAATGGCATCTATTGGGTCACAATTTGAACTAGTTTCTGACTCAACCAAGCAAAATGCAATGCAAGTTGTTGTTTGACCCTCAATCCCTAACAATAACAAAAATTTGCAAGTTTTTTATGATGATACTCAGATTGCTACCTTCGTACAAAAAGGAGGAGTGGATCCCAACAGTTCCCCCCAAGAGTTGATTTTTTTCAAGGGTAGTTCATCCAATTAAAAGGGAACAAGCTTCCTAGATGGTTGATTTCCCTTGAGAACCTTTTTAACTATGAAGATGCTAGAAATGGAAATCGAAGGTTCACTACAAATGAAAGAGATTACGAAGAGCTTGATGTCAGAAGTGGTAGAAAGTTGAAGGTCAAAAAGGAGGTTCATCAAAAGGATAAAGAAAGAATAAGGGATTTGTTCTATGAGTACGACAGGGTTATGGCCTAGACCTATGATGATCTGAGAGGTTATGACTTAGGTATAATTCAACATACCATTGATTTGGAGGAATGGTCCAAGCTCGTCTAACAAAAGAAAAGGCTAGTCAACCTGAAGGTTGAAGCCTTGATGGCACAAGAGTCACCAATTTGGTCAAATCAAGAATCATATATATCCGATCATACATTCCACTTGGGTATCAAATCTAGTACCCATCCAAAATATGAATGGTGACATCAGACTTTGTGTTGATTTTTAGGACTTGAATAAGGCCTCATTGAAGGACCATTACCCCTTTCCGTTAATGGATCAAATTCTACATACAGTAGCTGAATCTAAAATGTTCTCACTGCTTGATGGCTTTTTAGGATATAACCAAGTATATGTAAAGGAGAGCGACCAACACAAGACAACATTCACCACTAAATGGGGAACTTTTGCATATGCCAAGATTTTGTTCAAACTTTCAAATTTTGGTGCAACTTTTCAACAAGCAATGGATATTGGGGTATGTCCAAGATCATCATGGAAAAAGCAGACCCTTAAGTGGCAAAAAATTCAGAAAAATCAGAGTTAGGCAACTTGATGTAAAAAATTGAATAAGTTATCTATATTATTTCAAAAATATGTAAGAATAGAATCTGAAGGAAATTGAATGTAGTTTCTAAACTACTAAATTTATTTAAAATATAAAATAAATCTATTTGGTGAAAACTTAAAATTTCAATGCAATAGTACTTCAATTTTAGGGAAAAAATAAGAAGTAGATGTTTGTCTGGCCACCCTAACCACAATAAAATGATAATATTCTTTTATAATATTTTAGATATAAGTAGAGGAATCATGTCCCAATGTGATGCATATTTTTTTGTAATTTTTTTCCAAGTAAATAATTAATTATGAATTTTTATTACAATTTTTAAAAATATAAAAATCATATGTCCACCACCTTAACTTGGTCAAAACTTCATAAAATTCAAAAAAATTAATCCTATAATATTCGAAGCATAGAATGTGACACATGTTTGAATTCAAAAAATGTGATACAGTTTGAAAGCTATAGATGTTTTTCAATCAACCTATCAATCAAGACTTTAGTCGTAATTCAAATTAAAAATGAATAATAATTATTTATTAAATTCAAAGTAAAGAATAATTTATATTGGTGGAAAGCTGAGAATATCCTTTAAAAACCCTTTTCGTTTCATCAATTTTGGGTAAAAAAGAAGTCATTAGCCACATGGGCCATCATATCAGTTACATATCACCACTTTTTGGTCCATCATGATCCTACACATACCCATTGCTTTTAGAGGTTTAATCAACCTCAAAAAAATTATATATTTGGATGACCTGATGGTCTTTTCAAAATCAAAGGATGATCATTTCGATCATCTAGATCAAATCTTTTCCAGAAATGCGAATAGTTTGGGATTTCTTTAAATCCCAAGAAATTTGTCTTTAGAGTACCTCAAGGTAAGCTACTTGGTTTTGTAGTGTCTAAAGAAGGAATAGCAATAGATCCCGAAAGGGTTAGATCTATAATGGAATTACCCCTGCTATTAAACTAGAAAGGACTTCAGTCGTTTCTAGGGAAAATCAATTTCATTAGCAGGTTCATTTCAAACTTTGCTAGTATTGTGAGGCCTATCACACTAATGCTTAAAAAGAATCTATTGTTAAAATGGACCCCCAAACAAAAATAAGGTTTTGAAAAAATAAAGAGAGTGATTTCCACTGCTCTGGTCTTGATTATTCTAGATTTTTCCAAAGATTGCCTACTTTATGTATACAGTGGTCAGGGTAGTATAACTTTGGTGCTTACTCACAAAAGAAATCAGAATGATTGATAACATCTTGTTGCTTTTCATACAAGAAATTTGGAAGGTTATGAGGTCAGGTATAACTTCATGGAAAAAAAAGCTTTTCCCATAGTTAAAAGTTTTAAAAAGGTCTAACACTTGGTGTCTGCCAACAATATCATTGTCCTTGTAGCACAACCCAGTGTGCGAGAATACATTACAAAAGATGAGATCATCAAAAAAAGAGAAAATTGGATCACTAAGATCCTAGAATATGATGTGGACATCAAACCAACCAAGTTGGTTCAAGGAAGAGGCCTGTGTGAATACATCACACAGGAAATGAGTCTTACAGCTGAAAAAGGACATTGATCAAGTCTACTCAATCCAATTTGAGTCCAAACAATCCTGGGTGGCTAATCAAACTTGGTATATGTAGAAGGGATATTACCCAACCAACCTTCCATTTAATAAAAGGAGATACTACCAATTGCAAGGTGCTAGATATGTATTAATTGAGGATGTACTATTTAAGAGAAATTAAGATGGTGTGTTGCTTTGATGTCTCGACAACCTACAGGAAGAAAGATTTCTTAAGTAATTTCATCACAATATTGAGGGTGGAATTTTTTCCATAAAGACTATAGCTTTAAAGATAATGCATGCAAGATATTATTGGCCTTCTATGTTTTCTGAAGCACATAATCTTGAGCAAAAGTGTACATAGTTCCAATAGTTTGTTGGTAAAAGAAAGAATGTTGCTTTACCCTTGAGCCTAACTGTAACCGAAGAACCCTTTTCCCAATGCAGTTTGGATTTTATCAATATGATAAATCCTATTTCCAACACTGAACATAAGTGGATCCTCATGGCAATTGATTATTTTATAAGGTGGACGGAGCCCGTAGCCCTAAAGAATGCAACAAAATGGGAAATTGTTAATTTCCTTGAAGAAATAGTGGCAAGATTTAGTCAACCCAAAACCATCACATTTGATAATGCTCGAGCTTTTGTTGGGTCAGGGATGTTAGATTTTTCTATCAGACATGGGATTTTCCTTCAAACTTCATCAAATTATTACCCACAAGGGAACAGGCTAGTAGAGTCCACCAACAAAAACCTATTTTGATTAATCAAATGTATTGGGTCTAAACAACAAAGAGATTGGCACAAGAATTTATGAGCTACTATGTGGGAAGACTAAGTTACCCCCAAGCTGATTTTGAAGACCTCCCCTTATGCGTTGGTGTATAGAAAAGAGGTAGTAATACCCATTTCAATATAAATTATTGCTTTACAACTACTAAAAGCCTTGGAGATTGAAGAAAATGGTGGAATGGAATTACAGCTGGTAGAACTCCTCAAAATAGAGGAAGATAGAGAAAAGGCCCATGGAGCCATGATAAATCGCCAATAGATAGCCAAGCGATGGTTTGAAAAAAATACTTCTTGCATAGAATTCAAAGGGAGCTTAGTGCTAAAGTACAATGATCGTACTGCAAAATGAGGGAAACACACAAAATTTGAAGTACTGTGGAAGGGACCTTTCTGAATCAGCGCATGCAAAGAAAAGAATGCATACGAGCTTGAAGATATGGAAGGTAATGCTTTAGATATACTGGTGAATGGTATTTATCTAAATATTTTCCATTAAAATACATAGTTCTTTGAAAATTTTAACAGTTATGTACTATATGTAAAAAAATTGTAAATATTTCAAAATTTTGAGAATAAAACAACTGAAGAAGAACACTAAAGAAACAAAATCTTGTATTGTATTATATCTATTGAAAACTTTACATATAATGTAAGCCTGAGGATTGGTTTTTAAACATAAGGCTCTCTCGAGTAAACCCAAAAGAATTTATGGAGCTAGAAGATCAAAAGGGGAGGAAACATGCAAAAATAGTCAAAAATACCTCTAGCCATCACCCAAGAAGTTGAAAAGGATCGTCATCAGGTCTTCTTTCTCCTTATTTTTCTTTTTTTCCTCTTCTTCTCTTTGTCTATCAGGTTGCAAAAGGGGGGCTGAAAATACAATAGACACAACACAAGATCAAGGCCTACTCGTTGCGACTCTACACCAAGAAGTCAAAATGCTTCCTCTAGGGTAGCCTCAAAACCCATTCCATGCTATATTCCCACAAAAGAAAGGTAGCCATTGGCTAAGAGGAGTAGCAATGCATCTCGATTTCCATAGTACATAAATTAGAAAGGAAGGGTAACCAAGGTACATATATGTCAAGGTCCACGTGCCTGTGGAGGTCCATAGCACTCGGGATACCAACACTAGGGATGGCTACTTGCACTATCTTTCCAAGACCTTCCATCAACTAGGTGTTGAAAATCTCATGGAAAAATTCAATTATCATGGGTTTAGACACATTCAGGTCTAGTAGTGAAGCCATGAAATGAGGAAGAACATTGCAATTGCTCTGGAGTTGGTTCTCCTTGGTAATGAAGTCTGCACCAACTTCCCACTTGAATGTAGTCATGAAAAAGGGGGTCACATTTCTTCACCAGATGCTTGATTCATTCATTGGTGATCCCTCCCATGAAGCTATATTGCGGTCTTCTAGGAAGGAACCAAATGGGAGTGTCTAAGCCAGCAGCCATTCTCATAAAGTAGAAAATTATGGTAGAATGGGAATAAGCGGAAGGATAGCTAACTTAAAGAGACTATATGTTCAAATTAATGTTGCAAAAGGTGGCATAGCTATATATAGAAAAGTTGAACCAACAAACCCAACCAAAAAAAGTCTATTTTTCGCTAGATGACAATAGAAAGTTTTAAGACAAAGCAGAGTAAGGTAGATAAATCATATAGAGGATCAAATGGAATGTCTTGAGAAATAAATTTGGGAGCTGGGAGTAAATTCTCTCATATTCCAATTGTTGACATGTATACTTTGCCATTATCAGCACCAACCAGCTTACTAATGAGAAAAGACATGGATTAATGTGCTAAAAACTCTAACAGATTAATCGTCACATCTTTTCAGGGGGTATCTTGCATCACTTCAACACATTCCATATAGAAAAAGGCATGTGCTTCAATGCAAGGAATTTATTTGTAAAAGAGGTGGGGAAGAGAATGTACTAATTCCATCCTTGCGGCTTTCTCAGCATTCTCGAGAGATATAGATCTCATGTTCACACATATCACCTCGGTGGAAACATTTAATGGATCAGCCATAATAATGTAGTCTTAACTACATGTACAAGCAGAGAATTAATTTCACTCAAAAGTAGTTTTTCCTTTTCAAGCAAAAGGCAAGTGACCATTTTTGCTAAGGAATTCTCTACAACTTCTTGATAACAGTCATGGTAGAACCCTCAACCTCTAGAAGACAAGCCACAACTTCAGTTCAATGACCTAGATATGCCAATGTTTTGGGGAAAAAGTTGTTCACCAATGCCCTGGCAGTGGAGGAGTGACCTTTTGAATTCTACAAGAAGGTTTCAGTGGATAAGCCTGTAAAAAGAGAGGCAATGCAAGATATTGCAGATAAGGTTTTTGACCCCAAGTTGTTGGTTAACCCTAAAAGTTTTAGAGAAGGTTCCTTTCAAAGAAAGGAAAAGTGTGGGTTGGTCAAAGGTTTTCCATTTTGGCTCTAGGATTGTGCTTTACCAAAATTCATGCTGCCCATTGTGTATCCATGCTCAAAGTTAGTTGATGCATGTGCTAAGAGATTGGATGAGGAAATAAGGGTCATTCAAAATGGCAAGATTAGGGTTATTATTTCTGCTCAAGCCATACAAGATATGTTGTGCATCCCTATAGCCTAGGATGTAGAGCTTTTTGATGAAGAAAGGATGGATCTCTTTGGGGAAGAAAAGGCCATAGGAAAAAAAAAATTATGAAGAAGAAATAAGGGAATGGCTAGACCAAGGTCGTATTTCCTTCCCTCTCTCATATGAAAAATTTAAGAGAGACACATAGTTAGTGTTCTTGATGTTGGCCTAGGTTTTTGGTCTTGATGGCGATGCTCAAGTTCTTCATTTTCTATTTGGTCGAACCTATGTGCTAAGAGAGAAAAGAACCAAAGGCATTATGATTTTTCGAAGATAATAGTTGGAAACATGTTGATCCAACTAAAGAATTACAGAACCAATTCCAAATTCAAGTATGCTTCTTTCTTGGCTCATTTAGTTTTGCATAAAAATCATGAATGGATGGGGAGAAATGTACTAGTGTCTAGGCTAGATGAAAGGGGTTCTCTCCAGCTAGTTTCTATGTGGACCCATATACTTTCTAGAATAGGGAGATATTATTGGTTTGCAGATTATTTTTGAGGCCAGTGCTACAAGAATTATTGCCTTGCCCTATTGGTTGTTTCTCAACTAAGGTCCTATAATGGATGAAGATCTTGCAAAATTCAGTGGATTATTTTATAGGAGTGGACTTCACATTTATTAGATTCCACTACTTTCCTGATGAGTCTTTCTGACTCCCTAGATTTGTGACAAACAAATTCTTTGCATTGGAGGCATGCCACTAGGTGACTGTTGTCGACAAAATCTATGGTGCTAGAAGAAACAAAACAAAGTTATATTTGCTTCCCCTCAATATTGCTAATAGTCGAGTATCACTGGAGAAGTGATTTTGTGAAGAGGAGCTTAGGGATCTATTGGAAGCCTTAGGTCTGGTCCTCGTCTGTGATAATTGGGATTGCAACCCATGGGGACTTTATAGTGTAATACATGAAGAGAAAGAATACTTCAAGAGTAGGAAGAATCCAACTTGGGAAAGTTTTGAGGTGTACATTGAATTGAAACAAATTCCTTTCAAGTGACCAGAATGGTTAAGCTTCTACAAACCAAAGGTATCGTATGACAAGAACCTTTTGATAAACAAATCTATCAATGCTTAGTTGAAGAAAAAGGGTTTGTTGGAGAGAAAGAAGGTATAATTCTAGAGGTTCTGACATGAGCTATGATGTCTTAATCTACCTATCGAACAATTTCAATAGGATGAAGAGTTTGAGGAGATTTATGATAAGGAAGTCGACACTGATAACAACAATCCAAAGACCAACCATGAAATTGATGAGGAAGAAGTTTCATGTCGAGCTTCCCAACCTTAAGAATTAGATGGTCAGATGGTTTCGAAACAAAGAGATTCATGAGCTCCATCCTCCTCTAGTGTCCAAAGTAAAGGAAAGATAGCCTGATGGTCTCTGAGAGCATCATTTGCACTAATTATCGAAGACCAAGTTTTAGACGGCTCAATGGCCAGGAGATTGGAACATGTTAGTTCTGGTCATGAAAAGAGAAGGTGGGTCTAAGATCTAGGTGTATCTAACATGTCAACCCAAGGAGAAGAATAAGTGGAGTCTGCCCTCCAAGATGTGTCAACTACTATGGTCCAGCTAAGTTTCGCTCCCTCTCTTCTTTTTATTGCATCCTTGGTTACCCCCTTGCCTCCTCCCATGCAAAGGAATTCTTCATCCTCAAACCCTAACTTGTTAATTTTGAATACACCCCCTCTTGTTTGTAGTAAACCCCTAGAAATTACCCCACAACCCAATCAAGCAGCATCTTCCTCGGTTGTTGTTAACTCTTTGACCACCCTGTCAAGGGCCCCTCCAGAAAGAGCTAAAACATCCATGCTAACCCCCACTCCTGGTCCATCATCTTCTAAGAAAACACCTTTTAGTCCGACCATGTCTCTCTTCACCTCTACTGGCAAGTCCCCCGCTCAATCTTAGCTTGATGTGCCACCCTTTTCTATTATAATGCTCCCTTTCACTTCACCGCATGCTCATACATCTGAGGTCTCCCCCTCTATTACCCTTTTTGGTTTTCCTCCCAATGCCCCTATCATAGCACAAAATGTCGATGTCCCTCAAATCCTCTGAGATCATTTCAATACAACCAAGTTGGTCCAACGAAATGCTAAATAGAGACAGCTATTAAAGAACACTGAGTTGTTGGCTACAAAGAAAATTGAGGCTTTCTACAATGAGCAACAAAATTCTCCCCTAATTAACACCATGGTGTTGCTCGTGGAAAAACCTGAAGGGTAGATACAGACTATGAAAGGTTAGGCAAGAGATTGAAGAAGCATGAGGCAGATTTGGTTAATGTTAGGGAAATAGTGGGAAGATTACAGATAGAGATTAATGCCAAGGATGTTGAGATGGCTCACATAATCCAGATTCAAGGTAAGCAAGGGGAAACCTCGAAATTACTCGAAGAAGCACAAATCCAACAAGTTTAGCTACATGCCAAAATTGAGGGATTAAAAGTTGACGTTTGCATCTAGTTTCAGCCTGACATGGAGCACAAAAGTGCTTATGAAAACCTATAGAAAGAGCTAGACAATGTCCAATCCCAATCTTCTGATAGTGTTAAGAAGGCATAGGTAGAGGTAGAAATATTGAAGTTGGAAAAAAAAAGTTGTATTCGCTTTGCAAACCCACAACCTAGAGATGAGAAGAATAAGCTTTTAACTAGAAAATTCTCTCAAGGAGAGAGATCAAGTAGAGGAGAATGTGAGAAACAAAGAGATTCATCTCAGTCAGGAGCTGGTTGCTACACAAAAAGTTGGGTCTCTCCTAGTACTAGAAAGATTGGTATCTTCACATTCGGAGTGGATTGCAGCTGCAGTTCCTATTCTCCAACATGTCTTGCAATTCTTGAGGGATGTTTGAGAAATAAATGGAAAGATTAGCTTAATGGCCAATCATATTTTGTAGACATATGACTCTAGACTAGAAGAATCACAAAGTTTAATTTCTAGGCTTTGTGTGGCTTCTGATGAAGTCCTAAAAGATGTCAGGATCCCTAATCGAAGAATTGCTTCCATCAAAGCAAGTGAGTTTCTCAATTCCCATAAGGTCGCCAAAAAGTGCAAAAATTTCCAGATGATGTTGGAAAGGAGAGTTGACGAGATAAAAAAGGATTTCAATGTCTTGATCAATTATAGACTACCTCCCTTTTTCTTCCCAAATGGAGATGTGTAGACAATAGAATAGCTTACGAAAGCTAGATCAAACAAAAGGATCAAACTTCCATAGAGCTTCCAAGTTCAAGTACAACACATGTAGCTGATGAGATCAAGAGCGATATTTTTTTCCTTTCTCATCTTTACCATTACCTTGGAGTTGTTACTGCAAGATGGGGAGTCATATCTTTCAAGGAGGTCTTCCAACTTGACCAAGTGTACATGCTTGTTCGTAGTATACCCTTACTAACTGAAGAAAAATGGCAAGTTCAACACTCCTCTTTCATTAAAATCTAGGAATTTCCAGAGAGCTAGGTTCATACCTCCGCTAGTGAAGGCCCCTATGAGTCGCCAAAACTATGAAACATTTTTCTTCACCTTAGTTTTTCAATCTTCAGTTTCTTTTGTTTTTTGGCTTCAGAGAAGTTCGGGTTTATACAAGGCTAGTCAAAAATATGGGTAATGCGCCATGTGGTGGCTTCATGGCTTTATTGTATCATTTTCCTTTCAAAGGAGGGCTTGGGACACGTGTTATTTCGGAAAAAGTTTTCTCCAAAAAAATTTATGGAAAACATATGATCTTCATCTGCGTGACATGTCATCTCTTCGCTATAGGAGGATTGTACCTCTTGTATGATGATATCTTTTGGGAGTCTATTGGAGCTTTTTGGCCTTTCTTTTCTTGGTTTTTGGGAATGGGAGTTTTGATTCGGTGCCTTGAGGTAATGTGATTGGTAAATAGAACCCTTTTTCCAGAATATTCTTAGGATTTGATTGTCTACAGGCCCCAATCAATGCTAAATATCTAATGGAAATTAATGCAATAGATGAGAATTAATGAGCAAAGATCTTTGCAGCCTAACCAAGGATCTACAATTGGATTGCAAGCTATCAAGTATCAACATCTAGCAGCAATTACTTTTGTGTTGAGGCAATGTTCTCTTCTCTTTGTGGCTATATAAGGAGGGTGATGACACAATGAGGGGTTGGATTCCAAGTTACAATTTCTTTGCTATGAAAAGTTTCTTTAGTTTTCTTAGGGTTTTTAGAATTATTTTTAGAAGCAAGTTGTAGAACTACTTTACTCTGGCATGTTATATCTATTAAGGTTTAAACTATTGTCAGATTGGCATCTAACCTCTATTTCAAAGTTCATTTGATATTTAAAATTATGAACTATTGAGGAGAATTTGTTGAGACTATGCATGTATGGCCTTTTTCAAGCTTTCTTTCTTTATATTATCATTCTGAATGAAACACTATGTCTTGCAAGCTAGATCTAGATAGTTTAAGTAGTGGATTTCTATGCTATATGCTTGTAAGGTAGAGTAGTATCTTAGGAAAATTAGACTGTCATTGGACTTATCTATTTTTTTGAAAGTTGTTATTTTATTATATTATGTTGTATTAGGAGGAAGAGTTCATGTGATTTATGAGATATTGTTCTATTAATCATAAGAAATATTTATGTTTGATTAGACCTTAATGAACACTGCCTAAAAAAAGATTTGAAAGTCTATATTGTGCTTGAAGTTAGCTTTTGATGTTTGTTCTCTTTCCAACAATGAAGGGTAGTGGTGTTCTATGTCTATTTATATCACTCATAGGAATTATTTGGGTTTGAATTGTTGTAAAAGATTTGGCACATCACCTTTTATGTTTTACATTTACATTTCCTTCTCCCCTTATCTCAAAACCCCAAAGAAGATTCAACTTTCTATTAAAATCCTAGAGGTATTTAGTGAGACATGATTTGTCCCCCACTCGCTAAATTTTCCATAAGACTGTCAGAGAGGTGCAAGATTTGATGATTAATAGGTAGTTTCCTCATCAAAAAAATCCTTGAACTCTTTGATTTTTTCCTTTAGTTTGTTTTGTATATTGTCACACTAGTCAAATACTTCAACCATCATTTTGTATTTAAATTTCTTTGGGCTTCTTATATTTCATTTTTCTCAACATGAAATGAATTATTCCTTAAAATAATCCATTAGTAGCTTCAATTTTTGTTCCAGAACTAAAGAGGAATCAATGCCTACTTCTAGTAAGCCCTTTTGTATTACTTTTATTGCATTATAAATTAAACTTGTTTTCTTCATATGTTCCAGTAGTATTTCTTTTCTTGTAGAGGCATGAAAGATGTCTCCAGCTACAACTTATGGAGGGGAGAATTTTTTGACAAGTCTACTTGTCTCGCATGAGTAGGAATCCTTAGGAGTTGTGGTGTCACCATAGGTTGAAATTGCATCTATAGTCATAATAGGTCGTTAAATGAATTAGAAGATGTAAAAACCTTACCTATATCAATGGAAGCATCTTGCTTCACATCCATTTTTTCTATTGTATCTTGAGTTGTCTTTGAATTATCCACTTCCTTCTGGGTTAGTGTAGGATCATGGGAGTCTAAACTAGGCTCTTAAGTGGCAATGAAAATTCAAGAAAATAGAGTTAGGAAACTTGACATAAAAATTTGAGTAGGTTATTAACATAATTTTGAAAATTTATAAAAAAAACAATTTGTAGAAAATTGAATTTAGTTTCTAAGATACTAGTTCTTTTTTTTTGGAAAAGGTAAATTTATTTGGTGAAAATTTGAAATTTCAATGTTGGTACTAATTTTTTTAAAAGTGAGTGTATGTCTGACCAACCTAAGTAAAAGGAAAAAAAAAAATATATAGTTTTTTGAAACTTCCAATATAAGTAGAGGACATGTGCCTGAATGTTTTGCATTTTTTTTATAATTTTTTTTACAAATAAATAATTAGTTATGAATTTTTTATTAGAAATTTTGAAAAATATTAAAAATTATTTTTCTGACCACCATAACTTACTAAAAAATTTATGAAATTCAATATTTCTTTTTTTATCCTATAGTATAGGAAGCATATAATTTTCCACGTCTTTTGGATTCAAAAAATGTGAAATCATTTGAGAATTATAGATGTTTTTCAATCAACCTATCAATCAAGACTTTAGTTAGAATGCACATGTAGAAGATCAATAATAATTATCTATTTAATTCCAAATAAGGCATATCTTATATTGGTGGAAAGCTAACAATTTTATCAATAAACCCTTTTCGTTTCATCAAATTTGGATACAAAAAATATCATCAACCACTTTTTGGTCATATCACCACTTTTTGGACCCCCATGATCCTACACTCACCATTCTCTTCTCTTTTTGTCTCCATACCTAAGACTTCTTATAATTTTTGCATATAGAAAACATCTTATCCTTCTTTCTATTTGAAGGGTCCTTGTAATTTTTACTAACCTGATATATTATGTTCATTTGTATGTTCTAGAGAAGGAAAATTAGGTTCTTCATCAAGATTAGTGTTCCCCAAAGGGGGCCCACCAATTTTACCTTGATATTCTTTATCTTGTTCACTTATGTTCACAAGAGGAGAAGTATCCTCATTCAACTTATCATCTTTTTTTATCCCATCATCACCAATTATATTGCTCTCAAAATAAAATAAATCTATGTCTTGTGTAGACACATCAGGTGTATTGTCACTTGACCTCATTTTACAAATCTAATTTATTTCAAGTTTATTTTTAAATTAATACTTATCAAGTAAATGATATTTTTAAGTTAATTCTATTATGATAATCAGAATAGTTAATCTTCTTGGAAATGAATAATTATTCAATCATTTTAATAAATAAATAATATTACAAATACTGCAAATAAATAAACAAATATTATTGCTCCTCTTGTATCGATTCAATTTGATAATTTAAGAGGGAGTGAGTTTCAAGAACAGGGGCATTACTCATGAAGTTTTTGTTTCTTGTATTGGGGATTTTTTAAGGGGGAACCCAAATTGGAGGAGGGGGGATATTTCACACTTATTTTGATCTTCTTTTGGGCAATAACATCTAGTTATTTAAGAATGGTTTAGGATAGTTTAAGAAAGATTTTTCCTTTTCAATTCAAAGAAGGGCATGACTTTTGAGAGATCGAGTACAATAGAACAAGATCTAAGGGAAGATTTTTTTGAGAAGAGGTATGTTCTAAAATTACTACCTCTATGTAATCTTTGAAATAGTTATTCAAATTTTTCTATGTGGTACTTGTTTTAGGCATATTCATATTTGATAAAATATGAAAGTTATGTTTTAATGTTATCAATATGTATATTTGTAGTTATTTTCTTTGAATCTATTAGAGTTGCATTTTGACCTTTTGGTTGTAAGATCAAATAATATACTATTGTTCACTTAAATTCTATTATTTTCAAAGACTAGACATTGGCTTAAACATGCACTATAATGAATTATTTTTGTGATCACTTTTCTATGAGGAATTATGTCATACAATTCAAATGCCATGTTTATGATTTTTCATTTTGCATGCATAACACTCCTTGCTATAAATTCCTTTTGGGACATGTTTTTAAATACACTTAGAAGCTAAAGTGCTAACAATGAATTTCAATCATCACAATTTGGTTCTCATTTTCTTGTACATCAATGCTATCATTTCAAAAAATTTAATGTGTGATGTCACATAGAGCAAGTGCAACAAATAGGAAATAGAAGAGATAAAAGATGTTAATGAGACATTTGATGGCAAAATTCAATAGTAATATTTAAAATAAGAGATACAAGGAAATGTTTATTAGCTCAAGAGTGTTGATGGTAAGTGCTTTATGACTCAAATCAATGAAATTCCTTTGTGGAATAGAAGAATGTGTCATATCAATTTTGATAGCCTAGTAAAGATCAACTCTACTCATGTTGTGAGAGACTTACTAGAAATTGCAAAGCCTATCAATGCAATTTGCAAAGAGTGCCAACTTGGAAAATAGAAAAGGAACAAGTTCAAAACTAAGGAATATTCTACTACAGGACCTTTAGAGGTGGTGCATATACACCTATGCAGACCTACTAGAACAAGAAGTTCTCAAGGTGATAGGTATTTTATATTATTAATAGATGATTAGTCTAGAATGACTTGGGTGACCTTTTTCAAAGAAAAATAAGAAGCTCTAGATAAGTTTAAAGTATTAAAATATATGGTTGAGTATTAAATGGTTTAAAAAGAAAGTTCTTAAGGTTTGATAGAGGCGGTGAGTTCACCTCAAATGAGTTTTAACAATTTTTGTGAATATCATGGGATAAAAAGACACTGATGAACTCTTAGGATGTCGTGACATAATGGAGTTCTGTAGAGGAAGAACAAGATAGTTTAGGAGGAAACAAGAACCTTGTTGAAGGAATAAAATCTACTAGATATCTATTGGAGAGAAGTTATTCATACTATAGTTTAGATTCTCAACATAGGACAAGTAAGAGTGAATAGTTCAAAGACCCCCTATGAGCTATGTGTAGTGTAGGAAAATGCATACCCTTGTATTTTCAAAATTGTTTGGACCTACCATGCTTTATTTATCCTTATTTATGTCTTAATTGTTCCTATTTTTCATCCTCAAGCCTCGTAAATTGTATCTTTTGATGGCTAATCCCAACAAACATCAAAGGGTAAATGATAATTTAATGATTCTAGTTGTGTGTCCTTGATTTTTGGACTAGGACTAAGATGCCACCTAGGGCGTCTTTGTCCTCCAAAGGTCTTAGGACCCTGATTTCAAATGCACCTTAAATGGGTCCCTTTTTGGAGTTTGTGCCCTGAGTTTCAAGCCTCAATACTAAGATTCCACCTAGGGTTTCTTAGTCCCCCTCCAGTTATTTTTAGGATTTAATTTCAAATCTTGGTGGGATTTAGCCTCCTTTAATTAATGGATTCTTGTGCTAGCTTGTTTTGGTGTAATTTTGGGATATTAAGCATGGATAAGTATAAATACAAGGTTCTTTCTCTCATTTGTCATCTAGACAATTGAATGAGAATTCCTAATAGCAAGTTTGAATTCACAAGAGCATTCAAGAGCAATGCATCAAGCATTTGGAGCCATAATCAACATTCAAGCATCCTATCAAAGATAATCTTGCATAATGTGTGTTTTTGAGCTAACATTTGTGATGTGGGGTTTTGATTCAAGCAAGCAATACAAGTCAAGATCTATCTAGCATTCAAGAATTTCAAGATCTACATTCAAGCTAGCCATTTGATCCAGGAGGATCCAGAAAACCTAAAAAATCATAGTCTCAAATTCTCACAAAAATGGCATCATTGTGTAGAGCTCACCGACATGATCTTGGGGCAACTTGAACCACATCAAAAGGAGTTTGTATGCAAAATTTATCAGCGGTCAAAGAGCCGGTCAATAGGCAATTCAAGAGGCCCAAAAAAGGTCAAAAAAATGAAGTTGTCAAAAGTGGTCAAAATTGGTATTGTTGTGAAGAGCTCAGTGAGAGCCTTCCAATGACATTTGTTTCATTGAAAACCGCATCTGTATGAGTGAGTTATTATCGGTCAAAGTTGCCAAAAAAAAGGGTTGACCAAGTCAAATGATGATGCCATCATGCTAACGTGGCAACACTAAACTTGACACGTGGCAGGTTCAAAATGTGATGATGTGGACCAATCCTATGGTGACACGTGGTAAGTGTACACAACAATGTCAACAAATCATCAAGTGACATGTGTCGATGACGTGGCACCCTTTGGTCTGCAAGTACAGTCAGCATGAATTTTTCATCAAAATATAGGGTGAGAATTTAAACACACAATCTACTCTTTACAAGGATCATGCCCCACCATTAGACCATGAAAGCAATTTTATATAGATGGGTGCTAATTTATATTTAAAGTATTAAAAGGTGGGGCCAAATCTTATTTAAAGCCTTAAATCATGGAGATTTTCTAGAAACCATAAAATAAGGAGAAATTAAAGGGGGCTTTTGGGAAAAACATAAAGTTCATTCCTTTTTAAAGGATTTTTATTGTTTTGGTGTGGAGGTTCTCCAAATTCATATAATTAGATTTAATTACAAGTTAATTTGTAAACCTCTAATTATAGATCAAGTGGTATCAGAGCTCGTTTTGCAAGAATCTGCATAAGTGAATGCTAACCAGGTTGAAATTGAAGCAAGGAGAAGGTGCACTTACTGAGTTCAATCCCAAGATTGGAAAACAAAGGACTTTTTCATTAACGGAGATGGTAGCTGAACAAAGTCCTACAGAGCTTGATGAGAAATCTTTCCAAAAATCATTTCTCAAAATGAAGGCTATGGTGGAAGTTCTTTTCCAAGAGAGGCAAGAGCGACAGAGGAAAATGAACTCAAGAACAGAAAGAAGGAGGAAGGTGAATCTTCAAAAGATGACAAAGGTAAAGGAGTAGGAAGTGGTAGTGACCCTCCTGATCCTCCATCTCCATCTTCTTCATCCTCTTCTTCCTCTTCATCTAACTCTTCCAAAAAGAAACAACTTGTGAAATATGAAGTTAATTCACCTTTGTTGAAACTCGATGTTAAGTTTGATTTGCCAATCTATAATGGAGAACTAGATGTAGAAAAACTTGATAATTGGATAAAACAAATTGAATTTTATTGTAGAATTCAGAATTTTACTGAGGATTCTCAAAAAATCCAATTAGCTACTATTCACCTAGGATGCACAACTTTAATTTGGTTGGAGAGTATAACATAGGGCAATCTAAGTCATTATAGAAAAATTATTTCTTCTTGGTTTGAGTTTATATCTGCATTAAAGAAATAGTTTTATCCATTAGGACATATGCAAAAAGTTGTAATGAATTGGTAATCATTAAAGCAAGAAAAAGGACAAAGTGTACCAGATTATACACAAGATTTTAGGAAGAGGGCTTTAATTTTGGGCATTCCATTGTACACACAAGAAACTTTGTTAAAATACATAGGTGGATTACATGAGAATTTGAAACATACAATACTTATGTTTAATCCAACTAACATTGATGAATTTAGTGTGCAAGCTATCCATTTGGAAACAAGCTCAAGGAATAGCCATGACAATTTGTTGATGGACTCAAGTAAGCACAAGGGAAGTAAGAGAGGGGAAGAGAAATAACAACGAACAACTATTATAAAGAAAGAGGAGGAGAAGCCTTATTGTTCACATTGCAAAAAGAAATGGCATGAAGATTCAAGATGTTGGAAATTGCATCCCGATTAGAAGCCAAAATGGTTCAAGGATCAAAAGGTTAAGCAGAAGACCGCAACTATTGTGCCGGATCTTGGATCCAATTTTGATGATGAAACCAAGATCTCAGTTGTGGGTATCAAAGGTAATATTCATTTTGTTAGAACTAGTTCTGATGCTTCTTCATCAAACTGTAATGAAGTACCTATTGAAAGTAAGAGGAATGAATTGTTTCATATAAGGGTTATTTCTAAACAAACTAAGATTGATACACTAATAGACAGTGGGTCACAAGTTAATCTTATATTAGAACAAGTTTTTAAGGAATTGGGATTAAAAAAAACTCCTCATCCTAAGCCATATCCATTGGGTTGGGTGCATGATAATGCTCAGCTACATGTGTCAAAGCAATGTAAACTCTAATTTGCAATCACATCCAAGTTTTTTGATGAGGTAGAGTTAGATGTAATTCCACTTGATATTTGTGGCATGGTTTTAGGTAGTCCTTATTTGTATGAAAAAAAAAACATTTTCTACAAGGAACATAATAGGTATCATTTGTTTAAGGATGCAATTGAATATATTGTAAAAACTCATCACATGAAGAATGAAAGATCTGTTGTAAACACGGGGCATGTGAAAATGAATGTAAATGCAAGCAATGCTTTAACTCTCATGTTTGTAACAGTTAGTGATACTAAGCATGAAGATGATAGGTTGTCACAGATAATACAGTGTGAGGATCAGTTGCAAGTAGAATCAAGCCTTTAGCCAGAGGTGGTAAAAGAGGGTTTGAATGTTTCATTTTCTAACAATGTTCATGTTTAGGAGATCCAAAATGTTGATACTATTTCCTTCACATTAGTGTATTCAGTACTGTTGCTTGTTATTCTGCTAGTTATTTCTATGTGGATGATGAATGTGACAGTGAATATTGATGAACATGTAGTTGATTGTATTAGCAAAGCTTTCTCATACTTCTTTGTGTTCGTGATGGGTCAAATGTTCAAAATTTTAGTAGGAACGACAGATGATACTAGGAAAGTGGGGTGACATTTCCCTAGCTCAAATTGCACATAAAATAAACTTTTGGACATCCAAAAGCTTCTCAATGGGGAGGAATGATCCAAGAGGATCCAAAAAACCTAAAAAATCATACTCTCAAAATCTCATAAAAATGACATCATTGTGTAGAGCTCACTGACACAATCCTAGGGCAACTTGAACTGCATCAAAAGGAGTCCATATGCAAAAGTTATAAGCGGTAAAAGATCTAGTCAACAAGTAATTTAGGAGGCCCAAAAAAGGTCAAAAATATGAAGTTTTCAAAAGTGGTCAAAATTGGTATCATTGTAAAGAGCTCGGTGAGAGCCTTCCAACGACATTCGGTTTGTCAAAAACGGAGTCTGTATGAGTGAGTTATGGCCCGTCAAAGTTACCAAAAATGGGTTGACCAAGTCAAATGATGACATCATCATGCTGACGTGGCAGCACTAAACTTGACACATGGTAGGTTCAAAATGTGATAATTTAGACCAATCCTATGGTGACATGTGGTAAGCATACACAACAATGTCAACAAATCAACAAGTGACACGTGGCGATGACATGGCACCCTTCAATCTACAGGTATAGTCAGCATGAATGTTTGGTCAAAATATTGGTTGAGAATTCGAACACACAATATACTCTTTATAGAGATCATGCCCCACCATTAGACCACACAATCACTTTGATATAGATGGGTGCTAATTTATATTTAAAGTATTAAGAGGTGGGGCCAAATGTTATTTAAAGCCTTAAATCATGGAGATTTTATAGAAACCGTAAAATAAGGAGAAATTAAAGGGGGATTTTGGGAAAAACATAAAGTTCATTCCTTTTTAAAGGATTTTTATTGGTTTCTAATGAAAGGGGCTATTAAAAGGGCTTTTAAAAGATTTTTAAGATTTTTAATAGCCATATTTTATACCCCATCCCTAATATAAAGGGATAAAACCCTTAATATGGGGTAAAATCAATAATACCTTCCTTTAATTAATTTAAATCTCCTAATTAAAAGGAGAACCTCCACAATAAAACAATAAAAATATTTTAGTTAGATAAAAGGGAATCATAGCCATTCATTTCTTGGAAATGATATTTTAGTAAAAGCTCAATTATAAGAGCCACCAAGAAAATATTAAGGGGGGTTATTAAAAGATTCTTTCATTGTAAATGGGAAAATTGTTTGAGATTTTTTAATTTTATTTTTATTTATTTATTTATTTGATAATCCAGTGGTATCCCCGCGACTCAGCCCAGCGAGCTCCACCACCCTTGCCCTGGTATTACTTTTTTCCAGGTTTTGGGGGACAGAGGAGGCGAGCTGAGGAGAGACTAGTCCACTAGAGGTGACAGCCTAGGGCCACACTGAGCTGCCACCACTTGAATCAAGCCGGCGTGAATCAAACCTTGGACCTACATGGGACAAACCCAAAGCCTTAGTCTGACCATGCCAACCGTTCAGCCAGTGAGGTTGCCCCAATTGTTTGAGATTTTTACTTAAAGGGGGGGATTTTAGAAGATTTGTAATATTATGGTTTTCAACCATAATAAGCATGTAAAATGATATAAAATGGGTTGTTTGGGCATTGGAAAAGCTAAGTGATTTAGAAGCAACTTGGGAGATAGAATTTTCTCAAAGGAAAAAGTACTTGGAGGGAATATTGAGTGTGAGGATTTTTGGAGGAGATTTACAACGTGTTGGTTTACACCAAAAATTGTAAAGTGAGAGATTGTGAGGAATTTGATGCGGGTTTATGAAGCTTGGAAATTGTAACAAGGAAATATCATTGCTTGGAAAAATTAATAAAGTGGTCCCAACACTAAGAAGTGGACCCAGAGACGTAGTCCTCATTGGATGAACTTCGTTATCAACCTATGTTATGATCTTTTATCTTATTCTTCTATCTTCTATTTATCATTCTCTCTATTTCTTTTCACTTTTTAATTTAGAATTTGATTTCTAATTACAAAATTATAGTATTTAGATAATATTTTCAAGTTTTGTAAAGTTTAATGAACTAGTTTTACATTTTCAATGGTTAAAAATCATAATTACTCAATTTTGCATTAGATCAGGAAATTACTATAATTAGATTTAATTTACAAGTTAATTTGTAAACCTCTAATTATATATCACCATTTCACACAAGTTTGTAGATTTCATAACAAGGGTTTGGTGAGTTGCAATATAACACTCTTTTCATTCATCATTTCCCTTCATTATTTTATTTCATTCCAAGGTTTAATTACCAACAAGGGGTTTGACCAAGGCAAACCTTGCCTTATTTACAAACAATCAACAAGTTTTTCCTCTCTTGCATGTTTTTGTTTGTAAATTTATGTTGAAGATCATTTGAAGTGAAAAGTTGCATTGTAAAGTTTCCATCTTAACAAAAATTCACCTATAGGCCAGATTTGGAAGTTTCAAGACCTAAGATCTGAGAAGAAGGAAGTACAAACATTAAGCCTCAGGATCACATTGAGAGATTTCAAAAATTTAGATAGAGACTAAGACAACTATAAGGGATTATTAGTCCTCCAAAGGGTATTTTGCAAATATTCTTTTAGATTTTGTTCGACATCTTAAGATTTTACATTTCCCCCAAAAAATAGTATCGAGACTAAGACAACAATAAGGGTGTCTTAGTCCTCCCTTGTACATTTTGACAACATTTTTACATTTCTAGAATCCTTATCACATTTATAGACTTCCCAGGTACACACATCCTATCTTGTTACTTAATTTTGTCATTTACAATCATTATTTGGCTTGCATTACTAGGTTTTGTGAGTTGAATGTTAAGTTGTATTTTCCAAGCTTTTGCTTGGTGGTGAACCCATCAAAGCCTAAAGAACCCCCCTAGGTTTTCCTATTTAGAATTGACTCACCTTTGTGTTGATAGTCAATCTAATTTGGGATCCTAGGGCATTCTTGAATGATAATTTGAGAAGAGTGGTGTTATATGACTGAGCCCATAGAGCACTCATTCCCCAATTATTCATTTTGGTGAACCTGACATTTTAGAGCATTCATTTTTCTAATTTTGAGTTCACTAAGGTCCTAGATCTAGGTTGAATTCATTCTTGCATTACATCTTGCATTAGTGAAAGTGCATATAGGTTGCATTTTTTCTTTCTTGCATCATTTTAGCTCATGGAAAAACTGAAAAGTGCATTATCAATCACCCTAATTTCATTTAGGAACATTGTTATTGCATTCAAAATTGAAAAAAATTCATTCAACTTTGCATTCAATTGCTTGTGATTAGGCACTTTTTCTTGCAATCATTTGCACAATTTTTTGTTTCTACACTTCAGGGCCTTGCATAGGCAACCTAGGAACACTATTATCAACTTATATTTTGCTTTTTTTTTTTGAAAAGCACCTTTACTAGGACTAAAGCACCATTATTGATGTCTTAGTCCCTCTGTGGATTTTTGGATCAAAACCCTCTCAGTGTTGTTTGCTATTTATTCTAGTTTTGGAACCTCAAAATTTCATCAATAGGACCAAGTTTCCCTTGTTGGAATCCTAGTCATTGTTGACTTTGAATTTTTAGTTTTCAAGGTTTAAAATTTCTTTTTTGTGCTTATTTTGGTTGCTTCCAATTTTCTGTTACAATTTACAAAAAAATTATTATTCCAATTTCTTTCATTTCAAATGTAATTGCAAGCATAGGATATTGTGTTCATTGCACTTTCTTTGGTTTATCCCTTGCATCAGTTGTTCTACTTGGTGTCCTACTACTAATACTGTGGTGAGATGAAATGCAAGACTCATGGCATCCTACGATAAAAATAAACATTATGGATCTTGGGTTATCTAGCTCTCTTACTTCTAGTGTTGGTACTAGTTCACTAGGTATGGATTGTACCTTTGATACCTCTTTTGGTATTCCTACTTTACCTACAAGTGCTATTCCAAGTGTTCAAACAATGGTTGATCATATACCTCAAGAAAAAATAGTGAAAATGCTTGAAGACCTAGCCCATTTACAAGATAGTGTGAGTACTGTAAACATTTCCAACACTATTATACCTACCATAGATAGTATTCACGGCATGATGGAAAGTGATGAAGGACTGGAAGTTGTGTGTAGCATAGCTCAAATCTTTGGAAAACATTTTCCTTCCACTATCAATGACCTTCTCAAACCTCAAACAATGTGCAAAAATATTGTAGAACTCAAATTCCTCCCCCTTCAATCATAACTTCCATTCCCTCCTATACAAATCCTCAAGTGACCACAATGATGCAACCAACTAGCAATGACCTTCCTACCTTGCACATTTCCACTAGTTCTCCTTATACCTATGTGGCATCTAACCTAATATCTCCTCCCACAAGCAATCCATTCACTTGTCCTTCCAACACATACACACCACCACCATATTCACCTCAATCTCAAACCACAAACAATGAACCTATCATTAACCACCTCTTACAAAGCCTTTCATCCATTCAGCATCAAGTTTCCACAATAAATAAAAATCAAAATGCTCCACCTTCATACTATGTCAAAAGCAATCCACTATCTTTGGAGATATTGAGAACTCTAGTGCCATAAGGTATAGAGATCCATAGATTTGAGAAATATGGAGGAAAGTGAGATCCTACTAATCATGTTAATGCCTTTACTACTTTATGAAGTGAATTTATCCTTGAGTACAAACTTTTGGCTAAGCTTTTTCCCCAATCCTTGAAATATGTTTCCTTGCACTAGTTTTCTACATTACCTTTTAACTCAATTCATTCATTTAATGAACTTTTTGAAGCCTTTGTTAACTATTTCCAAGTGCATATGGTTCCTGAAATGACATTAGTATATTTGATTATATGTAAGTTGATGAAGAGGAAAAATGGATACCATTTTAGAGATATCACAATTTTTCCACTCAACCATTCACTAATTTCCTAGGGATCCCAATTGGATTGACATCAACCTCACAAAGTGAGTCAATTCTCAATTAGGAAGGATCAAGGAAGGGTTTTTTTAAGTTCTAAGGGGTTCATCAAAAAGCAAATGTTTGGAAAAGAAAATGTTTGAAAACTTGTGATATGCAAAATGACTTATAACTAAATATGTAAGCTAAATGAAAGATGCAAATGATGAAATTATGCAACAAGGAGATAGTATGTGTGCACTTGAGAAATATAGAGATACTATGAGGACTCTAAAAATGCAAAGAGGCTTCCAAAATATGTTGTGGAGGACTAAGATTCCCACGATGGCATATTAGTCCCATAGCTATTTTTTGGGAAAATACAGAGTTTTCAAATATTAGAATCGAGTCTTGGAAAATCTCTAAAAAATAGGACTAGGATGACTAAGACACCCAAGATGGCGTATTAGTTCCATTATAAATTTTTGGAATTTTTGAATAGGATCTTGAGCTCTAAGGTCTGCACTAGCTTCCCTTCTAATCTCAGGTTTTGAAACTTCTAAGTATGCCATATAGGTGACTTTCCATGAAGATGACAACTTTGTAATGCAAATTCATAACTTTTGCAACTTTTCAATCCAAATGATATTCAATTCTTCAACCTATATCTGCAATCACAAATATGCAAGATGGAAAAAAACTTATTGTTTGTTAGTGAATGGAGGTTTTCCTTTGTCAAACCCCTTGTTGGTAATTAAACTTTGAAATGAAATAGAAATAATGAAGGAAATGGTGAATGAACAACATGCAATGCTACAAATCACCAAACCCATGTAAAGTCTACAAACTTGTGTGCAATGGATGCAATGGAAATGGATCTTGAATACTTGAAAGATAGGACTTCAATTTCTTTGCTTGAATCAAAACCCTACATCGCAAATTTTAGTACAACAAAACACATGATGCAAGAAAACACTTTCATATGATGATTGAATTTGAAATCAGCTCAAAATGCTTGATAAATATGATCTTGAATGCTCTTATGAACTCAATTATGCTATGATAAAGATATCACAAAAGACTTAGGTTTAAATGAATGAATGAACCTTGTATTTATTCATATCTATGCTTAATATCCTAAAATTAGATCACACCAAGCCGACATATGAATTCATTAAATAAAGGAGGCTAAATCTCGCCAGAATTTGAAATAAAATCTTGAAAAATACTCTTGTTGAGGAATTAGATTCCCTAGGTGGTGTCTTAGTCCCAAATCCTAGAAACTTGGGGCATAGACACCAAAAATGGGCCCAATTCAGAGATGCCAAAATCAGGGTCCAGAGAGCCTTGGGGGACAAACATGCCCTAGGTGGTGTTTTATTCCCAACCCAAAAATTAGGGACACACTGATGGAGTCATTAAATTATCATTTATGCATTGGAGAATTTCGAAATTAACTAGAAAAATATGTAATTATTGGGGCTTGTGGACACAAAATTGGACTAATTAAGCCATAAAGAAGCATAAATAAAGCAAGATAGGCCTAAACAAGTGTGAAAATTTAAGGGTATACATTTTAATACACTACATTTAGCCCCCACTTTAGTGAGAGGATGAAATTACTTCAAACTCACACTAAAGTAGCCAACCACACAATCAAGAGGGGTTCAAATGTACAAATGTTATCAAGATAGGATTACAATAATCAAGAGGGTGGCCAATCCCGTAGGATCAAGATCCTATGGAAAAATCAACATAAGCACAAAGGAAAACGCTTGCAGATGATATATGAAGCCGTAACCATATCGCAAACATACAACATCAAAGACAAGAAAAAGGAAAAAGTAAAGGAAAGGAAAAAAATTGCAACGGATCAAGTTTCGACTAGTCGTCCAACACAGTGGACTGAGTCTAGGCTATTTTTCCAAAAGGAAGTTTACAATTGGAACATGTTGTCCACTATGAAAAAAAAATGCATGCTCACAAGGGCTAGTGGGAGCTAGGTGTCCACTAGGTTATCCCCAAGGGTCTATATTAAAATCATACCACCATGAATTTAATAAGGTACAAAAATGCATGCTCACATGGGCTAGTGAAGCTAGGTGTTCACTAGGTGAGCCCTAGGGGATCATATCAAAGCCATACCTCCATGAATTTAATAAGGTACAAAAATGCAATAAGAAAGAGGAATGATCAAAGGGATTTTTCTTAGTTCATGTGAGCTCTTACTCTAATGGGACATCATTCCTAATGTCTCCAAGAGAAGACCGATCAAAGGATAAAAGATTCACCACTACAGTGAGTTGCATCACCATTAAGGGAAATATAATATGTTGAGATAGGTCACACTCTTGAAGGACATTACCCCCAATGTCACTACATAGAGGAAAAAATGTCATGTGAAATAAGAAAATCATATCAAAGAAAAGAAAAAAAATTCAAGCGAAATCATGCTAATCTAATGCCAATGTATTCCCCCACTTTAAAGAAATTGCTAACACCATGCTGTGAGCAATTACTTTAAACTAGAAAAATAAAAATTCAATTGAGAAGGAATACATGAGAGCCAAATTGGAAAGCCCTATGCCAAGTCATATGTTTCTTAGTAAAGCTACGTCATGCAAGAGAAAAGGAAAAGAAAGGGGTTGCCCCCAAAATGAAAACAACAAACACATAAGGGATCTATGGATGTGGGGTTAGTATGTTCTTTGCTACAATGATATTAGAGAACTTGGAACTATCATCATTCCCCTAATACACAAAATTAGAAGAATGACACAAAGAGAGTGAAAACAAAGAAAAAGAAAGAGCCTTTTAGGTCAACATGCAAGAGACATAGTGTGTCTTGATGCCTTGCATCATTCCCAAAAGGAAAACACAAGACAAATTAAAAGGAACATGAAAGGAAAAGAAAAGATAATGAAAAATATTTTGAGTCAACATGAAGGAGACGTGAATTTCTCAATGCCTTGTGTCATCCCCAAAAGGAAAACACAAGAAATGAAAATGAAAGGAAATGATAAAAGATCAATAAAAAGGAAAAAGTATATAACATATAGAAGAATGAAGGTACAAATAGAAGAATGGACATAGAGAGAGAAAAATCAAACAGAACATCATGAGGGATCATGTTATGCACATGCAAGAAAACAAGAAGAAAATGAAAAGGACTAGTAAGGCATAGGTGAGTCAGCCTAAAGCAAGTTATCTACCTCCCCAATCTCATTCTATTTAAGTGAAAGGTAGATAATGAACCAAAGGGACAATAACAAATGCCTTAATAGGACAAGGCCAATGAATTCTTGTCCCCACTGTGTGCAAGACAAGAATGTGCCGAGGTGGGTGATGGGAAGGGTCATGTAATAGTGAGAATAGAGTATTCTATAACTATTACATGACAAAGAGTAGGAGGATATGATATGTTATCATTGGATAGCAATTATTGCCATCAAAGTGATACTTGCTCAATATTTCTCTTAATGCACGACACTCATCAGTACTATGTCCAAGAACTCAATGATATGCACAATGTGGAAATTTTGCATCTTTAGGGTATAACACAAGTCGGTTCATAGGTGGTAGTAATATTAGCCCTTGGTTGAGAAGGATTTGTAATTTTCTTTCACTTTCAGGTGGCAGATGGAGAGGTTGTAACTTTTGTAATTTATATGGTCTTTTTAATTTGCTAGATTCACCAACTTCTCTAGATGGGATTAGGGCAGGAGGTCCTAAAATTATCCTATCTTTATCCTTGTTATTGTTATGATCTATTGACTGTTCTTTAGGAAGAAGGATATTCAAGTTAGGGGAAGAATCCAAGATCATTGTACCATTGTCTCAGAGCCTTAGATATTCTCTATGAGGCTTTTCATTATGAGAGGGATCTTGGTATCCTAGTCCCTTTGTTTTTTCATCAATTGGTTTTTGTTCTAAGAGTTGACGAATTTCATGTTCACTTGTTGCATCACAACCTTTTTTCTCAAGATGGTGAAGCCTTCTCCATATGTTTCTTCAAGGTTGATTGGAGTGTTTTTTACTTTGTTATCATAATATGGTTGAGTATTTTCTTGTTTAGAGGTACTAGGTTCACCTGTTGTAGGGAACTTAAGTTCAAGTTTTGCTTCAGTTTTGGGATGTAAGTAACCAAACATCTCAAGAGGTGGTATTGTGGGATTATTTGGTTATTTCATGGAAGGATAGAAAGATGCATTAGCTTCAAGGTTATCAAGACAATTATTTAGGAACTTATTCATGTTATCATCATCTTCTCCAATGATGTCAACATCATGAGGAGGACATGCATTAGGATTTGAGTGAGCATGAGTGAGTTAGATTTCATTAGGGTCATTACCAAAAGCATAATTTGACACATCTACTAAAGATTTCAAGGACATCCACAATTTTCCAAAGCACATATCCATGATGCAAGATTGATTAAATGCACTTGAAATTAAATAAATTGGAATAACAACAAATCTAAAAACTAAAATAGAAAATAGAAGGTAGCCAACATAAACATAGAGAAGCAATTTCAAATCCTAAAAATTGGAGAATCAAATTCAATAGGGATTAAGATGATAGGAAGGGAATCTTGGTCCTCCTAGTGAGATTATGAAGTTCTAGAGGCTAAAATAGACATAAAACAATAGAAAGAGATTTCTTAAGCAAAAATCCTAAGAGGGACTAAGATGCTAGGAAGGGCGTTTTAGTCCTAGCAAAGGTTTTTTGTAGAAAAAGAGTGAATTCTGGAATGTCAACAGTGTTTACAGATTTCCTATGCAAGATACTAATGCTCATAAATAGAAAAATGTTCAAATAAGTGCAAGAAAAAGTAGCTAGAAACAAGCAATTGAATGCAATTAAGAATGCAATTTTTTTTCACTTTTGAATGCAATAAGAATGCAATGAAGATGAAGAAAAATGCACTTTTCATTTTTTTTAATGAAATGAAAGGATTAAATAAAGTAAATATGAAACCTATATGTACTTTCACTAGTTCAAATATAGGCGACCTTAAATGATATTTCACTAATGCAAAATGCAAGATACCTTAGATGCACTTTCATTAATGCAAGATGCAATGCAAGGATGAATGCAATCTATATCTAAGGAATTTAATGGTCTCCAAATTAGAAATGAATGCTTAAAAGATTCAGGTTCACCAAAATGATTAAGAAGAAAAATGGATACCTTTTTAGAGATATGACACTTTTTCCACTCAAGCATTCACTAATGTTCTAGGGGTCCTAATTGGATTGACTATCAACCTCGCAAGGTGAGTCAATTTCTCAATTAGGAAGGACCTAGGAAGGGGTTCTTTAAGTCTAAGTGGTTCACCACCAAGCAAATGCTTGGAAATGAAAATATTTGAAAACATGTTGTGATATGCAAAATGACCTATAACTAAAAATGTAAGCTAAATGAAAGATGCAAATGATGAAATTATGCAATAGGGAGATAGTATGTGTGCACCTAGGAAATCTAGAGATGCTTTGAGGATTTTGAAAATGCAAAGAGACTTCCAAAATATGTTGAGGACTAAGATTCCTAGAATGGAATATTATTCCTATCGTTGTTTGTTGGGGAAAATATGGATTTTTTAGATCTCGGAACTAGGTCTCAAAAAATCTCTAAAAAATAGGCCTGGGAGAACTAAGATGCCCAAGGTAGCATATTAGTTCCATTCTAAATTTCAAGAATTTCTGAAGAAGATCTTGAGCTCTGAGGTCTGTACTAGCTTCAATTCCGATCTCAAGTTTTGAACTTCTAAATATGGCCTGTAGGTGAGTTTTCGTGAAGATGACAACATTGTAATGCAACTTTGCAACTTTTGCAACTTTGTAATCCAAATGATCTTCAAGTCTTCAGCCTATATTTTCAATCACAAATATTCAAGATGGGAAAAACTTGTTCTTTGTTAGTGAATGGGGGTTTTCCTTGGTCAAACCCCTTGTTGGTAATCAAACCTTGAAATGAAATAGAAATAATGAAGGAAATGGTGAATGAACAAAATGCAATGCTATAACTCACCAAACCCTTGTAAAGTTTGCAAACTTGTGTGCAATGGTTGCAATGGATATGGATCTTGAATACTTGAAAGATGGGAATTGAACTACTTTGCTTGAATCAAAACCCTATATCACAAATGTTAGCACAACAACACACATGACGCAAGAAAAAACTTTGATATGATGATTGAATTTGAAAATGGCTCCAAATGCTTGATAAATCTCCTCTTGAATGCTCTTGTGAACTCAATTATGCTATGATAAAAGATCTCACAAAAGACTTAGGTTTAAATGAATGAATGAACCTTGTATTTATACTTATATATGCTTAATATCCTAAAATTATATCACACCAAGCTGACATATGAATTCATTAAATAAAGGAGGCTAAATTCTGCCAAAATTTGAAATTAAATCTCAAAAATGACTCAAGGAGGACTAAGACACCCTAGGTGAAGTCTTAGTCCCAAGTCCTCAAAACTTGGGGCACAAACACCAAAAAGGGTCCTAATTTGAAGAAGCCAAAATCAGGGTCTCGAGAGCCTTGGGGGAAAAAAATGTCATAGGTGGCATTTTAGTCCTAACCCAAAAATCGGGGGAACATTGATGGAGTCATTAAATTATCATTTATGAATTGGATAATGTCGGGATTAACTAGAAAAATATGTAATTCATAGGGCTTGTGGACACAAAATAGGACTAATTAAGCCATAAAGAAGCATAAATAAAGCAAGGCAGACCTAAATAAGTGTGAAAATGGAAGGGTATGCATTTTACTACACTACATAAGCAAAGCGAGGGTGAAAAATTCATTAACTTTATTTTATGTTACCGATCACTTTATTCCCAAATTAGTGTGAAGGTTCTCGATTCTCACCTTCAAAAGATGTTCATAGAAAATTTACAAAGAAAGATACAAGACAAGCTTGTACCATGATGAAATTCCCTTCCTTCATGCACTTATGCACTGCCCTTCAAGATTATCAAAATTGTGTAGGTAGTTATGAACCAAAAACCACCTCTACCTATCCTGAAAAATTTTGAATCTTCAAACCAAAACACCTACTAGCCTTTCAAAAGATAAAATAAAATTTTCCTTCAACTAAATTCTACCTCCCAACTTACCCAACAAGTTGATACCAAAGTAGCAACTATAAAGAAGAGTAATCCTTATATCTTTGGGGATTTGTAAAGACAATTTACTCCCTTACCTGACACACTTCAAAACATCATGACTCAACTATTAAACCAAAACATGCTTACCTTACCTCCCATTCAATCTCTCAACCCTAACAACCCGTTACCTCTGAGCTTTAGAAACAATTCCTATTGTGCTTATCACCAACAAAAAGGACATGATACAGAACATTGCAAGTGTCTTAAATATCATGCAAGACCTCATTGATTCTAATCATATTTAAATTGGAGGTGTAAATAAAAATGGTAGTAAATCTATGGCTCCTCCTAACCAAAACTTGTAAATCTTTACCAATCCCATGCCTAACCACAATATTTCATTTGTTAAGGCTAGTGAAACTAAGCCCGATGTGATGACCATTGACAAAAATGATGATAACATCAACAATAATGAAAAAAATCCTATGGATCGTGATGAACAAAATCCTATGGATACTATGTCATAGAAGAATGGCCCCTTGTCATTTTCATGTCCTTTTAGGTCTTTTTTCATGGTGTTGGAACTATGTTGCTTTGATTTTATGTTGCAACATGGCTTGAACATGCTTATTTAGGTAATAAAACTCAAAGAATGGCATCTTATGAAGGTGTTGTGAAGTGTTGTAAGACATTTCTACATTCTTCTAGACCCTATTAATTATAATTCACCTAAAAATTACCTTTTTACTCATCAATAAGTCCTATTTTGAAGTGTTGTAAATTCTTGTACCAAGTTTTCACGCTTTTCTCAGGCACATCTTCACTATTTATCCTTTTCTTACGCTTTATTTGACACCTTTATTCTCTCATATTCTTAATTAAGTCTATTTTTAAGTATCATACCGACAAAAATTATTAAATACAATTCATATTTCCTGACACTTGTTTTTAGGTCCTAGGTGGGACCCATTCATCATGGGTGGTAAATGAGTCCCCCTTGGCCCCAAATTCAAAATATTTTAAATTTCCTTTGAGGATTTTATTCAAAATCACTTGATGTCGGCTTGTGATGAGGTATGAATGGGTGGCTAAGGCACAATTGTGTATAAATATTTGATTTTTACCTCATTTTATATCTCCTCACTCATTCAAGCATTTTACATCTTTTCAAGCAATTTGAAGTAGCCATTGGCATTACTTCATATTTACATCATCAAGGGTTTGGTAAGGTGATAGCAATTGCATGTTGTTAGTTTATCATTCCTTTGCATTTCATTATTTTATTAAAGGTTTAAGTACCAAAAACAAGGTTTGACCAAGGAAAACCCCTATTCACTAACCTTAAACCATTTTTCCCCTATTGCATGCTTGTTTTTAGACCTAGGTATGCATATTAGACAAAAAAATTGGTGTTTAATATTTGTTTAAAACTAAACTAGGTGCTTCAAGTCAACTTAAGTCTATTTCAAGCTCGGAGAAGGTTTTATGTTTGTTTTCTATAGAATTGACTTCAACAACTCGACAAACAGTGATTTCCAGATCTAGTGTTGCAAAGTTGTATCCTAGTTTTTTAGAAATATGGGAGAGGAATAATTCACCACCTATGGTGAATGAGTCCCACCTTAGGACTTAAAATCTAATTTTTTGCAGGTTTCGAATCTCGATAGACAGAAACTTGTTCCTGATAGTTTTTCACCAGGAGGAGAACTATTTCGCCACCCTGGGAAAATGAGTCCCAGTGTGAAAAATCGGTGATTTCAACCAGCATCCAAAACATTCCATATTCATCAAATTTTTCCCAAGTTCACTCTTATTTAACTCATTCCTTTCTATTTTGCATATTTTCTTCATTTAGTTCATTGTTGCATTACATAATGTGTTTTCAAACATAGCTTTAATTTCACTTTTGCATTTTTTTTCATTCATTTAGATCAATAAATTTCAATTAGTTAACTTCATTTAGGTTATAAAACATCACACATAACATTATTTGAATGAACCATTAGCATTTTTGCTCCTATCTCTCTTCTTTTAGGTGAAAAAACCTAGAAGTGCAAGAGTTGTCCATAGGAGCCAAAAATCAGCAGTTCAAATACTAATGAAAAAAGTATTATTATTAAAATGATAGGAGTGATTGAAATAGATCCTAGTAAACCATAAACCATAATGCATATTGACATTAATTTCTCTTGAGAAGAAATAATAAAAAATGCACCTAATGGTCCTCTTTACATAGCCAGCAAAATCAATTATAGTCCCACTCCTAGGATTTTAATTGATCCCATCTATGGAGAGAATGTGATAACATAGGAACTCTTATATGTGAATTAACTCACTCAAGATAGATATGATAAACCAAAAGCATGGATTAAAACACATGATGGTTTTGCTCATGCTACAATGGGCTCAATCACACTCCCTTTACAAGTAGGGCTAAATAAATTGCATGTATCATTCTCTATCATCTCTAATTCAGATAAATTTCATGTGAAGTTAGGCTAAAAATGGCTTCGCTCCATGAATTTGGTCCCATCCATTGTCCATAAGTGCTTAAATTTTCTAGTCAGTAATGAAATATTCACTATGAACCATAGCTGCTTTAGACCTTTGTCTTCCCATGGAAATTTTTCCTTAGACTATTTTTGGCCTGAGCCCATGGAGCCTATAAGACCCCATGAGGACTTCCTTTTCTTATCCTACCAAAATTTCAAAGAAAAATTCATATCCAAATTATCACTTGAAAATTTTCCTCCTCTGCTCCTTAAAAAGAAAAATATTGAGCTTAAATCCCTTCCAACTAACAAAGACACACACATCAAAAATCCTTTTCCTATTTCCTACAAAAGGCCAAGAGATAACCAAAAATTTCCTAATTTACAGGTCCTAAGAAAAGTTATAAATCCAAAGAGAAAGTAGTTGATCAACCTTCCATGGTTTCTTTCATTCTTCCCTCACAAGAAGAAAAGGAACCTATGGTTGACAAACCCACTCCTACACAAACGCAACTTGAAAACCATAATAAAAGAAACAAAAATGCTAGAGAGAATAGATGTAGACATCGTGCTATTGCTTAAAAAGTGAATGAAGAGAACAACATAGAAAATCAAAATCACAATTTGATAGAAGCAATAAACGATAAGACTCCATTACCAAAACCAACAGATCCTATGTCTCCAACACAACAAGGACCAACACCTTCTATGGATATTATCATTCATTATCCTATTGTGGTTAAACTTGGATGATGGTGAAGAAACCACTAAAATTGATGAGGAAGTGCATAATGAGTTGAATTTTCTATTTTCCTCTTCTATGAGCTTAGATGATAACAACCATGATGATACTCCTAAACTGAGTGATGCACCACATGTTGAATCTAGTGATTCTCCTAGTACAACACTTGTTTTTTTCCCTCTTGCTAATGATATACATTCCACATATTCTAAACAAGATTGGGATGCAAATGACCTATTAGATGGTTGACTTGCATGTTCTTTACTAGTCTTTTTTCTTTCCTTTTTTTCTTTCTTTTTGGTTGATTGCATGGGTGTAATGTAATCCCCTATATTGTTTAATGTTTCCTCTCTATGTGCATTCCTCTATTTGTGCCTACATTCTTCTATATGTCATAATATTTTTCCTTTTCATTGATCTTTACCTTTCATTTGCACATTTTTCTTGTGTTTTCCTTTTGGGGATGATGCAAGGTGTCAAGACACCCTATGTCTCTTCCATGTTTACCCAAAATAAAAAAATTCATCTTCTCTTTTCCTTTCATTTTTTTCTTGTGTTTTCCTTCTGGGGATGATACAAGGAATCAAGACACCCTATGTTTGTTCCATGTTGACTCAAAAGGTTTATCTTTTTTTTCTCTCTCTTTTGTTTCATTCTTCTAGTTCTATGTGTATTTGGAGAATGATGAAAATTTTGATCTATCTAATATCATTGTAGCAAAGATAGATACTGACCACGAATCCATAAATTCCTTATGTGTTTATGGGGGTAAACCCTCTTTTCCTTTATCATGTTTGGCTACTTTAAAGTAATTTCTCACAACATAGTGTTTAGCAATTTCTTTAAAGTGGGGGCATATATTGGCATTATCTTGGCATTATTTTGACATTATTTCATGTTCCTTGATGCGATTTTCTTACTTCATGTGATGTTTTCTTCTCTTTATGGTGACATTGGGAGTAATTTCTTTCAAGAGCTTAATCTATCTTAACATATTACATTCCTCTTAGTGGTGATGTGACACACTACATTCCCTAAGTTGTGAATATTTTATCCTTTGATTGGTCCTCTCTTGGAGACACTAGGAACAATCTCCTCTAAGATTAAGACCTCACATGAGCTAAGAAAAATCCCTTTGAACATCCCTCTTTCTTGCAACATTTCTTTTTTGTACCTTATTAAATTCATGGAGGTATGGCTTTGATATGGTTCCTTGGGGCTCACCTATTGAACAACTAGCTTCACTAGCCCTTGTGAGCATGCATTTTCTATTTGTACCTTATTAAATTCAAGGAGGTATGGTTTTGATATGGTTCCTTGGGGATCACCTAGTGAACAACTAACTTCAATAGCCCTTGTGAGAGTGCATTTTATTTTTTTCCTTATCATAGTCATGGGGGTATTACTTTGATATGGATCTCTTGGGGATCACCTAGTGGAAAACTAGCTTCACTAGCCCTTGTGAGCATGCATTTTATTTGCATAGTGGACAATGTGTTCCACTGGTAAGCCTTTTTGGATAAACAACCTAGACCTATTATATAGCGTGTTGGATGACCAGTCAAAGCTTGATCCATTGCATTTTTCATTTTTCTTTTTCTTTTTTCTATCTTTGATGGTGTATGCTTGTGATCTGGTTATGGCTTCATATATCATCCACATGTGTATTCCTTTGTGCCTATTTTTTTCTTCCATACTATCTTGATCCTAGGGGCTTGGTCACCCTCTTGGTTATTGTGATCCTATCTTACTAGAATTTGTACATTTTAACCCCTCTTGATTGCATGGTTAGCTACTCTAGTGTGAGTTTGAAGCAAGTTCATCCTTTCACTAAACCGGGGGCTAAATGTAGTGTAGAAAAATGCATACCCTTTCATTTTCACACTTTTTTGGGCCTACCTTACTTTATTTATCCTTATTTATGTATTAATTGGCCCTATTTTTCATCCACAAACCTAGTAAATTGTATATTTTTATGGCTAATCCTGAAAAACATCAAAGGGTAAATGATAATTTAATTATTCTGGCTATATTTCCTTTATTTTTGGATTGGGACTAAGATTCCACCTAGAACATCTTTGTCTTCAAAATTTCTTAGGAACCTAATTTCAAATGCACCTTAAATGGGCCTCTTTTTGGAGTTTATGCCCTGAGTTTCAAGCCTCGGGACTAAGATGCCACCTAGGGTGTCTTAGTCCCCCTCAAGTTATTTTTGAGATTTAATTTCAAATCTCGGTGGTATTTATCCTCCTCTAATTAATTGATTCATATGTCAGATTGTTGTGGTGTAATTTTGCGATATTAAGCATGGATAAGTATAAATACAAGGTTCTTTCTCTCATTTCTCATCTAGCAAGTTGAATGAGCATTCCCAATAGCAAGTTTGAGTTCACAAGAGCATTCAAGAGCAATTCATCAAGAATTTGGATTGATCATCAAGATTCAAGCATCGTGTCAAATATATTCTTGCATCATGTGTGCTTTTGAGCTAACATTTGTGATGTAGGGTTTTGATTCAAGCAAGCAATACAAGTCAAGATCTATCAAGCATTCAAGCATTTCAAGATCTCCTTTCAAGCTAGCCACTTCACACAAGTTTGTAGATTTCATAAAAATGGTTTGGTGAGTTGCAACATAGCACTTTGTTCATTTGTCATTTCCCTTCATCATTTCATTTCATCCAAGCTTTAATTACCAACAATGGGTTTGACCAAGGAAAACCCCCATTTCCTAACAATCAACAAGTTTTTCCTCTCTTGCATGTTTGTTTTTGCATATTTAGGTTGAAGATCATTCCAAGTGCAAAGTTGTAAAGTTGAAAAGTTGCATTACAATATTGTCATGTTCATGGAAACTCACCTACAGGCCAGATCTAGGAGTTTCAGGACCTGAGATATGAGAAGAAGGAAGTACAGACATTAAGCCTCAGGATCACATTTAGAGATTTTAGAAATTTAGATCAGGACTAAGAAAACAGTAAGGGAATCTTAGTCCTCCCAAAGGTATTTTTCAAATATTATATCAGATTTTGTTTCGACATCTAAAGATTCTATGGGTATGTGCAAGATCATCATGAAAAAATAGGCCTTTAAGTGGCAAAAAATTTAGAAAAATCAAAGTTAGGCAACTTGACGTAAAAATTTGAATAATTTATCTATATTATTTCAGAAATATGTAAGAATAGAATATATATAAAATTTAATGTAGTTTCTGAACTATTAGCTTTATTTTATTTATTTTTAAATCTATTTGGTGAAAATTTGAAATTTCAATGTAGTAGTACTTAAATTTTAGGGAAAAAAATAAGTAGGTGTCTATCTAACCACCCTAACCACAATAGAATGATAATATTTTTTTATAATATTTTAGATATAAGTAGAGGACTCATTTCTTGATATGATGCATATTTTTTTGTAATTTTTTTCTAAGTAAATAATCAATTATGAATTTTTTATTACAACTTTTAAAAAATATAAAAGCTCGTATGTCTGACCACCTTAACTTGGTCAAAACTTCATGAATTTTTTTTTTAATGATCCTATAGTATGCGAAGCATAAAATGTGATGCATGTTTTAGATTCAAAAAATTTGATACCGTTTGAAAGCTATAGATCTTTTTCAATCAGCCTATCAATTAGGAATTTAGTCATAATTCAAATAGAAAAAGAATAATAATTATTTATTAAATTCAAAGTAAAGCATAATTTATATTGGTGGAAAGCTGATAATCTCCTTTAAAAACCCTTTTCGTTTCACCAATTTTGGGTAAAAAAAAAAATTGTTAGCCACATACCCATCATGTCGCCACTTTTTGGCCCATCATGATCCTGCACATACCCTTGTATTTCCCCTAAAAAATAGTAGCAGGAATAAGACAACAGTAAGGGTGTATTAGTCCTCCTTGGTACATTTTGACAACATTTTTACATTTCTAGAATCCTTATCACATTTCCAAACTTCCTAGGTACACACATCCTATCTTGTTGTTACATAATTTTTTTTCATTTACACTCATTATTTTGCTTGCATTACTAGGTTTTGTGAGTTGAATGTTAAGTTATATTTTCCAAGCTTTTGCTTGGTGGTGCACCCCTCAAGGCCTAAAGAACCCCCCTATGTCTTCCTTGTTGAGAATTGACTCACCTTTGTGTTGATATTCAATCCAATTTGGGATCCTATGGAATATTTGAATGGTAATTGGAGAAGAGTGGTATTATATGACCGAGGCCATAAAGCACCCATTCTCCTATTATTCACTATGGTATGGAAAAAATCATATTGTGAAATATTTTAGAGTATTCAGAAGTAAATGTTATATTAGGAGGGATGAAGAAAACTTAGGAAAGTTTGATGTAAGATCAAATGAAGGAATCTTCCTTGAATACTCTATAAAGAGCAAGACATACATATGCTACAAGAGGCTAAAGAAGATAATTAAAAGTGAAAGCATCAAATAGGATGAAAAATAACATGAGAGCTTAGTGTTGATAGAAGGATATGAATCTAATGAACCCCTTTGTAGAGAAGAAAAATAAGAAGAAGAAAAAGAGATTCTAGTGGAAGAGGAAGAAGCTTTGAAAAAAAACCCTAAGACTCCTAAGTACATGTGAAAAAAAATACTCTAAATATTAAATAATTGGAGACAAGAGCAAAGGTGTGCTGATAAGAAGAAAAGTTTCTATGGTAGAGGAATAGGTAAATCTTTATTTACTTTATAAAATAGAACCTAACATAGTTATTGAAGCATGCAAGGATGAAAATTGGATCAAAGCTATAGAATAATTGAGGAATGTTCATTGAGAAGAATTGGATATGGGAACTAGTCCTAAGACTAGCAAACAAGAATTTGATAGGAACTAAATGGGTTTTCAAGAAAAAGTTGAATGAGAATGTAGAAGTTATCATAAACAAGGCTTGGATTGTGTGTAAAGGCTACTCACAAGTGGAAGGAATAGATTTTGAAGATAGATCTTTGCTCCAGTAGCAAGAATGGAGGCTATTATCATTTTTTTGGCTTTTGTGGCACATAAAGACTTCAAGGTATATCAGGTGGATGTAAGGTCTACATTTTTGAATGGTGAGTTGGAAGAAGTGTACATTGAATAACCAGAACTTTTTTAGTTATCAAAAGACCCTGATATAGTTTGTAGGTTGAAGAACTTATTATATGGGCTCAAATAAGCTCTTAGACATTAGTATAAAAGATTGTACAGATACTTACTACAACTTGGATTCAAAAAGGGTACCACAGATAGAAATCTTTAGTTCAAAATTGAGAAAAATAAAATCCTAATTGTAGTTGTGTATGTTGATGACATAATCTTTGGATGAAATGAGACCATGTTTAAAAAAAATCAGAGGAGATGCAAAATGATTTTGAAATTTCAATGCTTGGGGATATGATTTTCTTCCTTGGGATACAAATTAGTCAATCAGAAAAAGGTTTATTCATTTCACAATTAGAATATGTAAATAAAATGTTAAAGAAGTTTGGAATAAAGGATTCTATGTTACTAGTTTTTAATTAAGCACAAATGATGAATCCCCTAAGATAGATCAGACTAAGTATAGATCCATAATTGGTGGATTATTACATCTAACTACAACTAGACCTAACATTATGCATGCAGTATGTCTTGTGGCAAGATTTCAAGAAGATCCTAAAGAATCACATGTGGTAGTAGTCAAAAGGATATTTAGATATTTAAAGGGCACTCTGGCCTATGGTCTATGGTATTCCAAGGATACTAACGTCTCTTTGAGTGCTTATACAGATGTAGATTGGGTAGGTTGTGCATATGAGAGAAGTACAAGTGGGGGTACTTTATTCCTTGGAAATAAACTAGTTTCTTGGATAAGTAACGATCAAGACTCAATTCCATTATCTACTATAGAGGTAGAATATATTGATGCAACATCTTTATACACACATGTGTTTTGGATGAAGAAAACATTGAAGGATATTAGAATATAATATGATGAATCTATTCATATCTTATGTGATAATACAAGTGCATCAACTTTTCAAAAAACCCTATAATGCATTCAAGAACACATAATATCTCTATCTGATATCACTTCCTAAGAAAGAAAGTTGTTGAGAAGGAAATGAAGTTGGAGTATGTGTCTACAATGGATCAAATAGTAGACATTTTCACAAAGGCTCTTCCAAAAGATACATTTTGAGTATCTCGGACATAAGCTAAGGATTATTGCCCCTCCTTTCAAATAGATGCATAAGATTGTGCATCTATCTAGGGGAGCAATTCAAGATGTATTATTTGTCCTATACTGATGAAGGCTACCTCTCAAGGAGAGTAGGTAGTGGTGTTTTTGGATGGTACAGTCAGGGAGAACATATCTTGTGCCTAAAGTGAAGTGTGTAGGTGTTTCCCTTTTCCATGAAGCGAACAGTTCTCCGATGGGATTGGAAAAGACACCATGAAATGAATTATAAACAAAGATTTCCAGATCATATAAAAGGAGGAGGGGGCAACGTCTTCAACGGGAGCGATTGCGAGCATAGGAGTATCGTAGCTCTTGGAGGATGAAGGATGGGGAAGGGAAGGAGTCTGGTCTAGGATGAAAAGAGTGTTCGCAGGTATGTCTTACTTATTCCACTTGAACAATGATGGACTCTCGGTTGTTAACATTAACAAATTTCTGATCTTTTATGGAACCAATTTGTGACTCTACATTGGTGTTAAATCGAGCATTGAGGATTTAGAATTGAAGCATGCACATGTTAAATGTTGAGGACTTTTAAAGTCGTAAAGGTTTAGAAAAGATAGTATACCTTTATCGTATCAGCATGAAGCCTTCTTTTCATTACCTTGAACTTTGATTTGTCCTGTGTATATTTAGTTATTCTCTTTTGTTTGTAATATAGAAGGAAGAGATCCTAGGTACCTGCAAGGGCGCACATTACCCTGTAATGGTCTCCATCATATGAATCTCGAACCATCTCCAATGTGCAATCAAATTACCACCTTTCAACCAGTCCTCATTACTCCCCTTCCGAATGCTTCCTGGATGTTCACCAGTGGTATTGAATAACTCCTTTGCCAGTTTAGAAAGACTTCGTTATGCATAACCCTGATCCCTTGTCAATCTGTCTAAGCTGCAGCGCTTTATCATGATAGGGAATTTAAAGATTTAAATAACCTGTGTAATTCTTCTGGCAATCTATCGTAGTTGCTGCACATGAAATAATAGGAAACTTTTAAAGGTTTAATTAATCTCTCTGATTCTTTTGATAACCTGGCTCAGCCGTCACATATGAACATGATAGGAAGCTTTAAACATTTATATAATCTCTGTGATTGCTGTGACATCCTGTCTCAGCCACGCCCTTTTTGAATTATAATAGGAAGTTTAAAGGTTTACAATAATCTCTCGGATTCCAGTGTCAATCTGTCGCAATTCCTGCACAGGGAAATGAAATTTTATCGATCACTAACATAATAGAAAGAATCCCAAATGTTATCCAAAACTAAAGGAAAATGGCTTCTCACGTTTTTTGCAACCGTAACCATCTCAAACTCGGAGGAAGCTTGGTTCGTGTGTCTTCTCTGATGCCGTTAATGAGCAGATTGTTCAAGCGAAGAAATTTAGGACCAATGAGCAGATTATTTAATTCTCATGGTCTGCGCAATGTTTCAAGCCTTTGCCAATTACCTCCGTTCAGTCGAAGCTGAGAGAAATTGATGTTATTGGATACAGTGTTTAGATGAGCTCTTTCACATAGTCTGGTAATCTAAATTTATATTATCTCCCTGATACCTTTGGCAACCTATCATATCCGTAGTATTTGAAAATAGAATGTTGCGGAGGTTAAATAATCTCTCTGATCCCATTGTCGACCAGTCTCAGCTGTTGCGCTTGAATATAATGGGAAGTTTAAAGCTTTAAATAATCTCTGGAAACTCGCCTCTAATCTGAAATGCATCAGGTACCAAAATAGAAAAATTATATATTAATTCTCCTTCTTTTAAGTCACGTTTTTGTACCTTACCTTTCTCCTTCTCTTCAGCCTTGCGGACAACATTTGAGAATTGATAAAAATGCAAGTAGATAGCAATATTTCCAATTTCCAATATTCACTTTCTAATATACTTGGCGACCTGTCACTGTTTCACCTTTTTTGAGTAGAGGCATTGTACAGAATTAAATAGTCTCCCTGATATCATTGGCTTTCTATCACAGCTGCAACTTTAGATTAGCAAGGTGTAGTAAATTTATTAATCTCTCTGATTTCATAGATAACCTGTCAGTGGCAGAGTGTATAGATTTAAATAAACTCTTTGATTCTGTTTGAAATCTGTCTCAGCCTTCTCACCTGGTCATAATGGGAAATTTAATAGTTTAAACAATCTCTCTAGTTTCATGAATTGATTAGTATGTGTATATGCTTTGGATGTTAGTCACTGTTCCAGGATATTGCTGAGTTTGTTGTAGTTTTAAGTAGTGAAAAGTTGAAGTTGAGTTGATAGTAGGATTCATAGGCAGTGATCTAAGTATAGTATAGTCCTATAGTCATAAAATATTTATATAGGTAATAATCTGGTAGAAGGCTTTTCAAACAATAATCTGTTCTTCATAGATATATAAATAAATAACAAAATGTTCTCATTTCTCACCTTAGTTATATTGGAGTGAATATTGTATTTATGTTGTGCATGTAGAAATTGATTTGTAGCAAAGTGTTTTCCTAGATGAATAAATGAGAAATTTGAATAGCAAGATAAAATAACTTAGTATTTTTAGGGGTCTCTTTGGTAGTTCTTGGAATCATGGTGTCTCTTGGCTTTAGGTGAAATATGTGGGGGTTGTGTGTTCGTAGAATTAGAGGTTGAATGTTATGTGCTTATAGCTATAGGGGAATGGAGTCATTATTGTGATAAATGTGTAGTGAGATAGATATTAAAATATGTCTCTTCATTTTCTTTAAATGGTTACTTAAATAAAGATAAGCAAAGTTAAGTTTCCTTGACACTGAAAATGGAATAAAGGTTATTTCCGTTATTAAATGATTAGCAAATTGTCTAAGAAGATTAAGAAATTTAGGATATTATTATTATCACTATTATTATGGAATTATTCTTTGTTAATTTGTAGGTGAATATTGTTATTTTATAACCCTTAGAGTAGAATGGTAAGATTAGTGTGTAAGCTAAATAACTAGGAAATTGTATTAAGATTGTCTCAAATATTATTGTTCGAGGGAAATAATCTTTTAATTCAATTATGAGATTAAGGATAAGGAATATTACTGATTATTGTATCTAATTTTAAATGGAAAGGTAGGTTGAAAATATTAACTTGGGATTTCTTTTAATATAGTGGAAATTAAAATATGAAGTACATAATTATTTCTTCTTATATGTTCTCTTATTTTGTGTTCTAATTTTATAGTATTAATTTGGTGATATCTTTTAATTCCTTTATATTTCTTTTAGTTTATGAATTAAATAGACATTGTCTTAATATCCAACTCCTCTCATCTTATAGAAATTTACTAGGAACAATGATTCTCTTAATTATATATTCTAATTAAGAAATTGTTGAGTGTCATGTCATGGGTGTTTGTACTGAACTTTTATGGAATTGTGTATCCTTGGCCATGGTTAAGTATTATAATTAAACTCTATTTGACTTCATTATAGTAGTAAATTATTCCTTGAATTGAGTTTTCATTCTTAATCATTTCATTTGGATTGTTAGCTAGTGGATCATTTTATGGCAATTCAGGTGTCTAATCGATGAGGTTCTTATATGGATTGTTATTTAGAACTTGAGGTTTTTTTTGGCCTGTTTGTTGAGAAGATCAATTTTGTTCTAATTGTTAATTTGAATAGATAATTGTTGTTGTTTCCATGTTTACTGATTTTTATGATGGTGATTTACGTACCAATCTAAGGGATTCTTGTGAGGAGAAAATTGAGGTCTCCCGTGGAATACCTAGTTGGTGGCTTTTGGTTTCATTAAGTGATTTCGTTGAATTAAAGGTTGATTTGCTTGTGCGTTTTCCTATTTGAGGTAACACCATTGTTGATTTGTGGTTGGATCTTGATGAATCTTCCCTTTTTAGGGCTTTTATGAGTAACTCTCATATTTGAGGAAATTTTATCCTTGTGTTGGAATTATTAGGGAAAAACTTGTGTTGTTTCATTTTACCCTTGGTTGTGGGTTTTCATTCTTTTTGGCTTCCAGAGGTTTGAGTTGATTGTCAGTTGATGTTCTCTCCTTTTGTGCCTTGATGCAAGTGTTTGTTTCATTATTCGAAAGGGTTGCACGAACTTTGCTGGAGACTCGATTTTGCAATATTAGCTTAGACAAAAAATACTTTTTATGATCTTGTCTCAGATTACGATGGTACAACCCCTTTGGTTTTATGTTGGGGTTTTAGGGAGAGTGGCCTCAGAAATGCACCCGCTTATGGGAAGGGAACAGATAACCCACTTATGAGTTAGTAATCATGAAACCTAATAATTAACTTAGTGGGTTGGGTAGTAATATCATTACAAGATTAAAATGGATGCCTTCTCATTAGGTGCTCCGTATCAATGGAAGGGGCCGAGGAAGGAGGCAGGCTCTGGACTCTGCCCTCACGAGGTTTATGGCTCAAGTATTTAGTCACCCTATGAATCGGCTGGGAGCAGAGAGCACAAGACACCATAGATGGACCAGCCTCCAAATAGAGAGGACAGGAGGGACCATGCTACATGACACTCTCCCCTAGTTGCCCATGTGTTTTAATTTATTGTGTTCCTCTGGAAGTAGGTTATAGGAGTTGGTTTAGATTGTTGATATTTGGATTTATCTTGATTTATGATTATTGTCTTGATACATCTTTGGTGTACTTTGTGGTCTTGTATGATCTCGTTGATATTTGACTTATGACCTTGTACTCTTTTGATACGGTGATATGATGTTATTGTATTATTTAATTGCAATTTGGAATTGTATTATGTTTATTAATTCAGTTTGATTGGAAGTGTTTCATGATCATCCTTTGGTTATTTATTTATTGGTCATTGCTTTGATTTAAGTGATGGGATTTGTGATCTTAATTTATTATGTTGACTATTGGATGTTGTTGCAATTCTTGAGTTTTATGATACTTTTGTATGTTGTGAGTCTTGTGATTCCGTGTTGGGATGTTCTTGGTTGAGGACTCTTATTGTCAGGCTCCTAGCACGGGGGGTGGGTCTTCGGACTCACATGGTCGGGTGGAACGTGCTAAGCACCCCATTGGGTCCTCAGTCGAGGATCGAGAGGTGCAGATTGGTGTGGATGCAGCGACTCTAGAGTTGTATTTGTCTTGGAGCCAGTTGTGATATTTTGTATTCATTTGTATCATGTTATTTCGTGTATGGTTTCCATTTATGATTGGAACCACTTTTGTAACATTGTATCTCTTGAACATTGTATTGTAATGTAATGTTAAACTCGGTGTGGTTATTGGCCATGGCAGTTGTTATTCATTGTGTTGAGTTAATTATTTATGTGTTGTACTTACTCTAATGTTTCTTATCAATGCTTAATCATGTATGTGTTATATTTGTTAATGTTTATATCTTTGGATTTTATTCTTTATTGCTGTTGTATGGATCTACGGCGCGTAATGACTCCTCGTGTACCCCAAAGGATGTATGTGTTAGTGAATTTACTTACATGAAATTCATGTCATGACTTACTATGTTTACATGTATGTTATGTTAACTTTTAAAAAAAAATTGTGCTGTAATTGTTGTGTAATTGTCCTTTGGGGTTCGCACGGCGGGGCGTTACAAAGGGGGAGAGAGAATTCTAAAAAAAATAGGGAAATAAATGCTCAAGGGGGAGATTTTCTTAAGTATTTGAGATTCAAAGTTACTTTTGTTGTTGATGGTTTTTCAACAAATGTTTTCATCAATGACATAGGGGGAGATTGTTGCACTATGTTTTCATCAATTTTTTCATTGATGTCAACCTCTCATGTGTATATGTTGAGAAGGTGTTTATGGTGTTGATCAGGTGTTGCAAATGCAACGTTACTTGGATTTGAAGTGCTTTTGAAAAAAATTGCATAAAAACTATACAAGGTGATTAGGAAGTGTTATGTATTTTGCTCCAAATTTCTTCATTCTTGAAGATATGTTTGTGTGGTTTGAATTTATTGATTATAAGTCTTTGAATTATATATGTGTAAAGTAGAAATGGGTCAATGGAATAAAAAAATCAAATCAAATGAATTGAAATCAAAACAAGATAAATCCCAACCTACTTATGAAAAGTGATTGTAAAGAAATGAATTAAATAATAAATGTTAGCCTAAATGAGAACATGAATGAATTTAAAGACTAATTTTACCATCCCATGTTGGAGTGTATTCATATTGATAATGGATCTTAGATTGTTTGATCAATACAAATCCTCTATGTCACAAAATCTTCAAAGGTAGTAGTAATGGTGATATAGAATGCAACTATTTTATCAATATGCTTCAATAGTAAATTTTACATGACCTCTCCACAAATTCTCTACATTATTCGATCGTTTATGAGAAGGATGAAGGATTTCTTATATAGATTTACAATTTTCAGATGAATGATCAGGATTCAACAATGAAAGATCACGATCAACAATTAAGAACCATTTAGAGGAAATAGATTGATCATTTAACTCCTCTAATTGATCCAATTAAGGGATTTAATTGAATAATCAGTGGGATTAGATTGAATGATTAGTGGGATTGAAGAAATCAGATTGAGTGTTTAGTGGGATTGGGAAATAGATTGAGAAATCAATGGGCATGCTTTATTCAATCAAGATATGTGAGGATGTATTAATTAATTTTTAAGAGGAATGTGCAAGTTGAATTTGAATTTAATAAATAAAGGTATATTTATTTATTTATTTGACCATGTTGAGTGAATTTTGGGAAATTGAATAATTGATTTAATTATTCAAATATGGAGTTCAGGGAAAGTGGCTTAATTAAATTATTAATGATAACTATTTAATTAATTTAGATGAATAAGGTATGCTATTGACACAATTAAATAATTTAAATTTATTTAATTAATCACGAGGAATAAGATTAAATTAGGTGATGACAGTGAATTAATTAAAAAATTCAAGATTATTTAATTAATATAGGAAAATAGGGTCAATGATGCAAATGATGTTAAAAAGGGGATAAATGATGTTAATGAAGAGACATGAAATAGTGATAATGATAGTGATGTTGATAATCAAAAATTATAGTTTAGGATGTGTGATATGCATTAAGCCATTTTTACATGTCTACATTTTTCTCCTCTTTGACACAATGTATTGGTTAAATTATTTCAAAGAATTTGATGTTTATATCAAGATTGAAAATTTTTTATATGCCCCACTATGCCTCAGTGGTTAGTGGAAGGATGATAATATGTTGGGTTGCCCCCTCGAGAGGTCTAGAAAAAAAAAAAAATTGGTTGGGTGCTCAACTAGGTTCTAGAATAGTTTAGATGTGTAGAGGACAAAAAATTAAGGCCTAAGACTTGCATTTAGGGTTTCGGATGGTCATAGGCCTTTCCAAAATTGACCTAGAAGGAGTTCTAGGTGAAAAATTAGTGTTTGGGGAGGGGGGTTAAAATGGAAATTAGGGTGAATTTACCCCTCATTTTCACACATTGCTATGTGATTTTTTTCTCTCAAGAGTTTTTGATGATTTCTTGTTGCAAACATTGATTTACAATGCCTTGAGTTCTAGGAGCACCACACAAAGCAGACGTAGTCAGGCAGTACCAATGACTAGTCACTGTAGGGATTGCGGTATGTGTATCTTTATTTTTTTTCTTTCATCATTTTTTGCTTGTGTAATTAATATTCAAACTTAGACTAGGAGATAGTGGCAATTCTAGGGAAAATGTGTTATTGAGATGACACAAATGTTATTGTTGTAGAGACGAATATTGTTGCACCAAAAGATAGACCTGTTAATGCCTAATACAATAGTTAGATTTAATGAATTCACCGGAGGAAGTTAAGTCATGTTACAAACCCAAGCATTGTGTTGCACATAACAAGGACACCAAGGGCACACACCTTGCAACAATGCCCCTGACGTAAGCGAGGGGTTCAAACTTGTTACCTAGGATCCAACACCAATAGTTGCATAAATAGTTGTCATTGCACCAAAAGATTGATCTATTAATGCCTGACACAATTGCGAGAGTCAATGAATCCATGGGAAGCAGTTAAGCCATGTCACAAACCTAAGTGTTGTGTTGTACAACATAAGGAGACAAAGGTCACACACTTTGCAACAACTATCAATTTTTTATTATGGCCGCTATTGAGAAATTTGGCCACTTTTGCTAAAGATGGCCACTATTGAATGGTCACTTTTTCCAAATCTGGCCTCACAATAGGAAAAATTTAGGGTTTTGGCTACTTTTTCAAAATATGTCCACTGTTGCCTTTTAGAAAAGAATGCTATTGCCAATGATAGTTTCTATTGCTAAGAACGACCACTATCGCCCTAGGAAAATCATGCTATTGCTCAAAATAACTAATTTGGAATGTTTATTTGTAGATTTAAGTTCTTGACTTGATTTTATAGATAAATTCTAATGTTGTGGGTTGAATGCTTGTAAGTTGTCTTACATCCATTATTCATGCAAGAGCAGAGACCCCAATTGATTGATGGCTTGGCTGTTTTTCAAGAGATTGAGAGGGATTTTCTTGATGTTGTAAGATTATGATATATAACCTATATGTCAGAAATCAAGGCTCATCAGCTATGATGACTACTTTGGTGGAGAGATGGAGATTGGAGAATGCCACTTTCCATTTACCAACAAGAAAACTGTGTATTTTTACCCTTGAGGATGTATGGAGGATCTTGAGGATTCTCATTCATGGAGAGTTGATCAATTATGACACCAAGACGGGAACCTTGGCTATGCAAAGGTTACTTGATGTTCAGTAGCTTTAGGTGGTTGACTTCAAAATTAACTTGGCTCCATTTGTGGATGATGTAGACCCAATGGTCATTATTTTGGAAAGTTTAATTATTGGTCCCTTGATGTCGGCTAGGATGGCTAAGATGTTTCCCATTGGTTGGGGCATTGTTATTGAGCAAATGATGAAGCATGGAATAGTGTATGTATGTGGTCAGTGTGTGTTGTCCCATATTTATATATATATATGCATGAGGTCGTTTATAGGGGTAGTAGTAGCATATCAATTGGTGCCATTTTACTACATTGTTGGGCTTCAGAGAGGATTGCTATCACCCGTATAGAGGCTATGTGAGATGGGGATGCTCAGGATCCTTATGGCTAATAGTATTTTTATTATCTCCATTACACTCAACCAAGTAGACTATCCTATTGGAGGGTAGTATTTGATGATATGATAGATTTTGCATGGTGGTTGTATAGTGATTGTGAGGCCTAGCCAGATGACCAGGAGTATTTGGTTTACTATATATAGACTTAGTTTTTGACTGGCTAGGTTGATATCATTCTTGAGAGATATCTACCTATAGACATCCAAATTTGGACACTTAATTTATCCAAATTTATCACTTTTCGTCTAAACATCCTCTTATCTGAGTTAATTAAGTAATATTACTATTATTTAATTAATATCTTTAATTCTACCAAATCCCTAAGGTATTTAATTAATAATTAAATACCTTACCCTCTTTTAATCCTTCGTTCATCAAATAAATTAAATAAATATTACATTTATTTAATTCCTCACATGTCATTTTCATCTAATCCTAATCCATCTCCTAATTTCTTCATTAGGGATGTGCACATGCCTAATCCTTGATTAGGATGTGTCACATCCTCCAACTTTTGCAAGTTGGCTTCTAATCCTCATTTATCCTCTAATTACTGATTAATTAAGCCTAATCATTCTCCAAGGAATTTTTAATTCCTTTTATTCTTCCTAGATTCCCCTCTTTTATATGTGAATTTTTAATTCACATTCCATCCTTCCAAGGCTTCAAGGCTCTCTATTGAACCTTGGACTTGTCACAATCTCCACATGTGACCAAGTCCCACCTTTTTGGAGCCCATCTTTTATCTTTTAGACTTTCCTAAGAATGTGAATTTTTAATTCACACTTATTTCCCCAACCACCTTTCCTTTTCCCATGTAGATTTTTGAGGAATTCCAAAATTCCTCAAATGTCCCTTTCACTCCCACTTGGGGACAAGAAGGAATCCCTTTTTAAGGAAATCTTCCTCCCCAAGGTGCATGTCATTTTTCCACCTCATGTACCTTCTTGACAACTCATCTCCAACTAATTAATATATTTAATTCTTAAATCCTAAGGTATTTAATTAATAATTAAATACCTTACCCTCTTTAATCCTCCTTTTCATCAAATAAATTAAATAAATATTACATTTATTTAATTCCTCACATGTCATTTTCATCTAATCCTAATCCATCTCCTAATTTCTTCATTAGAGATGTGCACATGCCTAATCCTTGATTAGGATGTGTCACATCCTCCAACTTTTGCAAGTTGGCTTCTAATCCTCATTTATCCTCTAATTACTGATTAATTAAGCCTAATCATTCTCCAAGGAATTTTTAATTCCTTTTTATTCTTCCTAGATTCCCCTCTTTTATATGTGAATTTTTAATTCACATTCCATCCTTCCAAGGCTTCTAGAACCTTGGACTTGTCACAATCTCCACATGTGACCAAGTCCCACCTTTTGGATCCCATCTTTTATCTTTTAGACTTTCCTAAGAATGTGAATTTTTAATTCACACTTATTCCCCAACCACCTTTCCTTTTCCCATGTAGATTTTTGAGGAATTCCAAAATTCCTCAAATGTCCCTTTCACTCCCACTTGGGGACAAGGAATCCCTTTTTAAGGAAATCTTCTCACTCCCCAAGGTGCATGTCCTTTTTCCACCTCATGTACCTTCTTGACAACTCATCTCCAACTAATTAATATATTTAATTCTGCCAAATCCTGAAGGTATTTAATTAATAATTAAATACCTTACCCTCTTTTAATCCTCCTTTCATCAAATAAATTAAATAAATATTACATTTATTTAATTCATCACATGTCATTTTCATCTAATCCTAATCCATCTCCTAATTTCTTCATTAGGGATGTGCACATGCCTAATCCTTGATTAGGATGTGTCACATCCTCCAACTTTTGCAAGTTGGCTTCTAATCCTCATTTATCCTCTAATTACTGATTAATTAAGCCTAATCATTCTCCAAGGAATTTTTAATTCCTTTTTATTCTTCCTAGATTCCCCTCTTTTATATGTGAATTTTTAATTCACATTCCATCCTTCCAAGGCTTTAGAACCTTGGACTTGTCACAATCTCCACATGTGACCAACCTTGGACTTGTCACAATCTCCACATGTGACCAAGTCCCACCTTTTGGAGCCCATCTTTTATCTTTTAGACTTTCCTAAGAATGTGAATTTTTAATTCACATTTATCCCCAACCACCTTTCCTTTTCCCATGTAGATTTTTGAGGAATTCCAAAATTCCTCAAATGTCCCTTTCACTCCCACTTGGGGACAAGGAATCCTTTTAAGGAAATCTCTCACTCCCCAAGGTGCATGTCCTTTTTCCACCTCATGTACCTTCTTGACAACTCATCTCCATCTCATATCCCCTTGGCCACTTCACCCTCCACATGTCAAGATGTGAGGGCTTGTGAGTTCTCAACTCACCATAGCCCTTCATCTTGACCTTGTTGGATGCATCTTGACCATTGAATTCTCTAGAGAATTCAAATTCTTCTATAAATACCCCCTCCTCAAGGGAATTTTCAACACTTTCATTTGGAGCACCCTTATGCTGCCAATTTGCATTTGAAAGACTTTATATTTTCATAACTATATGCTGCCCATTTGAATCCTCAATCTTTTACCATCATTTAGCCATCTCTTCAATCATCTTGCACATTGAATCTTGCATTTTAGTCACTCAAACAATCATCTAAGGAGCACACAAACCATTCCAAGAAAGGGCCAATCAAGGAGATTTCAATAGCAAGGAAGGTGAAACTATTTGTATTTCATTTTATTCATTTTCCTTTTCGTTGTATCACTCTTTTGGCTAATCTTGAGGTGTCCTTGGTATTTTGTCATTCACATTTCTTAGTAGTTTTGCATATTTAGAGTAGGATAAATTCCAAGGTACACACTACCAAATAGGGTGCTTCAACAATTTCATGAGGGATAGACTCACTTGGTCGATGACTATCTTGCCATATATGGATGGACCACTAGAGAGAAGGTTATGTGGGGTCCTCTTGTTGATTCTAGGATAGCAGTTGCACCATTTAGACCTTTGACACCATTTGAATGGAGATGGGAAGTTGGTCCACTTGACCCAAGGACCACTAGGGAGTACGATGGATGGTCACCATGACATAGGCCTTTGAGATTTACTATCCTTGCAAAACGAGTAGTTGGATGCCCAATCCTAGGGTTAGGAGAGAAAGTGTGGTTAGGCACCAACAAGATCCTAAAGACTTAAGATCACCCATAAGTAGCAGCAACATGTTTACGATGGATATGATGGGTAGGGTGATGGCCATCAAGAACTTGATAAATAGGATCAACATCAATAGTAGCAACAACAAGGACCACAAGGACCTCCCCAATATGGAGATATGGCTATTAGAATTTCTCAACTTATAGCTGAGTGATATCAGGAATTTCAGGATCATGATGCCAAGGCTGGTGATAGAGGCATAGAGATAGCTCGAAAATAGGCTCTAGAGGTACAACTTTGGGGCCACTATTACTACTGAGCATGATCATCTCTAGGAAAAGTGAGATTCTCTCAAAGAGAAGAGAGATTTAGAGAGGTAGTAGCATTGGAGTGAGAGGGATCAACTCATCATAGAGAGGACCTACTACAAGACCCTATATGATGCATTTTTATCAAGAGCACAAAGATTTCCTCATTTAATAGAGTTGAGTAGTGCCATAGGGACAGAGTCAGGAGGACATTCCATTAGGCAGCCACAACTGTCTCTTGTTCATAGCCACCACCATCATAGATCCCAACCTCGAAACAACAAGAAGGGCTAATGTTGATCTATATGTTTTATATTATTATAACAAAGACTCTATGTAGACATATGTTTTTGTATATACATTCATTAGCCCATATAAGGCCTCGTATATATATTTTATATATTTTGATATTAAACATGATGTTCAATGATGTACATGACATTGCCATTTTTGATGATATATGAGATATACCATTTTTTGTTGTGGCATATATGTGTTATAAAATTTTTATATATTTTTATGAATGCTTATATATATGGATGATTTATTATTATATTTTCATGATTTTGTGCTTTTTTGATGCATTTATATGATATGTATGGATGGATTATTTATATGTTAAACATGCACATGACAACTGAGAGGGGGGGTGAATCAGTTATCACACAAATCTATACTTAAAAACTTTATCACTCATCAATTCATTATCCACACTATTATGTTATTAAACATGTGTTTTTTATGCACTTCTCAACATAGACAATGCATATGTGCACTTCCTCTCTTGAAAGGAAATCTCCAACTGCAAGCTGCTGAAAATATCCCCAAGGTCTCTCAGGTGTTAGCTCATGACTTGCATGGAACTCCTCAGTTGATTTTGATGTGATTTTTCTGGTAATCACAGGGCAGACTTACGTAGCTAAATGCGAGATGGATCTTCAAATCTAAAGTTTCTAAGATGGGAAATAAAGTCTACTTCGCTGTAGGTTCCAACAAGAATCTAAAACTTTGATGTTTCCTTCAAGTTTGGCTTTACAATGTGCAATGAACCTTAGCATAGGATACTTCTAAAAAAAGGAAAAGAGAAAGGAAGAGGGAAGGTTCTTGGATCTATAACTAATTATGAATAGTGATCATGGAAGTTCTACTATGGACAGCTCCCTTCAAACAGGATTTCACTTAACCAAGAAATCTACAATATCGTAAAATATGTGCTATCTTCAAAGGTCTGCAAATATTTTACCATTCATCCACCATTTATATGCATGAATAAAGATAAAGATTCAAAGAGCATCTTTAAATTTCAACCCAGGCTAGCTTTGCAAGGCCATTTACCAGTAGCAAACAATGAAAAGTATGGGCTAGGAGGCATCAACACAACATAAATTCTATAATCACATAACAACATGACTAAAATATATCAAAGCAAAGATAAAACTAGCTAAAACAACAATGTGAATCTAACTAATGCATCTAGCAATGGAGATTGAACCATGAAACATGTGAAGAAACTAGAAAATACACCAAGTCAATATTTTTTCATTATAAATTTTAGCAGCATGTCTTTACAACAACTCAACTCCCTTTGAAAATGATAGGAGGCCCCTATTTATAGTACCCCAAAAGTTAAATGAATAGACAAGATTGATTTCCATTATGTGGCTAATATTCATTACAAAATAGGTTTTCACCTACCCCCAATATATTACAATTTAAAAATACATCCTTGTCTTTTCCCTATTTTGTCACTTAGTGTCGGCACTGTAGCATCTTGTCTTTTGTTGATTGCTCTTTTGTTGTAGCTACTCCTTTAGGAGCTCTTCATTTATAATAGGGTTGTCCTCCTACTTCTTTGAAGCTCCATACTCCATTAATTTTAGAATAACTGGTTGGAGCTTGTCTACCTCAATGATCTCATACCGCAGCATCTGGTAACTCCATTCTTTTGTATTATCTTCAAAAAAATTCTAGTCTTCATCATACTTTATGCCCTAATCCCTGAATAACTCTGGTTGGTCAAAGGCATAGGCGGTGAAACTCATGAATTCCATCGTTATTACACTAGACATCCTATCCTCCATCTTCTTCTGAAAGTAAGGCTTTACCTTCTCTGGATCCATCTACATTGCAGGCATATCATACTCTGCCATCAGCTTGAGATATTGAGCGCATTCTACTCTAATTTCCTTGACATATTTGATGTCTGGATCCACCTTACTCATTATCTGCTCCAACCTTTCCTTTCTATTGCCAAAATCCCGCATCCACACATCCATCAGCCAGTGATTGTCTCCTTTGAACGCGAGCTCCTTTTCCCAGCTGACCTTTGGTAATTGGAGGATGGCCTCAATCTTTGGATAGGTGGAGTTGTATGTTGTAGGGAAGTCAGTGTAGAGCTTCATCATGCTCTCCAAATATTTTCACAGATCCAAGAACTTGTTGACCGTTCTAATAGCCCAGCTAATACCCATGTTCCCAACGTATCTAGGACCCGTCGGAACTAGCTCTTTGTAGTCTTGTCCAAGTTCTTTCTTTTCTCCAACTTGTCTATTTTCTCTTTGGACAGTAGTTGTGGTGGTGTCACAGATGTGGTAGGCATTCCATCCACTAAAGACCATTGTTGGATGTAATTCGTTAAGGCGGCCACCTATGCTTTAAGTTCATCCTTCGAGACCTTGTCCTATTTTATCAGGTGCACCACTATAGCCACTGACTCCTCAAGGTGCCATACCTTCTTCTCTCTAGTAGTAGTCCCCAAGTTGATGGTGGAAATGTTGTAGCTTATACCAACCTGGCCTAGCACGGTCATCACTATCTATGCGGTTCGGGACCCGAAAGAATCCATCATTATTTTGGATCTCACTTTAGGCTTTTTCTCCTTTCTAGTTGAGCTTTGTGCTTAGGCTAGGATAGCCTCTAGCCTTTCTCTTGGATCCTTAGGAGAGAGAGTCCTCTTCTCAAGCTATCTTTCCAACCACTTGGGCATGGCAGATTCTTCTTTTGATGGCTCTTAATCACCTTCACCCTTCCCTATCAGGCCTTCCGTTTGTGTACCTTTCATCTTGTTACTGTCCCCTTCTTCCTCATAAAAATCTACAGCAAATGTGAGGCATTTGACAGAAGGCTTAGTAATCAACTATCCTCGGGGACTTCCTTCTACCTTAGTCTCCTTTTCTTTTATTTCTTCAGTATGTTCGCCCTTGCACATGTACCTCTCAGGCTAGTTCTCTTCTCTATTTTCTTCTTCGGTAAGAGGAGGTGGCACAATCTCTAGCTATTTTTCCCCAATAGGGGTTTCTACAATCTCTATTGTTTTGTCGCCTTCCTACCCTTCTCTGAGAGGTGGCCTTTCTACCTCTTCTTCATTGTGTTTCAACTGTCGGGCCATCTCTTCTTCGAGATCGTTATTGAAGGTTTGTATGATGACCCTTCCACTAACATCTTCCTCCTCATCCCTACTCTCAAAAGAGCCTATTCCTTCCTCTTCGTAGGCCACCCTATCAATTGTCCAATGTTCATACTCTGGGTGTTCATGGTATTCATCGACTTCCTCTTCAAATGGCTTCAAGGCCCCTTGCTCCCGTCTCTCCCACTCCTCAGAGATTAATATGGTGGCCTCCATAGTTGGTGGTCTTGCTGGAGGCTATGAAGGTTTAGCAATAGAAAGGACCTATGCTAAGGCCACTTGAAGAGTGGAGTCTATAAGGATCTGGGAGAGCTCGGAAGGGAGATTCTACATATGTTTCGAGAAGGCCTCAGGCAAGGTGGGAGTGGATATTGGCACCATCACTGTGGCTAATGGGAGTGATGTAGTAGGTGACATGGCAGCGGAGGAAGGAGGGGTAGTTACTATGAAGGAAGAGTCAATCACTATTACAGGCTTGACTGAAGGTGAAGGGGCAAGATGGACTGAGATTTCTACTGCCAGCGGGGATATGGTGACTATGGCCAAGGAGACAGATGATGGGGCAGTCGAGACAGGGAGAGCCAAAAGAGGTTCTAACTGATTTGTCCTTTTTTCCTTACCCTCTTGGATTACGGGTTGCTCCATGGTACCTCCTGTTTTCTTGAGCCTTTTAGAAGGTGAGCCTCTTGAATCTTTCCTCGTGTATACTTTGGGATTTGGAGACTGCTCCATTTCTATTTCTTTCCTCTTCTTAGATCTGGTGATTGGAGGAGATTTGGATGTCCCGCATGTTTAAGTTGTGGCGGTGACATCTTCAGTGGCATTGGGCTCACTCTTTAGCCCTTCATATGTCAAGACCACTCCTTATTGTGTTAGTCGGCTCACTTGTCCTTTAACCCATTCTTCGGTTCAGGCCACGATGGGTTTAGTCACGATGTCAAGGTCATCGATCTCCTATTCATTCCAATCAATTGCAGGTAGTGGTAAATTGGTGACTGCATTATACTGGGGATCCATGATGGTACCCTCATCTTCCTCGACTTGATCTGGTATAGGGAACAATTGCACCCTTCTTATGAAGTATGCAGTCATTCTGATGTAGTTCCTAGTGCGCACCTCCTTGTCATCCTAACAATTTTCCCAAAAATCCTCAACGTGAATCAAGTGGGCGTACTCTGGTCATAGCGCCTTTCTTACATGCCCATACGGGTCCATCCGTGGGCGAGGAGTGTGTAGTTGGAAGTCGTATTCCACCAGTTCCTTTTTTGAATTCCCAGCACACTAGGAAGTTTACAGTTTGTACATGCCCCGACTGAGGGTCAAGGGATAAGAGACAGCTGCCAAATGCTTGCTATTGAGGATAGTGTGCACATGTTGCAGCTGCCAGGAGAGTTCTAATAGTATAGTCCAGTCATTGGGGTACTGGGGTAGCCTATTCAACCTTTCAGTGAAACCCTAGGTGCAAATGTAGGTAAACTTAGGGAATTGAAGGAATAGGAAAGTGTACTACTTTAGGAACGCCCGCACACTGTAGGAGACCCTCCTCTCAAAGTCCCCTCTGAGTAGTCAGATGACGTGACCAATGAAGGCATCATTGACCCTACAATATTCCTTCTTAAAATTTCTAAATTGGAGCTAGGGATGTCTATCATAGACTTTCAATCTTTTCCCTGGCTCCTCGTCGGGTGCTACAAATAGTCCACTATACTGCCTCTACTATGCCAGTGAATAGACTAGATAGGAGGTCATGTAGAAATTGGAGCTCTTTTTTATGTTCATGAATTGCTCATAGAAGCAGTCGCTTATCATGGCGCCCTAGTAGAACAAGACCTTTGTGGTGACATCCTTGTTCCCAGGGAGGATCTGCTCTACAAAGTAAACCATCCATTCTTGAAAGAATGCAGCAGTGGGTAGGCCCATTACCTGGCTCAGCATGGTGACCAAGTCATGGTAGTCTTCATGGAAATCACAATGAAAGAGTTGTTGGGGAACTTTCGCAGGGCTACCCCTTTTTTCCTTGAGCCAATGCTGATTTATTAGTCTCTTGCAGCCCATCGGGTTGTCATCCCATGCCGCCTTACATTCCTCTATGGTGGGGGTTTCCATCTCTTCAAAGGTAGGAATGTGGAAGGTCTTTGTAATGCCCCTGGCCGACATGTCAGCTAGAATATTACCATCTCTATCAACGATGGTCCTTGTCTCAGGTTGATAGGCCTACAAACAGCCCATGACTAGCTCAGGGGCAATGAGAGATGGGGGGAAGCCCCCAGCTTTTGCAATTCCGCTTTGCCTTATTAACCTAGCATTGTGAGTCTTCGGGTGAATTCTAACCCTTTGCGTAAACTCATCAATATCAACTTGGCCAATATTAGTGTTTGTGATTTATTTCCAGTTCATGGTGATTTTTGATCATAGAGGTTCACCCTGGAACTGGAACTTCATTTGGTCTTTATCCTCCTTCCCACGAGGAGTTTTTCCTGATTTCTTTCCTTTTTCCTTCTCAGCAGTCCCCTCTGACAGCCTTGCACCCAATTCCATATATCCTGCAAGCATAGACACAATGAGTACAACTGATTAAAAAGGCATGAACGTTAGTCAAAATCCAATTTAGACAATATATGACTAATGAAATCAAATGTTTACTTCAAGATACCGTTAGCCATTTACTGTAGGAACCTCGGACAATCCGGGCCTAGAGGGTTAGACTTCCCTAGCAGAATTTTTTTTTTGGAGACGCGAATGGGTAGCATGATCCGAGCTATTTCCTGACCTCAAATCTTGGTGGTTTGAGGGGCTCTTACTGAAGGGGACCAGATTTAGGCACGTGGGTCGAGGTTAGATTTCAAATTTGGGGTTATTTGGATCATTTTAGGAGCATCTGGAGGTACAAGGCCGAAAAGATGTCAAGGGTTCGTTGCCTGACTCTGTAGGTCAAAAACAGAGTTTTGGAGATGAAATTCTGAAGTCCAGGGCCTGAAAAGGCAAAGGATGGTTGGTTTCTTGGGACCAGGAAGGTGGAAAGCTGCTGATGTTATGCTATTTTGGAACAGAAATCTGGGAACGAAGATCAAGATGAAGCGGCCTCGCGAACTGGACCCGGCATCAAGCTTAGACTTTATTTTTTTTGTTTGAAGTTTCTCTTGACAAACAGGAAGGCAGAGCCCGAAGGTCAAGAAGGCGAGATCATTTCACCGTTAGGGGGGCGGTGGGCATCGGATAGAATTCTAGAGGCCAGAACCCGACCAAGGTGAGGACATCTGAGTTTTAATGCTATGTTCCATGGCAAACAAGGGCTCAGGGCCCGAGTGGCAGAAGGTCATCATTAGACGGTAGTTTCAACTGGGTGAAACAGCAACGAAAGTCAGCAAACGAAAGTTCATGGACCAGAACCTGGGGTCATGATGGAAGGTTACCCTTAGTGAAAACACTGGACGACAATTTGAAAGGCAGGCTCCAAGGGCTAGGAAGACGAGGTCACTCTGATGTTTTGTGAACGGAAACCACTTGGTAGAACTTCAGACACGGAAGTCTGAGGAGCCAGGCCTGGGAGAAGATACAAATATTTGTAGAAAATTTTAATAAGGTTTTTACTGGTGGTGGAAGGAAGATTCAGGCCCGAAGGATGTGAACACCCCTAGGTGAAGAATAGTCGTGACAAGGTTAATCTCAGGATGTGGATTCGAGGGTATTTTGGAGGTTTTCGACGATTCCAAGCCATGGGTTTTTTAGGTGTTGCTTTTATCTACCTATCCAATGCATTTTAGTCCATGTTATTCAATTTTGGGTGCTTTAAAATTATGAAAAAAACCGCACAGGAGGGGAAGAGGTGAACCTACCTCAGAATTCTAATGAGCCAATCTGCTAAATCCACCAAGGATCAAAAAATGAAGGCAACGGGCGTGAGGGTGGCAATCCACGAAGGAAACAAACTCTTTAGGCAAGCGCTTTAACCTCCTCTACAATCCTGACAAGTGAAAATGATAGGTCGAGGCCTGATATTTATACCCCCTCCTACCATTAATAGCTTCATTAAATACAGGTACAACAAGCAAATTGGTTGGTGAGTTTAAATTCGTGGACGGCGGCCGGATGTCTAGGTTCTGAATGCCAAAAAGACGCGAGGCAGTGACCACTCTAATATTACTCTGCAAATAGCCAAGGAAGGGGATGTCAGGGGCTGAAGGGCGGGAAGATATCGTAGGTCCACCGTCTTCCAAAATTATGTTCATAAACCATCGGCGGTGACCGAAGGGCGAAGTGTCGTCTGTAGTTTGTCGTCAAGAACGGCAAAGTCAGCAAGGAACTTCGGACGTGGAAGCCTGAATGGTCAGGCCTGGAGGCTTCGAAAGTAGCCCAAATTTTTCATAAGTTTTAACTAATAGAAAATAGGGAACCGGGTTCCATGGTTCGGGAAGGAAAAAACCTTCTACTAGTTGAAACGGAAAACACAAGGGGGAAACCCGGTGGTGCAGACCTGCCAGGCCCCAAGGCCGCTGGTAGAGGCAAACTGCCAAGGAGACACCACAAGGCACCAGGACTTAGATAAAATAGAGGAGATGAAACATGTTCAACTCAAGATGAGGCTTTGAAGGTACGTTGACCATTTAGGAAACTGAAAACAAGGGCACCCAAAATGAGGCAGCAACAAAAACTGACTCGACAAAGTGAAAGAAAAGAGGGTCCCCGTTCCGAACAAGTTGTGTGTGCTGAGGGAACAACAAAACATAAGCATGAACCTTAGATAATAGAAATTAAATCAACACAATGAACACCATATTTTTATGTGGAAAACTTGTGACAGATTTTGGGACCCTAAATGCTTGCTCTTACACTTCTAGGCTTTTTCAACTAAAAGGAGAGAGATTTAGGTCCAAAATTCTTATGTAACACTCAAATTAGGATGTGTGCTATGTGATATGATGTAAATGAGCTTAACTAAATGCAATTGACTAATCTAAATGAATGAAAATGAATGTAAAAGTTCAATTACAAGTATGTTTGAAAACACATTGTCATGCAAAAACACTTAGAAATGAATAACAAACTGTAACAAAAATGCATAAAACTAAAAGTGTGAACCTGGGATCTTGAAGGAGACTATCAATTTCTTTTAAAATTTTACTAATACTTAAATTTATGCCTGGCGAGACTCATTTTCCATTCTAGGAAAATTAGTCCTAGTTTTGCAAAACTGAATCAGAGCCAGTTTCAGACAAAAGTGTATCCAAAAATGTAGAAAACTAAAATTTGACCCTAGATTGGGACTCATTCACCACCCATGGTGAATCAGTACACTTTTGAATTTCTAAAATTTCAAAGGTGGATTCTGAAGCTTCTGATCTTCACTTTGACTTCCCATAGGTGTCTACTTCCAAAACTATCATATTCAGGCCTGAAAATGACCTTTTGTTGATATTTTGACCTGAATGATGAAGAGATGACTTGAATGACTTTGAAACTAGATCTGAAATGATCCACAAGCTTCCAAAGGACCTAAATCTGCAAACACACAAGAAGAGAAGAAGAAATGTTGAATATTAGGGCATGGGGGTTTACCTTGGTCAAACCCTGTTTAGGTAATTAAACTAAAATGATGAAATAATGGAATGAAGCTTGAAAAATAGAATAAATTACATTTCCATGATGAATGATCTTGAAATTCTGCAACAATACATGAATATTTAGCCCTTGAATGTTTTAGAAAGCTAACTTGATGACTTCTAATGGAGAAACCCTAGCTTACTTGACTTGAAATGAAAGATTGATGGATGACTAATGAAGAATGAATATGAATTGAGTTGTTATATGTAAAATGAGGATAGAAACACTCATTTATAGAAATTTGTGCCTTATTACCCAATTATACCTCATCACAAGCCAACATGAATAAAAATTGAACTTAAAACCTATTTTTTCCCACTCAAACCCTAAAAATGACTCAAAATGGGACTCATTTTCCACTAATGGTGAATGGGTCCCACCTATATGGGACTAATTTTCCACTAACAATGAATGGGTCCCACAAGGGTCATTTTTGCTTGCTAGAATGTTGAAAAGTAAGAAAATTAAGCTTATATGATGACTATGTTGGTTATTTGATCAAATTATGCCTTGGGATGCATAATATGGGTTAATATGGGACTATTAATGATGATGTAAATGTCAAATAGGGCTTGGTACACATAGATCAATGTGAAAGTGTGATTAAATACTCTTTACAACACTAAAATTAGGTCCACATAGCCTAGAAGGGCCCAAAAACCAATGTGAATGTGCAAATCACACTACAAGACTAGTTTATCATTAAGTTTACATTAAGAACCTTCTAGATTAAAGTAATAATGCATTTGAATACATGTTATAATGTTGAATTAAGGAGAAGTAGGTTAATTAAGTCTAGAAAAGCATGAAATTCCTTTACAAGACTTTACAACATCTTTACAAGACGTCATTAAAAGCATGTTATTTGATTTGCAAGGGTCCAAGACCTAGTGTGGACACATAAAATGCCTCACAACACTAGATTAAGACCTCATTAAGTCCAATTAATCATGAATTAATCCCATTTCAAGGAAAGGGTGCTTTTTTCTATGACACATTTAGCCCCCACTTTTAGTGAGAGGATGAATATACTTCAAACTCACACTAAATTAGACATTCAAGAGAGATCCACATGTACGTCGAGCCCCCAAAATACAAAATCATGTAAAGGTATTATAGAAAGAGAGATAAGATGAAAAAGATGTACTCACTTTGGGCCCACAGAACTTCAAGTTGTCTTTGGGGTGAGAAGGGCCAAAACATACTCACTTTGGGACCACAGAACTTTTGGTCATCCGTGGGGTGAGAAATCCCAAAAAGAACTAAGATACATACACTAGTTGGTATGCACTCACAAAGAAAAAGGTGGCTATGGGGAAATTCATGCCTCTAGTTGGGCTTCCCGCTTAACCATGTTAAATTTATACCGCTTGATAACTTTAACAAGGTGCCACAAAGCCAAAGGAAATGTAAATGTTAAGCTTAAAACAATATGGTACTACAAGCATGCAAGTTGTGTTATGCAAGGTGGCCAAGAAATGCAAAACAAAATGTAAAAATGTAAAATGTTTGAAGGAGTCTTGTTCAATTTATGCAAGGTCAGTCACTTAGGGAACATTATGTCTAATGTCTCCAAGAGAGGACCAATCAAAGGATAGTATATCCACAACTTAGGGGATGTAGTGCATCGCATCAAACCACCAAGAGGAATGTAATATGCTGAGATAGATCACACTTATGAAGGACATCACACCCAGTGTCATCCAAAAAGTGACAAACGCATCACATAAACAAGGCTACACTAAGAAGAAAGGATGCAAAATAATTATGGTAATGTATGCCCCCCACTTTAAAGGAATTACTACACATCATTTTTTGAGCAATTACTTTAAAGTAGAAGAGAAAGAAAACATGAGAACTGACTTGGAAAGCCCTATGTCAAGTCATATGTTTTTGATAAGCTACGTCATGAAAGAGGGAAGTATGTTACATGCGATTCAATCTTAAGACATGTCATCCACATCCCAAGCTTGCTCTTAATATGTTCATGAAAGGTTAATGAGTAGTTGATAGAGACAACAACAAGTGACATACAAGGGAGAAGGTTTCCTAACCCTTTGGCCCCCACTTAGTGCAGGACAAGGGTGAGCCTAAAGTGGATGGAAGTATGTTGCCCCTTGCGATGGATGCAAGGCATGTAATAGTGAGAATGTGATTATCCTTCAACTATTACAAGGCAAGGAGCAGCAACTAAGGTTATTTATGTGAATAAGGAAGAAGCTTGGAAGAGTCTGGTGGGATAGTATTTATGTTGAGTGAAGGAGAATAACCAAGACCATGAGTCGTTTGTTGTGTGTTAAGCTCTATAGGGTTGTGGATACCTTGCCCTCTAGCACCACAGCCTTTTCCATTATATCCAAGTTGTTTCAAGAAGTCATACCCTTTTCCATAAAGCTTCTTTAGTATTTTGGAATTAGGGGGTTGTTGGTTGTTGTGTTCATCAAGGGGTATTGTAGAATTTGTGGCATTGTTGAAAGTGGTTGAGGCAGATGCTTGTGAAAGGTTATCTTAATTGTGCATTGACATGATGGTTGGTTGTTTTTGTTTCTCATCTTTCTTTTGTGTGAATATGTATTTTCCCATAAATGAGGGTGTGAAGTCTAAGGACCCCCAATAATCATCAAATAATTTAGATGGAAATTCCTCATCATTGTGTTCAATTTCAAGAGGATCTATGTTGGATGTTGGAATCAATGTTTTTAGAGGACTTGTAGCTCCTTTTTCAAGTTGCAAGCAACTTTCAGGCTCAGGATCTGCTTAAATTGATAAATTTTATTGTTATTGACATATTTCATTATACAATGAAGGGTTGAAGGAACTGCATTCATCTCATGAATCCACGATCAGCCTAGAAGAAGGTTATATGAAAGATCATAAGGCATGACATGAATAGCAATTTTCAAAGTAACCATCCCAAACATAATAGGTAAAGTGATTATATCAAACGGTTGCTTTGTTGTATTATCAAATCCTTGAATAGTGGTGGAATTAGGTATTATTTGTGATTTTTTTACTTTTAAGTGATCAAGGAGACTCACACCACACACATTAAGAGTAAAACCATTGTCGATAAAAGTCATTTTTATACCTATCCATTTGTATTGAGAAATAATCACGAAAGCCTCACTTTGTTTTCACAACTCCAAAGAAGGGAGCTCATGTTGATGAAAAGTAATGTCAAGATTAGTTTGAGTCAGTTTATGAATTAAAGTTTCCACATCATTCAAAGTTGTACCATGAGGAGGTGCAATTTGTTGTAAGGTTGTTTTAAGAATAGTGTTGTAAGTTGGTGAGGTCTAAAGTAAATCCAAAAGGGAAATTTTTGTAGGAGTATTCTTTGAGTGTTCAACAAGATCATACTCCTTTGTAGGTGGGTTATAATGAGGAGCACTAGGTAGGTTGGGTAAATGTAATGATGGTGGAATTGGTTGTGGCAGTTTTGGATTATTTTGAGTGTTATATGTATGAGCAATAGTATCAGTACTAGATTACTGCAATACATTAGAGGGATGAAGGGGATGCATAGGTGGGTAAAGGGTAAGTTTAGTTTTATTGGAAGGATGAAGTGAATGTGAAGGTGGGTAAAGGGTAAGTTTTGGTTTGGGTGAAGGTTTATGTGAAGGAGGATAAAGGGTGAGTTGAGGTTGAATATTGGTAACATCCCTTAGCAAGTGATATTTTTTATTGTATTTGAAGGGGATATTATCTTTGTCTTGTGTTATATTATCCTCCCTAGAAGGAGATTTGTTAGGAGAAAAAAAAACCACATGTGCATGACAATTAAGGTGTAGTTCATTCAAAATAACTTCATCACATCCAAGGGATTTATTAATGGTGGAATGTGTTTGATTATTGATAGTGGGGAGATTAGGGGAAGATTGTATTTGATTGTTAGGTGTTTCTAAGGGCACATTCTCTCATTCCATGTTGTCTACCATACTAGGAGAGCTTGTATATGTTCATCTAAGGATAAATTTTGCAAAGTAGCTTCATCACAAGTATGAAGATAATCAATGAAGGAATTATTTTGGTCACTAAAGTTTTTCATAGGAAGAAGAGGACAACTAAGATTATCATGACTCTCATTGGTTATTTTTTCTAACAACATAGTATCTTCGTCACAACTAGGAGAGATACTATGAGAAAAAAAAAATTGATTATCATGATCATGTATGACTTCATTGTTTTGTTTTGTAATGTTTTCCAAAATAGGATAAGTAGGGCAAGGATCATAAAGAGGGTTGTTATAGACTTTAAAGATTTGATTATTTAAGACCAATCTATCATCCTCATTATTTACAATCTCATGTGACTGCTTAAAGTTATCTACACAATGGAAAGTAGGGAAAGTGATGTTTAAGAATGTGTCTATGATTTCATTTTCTTGTGTCAAAATATCCTCCCAAAGGGGATGAGGAGAAGGAAAAACAAGAGCCTCATGATTCTCAATGAGTGTATCTTCTTTTGCCAAGATACCTTCATCACTAAAAGGAAAGGTATTACAATCATGATCATCATGAGCATCTATGTTTGTATACTCTTCTACCACATCATCCGCACAAATAGGAGAAATAGGAGGGAATGTAAGTTTAAGACAAGCATTAACACTTTCATTTGTTTGCACTAAGAGACTCTCATAATATCAACTTGCAATGAAGAAATGACAATCATGCTTATTAACTAACATTTTGAAATAAGAATCTATGCTAACTCAAGATGCAAAATAAAAGATTGAAATAAAATGCAATTTTCAAAGAACAATTCATTGATTATGCTATGGAATAATATGAGAATTTGCAAATGTGAAATTTAAACTATGTATGAAATGAGCTAATTTAGACTAGTTTTGATGAAATGCATGCTACATAAATGCAACTAACTGATATATATAGGTTAAGGCACCAAATAGAAGCCCAAAACCAATGTTTTGAATTTTGTAAAGTGTTGTTTCAGGGGTCAAAAGGGATTGATTCGCCTAGGGTGGCAAATAAGTCCCAATATGGACCTTTTTCAAGATTTTTAGATCTTTGTGACTGATTTGTATGTTTTCAAAATGCTATGATGCAGGTCTAAATGAAACATGTAGAATTTTAGAGATTTTCAATGATGAATAATGCAAAAAGGCAACCTATTATGCACTTTTTATGAATGAAAAAGTTAACACCTATCATGTAAATGAAATGTGCAAATCCTAATGCAAGCCTCGATCTATGATAAAGGACTCCAAAATCAGACAAGAAAGTATTCTAAAAGTTAGGTTCACCAAAATGTAACATAGATTTTGGGAACCTAAATGCTTGCTCTTACACTTCTAGGGATTTTCCCTAAAACAAGAGATATTTAGGTCCAAAATGCTTATGTAACACTCAAATTAGGATGTGTGCTATGTGATATGATGTAAATGAGCTTAACTAAATGAAATTGACTAATCTAAATGAATGAAAATGAATGTAAAAGTGCAAATAGAACTATGTTTGAAAACATATTATGATATGCAAAAACACTTAGAAATGAATAACAAACTGTAACAAAAATGCATAAAACTAAAAGTGTGCACCTAGGATCTTGAAGGAGACTAAAATTTTTTTTTGAGTTGATGCTGAAATTTACACTCAGTGGGACTATTTTCCATTTTTGGTGAATCGGTCCCAGTTCTGCAAAACTAAACCAAACCTGTTTCAGACAAAAGGGTATCCAAAAATACAGAAAACCAAAATTTGACCCTAGAGTGGGACTCATTTTCCACCCATGGTGAATCAGTCCACTTTTGAATTTTTGAATTTTCAAAGGTGGATTCTAAAGCTTCTGATCTGCACTTTGATTTCCCATAGGTGTCTACTTCTTAAACTATCGTATTCATGCATGAAAATGACTTTTTGTTGATATTTTGACTTGAATTATGAAGAGATGACTTGAATGACTTTGCAACTATATATTCAATGATTCACAAGCTTCCAAAGGACCTAAATCTACAAACACACAAGAAGAGAAGACAAAATTTTGAATGTTAGGGAATTGGGGTTTGCCTTGGTCAAACCCTATTTAGGTAATTAAACCAAAATGATGAAATAATGGAATGAAACATGAAAAATAGAATAAATTACCCTGCCATGATGAATGATCTTGAAATTATACAGCAATACATGAAGATTCAGCCCTTGAATGTTTTAGAAAGCTAACTTGATGACTTCTAATAGAGAAACCCTAGCTTGCTTGACTTGAAATGAAAGATTGATGGATGACTAATGAAGAATGAATATGAATTGGGTTGTTAGATGTAAAATGAGGATAAAAGCATTTATTTATAGACAATTGTGCCTAGTACCTAATGATACCTCATCACAGGCCGACACGAAGAAAAATTGAACTTAAAACCTAATTTTTCCCGCTTAAACCCTAAAAATGACTCAAAATGGGACTCATTCACCACTAATGGTGAATAGGTCCCACAAGGGTCATTTTTGCTTGTTGGAATGTTGAGAAGTAAAAAAATTAAGCTTATATGATGACTATGTCGGTTGTTTGATCAAATTATGCCTTGGGATGCACAATATGGGTTAATATGGGACTATTAATGATGATGTAAATGTCAAATAGGGCTTAGGACACATAGATCAATGTGAAATTGTGATTAAATAGTCTTTACAACACTAAAATTAGGTCCACATAGACTATAAGGGCACAAAAACCAATGTGAATGTGCAAATCACACTACAAGACTAGTTTATCATTAAGTTTACATTAATAACCTTCTAGATTGATGTAATAATGCATTTGAATAGATTTTATAATGTTGAATTAAGGAGAAATAGGTTAATTAAGTTTAGAAAAGCGTGAAATTATTTTACAAGACGACATTAAAAGCATGTTATTTGATTTGCAAGGGTCCAAGACCTAGTGTGGACACATAAAATGACTCACAACACTAGATTAAGACCTCATTAAGTCCAATTAATCATGAATTAATCCCATGTCAAGCAAAGGGTCCTTTTTTATATGGCACAAAACCCATTAAAGGAAAAAGCACGGTGAGGGTTAACTCACAATATAAATATTATAGAAAAAGGCTCACTAACCAAAAAGAGGACTCACTGTCCAAGAGAGGACTCACTATCCAACAAGGAGGCTCACTGCCTATAGATACATAAGATAATAAAAGATCTACCACTACAATTAAAGCACATTTGTAGGATTACAAAATCCCTTGTCTCACTATCTTCAACACAACTCGCACACACACTTTTGCTCTTATGATTTGTGGCTTACTTTCATCACTTTGCATCACACTGTCATACAACTCTTCACAATTCAACTTGCTTTTATACCATTCTCAACCTTAGAAACATTTACTAGGGCTAGCCACAAAACAACATTTCATAAATTAAAATTAGGTCGAAAGCTTAAAATTCCTATGGTGGAAAGGAATAAGAGTGGACCAATAAAATTATTTTCTTAAGTCTTCTCCACGCTTGATCAATTTAAATTATATTCCTCGAATGAAGTGTAAACAACAAGTTAGCCAAACCTAATGAAAACATAGACAAACATTGATGCACATGCTTCCCAATAAGAAGATGACATACGGACACTGCATAATGCCTAAATATACATGAGAGTACATCTTAGAAACTTCCAAATACATCTACAACAAAAATAACATACTTCAATCATTGAATTCTTTTCACCAGTCAATCTGGGCTATGCAAACTCATACAGGAATACTAAAACATGACTTCCTTATTACCAAACTCCAAACCTCTTCGCTAAAGCATAGGAAAGACCTTCACAAGACATATCCTAGATCCACACTATCTGAAACTAAATAGTGGAGAACTATGGAGCAAAAACATTTCTCCCAATCCACAAAAAATCAATACTTGCCAGACAGTCCACATACCGATGAACACAAATTCCATGTACCATATCACCAGAAGTTGAAACATAGCATGTACATTACCACGAGATTACAATTAGCAAACCTTCAGATCCACACAAGCATAGGATCAACACAGGAGAAACGTGGATCACATACTAGAGCACATTCTGAACACTGACTTCTCTTCTTTATCTAATTTTCTCAAAAGCACTTGGAAACTCACCCATACAACACATCTACAACACCATCAATGACAACACCACCAAACTAGCTCATATTTGCAACATTATACATGTATATGATAGATTATGCGATGAAATATAATGTTTTATTATATGATGAACATGATACACATTGATGAGTTTGTGGATGTAGGGTGCATGTGGTACTAATGACTTTGTGATGCAAGATGGGGTAATCCCACAATACTGGTTTACAATTTCTAGGAGATCCTGATTTTTGCTGAAATCATATATTTTTAGAAAATATAATGATTTAAGCCTTGAAAATTTCCATTTAAATGATTCTAACTAAAGAGGGTTTGATTGAACCACCTTAGATCAAACCCCCTTGGATAGAACCCCGCTAGTTTTAAACCATTCCTATAACAGAGTATCCTTTACTCCTATCAAAATATTGATAAAAAACAACTTTTGATTTACCCTTTGGGGGATCAGATGAATTCGTTTAAAATTTATTTTTTGTATGTAGTCCTTATTATAAGCTTCCCAAAAAGTATAATTTTAAATAAATTTAATTTTATTATTATATTTATTTTTTATTTCTTGTGAATGTAGGTTTTTCACTAAAAATCAAGTTGTTTGTTCTGCACATGTGGAAAAATAGCAGATTATCAAAAAAAAATTGAAAAATATCAATGCACTAGATATTGAAGTCATCGATCCAACAAAAAATACATAAATTGAAATTTGATACATACCAAAAAGGTTATGTTGTATACAATCTACCTATGTCTAAATTGTAATTGGTTTGAATTCAAAACTTGATTAAGGAAAAATATTCAATAAAACACTATGAAACCAAATGAGGGTATGTGCAGGATCATAATGGGCCAAAAAGTGGCAATATGATGGGTATATGGCTGATGACTTTTTTTTTACCCAAAATTGATGAAATGAAAAGGGTTTTTAAAGGATATTTTCAGCTTTCCATCGATATAAATTATGCTTTACTTTGAATTTAATAAGTAATTATTATTTATTTTCTATTCAAATTATGACTAAAGTCCTGATTGATAGGCTGATTGAAAAACATCTATAGCTTTCAAACAGTATCACATTTTTTGAAGCCAAAACATGTGTCACATTCTATGCTTTGCATACTATAGGATTAAAAAAACAAAAATTGAATTTCATGAAGTTTTGACCAAGTTAATGTGGTCGACATACAAGTTTTATATTTTTAAAAATTGTAATAAAAATTCATAATTAATTATTTACTTGGAAAAATATTACAAAAAATATGCATCACATCGAGGCATGAGTCCTCTACTTATATCTAAAATATTATAAAAAATATTATCATTTTATTGTGGTTAGGGTTAGACACTACTTATTTTTCCCTTGAAATTTAAGTTAGCATTGAAATTTCAAATTTTCACCAAATAGATTTTTTTTTTTAAAAAACCTAGTAGTTTAGAAACTACATTTAATTTTCTACAAATTCTATTCTTACATATTTTTGAAATAATATAGATAACTTATTTAATTTTTTATGTCAAGTTGCCTAACTCTAATTTTTTTTGATTTTTGCCACTTAAGGGCCTATTTTTTCCATGATGATACACATACCCCTGAAAGCACTGGATATCGTAGTTACAAATCTAAATTCGAAAAAAATATAATTTATCCTTCATGGAAAAAAAATTATGTTGTATACAGTGAGCATCACTCCTTAAAAATGGTATTTACTAAAAAAAACTAGTTTTGGAAGGAGATGGAAAAAGAAGTGCAATGTGATTCCAGATTTATTTTGAAAAAATTATATTTAGAATCTACAGAAAAAAAATTCACAAATCACTAGTTTGCATCATCTTCAAATTCCTCACAATTTAGCTACTATAAGTGCCCAAAAGTGAAGATTTAGTTAGAAAAAATCAGTTCAGTGTCCAGTTTGGCCAAAATTTGTAAACTAGTATTGTGGGATCAGCTGATGCCAATGTTAGTCAAAAGATATGTTAGTAAGATTAGAGATATATAGATAGATAGAAGTGTTAGATTCTTGATCTAAATTCCATTCCTATTTATGGATCATGATCTATGATGATATACATTGATGAGATGATGATATGATTGATGTTATTCATTTATAATAAATGTTTATATGCATTGATGAGTTTTATTTTTCTTTCATGGAGGACTAAGTAGTTTTAATCAATCCTTATTGATATAGAAAATAGACATGATGCACCTAGGTATTAATGACCAAGATGACTTTATATCTATTATGTGGACTTTGACTCTACAAAAAAGGAGTATTCTTGCTCATACCAAACATACAAAAACCTTGCTAGAGTGTATGGGTAAGAGGTTTCAAATTATTTTGGAGTAGTTAAATAGAAAGGTATGGAGTACTTAATATGTAACCACTACACAAATTAACCCAAAATGAATTCCATACACAAAACAAAGCAAGTATTTGTTGTGGTCATATTACAAAAATATCCATCAAATAGAGCAAACAAAAAATCAATGATCAATGCCCCATTCCTTCCTCTCTAAATCCTTATGGACATCCTCAAGAGATCTTGGGAATTTGACAATAAGATAAATAAAAAAGATAAGATCATAAAAAGATAAACAATGTTGTTGTATCACTTGACATAGATGTTTTGATGTTTCAGGATGTTTACCCATTGATGTTGTCTATTGTAGGAATATTTTATCCGTTAACACATATATTTCAGTAAGTTGATGATGATTCTCAAAAGGTAGGGTAGTTAATAATTAAGCATCATTTCAATTTGATGATGATCTAGTCATTTCATTTCTTTGCTTGTAATTTTTAGATTTCACTATTTGTTTTGTTTGTTGATTATGTTGTCAATGGTTGAAGGCGATGTTTTTTTTACTATGGATTAATAGTTTATTGTTGATAGGTGATAATGAAGATAGGATTTTTGAGATTTTTTGAATTTTTTTGTGCTTTTGAGGTTATTTGATGTTGTTTTTTTTCTTTTTGAGAGATTTAGAGACAAATAGGGGGACCTAAAGGGACTAACCTAGTACCTCAGGGGCTCATCGATTATGGCCTTTCCTACATGATGAACACATAGACATTGTAGTTCGACTATATTGGATGACACTATTTTTATTTTTCTAACTCTTCACAAATGTTTTTGGATTTTGATAAGATATTTGAATGTTTTTTACATTTTCCAATTTATTTTAAAGACCAAGAAGGACACCAAAAGGGATTGACCTAGTTCCTTGGAGGCTCATTGATGATGGAAATGCCTATGTTATACATGTAGAGGCTCATAGTTTACTTTATTTTGACTCAATTGTGGCTCATCTAGAGACAACCTACAATGTTTTTTGGGATTTTGTGTTTTACAACTTTGTTTTGGGTTTTCACATTTTTTCTAGATTTTTTTTAATTTTGTTTAGATAGCTTTATTTGAGTTATGGGACTAACAATGGTCCAATCCACTACCAGGTGTAGGAGGTTTCCCCTAGTTTGGGAAAGGGTTACACTTATTTTGGGTAGGCGGATAAAACAAATAATGGATAGAGATGGTGCAACAAAGTTCAACACTTGATTAGTTATTGAGCCATGGTTGGATGCACATTTTATTATGGAAACTTTGTTTTGGATTTTGATGGTTTTTCAACTATTTTTGGATTTTTTGTGATAAAGATCATATGGATGAATGATAAAGAGATATATCTATGTAGGTATATAAATAGTCTTTTGAGATCTTGTTGATAGCCAGGCTCAAATCGATTGATCTGATTGAGTATTGTCAATAATGATAACATTATTAAGGATACATGACAATGTAAGGATAGTGTTTTTTGGAGATAGGAACAACATAATGATTTGGAAGGATACATCCCAAGATGATGATTGATTGATCAGATAATGATTGATCGATACTTTTTTTCTGGCTAGGAACAAGATTGTTGAATGTTTTGATACCACATTGAAGCATTAGCAAGATGCAACTAATATGGATTATTTGAAGTATTTGGATGATTCCTAGATCATAATGTGAGCTAGGAGACATAGATCAAGATTTATTTTGAAGCAATATGTAAGTACTTGTCCCCTAATCTCTAGCAATGTAGGGAATGCAATGGGTGGATGCATGGATAAATGAATGGATGAATGGATATGTAAAGGATGCCAAGGATTATCTTGTGATAGGATAACATGTTTAGATAGAGTATGCCCCTTTGGAAAATTCCTTCATAGCTCATATAATGTTGGATAGGATAGGATCAATGATAGTGACCCATGTGAAAATGTTTACCATAAGAAAGTGTGGAGTGCACACCAAACCTTTTCCAAGATCGAGGTAAAGTTAGATTTGGATGAAAAAATGGTTGATGAATGGTTCATGGATTTAATATAGATAATATGGATGGATGATGGCTGAAATATTGGATTTTATTATGGATAGGTTGAGATGCTTCCACCTAAAATGGCACACGTAGATGTTCAATTCTACACGACACATGTTTTCCAAGTTTTTATCATGGTACTTGTCCAAAGTGCCATTGTAGTGGTTTTCACTGGAGGAAGATTTTTCTCTTGACTATTTTCTTCTTTTCTTTGATGTCACACAAGGTGCATCTTTACCAAGTTTTCATCATGGTGATGATTTGGGTATGTGTAGAATCATGGTGGGCCAAAAAGTGGCAATATGATGGGTATGTGGTTGATGACTTTATTTCTACCCAAAATTGATGAAATGAAAAGGGTTTTTAAAGGAGATTCTCAGCTTTCCACCAATATAAATTATGTTTTAATTTGAATTTAATAAGTAATTATTATTCATTTTCTATTCAAATTATGACTAAAGTCCTAATTGATAGACTGATTGAAAAACATCTCTAACTTTCAAATGGTATCATATTTTTTGAATCAAAAACATGTGTCACATTCTATGATTCACATACTATAGGATTAAAAAAAGAAAAATTGAATTTCATGAAGTTTTGACCAAGTTAAGGTGGTCGACATAATGATTTTTTTATATTTTTAAAATTTGTAATAAAAATTCATAATTAATTATTTACTTGGAAAAAAATACAAAAAAATATGCATCACATCGGGACATAGAGTCCTCTACTTATATCTAAAATCTTATAAAAAAAATATTATCATTTTATTGTGGTTAGGGTGGTGGCATTAATCTACTTCTTATTTTCCCTAAAATTTAAGTACTGCATTGAAATTTCAAATTTTCACCAAATAGATTTCTTTTTTAAACAAACCTAGTAGTTTAAAAACTAAATTAAATTTTCTACAGATTCTATTCTTACATATTTTTGAAATAATATAGATAACTTATTCAAATTTTTACGTCAAGTTGCCTAACTCTGATTTTTCTAATTTTTTGCCACTTAAGGGCCTATTTTTTCCATGATGATCCTGCACATACCCTTTTTTTTAATTTTTTGAAAGATTTTATGCTCATGTTGAACCACCTAGTGGTCCTGAAGTAGATGTTGCTAGTGCTAATATAGGTGTTGTAGTTTTCATAATGTGTCAATGATATCTTGCTTGGAGAAGTTTTTTTTCTAAGATATGGATGCTTGAATGTAACCCTTGATAATTTTCTTATCTTTTTTGTTGATACTGAAGTTAATCTTACCTAGATGTGCACATCGTGATATGGTGCCTTGAGAGTCCTTATGATAAAAATTCATTGCCAAGACACAGCCAATGTGAGATTTGTGTATCATGAATGTCAAAGTGGATGGTGAAATGTGTTTAGGGAAATGAGATTCAAATGGATTGGTCGATAGTTTGGAATTTTTGACTTTCCACACTTGGGAGGATGATAAATGATGGATGGATATGGATATTTAATTGGGACGAGATTCTTCATATACTTTGTAGGTCGCTCTTGAATCTTTCTTTTGTATTGTTGGACATTTTTTATGGATGAACTTCCCTTTTTTATTTTGCCCCATATTTTCTTTGACTAATGGAGTTTGATAAGGATGATTTTCCTGATTTTGATTTAGTATTCATTTGTATTTACTTTGTCCATTTTTTTTACTAGTTATATTGCTTTAATGACTTGTTTTGTTCTTTGATATTGAAACAATGGAAATAGTACTCCCTACCTTTGAGGAATGAAGCACAAGGGTAAGATTCATATTTCACACATCCTACACTCAAGAACACCTTAGAGATCTTAATCCAATGAAGAATGAAGGAAGATATTTAACAATAGGGTATCCCAAGGTATGTTTAGAGATTAATGAGGGGTTCACTACCAAGCTAGGGCTTGGAAAACTATATGAAATGCAAGATCTAATGATTGAACTCAATGATGCAAGAAACTTCACTAAATTAACTATAAATGCAAATAAATCATAACAAAAAATTGGAAAAGTATAGAGGAGCACCTAGAAACCTAAGAGAGCTTGAATGGAGACCTGAAATTCTAAATAACCCAAAATTTATGCCTATTAGGACTCATACGCCAATCTGGGTGTATCATTCCCAGATCTGGGTTTCTATGTAGGAAAGACCCAAACTAGGACTCATACGCTAGGATTAGTGTATGAGTCCAGTTAGGATTTTTTGGAACTTTAAAGTCTGCTCTTTTTGTTCCACTTTGTTTCTAGATCTGAAACCCTAATTTTGGATTTGTAGATGGCCTTTTAGTGAAGACTACAACCTTACAAATGAGGAGACAATTTCAACAACTTTCTCTAAGCTTGTAACCTAATCTTCAATGATCCTTCATGCTCCAAGACACCTATATCTACAATAACATATGTAAAGAGGAGAAAAACTTGTTTATTATTAGTGAATAGTTTTTCTTATTAGTGAATAGGGGTTTGTCTTGGTAAAACCTCATTTAGGTAATTAAACCAAATGATGAAACAATGAAACAAGGGCATGTAACATGAACAATGATACCTTGAATGATGCATTATAAATGATGTCTTGTAAATCTACAACTCAACACGAAATGGCCATGAAGGATGTAGATCTTGATCTTGACAATAGGTGTAGAATAATGCTTAATATTGGATCTTTAATGCTACATCACAACACTAGCTCAATAACATGTTTGAAGCTTGATAACCTTGACATGATGATGGATCTTCGATTTTTGCAATAATGGATGAAGAATTCTACCCTTGAATGCTTTAAAATTGACCTTGAATGCTCTCTTGAAGATATTGTGAAGTCTTGGAATGCTTAACTCTTGAGTGCTTGACTTGGTATCATGAATTCTTATATTTCTTATGTGAAATAATGATTTGAGACCTTGTTGATATAGGCAATCCATATAATATCTCGTTAATTAGATCCCACAGGATGACATACATGAAATTTGAAGTTAAAACCTAGTTTTAATCGATCAAAACCTTTAAAATAGGCCAAATGGGACTCATACACCACTTGTGGCGTATGGGTCCCATAGGGCCTATTTGAAGAGAGAGAATGTTTGGGAGTGAAGAAATTAAGTTATTATATTGATCTTGTCGAGATTTTGATTGAAATATGCCTTGGGATGCATAATATAGGGT